>CM050167.1:25088991-25753991 GCA_027410445.1 Discoglossus pictus
ATCAGTACTCATTCAAAAAAAACAAAAAAACGATTTGGTTATTAGATAGAACTGAGTCACAAGGAGCCAGTGAGCACACGAAAACAAAGAGGACTTTATGGCAAACCACAAAAATGACTTCTGTTGTCCATTACCATTTCCTGTCTGATAGTTGCTTACATTATCACAACTGTACTGAGACACAAGGAGGAATGAAAAACAGACTCCGAGAGGTGAGCAGTCGGCTAAAGTAAATATGTTGGTGTGGAAAGATCTGAGCCGGAGAGAGCCCTCACAGCTGGAATCATTTTGTACTTACAAATAAAACAAATTTGGGTTCAACAACCTCTGGAAAGAACAAAGACAAAATTGATTTCTTATACCAACAGTACAGCTTGGTTCTGGTATTTTTGTGCCAACATCATAGATAGCTCAGTTAATTTAACAAGGAATTTACAAAATAAACTAAAGTAGTGCATATTTCATACCAATCTTATCTTTAAAAGTCTTGTTATTTTAGAAGTGGGTTTTCTTTAGTTTGTGACTGTCACTGTTTAGGAAATACACACAATAGTGACTAACGAACAATAGTTTTATTTTCATTCGTCATTTACGGCGACACCGCAACGGTCCTAGATACTACATAACTATAACTGGCAATTAAATAAAAATAGAGGGAAGTTTTAAATAATTGAGCTTTAAAGTTGTGTATTTTAAGCATACATTACACACACAAAAAAGTCCTCCTGTGTGTGGCCACAAGGCTATGCCCACCCACATGGATAAAGAATAATCAGAGATATACAGATGTATCACCCCACTATGTCAACCAATTGTAATGTTATTTATGTTAAAGTTTTTTTTTTGTTTTGTTTTTTTTTACCTGCTGCTCTTGTATTAAATATAAAAATATTGTATATCAATTGACATTAAATAAAATGGTTTATACAGTTTACATGCTGATTAGAAATATTAAATAATGGTTGGGCTGACTATCACAGAAGTAAGCTGCTATTATTGAAGACAAGTACACCATTGTAAGTGACCAACATGAAGTGCCAATTAATTCAGCACAACTTGGAGCACATCACTAAAAACATGTTGAAATATTTTTCGATTTTTTTTTTTTTAAATAGGTTCTGTTTGCAGAGAGCAGATCAGAAAGATGGTTAATTCTTCCCAAATTCATCTGTGCAGGGAAAGGACTACTAGAAACTCACAAATATGGTACGGTGTGTTAACTGATGGCTGATGACATTCCTGAAAGCAAATTTAAAACATAATTCTGTTTGGAGCTTGGAACCGTGGTTTGCTGTTCCTGGCAGATGCTGTAAATTATGGGGCAGTCTGCACTGTCTAAACAAACCCAAGACTGCTAATTTTAGCTGTTATTAGTTTAATAAAAAAAAAACAAACAAGAACAATAGATCACTTTAACATATAATCTTGTGCTCTCACACAATAAAAAGCACTTATAGTGAGGTAAATATCCCTTTAAGATAAAATGTAAAATACAGCCAAGATGCACACATTTAGTGCTAATCATTTTTCTATGTTATGAGAAATTATTGCACAATAGTTTCTAAAACAATGTACTAAAATTATGGATCATGAAGCATAAAAAAAAAAAGTACTATGAGGTGTTGACAAATGTTTCAGAAATTTAAGAGACTGGAAGATAAATGAGGTATCCGGCAGTGTGGGTATATACAAATTTAAAACAGACTACCCAAATTAGTTAGGAGCCAGGGATAATATTTTAGAAGCCAGGGCTGCTCATCTCCCAAGACCTGGAGAAAAAATTCTGACCATCTGTACAAAATCATGTCAACGAGGTATTAATTCACATACAACTTCGTAGCCAAAACGTGACAAGGGATTTTTATATCTATATAGTAGACTAAGTTAACCAGCACCCATGGGGATTGGTAGATGCCGGATAAATGTAGTTTCTGGTTGCTGTAGAGTCACTATTAAAAGAAACCTAGATTAGCTGCATATAGGATGTTTTTTTCTGGTTACAGTAGACTCTGTTATCCAGAACTCAAGCATATAGATAGAAACCTATGTAAGAAAAGTAAGGAGCCAGGAGTAAAAAAAAAAAAAAAAAAATTGCGTATTCAATAACCCTGTATTAAATTGTTCTATTTACTACTATGTAAAAAAAAATAATTTTTTTTTTACAAAAACATAAAAAAAAAAAAAAAAATACATATGGAGACTTTATCTATCAATCACTTGTGTATGTCTGTAAAACAGTGTAACAATCATTGCTGGATATTGGAGTGCCCACAGATATCCAGTTATACAAATTAATATCACAATGATACAAAAGGTTTGTTCAGTAAGGACGGTATACACTACACTATATTGTAAAATACTTGTTGGGCTGAGACATACAAGCTTGGGAAACACTGTTCTTTATTCTTCATAAACAAATATGAGATGAAAAACAGCAAGGGACACTGATTCTGACATTTGCTTCTAGTTATCTGTTGGATGGCTCACTTGGCACTATTTCCTGAATGGGCGAAATACCCCCCTTCTGCCAAAAAAAAAAATTTCAAGAAAGCTGGCAACACTTTACACACAAGTGTTGGATGTGCTTCAGGAACAAAACAAGAAACAGGGGCCCAGTCATGTGGCTGATGCAGAGACTGTGCTCAAGCCAGGCTGCATCTCAGCTATGTGGGAACTGAATACGATGCAAGAATAAAATCAGATAAACATTATACACAACTCCTAAGAAAGACAAAGAAGCAATACTTCCTTGTAATGCCACAAAAGGGGCAGGGGGCAAAGTGAGTTTCCAGTTGGTTCTACATTTGATTCTAACAGGTTTCCTGTGACAAATAAACGATCAAATAAATGAATTGTTTGTCCTCAAACTGCGCTATTTATAATGATTACATAAAAATAAATGCTTGCGACAGATCAAGTTTTTATATAGAAAAATAATGGTATAAAGAATAGACAAATTACACCATGTAGATGGAGCGCTGGGATTCTTTATACCTCTATCTGGATCATGTCATCATGAGGACTAGAAGAGTATTGTGAAGATCTGAATATCCACTTTGTCGTTTAGTCGTAACCAACTCTCCGTGACCCTATGGACCACAGCGCACCACAACAAGGTAATGATCCAAAAAAAGGGAGAATAACCACTGACTCGTGTTTCTAATACCATAAATTAAAAAAACACTGTTGATAAGCACAAATACGCCATGACAGTGGTTTGTTAAAAAGGGACAGGAACATTTTTTTCATGCATTTAAAAGAGCAAGATATAAACATTACAAAGCAGTGTTTTGAATTAAAAAAAAATATATATTATTAAAAGTAAACTAACAGGAAGTGCACAGTACACACACACACGTCTGGAGACTTCATTGACAGACAAATATGTTTCATATGTTTATATTGTTCATATTGTTCATTCCACAGAGGCAAGCCTCAAGACTGCAACAAACCAATTGTTTTAAAATTAATATGATAAATTGTATCAAATGTTTTTTTTACTGTAGAAAATTGTAATATAGAACAAATATCCTCTTGAAACATATGGAAGAAAGCCTTACAATACAATTGATTTTCTATTGAAAATCAATGAAGTTTCAGACTACCAATCCATCAACTTCCTTTTCCTGAATTCAATACAAATCTCAGTCAATTTGGCACATAACCAATCACTCTAACAACGTAAACACCTAAAGCAGCTGCAGTTTGGCCACTCTTTAGCTGCAGAGGCAGTCAGGCTAGAAAACTAAATAGATTGATCACCTTAAAAAAAAACACTGATCATGGCCTTTTAAAATGCAGACAGCAAGAGCCTCCTCAACCCCAGTATTGAGCTTCTACATAAGCTATGGGTTACACAAATAATACAAGTGCTTGCGCGGTCAGGAAAACTATTAAAGATACTAATAAAATGCACACCTCCAGTCTGCAGCATTTGGTGGGATGTCATTAACAAAAGCGCTCATCCGCACACAAAGACTCTCCCTATTCAATGAAAAAAATGTCCACATTAGCAAACTCAGTGGGGACTGGGGGAGGGGAAAGACGTTAATGTTACCATCGCAGACCAGACATTCAGCCACGCTGATTGCAAAAAAAGGATATGGAAAGGACCCGGATTTAAATACTAAAATACACTACCCAAGCATTTGCATATCTAAACATTTTATTAACAAGTGCTTTAAAGCTCTGTTTTTACTCACTGAAACCTCCCAAATAGTAACAAAGCTTTGACACAGGCAGCTCATGCACAGTGTTTCTATTGGTACTAAGCGTACTAGCCACATGTTTTGAAATGCTGCGAAGAGTCTGTGATTGTTTTGTATATCTAGAACTAATCACACTGTGTGTGTGTGTGAGTTAGAGGACAGACCTTTGCTGGGATTATTTGGAAGGTTTCAGTGAGTAAAAACAGATTTTAAGTATTTGTTAATAAAATGAGGTTTAGGTATGCAACACTTAGGTAGCTTATTTTAATATTAAAAAGACATTTCCATATCCCTTTACACATATCCAAAACAGGCAATTTCTTACAGAGTGCATCTGGGATTTTCAAAGTGAAGGAAACTTGGTAGTCTTAAGAAGCAGCCAATATTCACAAGAAGGTTTGGGTCTGTATAGCTGGTGACATCAGCAGCTGTGTAAATATGTTGAGATGTTTTACAAGGGATAACTCCTGGTTTGTCACACACACTACTTTTGAAAGCCACAGAAGACAATCTAACAAAGGGCCATGACCCACAAGACATGGCAGTAGGTACTCTAAGGAAATGCAGATAGGAAAGAAGAAAACAAAAAATATTAGATCATTGATTAAAAAAAAAGTGTAGCCCGGAATTTCTTTCAAAATGGCCAATTATTGCAGATTACCAAAGGAACTCAATGTACGGTCTTCAGTTTATGAAAAGAGCAAAACAAGACTGGACATGCTCCATCCAAAAGGAATAAATAGTCTGATTAGTTAAAATTACTTCCTGGCTCTGTTATTTGTATGCAAATATATAGTAAGAAAAGCGTATATTTTTTTTTTTTTTTTTAGAACATATCATTGATAAAGTATATGTTATTACTCAATATTTGCTGTAGTCAAGCAGAAACTATAAAGAATAGAAATGTCCTATAATGACATTTACACGGGATGCTGAATGTGCACCTTGACAAAACCAACATAAGGAAAAGGGGGTTGGACCTTGCTTTTTACATCAGCGCCAGAGTACTGCTGTACACACCTCCCAATGGTCTGTCACAAGCAGAAAAAAAGTGTTATACAGACCTGGGGGGAAGGGGGGGGGGGTAGGAGTTCAGAACGGGGGACCTGGATTTTTGTATTAAATACATCTTAACCAGGTAGTCACGATCAAACACTACAAAGTATGTAGTGCAAAGTATTTTACTAGCATACCTGTCTTACGGCCATGCCAAATGTCCCATATGTGGTTCAGTTTAAAACTATATGCAATAGGTACTTTATCAACTAATTGTTATTCTAAAAAATTTATTTCTCACAGAAAAAAAAAAAAAATTCTTCTACTGCTTCACTTTAACTCTGTAAGATAAAGTTTAGGAAGCGGGCAGCAAAACATTTTTGTTTCAGGTGGTATAAAATTATCAGCCAGAAATACCCAGATCAAGGATTACCCAAATAATCTATTGGTGTATTTTCATTTTAAATTAAATATGCAAAGAGCAAATGGAGAATGAGAGTTTAGTCCTAGATGTCCAAGTCTTCATTTTTGTACTGAAGCACATTTCACTGTGGATCTACAAACAAGGACACAAAACAGGGAGAACTTGGCCATCTGCACCTACCGATAAGATCCATCCAGGTTAGATTTGTGAATAAAGCTGAGTTTAGCGTCAGCCCAGTAAAGCTTCTGTTCATCATAATCCAAAGTTAACCCGTTTGGCCAATAAATGTCAGAGTCTATGATGATCGATCGCTTGGAACCATCCATACCAGCACGTTCAATCTTTGGCACTTCTCCCCAGTCAGTCCAGTACATGTACCTGAAACAGAAGATACATTGCGATTTAATTCAAAGAAAGTATTAGAAAAATATGAGATATTTTATATACTAAGCTGCCAAAGATTTACAAGTTAACCTGACCATTCAATATGACATAGTTGACAAATGAAAGTTACTCAGAAAAAGTGTGTGCACAAATTTGAATTTGCATTTATAAAAGCATGTTAACAATCTTACTAGTAACTATAAAACATTTAGTGTCAATTGGACTTTGCATCAAAAACCTGTGCAATTTTTTTTTGCTTTGGTGCAGCTATCGCCACTCGATTTATAGATAGAGAACATGCCTTTACATTGTGTGCAGCACAGCACAAAGCACCATTTATTATTATTATTAATTTGTAATATGCCAACATATTCCGTAGCGCTATACATAAGTTAATTTCCAAGCAAAGACATATTCAGTATTAACACATGGCAAAGAATGGAGGGCCCTATCTTTGAATCCAGTGTCCATAGTGCTTTCCCCAAGCGCCATGCAAGACTGAAAATTCGCACTTACAATCTAAGCACAATGATATTGTCAAACTTAAGCCACAAGAACCCAAATAAAAAACATTTAGATATGTAATACCCAATATAGCTATCTATACATTTTATTTCCCTCAATCAAAATCTTGAATATATTTCTTCTGCAATGGTTGGAGAGGGAAATAAAAATAAAATGTAGATAGATAGATATATTAGGTCTGGCCCACTACCTTAATGTCTTATAGCACATATCTTCCCCACTTATATTACTGTTTTTGTAAGCTACATGCTATGCTGAAATGTATTGCTCTTTATTTTACTCTGCTGTGTTCTTATCTACAACCTGATCTATAGACTTACTGACCTATCGGGACATTATTCACAATGCTGGTCTATTTCTCGCTTAACTCTGGCAAAAGAATTTAGTTTTTCTTGTTTTTCCAATTTTATTTTTCATCTCTTTCTGTTTACTGTTTTTAGTTCATACTTGTATCAGTGTCGATTTTTGACTTGATAAAGAGAGGCATAATCTCTCGAAAGCGCATCGCTTTCTTATAAATACGTTTGTCCAATACAAAAAAGGATCGCTATTCACTGCAATACACTCACGATTCAAAATGATATTTAACATTGGTCATGGCAGGACTGTTTGTCACGTTTACGGCCCATAGAGCCTCGACCACAAGCCTCACGAGGCGTTCAGTTGACACCTGCACCAAGAATGTTGCTCACGTTGCGGCTCATAGGGCAGCAACTGCGAGACTCGTGAGGCGAGCGGTCAACAGCGAGCCTCGCGAAATGAGGTGGAGCAGTTGGCACCCGCACCAAGAATGTTGCTCACGCTATGGCCCGTAGGCGAAGCAAGCAGTTGAGGCACGCCACTGTGAGGCCTGCGCGACTTTTAGGCTGCAATGAGCGCTGAAGGCGCTCAGTGCAGGGGTCGCGATGGAGCGCTGCAGGCGCTCATCACAAGCCCGTAGGACTTCGGACTGAAGCATGTAAAAAACGCCTGAACCTGGAAAGACCACCAAAAAACTACAATTATGCCTCACATTCACTTACACACAACACAGTGGGAGAGCCAGGGAGCCTACGAGAGAGGTTGCAAGTTAATGTGAGGCATATTTGCCATTTTTCAGGATCGAAAACATTTTTTTTGCCTAAGAGAGAAAAAAGATGTCTGCTGAAAAAAACACAACAAGACGAAAACGAGGCCGAAGGACGTAAATCTAGCCCATAGGATGTAAAAACAAGCCCTAAGCATTAACACAACGCAGGCTAGTAAAGCCACTAACATTTCACCCAAGGCAGTAACACAACCCAATACAGTAACCCTCCAGCACGACCCCCTTTAAAAGTACACAGGGTGAGAGGCTTGCAATGAGCACCAAAGGTGCTTATTGTGAGCCCCCCGATGAGCGCCAAAGGCAATCATTGCAAAGCAGGAAAGTTGTGGTTCAAAATGAGCACCAAAAGGCGCTTATTGCGAGCCAAGCGATGATTGCGGGGCTTGCGATGAGCGCCAAAAGGTGCTCAGAGGGCCCATAGCCTCGCATTCTGTGGCATAAAGCAGCCAGGATTACAATTTTACTCCCGTCATTTTTGCCAGGTAATTTTTCTAGTGTAAATATAATTGCAACTAGTAACTTGCCCGTCAAAAATTACTGTAATAAAAATGTTAAGGCTAGTTACGCTGTACCTTCGGCGCTCATCGCAAGCCTCTTCCTCAGTCTACTGTACAGGCCTCGCGATGAGCGTTCATTGAAGGCCTTGGCAACACACAACTTTGGTGCTTCACAATGATCACCTTCATTGCTCATTGCAGCCTAAGTCCCACGTGCCTGGCGATGAGCGCCTTCGCAAGGGCCCCAATTATTTAACATTGCGTGACAAACATAGCAAACGTGACCAACAACTATATATGCGATTGGTGGTTGTTACAATTTTGATTGGAAATGTTAACCAAGCTCGAAAGTTGGGCATAAATTACACGAGTCATCACGTGATTAATCTCACACGCTGAAGGGTAATGAACCACATGATCATGCCCACTTGGTAGATCGATATGTAGTTCAGAGTAATCCGACCATAATCTTGTATTGCAAGGTTAGGCAACATCAGTCCTGGAGTGCTGAACACAGTCCTATGCTTCAGACATTAAATTCAGAAATAATCACATCCTAGACCACACTGGGTACTCCAAGACCACACTACCTTTTCCAGTTGTATTGCAAGACTATATCAATATACTGATCTACCAACTATACATGCTTTTGTTTTTATCACCCCCTACAATGAGTGATAATTAATCACATGAATAGCTCATTAAGATTAAGAGAACATTTACATGTAATTTATGCTTTAATTACCCAACTTTCAAGCTCAGTTATCTAAAACTTCCACCGAAAAAATGAAATATTTTTGTGTGTACTTTTGATTTCTGCAGTGTCTGGGACCTTTGCTATATCACAGTTGTTTTAGAGATTTTAGACAAATAACCTTTGTACTTTTTAAAAGTTCAGTCCTGAGGAAACATGTTTAAACAGACACTTGTGCCTCTTCCAATTAGTAAGTCATTATATGATATCATGCATCTTATGTACTGCAAACCACAAGATTTGTACATGTTCAGCTAAGAATGGAATACAAAAAACTGCTACCTCCCCAACCCACCCACGTAAAAAGATAAAAAAAAAAAAATATGCCAACATGAGGCAAATATGGCTGATACTTGTCCAGCTGCAACTTGCTCAATGGCACAGTAGTTTTGGGGGGAATCCCCAGGGATTTATTTAATTTAATGCCATGGGGGGGTTGCAGTACACATATCATGGATACACTGGGAAAAAAAGTAGTAACAATATTAGCGGTTTTGTATGCCCTGGACAAAACTTTTTAAAATAAAAAAATCTGAATTGTTTTTTGAATACAGGAAACCATTTTGTATTTGTTACATCACTTCTTGGGAGCTGGATGATGAGGTTGTTGTGCTTTAGCCATCAGTGGGGGGGGGGGGGGGGGGGGGGAAGGGTAGGAGCAGGAAGAGGTCCGTAGTCTGTGATAATTGGATAATTTTCAAAATTGACACCAGTATACTTCCCCCGCACTGACACAGAAACAGGAAGTTTGCATCAATAGACTCACAAGAAATGGAACCGCTTTGCTCATCCACAAACATACTGTACTTACAACGTATTATGAATAAGGTCCAAGCAAACGCATCAAATTTTATTTTTTTCCCATTAAAATGTAGTTCTATTTATACCATCCACAGGGTAATTTTGCAATAAACTTACATATTAGGCAATAAAGCAACAGAGATATACATCAAAAGCAAACAGATCCATAAATCAGTCTTACAAATGGAAACAAGCTAGAGAAGAATCCTTATGGACGGCTAAGAGTCTTACCAAGGACCAGTGGGGGAGTCAGCCTTAACATTTAGGAACCATGGAAGAGTTTGTATGTAAAAATAAGTGTAAAGTTAGGAGCCAGCTGTAACAATTTAGGAGCAGTAGCTGTCACATAAAATGCCCAAATTAAAATGTACTCAATCATAGCGGAAACCTAAAATGGAACTGCTTTTGCATATTTTTGTATATTTTTTTACTTTTCTAGGAAAAGGATGATGTTTGAACAAGATCTGGAGAGCAGCTGTTGACACAAAATTGAGTTAGTTATTAGGAACCAGGCAAGGGAGGACCTTCTGGTATTTGTCATGCCATATTGTGTAAGAGTGGACAATTAATCTCATAAGCTAAAGCAGTATTGAACCCAGCAGAGAGGAGTACGCTCATTTCAAAAGATGAAATAAAATTCAGATATATAAATAAAACGCTCACAACAACTTGTAGAAACAAAAAGCTTCAAAGACTTCCTTTCCTGACTTTGTGAGTTTTAGCCCTAGAAAACTTATGGCAACGTTGCCCTCTTACATAATGTACTATGGGATATTGTTTTCTGTTTTAACAATGCCTTGGGAATATAATTACAGTTCAAAGTATTTTTAGCAATAAGCTCCCAATGTCAGACCAGGTGCCAAATTCAAGTGAATATTATTTTAATTAAAATACCCCTCTTTACACACAACCACATGTCTAAAGAAATTCTCAGCATAGCCTAAGTTATGTGGCTGTGAAACCCATATGGAGATTGAGGAAGAAAGGGGAGGAAAAAAAAAAAACGACTTTAGGAAGATACAAATATGGTTTTGTTACAAGTCTATAGAGCATATCAATGTAATAAAAAGTAACATCGTTGCATGTAATCCACTATTAACTCAGGTTTCCTGGAAATTATATATATATATATATATATATATATATATATATATATATATATATATATATATATATATATATATATATATATATATATATATATATATATATACACACATACACACACACACACACACACTATATAGTCAATACCCAATCACTGGATGACATCATTCCTTAGCACAGCAATGATGCAGTCTCTCCATTACAAACTATGTAAGAAAGAAGTTAAAAACTGTTTGTCAGGATTGCCCAACTCCTTTAAGGATGGAGTTGACAAATGAATCAGAAACCAACCAAACAGAAAATTTAGGAGCCAGGTTATTGATTATATACATAGAAAAAGTATGACTTTGTTTTAAATGTAAGCTTTTTTTTAGCCACCGATTTCACATTAATGCTTACAATGCTTCCAGTCCTCCCTCTAGCTTCCTCGTTGCTAAAGTTATGGGAAATGGCTCTTTAGCCAACCAGAGATATTTCTGCTAGTTTGCTCTGTTCAGTTACAACTCAAACCACAGCAAACATGTATAATGCAAGATGGATGGGTCAGCCTGCCTATTAATAAAACTGTGTTAGATCAAATATATGGCACGGTTTTGCAAAATAAAGAATGAATAAAAGGTTTTGGGTCTCTCACTTCTCTCCTACCAGTTAATTGAGAGGAAGGGCAAACCAGGAACTCATGAAGAGCATGTTAACTGTTCTTATCTGCTCTCTAATTAAAATGAATAGAAACAAACAGATAAAGTTGTTGCATACCCCATAAAAACTTGAATTTTCCTCCATATCCTTTAACACATCAGGACACACGAGTAAAAAAATAACCCCAGCCTCGCCCCTCCATTGCTGGCATTAAAAAGGACTCTAAATACACAACCTATCATGTGTTCGTTTAAAATAGCACCACTATATATATATATATATATATATATATATATATATATATATATATATATATATATATATATATATATATATATATATATATATATATATATATATATATATATATATATATATATATCCTGAAATGAACATGAAATGCACAGAGCATACAGCTGTATGTTGATCGCATTAGTTGCCAAGCAGGACTCAATATAAAAAACTGCCCATTGCACAATTAAAATAAGTTTATCCAGCACTAAATGCTTCATTTAAAAAGGAAAAACAAACATTTTTAAAATACCGTCTTTCAGCTGCAACAAGATAATATATATATATATATATATATATATATATATATATATATATATATATTTTTTTTTTTTTTTAACCATACTTTAAAACAATACTCTGTTTCAATAACTTTAAAGGGCCAGTGTAGGTACTTTTCATGTTAGACCTATTTTTTAGTTCACCATTAACACTAAAAATACACGTGCAAAAAGCAGAAAAGCTTTAGCCAGATAATTAATTTCAAAAACACAGTTTACTTTATTAATGGCCACAGATTTGCCGCTCCCCACCTCTACAACTGTATAAATCTTGAGTAATGCAGAAAGGAAGTTTAAATATTTAATCCCAGAAGGCATTGTTCAAGTCTTACAAAAACAGCTTAGACCAGGACCTGACAAATCCCAGGAGCTCCTAAAATATTGCTGCTGGCTCCTATCTTTTGCTGTAATATAGATTTTTATATACAATCAATAACATGGCTACTAAAAAAAAAAAAATTCTCTGGCTCCTTACTTTTAGAGAACGATATCATCATAACCTCTCTTAAAAATTCCTATCTGGTTTGAATTGAACAATTTTATTTGAGCAGTACCCAGGAATCCAAATGAATTAAGGGTGGAGAGGGGTACAGCAGTGGTCATTAAGGAGGTAAACAGTTTTTAGATCATATTTTCTGGCTACAGCTTTAGTATACATTTTTAAAGGTTAATGGTGAACTAAAAATGGTTTCCCTTCTGGATCGCCACCTTGTTGTGGTGAAGCTACACCATGTAGGGTCACCCAAGATTGTTAGGTCATAGCCGAGAGGTCCACTGGAGAAAGAACTGGCAACCCACCCCAGTATCTTTGTACCTTATGGAAAAGAACAACCAGACACACAACAATGGTGCCTGGTGTGCTGCTGTTTATGGGGTAGCAGAGAGTTGGGAACGACCAAAAAACTAAATATGTTTAACATGAAAATGGTTTACTCTGGCCTTTTAAATGTAACCTGGTTAACATGTTAAAAATGATTAAACTGTGCAGCTAGTGGTCAACAGATGCAGTGAAAATGGATAATTTCTATACATAGTGTAAGGATAGCAATGCTAACACAAGTGATGAAATAATACTTTTTTTGGGAAAAACAAAAAAGTTAGCTTGTCAGCAACAGATGATACTTTCAGCTCTGGCAATAGCAGCATGTGATTGCAAACTTCTGGGAACACAAGAAAGCATTTTATGTAGGGGAGAGTGAAAACTTCCAGGCAACTAGCTGTATTCAATACACGAAGGGACACAGCAAAGGTCCCAAATTATGGTACATCAGTTTTATGTTTTTGTTTTGGGGGGGAGGGGGTGGCTGGCAAAGAACCATAAAGGATTTTAAGAAAATTCAAATACAGTACGATAAGAGAAGTGATCACTTATAGGCTACCCAGTTTGCTGCCAAAGGGAACCTCTTACAGTCTCTAGCCAAGGGTAATCATTGCGTTAGTGGTAAACATTAGGTCAGAAAATGTTGCAGCTTTCTGGTAGACAAAGTCACCTCCCCCATCACCACTGACCATTTAGTGGGTTGGTAGCAGCAGCAGCCGAGTCTGAACTTTGAGTAATATGGAACAGTTGTTTTTTTTGTTTGTTTTCTTAAATGACTGAATATTAATCTTATTAACAATCTACCAGAACATCCATCTAATGTTGCTGGGGCACTAAAGTAGTCACTCTTCAACAACATGAAAATAATGAAAAAACTAAAATAAAAAGTGGTGTATAATAAAGGAATAGTGAAATATTTGCTCCCATAATACTCAAAACATATAGAATACATGCTAGAAACCACTTCTATGGAAGCATGCGCACAATAAATATAAAAATGGAGGTGAGGCCAAAACAAAGCTAACAAACACAAAACTTGGCATTATGACAAATGCCATGTTTCTTTAACCACTACAACAGAGCACTCAAAAATTTGATACATATTTTACTGCATTATATAACCCAGTAAATTATCAAAAAGCCCTAAATAATAGTTGTGTGGAAATTACTATACTTGGCAGGTTCTGCAAGAACAAAAAATGCCAAGCACCCTCAAATGGCATAATTCTCTGTCAGCTTACTCCTGCTCTAACATTCTGCTCTAATATTCTAACCGCAAAACAGAAATCACATATAATAGTTGTCAAACTACGAAACGTTGTCACGATTTGCAAGCTCAAGCAGGCTTAGCGAGTGGCCGCATTTGCGGAGGTGGGGGCTCCCACGTCGGCTGCAACGAGCAGCTCAGGCCGCAAATGCGGACGCTCGCAAAGCGAGGGATTATATTTGCGGAGATGGAGGCTCTACGGTGCCTCACAAGCGGTTAAAAACACCCACAGAAGCGGGACTTTTAAAAATAACTCTAAGACGCAATGACTAAATACGGACTTAAACACACACACACAAAAAAAAAAAAACGAGCCGCGGGACTTAGAAAAAATAAATAAAAAACATTACGAACTTACAAAAATACGACTTGAACGGCTGATCCGCGCACAGCAGCAAACTTTAAAAGAAACACTAAATACACATAAAAATTAAATAAAAAACCTTACCCACAGCAAGGGGGGACACTCAGGACGTCTGGAAGTGAGGTTACACCTCAATTTAAGTCCAATTTACCGAGTTTAGACACTCGAAAATCCCTTAAGCGAGAGAAAAAATGGCCGCCGAAAAAAACAAGGCTACACGACCCCTAAAGACGCAAAACACCACCAAGCACATACGACTTTTACAAAAAGCCGTACAAGGTACAAGATACACTATTAACAAGGACGCTAAATCATCCACACCCGCATACCACATATACAATCGCCGCCATTTTACAACACTAAGTTACTGAATGCAAAAGTACACAGCTACACTAACGTGTTCCCCTTGCGCACGCAGCCTATTTACACTGCACACATTGCTGACCCTTACACCACAACTCTTCGGCATATTGCTTGCTGCATATATTAATTACAAATAGGTAAAGTATATTAATTTATGATTTCATTAATTAATTATCATGAAAAACTACATACACACACAAAAAAAAAAAAAAAAAAAAAAATCAGAAACACACACCACAGTATCTCAATAAACGACAAAGCCCTTCACCGCGCGCCTCACAAGGAGCGCCAACGGTGCTCATAGGACACAAAAGCACCTCTGATAACACCAACCAAGAGGCTCACAATGAGCGCCAAAGGCTCTCAGACGACCAAAACACTTACTGTCTGTGGCAAACAGCATTACCTGCCTTACAATTTTATTGCCCCGTCATTTTTGACGGGAAAGTCGCCACTTTTATTATAAATTACAAACATTTAGGAACCTGTTATTTATAGTGTCTTCTGACAACTTTTCCCTATTAGCTTAACAACTCCTTCATTGCAGCCAGACCCCACCTAAGACTTGAGGTAAAACAATGCAAATTAAAGTGTTTTCCACATTTACTATTTAATGTTCACTGTTCTATTTGATAGTGCAGAGCAGTATCCATAAGAATTCCTAAAAAGGGACTGTCACCACAAAGTTTATTTACATTTTAAAGAACATTAAAAACTGTTTAAAAAAAAAAAAAAAGTACCAGTAGTTTTTATCTACAGTAAATCATTACAATTGAATTTTTTGCTCCTGAATGCTAATGTTCGGCTCAGAGTACTTGATACGGGTGACATAAAAGTCCAACTGCCAGATGACTTTGGGGGTCTTTATTTTGACCACTACAAATCCTAATTATCACGTCAAAGCATCCAAGTAATATGAATGAGCTGCTCATTTGCAAATAAATGCAACGTGTATTTTTAAGGACTGATCCACTTAAGAAAACAATGACTTGCATAATAGACTTTTGCTGCTTTTTAAGAATGAAAATAAATATTTTGGGGTGACAGTCGCTTTCATTTCTACAGTAGACTTACAGTTTAACGCAAGATGAGTTTTAAATAAGGAAAGATTTTTATTTTATTTTATAAATAACTTTTCTGTTTAGGACCAAATAGCCAAAACGAAAGCTCCAGATTTCTTTCTATAAAGTAAATATAATGAACATTTTGTAGCCGTTTTTTTTTTTAAAGAAGCCCAACTGCAAATTTAATTTGAATGCCTGCGTGATACTGCAAACACAACATTGCGGCTATAAAAGAAATACAGAATCAAACTCACCCTCTGGCAGGATCCAGTGCGATTGCTCGAGGTTGATCCAACTCTTGCCAGAATAATACTTTCCGCAATGACCCATCAAGATTAGAAACCTCAATCCGATTTGTTTCAGAGTCAGTCCAGTACAGTTTCTCCCCTAACCAATCACAAGCCAGTCCATCTGGCGAAACCAAACCCGCAATGACAACATCTTGAGAGCTTCCAGTCTTGTTGAAATGTATCCTTTTGATGGCTTCCTCACTCACGTCGCTCCAATATATCAAGCCACGAAAAAACACAAAGTCCACAGCAGCTGCATCCTCCAAGCCACTGACCAATATAGTGGAATTCCCCTTCATGCCGGCAGTGTCAACCAATCTCAAGTCACGTCGATTGGCATACAGCAGTAATGGAGATGCTATGGAAATAAATAAATAAATAAATAAATAAATAAATAGACCATCAGTGTGTTTTTATTTCAACTATGCAAAAATAAATTTAATGTGGAGAAAGAAATCAAGTTCCATTATCAGTTCTTTCAGACACTTAAACACTGAAGACGGCTAAGGTAAAATAGAGTTTTAAAATAATAAACAGTGATGAGGTCTGCGACTAAAAAGGGGTAAAATATGTACAACAACCTCCTTTTCAATGAGAATAAAAAAATAAAAAGTTTTTCTTAGAGTCAAATACATTACAGCAAAATCAGTGGCATTTTAAAATAAATGGCATTTTTAAAAGTTGTTATAAGAATTGTACTCTGTATGGTTCACTTTTTATTTTCAATACAAACCAAATCGAGAAGTGTTTATCAGATGATTAATTAACATTCTAAACAAAACAAACAGATGGCGCATCTGTAGTCCATTAAAGATAACAGTAGAAGGCATTATCCTAATGGTGTCCCCAAAACGTCAAACAAAAGAAACAAACATTTACCACTCCGGCAGCTTAAAATAAGTGTGTATTTTCCAAGGGTTTCTGGAGTATTTCACAATTCTTAGTACAGTAAGCGCATTCTGTAGAAGCTCATAACATGAAAGGAGTTAAACTGAAGAAAAAGTAAAAGACTTCCAGGTGTAGAGGAATTCTCTTGTGATTCAACTCTAGAATTCATAGAGACCATATGGAATACACATAAGAATCTTTTTAAACATGGAAGAAATGGCTGGCATGCAAAGCTTCCTGCACTCTGTCCTAAAGTGACCCTATATGTTTGGAGCATTTTACTAATTAAATACAATGTGTGCTGGAGACATGCACAGCTTTTACAGATTGTTGGCTACAAAAGAGAAATCTGCATATTCTATTGAACGAAGGAAGAAATATTTTCTCATTTGAATGTCAAACTTGTTAATACATAAAAGCAAAGATTAACTGGCCAAAGGTAGTTAGCATAGCAAATTGTGAGCAAAGACAAATACAATAATGGTATGTTGCTATTATGAAAATTAGTACTGGACCAAAATAAGCCACGCGCCTTCCACCTGCAAAATAATAAACTCTTGTTCTAGCAATACTGCAAACCTCTATTGTACTTGTAGAACGCCGGCCGTACTAAGCATAAAATACATGGGCAGTGTAAATATGACGAGACAGCACACGGGTATGGATATACATGCACATTGGTACTGGAGGAGATGTGGGCCCTGCTCTTGAGAGATTCCATTCTAAAATGAATACCACCGACAATAGGTCAAATGAAATATTTTAAATAAAACAGTATTTTTTTCATAAAATCTAAAATATATTTAATAAAAAATGGATAAGTTAAACTAATATTTATAATAGTTTTATCTATAGATGTTTGTGTCAAAGATAATTCCAGAACATCCTAAACCATACTTCTGTATAATGTTTTTAGACAAGCAAATGTAAACACAAAATGCAGAGTTTCCTATATATATATATATATATATATCCTTTCAACAACTGATTAATCTGAAAAGATTATATAAATTTGAAGCTTCTATCGTAACAAGAAGAGGAACACAGAAAAGATAAAACAGAAGGAGAGAGCAGAACTTATCAAAGAGATTGATATATATATATATATATATATATATATATATATATATATATATATATATATATATATATATATATATATATAAACACCACGAATGCTCAGTAATGTAGATAAATAATCAGAGTATCGCTGTGTATACATATATTGAGAGTATTGAAATATACAGCGATTCCTAACTAAAATTAAAAAAAAGAAGGCATCAGTATACACTGCGATAGTCTGATTATTCATCTACATTATAGAACATTCATAATGGACAAACATACGGGGTAGACATTTCTCAAATGCCTGGGCTTAAAATCTAAATTGCTAATATCTAAAACCTAAGAGCAAGGGAGACTTTCTAGGAGCCTGGTAGGGAGCTGTTCATAGTGATACATTAAACTTTGGAAATATATGGTGGATCCAGCAGTTCAGATTTTATTTAAACCCAGGCATTTTGAGAAATGTCCACCCCTGTATGTTTGTGTATATGCACTAAGATCTAAAAGGATGCATAAATAAATACTATTTAAATGAATGTTATTGTATATACTTCTAATTAATAAAGTACTGGTAGCAGGAGAAATCTGAATCTAGTTAGCAGAACCATATGACTATTTGCAGATAGATAAAAATGTGTCTGACAGCCGGAGTGGTAAGAGGAGGGGGGAGAATGTTTTAAAAACATCCTTTTCCGTTTTATCCTAAATAACCTTAAATCCTATCATCCATCAGATTAACAGTATCCCACTGACTGTTAGCCAGTTGGTGTTTCAGTGGAGTTTAATTTTACATCCTGAGAAAATGTAATAAATTCCACCTTTAAAATAATAGCTTACATTGAGGAACCTGTAGGTTTAATCAGACAGTCACATGAGCAGAGCTTTGTTGAAGCAGTTACAATAAGACATTTGAGAAGTGTTTTCGTTCCCAAAGTATACAGGAATGCAGCAGTCTTTTGTTGAGAGTTTAGCCTTTGCATTGCTGTTAATACTGTAGTCTTAACTTGAAATAAAAATTTAAAAGGGTGAGGGTACAATAAAACAAGCCAGGACTAATTAGTAGCAGTTGATAGCAATTAAATGTTTGAGTGTATACATATAATAACTTCCATATATTTCAGGGGACTACTTCTTGCAATTATATGTGTACCTTTATGTGTTCCTTTAAGAGTAGAAATGTGTGAAATGCAAATGGGAAAGCTAGTATTGCCCAATACAGGTTTACTATATAACAAGCAAGTTGTAGTATGACATTTCTGCAATCTAAAACCACTTAAAATAAAACAGGCATGCATGAATATTTTACACAGCAGTCTCAATAATATGGTTAATTTGGTGAACAGACTTGTCCCTACAGATTAGATTAACTGCAGAAACAGAGCAGTCTGTGTATATAGTGTAATTTGTGCACAACATAAACACAAAGCAGGGAATGAGGGCAGAGGAAGACAGACGATGAACGTTTAGGCATCCTTACAGACATGCACAAAAACCAGGCTAATGAAATCTTGCCTTTACATCTAAAACAATAACCGGTAACTCATACAGGGCTAGAAACAAAATAAAAGAAATAAGCCACGAATCACCAGCTTCCTACTTAAAGTAGTTTTCTAAAGGAACAAAACTGTATGAATGATGAGTCTGCTGCTTGTTTTTATCCATTTATATGCAAAGGGAGGGTGAGGGGTAGAGTTAAGGAGGTCAGCAGCAAGCCACAATAAGACACAGTCAGCCCAGGAACAGAATAAAAAGTCCCCTGACCAAATCCAATTCACCAATAGGAATGTTGGAGGAACCGGAAATGTAAACATCACCCAGATCACATCCATCTTACAAACAGGCTGTTTACCTTGTGTACGCAAGACCCTTCACCTAAACGCAATGCAGATCAGAATATACACAGAAACATTCTGCATTAAGCCCATCTTGCAGCTTTGCAGGTAAGCTCCATACTATACACAATGAAGCAGCACACATAAAAAATATCAATAAAATAAACTTTCCAAAATGGCCTGTCCCTTCATAAATCCCACATGAATTTTTCCCCTACATCCTCAAGCGATATAATGCAGCTTCCTGCATGTATATACCCTTACCAGCTTTTTCATTTATGAACAGATTTACATTGTCACTTTTTAGTATTTTTCAGAGGTGAACAAAAAAATATATACTATTAAATAATGTTTTTATCTTGGTTATGAATAATAGAAGGGACGCACTTATAGACTAGCAACAGATAAAACTATAGCAACTGTCTCAATCAAGATATCTCTCTGTTTATCTCAAATTCTGCAACAACCAGACAACCCCAGGTGGCCTTACTAGCAGGCGACGTTTATAAGTCTAACTGACCCCTCACCCTACTCTTCTCATATTTTCCACAACAGAGAAGACAAAAACTTGTGCAACTAAGGAGTTAGCTGGAAATGGATGCCTTCATAGAAACATGATGTCTTTGGGAATATTTCACTTAAGTAGCAAGTCACCAATTACACCCATATCCAGAAGCTTCACATATTTTTCCTAAGCCCTTATACCACCCAAACTCCAGGTCTGCTAACTGTTTATTTCCTGGATATGGCCCAGATCACAGCCAGTCTACCCATGTCACCTTTACCAACTATACATGTTTAGGGTTCTGCACTATAACACCTGTCCATCCACAACTATGTCCTCCCTAAACACCATGTGCATTTAGAACCTATAAATCTAGTCTTTTACCATGCCCAACTTCATATCACCCACTTCTGAAATACTTCCTCACTAAAAAACAGGTAACCTCAATGGACTTCAGACAATCTTCTACAGTCTTCCTGTTTTCACTCCTTTGTCTCTCCCATATCCCCATAGGCAAACTCCCATGGCTCTTTAGATCCTGAATATGTACTGCTTCACAATACCTCAATATGTATTATTATTATTTGTAATGCAGCAACATATTCCATAACACCATACAGGGGTTAGGTACACAGCAAAAACAATTTTAACACACAGCAGAAAAATGGAGGGCCTGGTCTTTGAGCTTACAATCAAACATGCATAGTGATTGTTCCCAGAGCACCGTTCAAGTTTGTGAGTTTTCATTCCCAACACCAGGTATCCTCTAAGGGCTCCATCAATCTATTAAACCCAGATCCAACCACTCCCCTAACCATATACACTTAATCTCAGGACTTTAAATCCAATTAATCTGTAAGATCTTGCACCATACACCCCCACTGAATTGTTTATTTTCTCACTAAACATCAGATAACCTCCATGAACTCCTGCTCTCACTGTACCTCTGGAGACTCACAACACTTTGTTCCTGAAATGTTAATTTCCCTTTAAGCACCAGTTCCACTCCTGGCCCCCAGTCCACTGTTGACTCCAAATCCTTTACAACAACAAGTCCATAATTATATGTGCTCGGTATAAGCGTGCATTTAAATCAATGCCCTCTTACTCTGTGTATGGGCCTTAACAACAATCTAATCACTATATATCCAGGTCTAAGCTTGGTCCCAAATCTGTGCACACTCACCCTATGTATAGGCCCTGTTATCTGTTACATTATTCTATATGCCCTCTGTTTACCTTTGCTTCCAGATTGTATGTACTATCACTCCAGGTTTGAGCCTTATTATGAATTCCATGACTTTAATATATCCTCAATCTAAGCTTGTACTCCAGAACTGTGCATCCTCGACCCATGTATAGGCCCTATTACTAATTATATGACTCTATGTACCCTCTGTTTACCTTTGATTCCAGACCCTGTGTAATATCACTCCACACTCCAGTTAGGGGCCTTATTACAGTATTAATTATATCACTCTATATACCCTAGGTAAGCTTGGCCACAAGGCTGTGTACCTTCACCCCAAGTATAGGCCCTGTTATCAGTTGCATGGCTCTTTATACACCCTGTTTACCTTCCATATCACTGCATGTATGGGCCCTATTATTAATTCCTCAGTCTAAGCTTCCCCTCCAGTCTGTGCACTCCATGTATAGACCTTGTTATCAATACCATGAGTCCATATATCCTCAGTCTAAGCTTCCCCTCCAATATGTGCACTCTCAGTCCATGTATGCACCTTATAATCAATACCATGACACTATATGTCTCCTATCACCCCTTGGGCCTTCCCATGCCTGACCCTCGGCCTCTGTGTCTCTTCAATCAACTCCTGGGCCTCTCCATGACTGAGCCTCGGCCTCTGTTTCTCTCTCCCACCTCCCAATCCCAGGGCCCCCTCCATGTCTCACCCCTCAGCAGGCAGCTCAGGCTGCACACCAGCAGACTCTTCAGCACGGCTCCCATGTCTCTGTGTTACCGGCTGGGCCCTGACATTCCGCTTTGTATTATGGGGCTTGTTTTAGTAATCCCCAGGCTCCCGGTCCTGGCTATCCCACTCCAGCCCCTCCATGCTGCTTGTAAACCCGCCGCGGCTTCTCTCCTCCTCCAGCTCTTGCCGGGCTCCCCCTCCTGCTCCTGACGCGGAGTGATAACTCCAACCCGTCGACGGTATTTTAAAAATACGACAGATAACGACCGAAAATAATCACAACTCGACCCAGTGCTGAACAACTATAAGCAATAGCCAAAAAAATAATGGTAGATTCAATACAAAGTGGGAAAATAGGGCAAGATTCCATCGGGACTATTTTTCTATCCCATCCCCCACATTCGCAGATCCAGTCACAGTCGGGACTACATTCACAAGGCCTACCCTCTCTGAGGGGATTTGTGAAGCCCCGGGCTTTAGTTAGGGGGGCATCCGACTGGGGCCCTATGAAGGAGAGTTAGAATAAAAAAATAGAGAACTATAAATGGTTAAAACAAAACAGCAGGGGTTGTTCACGTAATAAAACAACTATAAGCCTCTCCCAGCCATAAAATCCAGCACAAAATCAGATTTCTGAGGAAGAGTCATGTCTCAGATACTTACACAATAATATGAATAAAATATGTACATTAAAAATGTATATATTTTTCATAAATATACACCAAATTAAATTAATATGGTGGAATAAGTTGATTTTTTTTACAATTGTCGCATTAAAAATTGTCATATAATAAGCGTTTTTCATTTTTGTGATAAATTTATCGAAAAATAAATCAGCGACAATTACATTTTACAGTTTATTAAAATCAGACTCCTAACTGGTTTATTTAACATAGAATTGATTGTGTCAGAGCTTTACTTTTGTATTTTTTATATTTTATTTAAATGAAGCAGCTGAACTGGGAATCCTTCTTATATCCCTTGGAAGTATGTGAATTACTACATACGTTGTAAATATTACAAGTCATTATTTTGAGATTGTTTTATTTGAACAGTAAATTAAAATATAAACATGGAGAAGTAACAGCTAAGTCTTAGTGGCTGCCATATTGTCCGCTTGTACAAGGGGTGTTTGCAAAGGATAAAATATAATAGTTGTGGTAATTGCGATTTTTCGTCACACCAAAGGCACTTAATGCGAGGCCCGTACGTGACTGGCTTGACAGGGCTACAAAGAGCGCCAAAAGCGCTCATTGCAGGGCTTGTGATGAGTGCCAAAGGCGCTCATCGCGAGGCCCATACGTGACTGGCTTGACTGGGCTGCAATAAGCGCCGCAGGTGCTCATTGCGGGGCTTGCGATGGGCACCAAAGGCGCTCATCGCGAGGCCTGTAACATAGAGGGGGGGAGAGGCTCCAAACGGCTTACAGGCCTCAAAAAAATTCCGTCTTTAACAGCCGCCATTTTTTTAAGCCCATCACTCAAAGGGCGCTAGAGGGCCGCCCAAAAAAGCCAATTGGTTTAGAAAATTAGCTTACATCCTCACACACAGCACAGAGGAGAGGCAGGGAGAGCCTGTAAGGGAGGTTGCAAGCTAATTTGCTATGTAATTATGTAGCCGTAATTATTTTTCAAGCCCGTAAATCGGAAAACCATTTCAGGCTTGAGGAAAATGATTCATTTCCCAAGCCCCCAAATGGTTTTATACCCGTAAATGGAAACAGGAGCACAGAGGAGGGAGAGGGGGTGAAAGACACGGCAGTGGGAGAGGGTAGAAAGAGACACAGGGGGAGGGAGTGGGGGGGAATATACACAGGGGTGATGGGGGGCAAGAGACGCAGGGCAGGGAGATAAGGAGGGGAACAGGGGAGGGAGGGAGAGAGGGGGAAACAGACACAGGGGAGGGAGAGGGGGGAAAGAGACACAGGGGTGAGAGAGTGGGGAGAGGCTCGCAATGAGTGCCAAAGGCTGAAGGCACTCATCGCAAGGCCCGTAAAGTAGATGGGGGAGAGCCTCGCATTGTGTGGCAAACAGCATTGCCATGGCTTCAAATTTTATTGCAGTCATTTTTGACAGACATTATCTCAAAACATGATGAACCATATAATGACGTAGGTGTGAAAGAGATTATTTACAAGCAGAGTAAGCACAATAAACACCAATTATTATTATTATTATTTCCTTTATTTGTAATGCGCCAACATCTCCCGTAGCGATATAAATGGTTAAGTACAAGTCAAAAACAATGTTAACACAATACAACATAAGAGAGGGCCCTGTCTTTGAGCTTAGAACATACCTAGCTTTCCCCAAAGCACCTTATAAGATTGAAAACTCACAAATTTACGATCTAAAGTTACAAAAATAAAATACGTTATAAGGCAAGCAGAAAGAAAAAACAATACAATAAGACAACAAGCAATTTAGCGCAAGCAAAGTCAAAATTACAAAGGGCCTAATTCAATTGCAATTTGGCCAATTGAATAGGGCTCTAAATAAGCACATGGCTTTTTTTTTAAAGAAATTTTTAGTTAGTGAACTTCTATACAAAAGCAAGGTTTTTACTAACTAGAAACTTCTTTAAAAAAAATATGCTATGTGCTTATTTAGAGCCCTATGGCCAAATCGCAATTGAATGAGGCCCAAAGAATTTAAAATGTTGAGAGTAGTACTGAAAATACCCTTTTTACTCACACAACCCCACTGAACTGTCATTTTAAAAATATTGTTTTTTATTATTTTGTATCTCCTGACTGTCTTTTGAAAAGTCTTCTCTTTTAAGAAAAAGCCCCCCTGTCCCGCCATGCCCCATATATATATATATTTTTTTTTTTGAAGGGGCAGGCCCTCTTTTAATGACACCCTCTCTATTATATCCTGACCATGGCTCATTTTCTTTCTCTGATTTATTGCCATTTTTTTTTATCAGGGATTACAGGAGAAACTGAGATTCTAGGGGGTCAATATTTGTGATAAACTGAGATTCTAGGGGGTCAATATTTGTGATTTAGCCATATATATCTGCAATGGGTGTACACTATTTTTAAGCTGCTGCCATATTTAATGAATATCAATAACAAAAAATTGTGATTTTTTTTTTTACTATGAAAATTGAGCCCCCTTTTTACTACTTGAAATGTTCTGATGTTTGATACTTGATTATCTACTGTTTTGTTTTGTAATTGCCAAAATGTTATAATGTATTTGCTTAAACTATCATGGAACTCTCCAGTTTTCCTTAGTAGATTAAAAAGTTTATAATATAGATATTACAGGGTCTCAGGTTTTGTATGAAACATAAATGTCTGTAAATTCAGAGGTACCTCAATTCTGTTCCACCAAATTATATGTTGAATTTCTATATACAGTAGACTCTCAGTTAAAGGTATATTAAAGTGAGCTGGGTTATTAATGCATCTGATAGACGAGGATTTATAGTGTCTGAAAAAAAATGTTTGCATGAAAAAATTCAAAAGTAAACATTTAAACCGTTAGCCTGAAGTTTGCTGAATTTCTTGCTTTTGCAAACTGTTTTCTATCAATGTTGACACCCCCTGAAAATCCAAGGGATAATTAGCATAACTTATACAATGTTTCTTTTTTGCCTGGGGATTGTGCAGGCATGCCCTAGTGTGGGAAGTCACATGATGGTAGACACTTTCCTTTCCTTTAGCCAATCAGCATGTGCTGCATATTGGATATCTCATTAAAAATTAGATATCCAATATGCAAAACGCAGTTCCTGGGGGTCCTCACTTTCATATACCTTTAACTGGAACTCAAACAACCAAAACTCTCAAGCAACCAGGAAAAAAAAAAGAACACTGTACTAAATAAAAAACTACATTTAAAGGGCTCAACAAATGCCAGGAGCCAGGTTGTCATGCCACAAAATGCTTACAGGCACCTAGATTGCATCCACTGTATGTCTCTACAATTCAGTTTTACCTGGATGCAGACAGGAATTAAGTGATTGAGCCAGTGCAGTGTTGCCGTTACATTGCCCGGGGTCAGCACCGCACCCTCCAGTCGAACGTACCTGTGTGTAAGTGAAGAGTGAAAGCTGCTGCTGCTAGAACAGCCCTCACTGACACATATACTTAGCAGAGCATCCTATATGCAGGTAATCTAGGCCTATTTTAATAGTAACTCTCAAGCAACAAGAAACTACATTTATCCAGCATTTACCAATCCCCATGAGTGCCGGATAACTGAGAGTCTACCATATCTTTTTACTTGTTGATCTATTTATCTAAACGGATAATGAAAATTGTGGAGTTATGTTTAATCCAGGGATGACTGGCCCCTTGGTCATGAAGGACAGTTGCCCCCTTTGACCAGTCATAAATGAATCTGCGTGAGCGCCGGCCGTGCTCTAACACTTTAAGGGCAAACTTGTATTGCATGATAACATGTAAGATTACTAGGCATTATTTTACTCCTATATAATCCAAAAAGGGTGTAATTATAAAAATATGTGATATAGAAAAAGCCACAAAAGTCACAGTTATTGACAAAATGAAAAATACACATAATAAATACATATAATTACAATTGGTTGATATTAAAAACTTTGAATTGAGACTTTAGACACTTGAGCTTGAACATTTCTAAACAAGATCATGGCCATTTTGATAAATAATAATAGTCACAGAGAGCGTGTTAGAGTATTATCATTATGCTAATCTATACCACCAGGCATGATCATGTGGTTTATCACCCTTACTGTGAGATGTATTTAATTAAGTGAGATAGTTTGAAGAGAGTGGGAGTCCTTTTCTGTGTCATATATGCTTAAAATACCCAATATTCAATCACAGTTTCCAACACTTTGGTTTAAAAATGTTTATGACAACCAATTATAATAATATTTATTTATGTGTTATTTTAAATAGTTTATTAACCAAGAATGGTTGAAAATCTGGTTGTTACCCAAACATCAAACAAAATAATGTATTTTTTTAATCATTTTTAGTCATAAAAACTACAATAAATAAAGTCTTGTGTATGGCTACTTGGTATTTCTCCCTCTCACTTTCTGAAGTTCCTGAAATAGACAAGACCTTTTAACACATGTGTAGGGTCAGATAAGGCCACAATATGTTGGTTACTGTAGAGACATACGGTATCTATGATTTTATTCTGTATATGAATCACGGCATTGGCATCTTTAATCTTTTCCTTTTGATTTAGGTGTGATTCAATCACCTCTCACAGGCGATGTGCGGGATTACTGATTAGTGCAATGTATGTATGAAACAGGACTTTGTACATTTTGCTAGAATTAGCTAAATTTGTTTTTGATGTGGTGCCTTAAACCAGATGGTGAGCAGTGGAAGTACTAGCTTCTTATTCTATACAAGAAGCTAGAGCAGAGATGCTTCAGATTCAGACATTTGTCTGAAAAAATAAAGCTATAATTTAGTATTTTCTTGCTGGCAGGTAAAGGGCCACTGAAGTATCATATTTTCAATATGCTAGAATATATTTACCAGATTTTTTAGATTAAAGCTAGGGACATATTTTGCAGTGGGTGGGTGCAGGAAAAACATATGTTTCCTGCATATTTTAACGTATTAGTAGTTCAGCAAATGCTTGAGTTTCTTAAAACTTCACAATATCTCTCCTTTTTGCTGTTTTTAAGTCATTCAGTTGTGTCCTACTCTCCATGACCCTATGGACTGCCCCGCACCAGACACACATGTCAGCATGACACCTGACTGCTCCTCAGAGCTAATTCAAGTTCATGTTCGCCAGTGCCATCCCCTTCTTCGTGTGCATTCAATCTTTCCCAGCATCAGAGTCTTCTTTAGGGAATCCTGTCTGCTCATGATATGGCCAAAATATTTGAGTTTTAGCCTAATGATCAAACCTTCCAGTAAATATCTCTCTTAGGATTCTTCAATCAATTACACATCAAAAATCAATTCATAGAGACCTGGGTGAGTATGTGCCTGCAGCATGATACATGTTGAGGGGCTATTTTCACAATTTTTTTCAATTTTTTTACCTTGCGAGTTAAGGGTGCGGCTTATATTCGCGACCGTAAAAAAATCATTGCCGATTTGAGAACTTTGCTTGTTACGTGTGCGGCTTCTATTCGCAAATGCAAAATTACTGCCGATTTGCGCGATTGCGAGTTAAGGGTGCCGTTTTTCGTGCTTTAGACTGCGGTATTGAATAGCGATTTACGGTTTTAGTGTTTCTACAGCCTGTAAAGCCTGTAACCTGCAAAAAAAGCTACAGTGCTAATTAGAAAGCCTGTTTCTTGCAATGGCTGATCACTTTGAGAGTCTTTTTCTCTCCAATTTTACGGGTGCGGCCTATATTTGAGTACTATCTTTTTTCTATTTTTTCCCCATGAACTTTAGGGGTGCGGCTTATATGCGGGTGCGGCTTATTTTCGGACCAATACGGTATATTGTGATTATATTGTCTCTAACTTATCATGGTTGGGCAAGAAGAGTAGCACAGAATTTTGCAATAATATCCTTTAACGTGATTTTGGGTACTGCTATAGACAACTAGTAAATACTACTACACAATGCATTTTTTTCCTTGCGAGACCCCGTTAATGCTCAGAACCATGCCACAGCGTTAAAAGAGACAAGGCAGCAGACAGGAGAAAGGAGGAGAAGGAAGGAAAGTGACAGCCTGGACTACCAGAAAGGCCCAGAAAGAGAGCCTTCAGCAACCACCGACACTACATATTCAAGAAGAAGTTAACCAAACCCAGAACCTATGCCCTGGAGGAAATGGATAAGCGTCTTTCCATCTGGATAGATGCCGAAACAGAGCGCAACATGCCTCTCAGGCAGGCCATCATCATAGCATCTACTGTCATATTCAATGCCAAGCACCAGATAGGACAGCAGACGTTGGTTTGACCGCTTCATGAAAAACAACAACCTGTATAACAGCAAAATCACAGGAGAAGCGGTGAGCGCTGACACAGAAGCTGCTGTGGCTTTTCCAATTATCCAAGGAATGGTGTTCAACATTGATGACTGGTCTGTTCTGGAAGTTGATACCAAGGTGAACCTTCATATCGCATGAGCAAGTGCAACCCCAGGGTTCAAAGCAGCCAAACACCATCTAACCCTTCTTCTGGGTGGGAATGCCACTGGCGATTTCAAGGTCAAACCATTTCACGTGTACCATTCCAAAACACCTAGAACCATAACCAGGATTACAAAATCAACTTTGCCATTCGTTTGGTAATTCAACTGTAAAGCATGGATCACCATGGACATCTTCAAAAACTGGTTTACTGAACATTTCTGTCCATCCGTGCAATGCTACTGCAGGCATAAAGGGATTGAGGCCAAAGCGCTGCCATTGATGGACAACGCTCTAAGCCACCCTACCAACTTGTCTGAGCTTGATTGCTGCATTCTTGTAAAAGTAGTTTTCCCGACACCCAACATCACTTCACTAATCCAGCCAGTGGATCAGGTGGTCATTGAGACCTTCAAGACCTTTAATTTTCACTGCCGCACATTCCACCACCTCATTGACCACAAAGACAGCAAGGAGAAAGAATCCATGATGAATTTTTGGAAAAAGTATACCATCATGCAGGCCATCATGACCACCGATTTATCCTGGAAGGAAGTGTTACAGCAATGTCTGAAAGAAGTGTGAAGGATGATTTGGGCAGAGCTCTGTTTGGATGTGAAACCAGAAGAGCCCATCATTACAGAGATTGTAGACCTGGTCAATACAGGTGAACTGGAAGATGCCAATGACAGAACAGGGCATTCATGAAGCCCAGCCATGCAGTGACTCTGACACTGAGGAACCAAAACAACTTTCCACCGAGTTCCTCACCAAAAGTTTGCGGTCCATCCATAACAATTCTGGATGATTTTGTGGTCAATGATCCAGACAGTGGCAGAGGCAGACTTGGGCAGTATCTGTCTACCAGCATCTGCTGGATGGCCGTAGAAAGCAAAGACACATGTCCTTGGATGAGTTTGTGTCCAAAAAGCCCATAATGCCGGATGAGCCTGAAGCTTCAACATCTGCCATTTAAGGTGGATTGTTTAGTTAATATTTGCTGTTTTTTTTTAAATATATTTAAAAAAAGGTTCAGTTTGTGTTGTTGTTATGTTTGCTGTTTCTTAATAGTTTAAATAACAATAATAAAAATAATAGTGATAATAAGTTCCCCTATCCATATCTGCTGTTGTTTTGTCCTTCAGTATCTTTGCCATGAAAACAATATGGATAAGCCTATGGTTTTCATGGCAAAGATACTGGAGCGGGTTGCCAGTTCCTTCCCCAGTGGGTTGTAATTTGTCTGACCTCTCTGCTATGACCTGCCCATCTTGAGTGACCATACATGCTATAACTCACAGCTTCATTGAGGTACACAAGCCTCTTCACCACGACAAGGTAGCGATCCAGAAGCGGATTCCTATCAGCCATATGATAAAATGACCCTGCTTAGGGCTGTTTTGCTTAACACTTCTATTGCCTGGAACCTTTCTACAAAGAGGGTATTGCAGTACCGATACAAAACGCCCTAAATAGTGTACACAATGATCTAGACTGAGCACACAGGATGGACACAGAAGCTACAGCCTGGACTGAGCTCACATGCTGGACACAGTTACTACAGTTTAGACTGAGCACATACACTATATACAGATACTACAGCCTGGACTGGGCCGACACACTGGACACAGGTTCTTCAGCCTGGACTGAGCGGACACAGGACCTACAGCCTGGACTGAGCGGACACACCGGACACAGGTTCTGCAGCCTGGACTGAGCACATACACTGGATACAGGTACTACAGCCGGGACTGAGCACATACACAGGACACAGGTACTATGCCTTAGACTGAGCACACACACTATATACAGATACTACAGCCTGGACTGAGCGGACACACCGGACACAGGATCTACAGCCTGGACTGAGCGGACACACTGGACACAGGTTCTTCAGCCTGGACTGAGCGGACACACCGGACACAGGTTCTGCAGCCCGGACTGAGCACACACACTGGACACAGATACTACAGTCTGGAAGTGCATACTATGTATATTATTATTATTATTATTATTATTATTATTATCTTTATTTATATCGCGCCAACATATTCCGTAGCGCTGTACAGGGGTTGAGTACATAGCAGAAAACAAATTAAACACCTTGTAAAGAATGGAGGGCCCTGTTTTTGAGCATAAAATCAAATGTACATAGAGCTTGTTTCCAAGGCCTGACACAAGATTGAAAACTCGCAAACTTACAATCTAAGGGTTTAGGTGTGATACAAGAGGGTGACAAATACAATTGAAAGCAATTGGTTCAGTAAAGTGGAGGGGTCTGTGTGTTGTACTGTAGATTGTGGGTGTGAGTGTTATTAAGCTGTGGAATGTTCAGTTGTACATGTTAAGGCTGAAGATGATAAGATTTTTTAAACAGGTGTGTTTTTAATAATTTCTTAAAGGTTTTGAGGCAGGAAGATAATCTAATGGAGCGGGGCAAGGAGTTCCAAATGGATGGGGAAGCACGAGAAAAGTCTTGAAGACGGGAGTGAGAGGAGGTGATGAGAGAGGAGGAAAGAAGAAGGTCGTTAGCAGAACGAAGGGGCCGGTTGGGAGAGTATTTAGAGACAAGAGCAGAGATATAAGGGGGTGCACTGTTGTTGAGGGCTTTATGTGTTAGGGTCATGATTTTAAATTTGATTCGGGAAGCTATGGGAAGCCAGTGGAGTGATTGACAGAGAGGGGCTGCAGACACTGATCGTTTGGTATTGAAGATGAGTCTAGCAGAGGCGTTCATTATGGATTGGAGCGGAGACAGACGAGAGATGGGGAGGCCAGCAAGGAGGGAATTGCAGTAGTCGAGTCGAGAGATGATGAGAGAGTGAATTAGAATTTTAGCTGTGTCTTCTGTAAGATAATGACGTGTTAGTGGTCTTTTAACATTATTTCAAAAAGGGAAATCTTTAAAAATATAATTAGAGAAGAAGCTGACATCCTTGCAAGTATTTGGCTTCAAGCTCTGCCCAGCGACTTCCTGTTTCTATGCCGGCTCTGTGCCAGGTCATCAATCTAAAATAAACTGATTTGCTGTTACTGTTTAAGCATAAATAACAAAATGATGCTGGGCAGAACTTGACGACAACAACATGCCAGATTGTCAGCTTATTCTAAGTCAGCTTTTAAACATATTTTTTTAAAGATTTTCCTTTTTTTAATTAGAATTACATTTAAAATTAAGTTATTGTCGAAGATTAAAAAAGTGACCCTTGGTTATTGTTCATCTTCTCAATGTTTTGAGTTAACACTTCATAGCCTGATGTGGAAACTGACTAAAACCTTGGTTGCGCCATCTAGTGGCCGATGGATGTCACCACTGGAGGTCAGCTAACTGTAAAGGTCCAAAAGAGCATATGATAAATATAAAACTTTAATGGACGTTTAACATTTCTGCTGCTCACTTCTCCTGAACCCTATATCATTTTTTAAAGAAGAAAAAAAAAATCTTCTGCTGTGGAAATATGTATTTTAAACTTGAACCCCCCCCCAAATCCCATTTCCTTACAGCAGCAAGCTGAACAAACATTGTCCAAGGAATATTGATGCAAAGTCATATTTTAACTCATATGGGAAAAGAGGAATTCAGACCATGGTAGGATGGGGTGAGGGGGAACCTGTCTGCCGGACACGTATTAAATGACATGAGAATTGTATTAGTGAGACTCGGAGGTACAAGGCAGAATATTTGTGCCTACAGGCCCCATTTATTTATTGCACATTCAGAAAGAGCTTATTTCACTGTAAAAGGAGCCAGCAGTACATCGCAAAGAGATTTGTTGCTACCCTCTCTACTATAGAAAGTGTTTAAAGGGATATGGAAGGTTTTTGGATTTTACTAGGTATATAATATCCCTGTGTATCTATCTACTTGCATGTATGTTATTTTATTAAGAAGTATTTTTAAGCTCTGTTTTTAATGCATAAAATCAAACAAATAGTTCCTGTATGGGTCTAGCCACTACAGTGCATGCAGACACATACTATGTCTTATACTAGCCAATCACTGGCCACGTCTCAGAAATATTCGACAACATGCTGCGGAGACGTGGTCCATGATAGGCTAGGACACTACGCTGCACAACCAGCCCTACAGAGTCTGTGTCTGCATACGTTGCAGTGGGCAGACCTATACACTGTCTATTTGTTTGACGTAAGGCATTAAAAACAGAGCCTATAAGCACTTTGTAATAAAACAAAAGTACATAAAAGTAAATAGATGCATAGGTATGTTACAAACATAATTTAATCCAGGAACCTTCCATATTCCTTTAAAAGCCAGTAATGGCATGCGCCATAACAACTGCACATGCGTGACAAAGTCACCAATTCCTTAGTTGTGTCTTCTTGCTGCAGTTGTGTATTGTTTGCGCCGTAGGGAGGTAGAGAGAGAGGAAGGGAGTGAGCGCCAGAACTGCAAAGTCGTGCATGTATAGTTGAGTCTTCTTGCTGCAGTAGTCGCTCATGCGCAGTTGCATATTCTTCGTGTCGTAGGGAGGTTGAGGTGTGCTATAGGGAGGTAGAGAGAGAGAGGGAGGGAGGTAGAGAGAGAGAGAGAGAGAGAGAGAGAGAGAGGTAGAGAGAGACAGAAGGAGAGAGAGGGAGGTTGAGTTAGTGAGGGAGGCAGAAGGAGGGAAGGAGAGAGAGGAGGCAGAGAGGAAGAGAGGCAAAATGAGGGGGTAGAGGGAGGGAGGCAGAGAGGGAGGAGGAGAGAGAGGGAGGGAGAGATAGAGGGTGAGGGAGAGAGAGAGGAGAGGGAGAGAGAGAGATGGAAGGGGAGGGAGACAGAGAGCACAAAGGGCACATACAGAGGGAACAGAGAGAGAGAGGGCACATAGAGACACAAAGTGCACACAAAGAGAGGGCGCACAGAGAGAGAGAGTGCACATAGAGAGCTGTAAAGAGAGACACAGTGCACAGAGAGAACAAGACAGTGCAGAGAGAGACAGGGCGCACAGAGAGATATAGGGCGCATGGAGAGGGCGCACAGAGAGAAACAGTGGGCTCAGAGAGAGAGAGAGGACACACAAAGAGAGGGCGCACAGAGAGAGAGGACGCATGGATAGAGAGACAGCGCACAGAGAGAGAGAGGGTGCACATAGAGAGACAGAGGGCACAGAGAGAGAGAGACAGCACAGATACATTTTTTTTTTAGTACGGTATATATATTTTTATTTTTCCAACAGACAAACAGAAATAAGAAATACATTACATTTACAATCCATTTGATAAAAACAATTATGCTTCATAATACACTCAATTCTTGGTTATACAAAAATCTCAACGTTTATAAAAAAACATTCTTCATAATTTATCCATTAAAAATCTTTAAGTTGATACAATTGGATGAGTAAACAGTAACACCCCCAATCCAAACCGACCATAAAAATAAGAAAAAACAAACAAAACGCACCACAAAGCAAATCAAAACAAAATAAGACAAAACAAAAATAAAACAAAACAAAACAAAAAAAGGAATCATTCTCTGGGTTCTCATAGCTTAGGCTACAAATGTGGGGAAACTGGGTGCAAGACTTCAATAACTTCCTCCAATAATTTTGGTCTATTTTTCCTGACACAAAATTAATTTTGTCTGGGGTCCAATACCAGCGATTAATAAGTTTAAAGTATGTTTCTCTATAGGCAACATTTTTAAGAAACCTATAAGTTGTTTTAAAGGCTTTAGTCCATGCTTCTAGATAATAAGTCTTTTTAAAGTCTTTTTCCCACTATTTCATATTTATGGTTTTATATTCTTTCACTTTAGTTGTAATAATGTTGTGGCATTTAGAAATTCATTTTTTTCTATTATCCATCTTAATCAGTTCTTCAAATGGTGTTAAATATTCTCTGCAGTTAGAGGTTCTATAAAAGGTTTTTAAACTCTTTTTCAACTGCCCATAGTCATGCCAATATTTTTTATCTAGGTTATAAGTATTAAACAAATAATCAAGGGAAGCTAAGTTCCCGTCTACAAGCATTTCTTTTAGCCTAATTATTCCTTTAAAAAACAATTTATGTAAGAAAGGAAGAGCTAAGATTTTAGCTAATATATTAATGGATATAATGGGACTTAAAACAGTATAACATTTAGCTTTTGATTACCTTTATCTCAAAAGGATAAACCTTTTTTCACGATAATTGAGTTAATACCTGAAATTTTCTTATTTGGTTGTTCCAAAAATAAAAGTTAATCTAAATTTATTTTTTTCTAACAGGGAGTTTTCTATATGGAACCAGGAATTTTCTTTAGTTAAATCTGCCCATTTAATAATATATGCTAAGATAATAGCATTGTGGCATGCTTTAAAACTAGGAAAAGCTAGGCCTCCTGCTTCAAATTTTCTAGTCATAACATTTTTATTAACTCTGCTTTTCTTACCACAAAAAATAAATTTGTCTACCAAATTTTAAAAAGAGCTATCCAATATACTGGAATCTTAACCGGAATATTCTGTACTAAATAATTGAATCTAGGCAGAATTGTCATCTTATTAGTGGCAATTCTGCCTGATACATTTTTGGTAATTTTTTTTTATAATTGATTGAAATTATTTAATTTAATTCTTTCTTATAAGTAATTCCCAAATGGATGAACTTATTTTCTGTCCAATTATTTTTCCAATTCTCCTTTATAAATGCATTGATAATGTACAGCTAAAACGTCTGTTTTATGAAAAGTGAGCTTATATTTAGAGATGTTTCCAAATTTCATAATTAATTCCTGAAGATGAGAAAGATAGTTTTTAGGGTCCGTAAGACTGAGAACAGTATCATCAGCAAACAGAACTATTTTGTGTTCACTGTTATTTGTTTTAATAGCCCTAATCTCTTCCGATTTTCTTATGGCTTCCGCTAAAGGCTCCATCGTGAGAGCAGTGGAGACTGGGGACACCCCTGTCTCGTACCATTATGAATTCTGAATCTATTGGATGTAAAGCCCATACCTAAAACAATAGCTACAGGATTCAAATATAGGACACCTATTGCTCTTTTACCAAATTCACCTAGACCAAATTTCTCTAGAGTTAATTTTATATACCCCCCCCCCCCCCCTACTCTGTCAATAGCTTTCTCAGCGTCTAAAGACAAGAATAGGGTGGGAGTATTTCCCTGACCAGTATAATCAATCAGTAATAAAACCTGTCGGATCGATATTGATAAGGTCCTTTATAATTGGATTGAGTCTAGAAGCCAACATTTTCGAGTATAATTTAAGATCAGTGTTCAGTAATGAAATGGGTCAAAAATCATCACATTTCACCACTTCTTCATTTACTTTATTTTTTGGAATTGTAACTATTGTGGCAAAAAGAAGTTATTCTGGGGCTTTACCAACTACCTTAATCTTGTTAAAGAGATATGTAAACTGTGTTACTATAACCATTTGACAAGTTTTATATAAATAATTGGTAAAGCTGTCAGGGCCCGGAGTGGAAAAGTGTTTTAAACGGGCGCACAGAGGGAGAGGGAGAGAGAGGCAGGGTAAACAGAGAGAGGGCAATCAAAGAGACAGAACTTACAATATTTAATACAATATTATACTGTCATTTTTGATGGGCAAGTGTCTAGTATATATATATATATATATATATATATATATATATATATATATATATATATTTCCTGGTGTTGGGAAATTAAATATTATCAGACACAGTGACAGGTGCAGCTTTCAGTCCATGAGTTATGGGCAAAGTCCAGTGACATGCAGTGTACACAGAGGGTGGGGGAGAATGGTACACAGGACTCAGGAGGTTTACTTCAAGGTATTAAATTATTAATAACAAATATTTATATATATTTATATATATATATATTTTTTTTTTAAAGAACCCTATCTAAGTAAAACATGCCTAGTTTCTCAGTTACACATTTGTGGGGAGAAGTAGCTGCCACCTTAAATGTATTTTTTGTTAGTGACCCAGCTAAATGGATCAAAACCCAAGAGCTGAGCTGTACGCTGTGATAGTTACATTAATGTTTCAGTGTTCTTCTGCAACTCGCACCACCTAACCTACTCTACATTGGAAAACATTCACACATGTATTTGCATTTCCGTAAATGCAATTTTTCATATAAGAGCAACTTGTGTCTCTGTGAAATTTCCTCTATAAGTTGTTTTATGGATTAATTGGCATATCAATCATATAATACTTTATTTTGTAACTAGCCTTTCACAGGATGAGTTAGGAAATACAGTGTTATTTCAATTTCACTGAGCATGCAAGCAGTTTGATTACAAACCTTTTCCTCATAGACCCACAAACAGACCATGCTTTAGGTTTAACACTTGGTGAATACAGATGAGGCAGTTACAGGCCCCAAGCCAAGGCATTTCTGTAATCCAATTAATGCAGGGATAGACAGATTTGGTCCTGGAGAGCCACACAGAGGCCTAGATTTGAGAGTTTCCTTTCTGTGAACAGGTAAGTCAATCAGGATGACTGAAGAAGTAATACATTTGCTGGTATGCAGTAGGGATAACCTCAAATCCAGGCCTCTCTGTGGCCCTCCAGGATTAAGCTTGCCGTCCCTTGAATTAAGGCAATGATGCACATAATGAGGTGAATATCAAAACATAACTATTTACATTTTTTTTTTATTAAACTGTTATTTAAACAGTGACACGTTGTTATATATTTAATGGTAGGATGTATAATAGATTAAACTAATACATTTTTCGATAAAATAACAATTACAATATGCAATATATATATATATATATATATATATATATATATATATATATATAAAATAATAGGAACACACCATGATTATTGAGGGATGGATAATTTGACTAATGTTTTTTTCTTTTTTACAATATGTTATGTTTTATCTTTAATACAACCATCTATAGTGTATCTTAACTAAAGGGAGTACCTAAATGTATGCTCTTTCCCTTCTATGAAATAATCTAATATTCATACACTTGCATCCACAATTATTTGGTCATAAAAAATAGTAAATTCATTATGGTGTGTGTATATATGTAGAAATTTGTTTATTTAAAGATGAATACTAATTGCCTTATTGTGTGTTAAACCTAAATCATGATCTGTCTGGGGTCCTTAAGGAGATGGTAGGGAATCACTGCTGTAGAAGATGAATTTAAACCCACCCATTAGGACAGTCCAGCATGACATACAAGCCATGTATGTATGAAAGAAGAGGAAACGCCAGGAACAGAAGGAGAGATTGGCAAACAAGTGCAGTTCTCTGGCCCATTGAGTCTCTGCCTCTTATATTATATGGAACTGCCCTGTCCAAGTCCCATCCATGTGGGCTAGATTGAGCCACGGTTGACCCCATATACTCAGATAAGATGTTTGGTCATGATATCAGCCACTGAGCCCCAGAGTTGAACAATTTGTTATAGAGTTTATGCAAAGATACTGGGTACAATAATAGCTAGGGGGTTAATAGAAAAAAAAAACTTTTTATCAATATATAAGGACAACAGCAAAATGAAAACAACTTAAAATACCTAAAATCAGACTAAAACATTGGTATCCTAGATTTTTTATATATACCGGGTAGCAATAGTCCGCAGTCAATTCTCTGTAGCGCTCTTGAGCAGAATAGATGTGGTAATAGTGTGTCCTTTGTTATTCGGGACCTGTATGGTTGGTTGGTGACACCTGAATAAGGTCCAACATATATAATTATAGCCATCAATCCTAAAATTCTAATCATTGACCTCACACCGGCATAACACAAGTCTGATAATACAGTAGACTCTCAGTTAACCAGGACTCTCAAGCAACCAGAAAAAAATGGAATACTGTACTTTAAATAAAATTTTTAATTTAAAGGGCTCAACAAATGCCATGAGCCAGGTTGTTGTGCCACAAAATGCTTACAGGCACCTAGATGGCATCCACTGTACATCTCTGTAATTCAGTTTTACCTGGAAACAGACAGGCATGAGTGACTGAGCCAGGGCAGTGTTGGCGTGACATTCCCCGGGCATGAGTGACTGAGCCAGGGCAATGTTGGCGTTACATTCCCTGGGCATGAGTGACTGAGCCAGTGCAGTGTTGGCGTTACATTCCCCGGGCATGAGTGACTGAGCCAGTGCAGTGTTGGCATTACATTCCCTGGGCATGAGTGACTGAGCCAGGGCAATGTTGGCGTTACATTCCCTGGGCATGAGTGACTGAGCCAGTGCAGTGTTGGCGTTACATTCCCCGGACATGAGTGACTGAGCCAGGGCAGTGTTGGCGTTACATTCCCCGGACATGGGTGACTGAGCCAGTGCAGTGTTGGCATTACATTCCCTGGGCATGAGTGACTGAGCCAGGGCAGTGTTGGGGTTACATTCCCCGGGCATGAGTGACTAAGCCAGGGCAGTGTTGGGGTTACATTCCCCGGGCATGAGTGACTGAGCCAGGGTAATGTTGGCGTTACATTCCCTGGGCATGAGTGACTGAGCCAGGGCAGTTTTGGCGTTACATTCCCTGGGCATGAGTGACTGAGCCAGTGCAGTGTTGGCGTTACATTCCCCGGGCATGAGTGACTGAGCCAGGGCAGTGTTGGCGTTCCATTCCCCGGGCATGAGTGACTGAGCCAGGGCAGTGTTGGCGTTACATTCCCCGGGTTCAGCACCACACTCTCCAGCGGAACGTACCTGTGTGTAAGTGAGGAGTGAAAGCTGCTGCTGCTAGAACAGCCCTCACTGACAAATATATTTAGCAGAGCATCCTATAAGCAGCTCATCTAGGCCTCTTTTAATAGTAACTCTCAAGCAACCAGAAACTACAATTATCCGGCATCTACCAATTCAAACTGTAATAACACTGCATCACTATATTATAATTTACATTAAAATTATAACAACAACAATCATAAGTGTATTGTATAATACACACGGTACACACAACAGTGTACTATATCACAGACAAGGAGATTTGTACCAAAAGGCTAATCGAGGGATGTTGGGAAGCGGTTCCATGTACCTCACATTCATGAGGTCATGAAAGGTGAGAGTCATATCCCATACTTCTGTTAGATATTTGGCTATCACATCTACAAAGGTGACCGGCACTAGGGGGGTGCACTCTCTCCCCCCATTCCAGGGGTGTAGGAACCAGACTAATTCCGGGGGGGATACATATCATTGTATACATAGGCCATCAAAAAGCTTATATATACATACATACAAACATAGAAAAATCTTGGGCGGGGTGGGGTGTAGGGTTGTCTCCCCAATCCTCCCCAGTTCCTACACCCATGCCCTATTCCCTCTTGTTATAGAATCTACCTATGCTAAATTACTATGCCAAGTATTGTAAAAAAAAACAAAAAAATAATTAACGATTGCAGAGAAAAGAGTCCTGATACAATACACCATAGCCAAAGTATGTCAATAGGTGCTCACAAACTGCTCCAGTTATCAGTATTGAATTGAATTTTAAATGTATTAGTAAGAGTAATTACTTCATCTAAATATCCATAGTAAAAAAATAATACAAAATATTTTCCTAAAAAGTTGCTTTATATCCCCAGTAGACAATGATCTACATACTTTCCTACTGGTGTATAGGACCATAACACGTGAGATACAGTTGTATTATATATGATTACATTACTTCTGACTTAACTACATTGGACTATAGTTGCCTGGTGGGTTATGTAGCATTATAAATATGGGACATTTTATTTAAATAACCATAGAGTACACTGAGAGAAATACAACCTATATGTGCCATATTAGTATGGTTTGCTATGATTAGTGTGAAGTTATAGATGTTATATTTATTATGGTGGGGATTGTAATTATCCTTGCTAATAAATTAAAAAAAAAAAAATCAATACGGATAATTGGAGCAGTTTGTGGGCAGGTGTACAATTTACTTCATTATTGGGGTTCCGATGATAGGGGCCTGGGGGTGTCGCGGGGGGAAGTCATAGGGTGGCCCATGGCCGGTAGGCCCCAAAAACATGCAAAAAAATAATAATATCACAAAATCAATAAAAATAATAAGGCAGCCCCCCACCCCCACAGTAGGGCTCTGGTGCATTGCACCACTTGCATTCAACCCTGCATACTTTGGCTTTGATGTAAGGTATCAGGACTCTTCTCTCTTTGTAAAGTATTATATTGTAAAAAATCCCTTGCTTTTTTAACATGTAATGCTGCTGGGAGGTAAATTCACATATCTACCACTTTTGTAAAGTCGCATTTACGCCAGCGCTCAGCCCCCTCTGCTTTTTCTAGTATTATATACTGTTCTCAGCTTTGGACTTTAATTAATCCCATAATATAATAATACATTTCCCCTCCTCTGTCTTTTCTACAGATGAAGATGTCTACACCATTGTATCCACATATTAATTCTTGTGCAATGCATGGTCTCTGAGAGGTTTATCTCGGCCAGTATCTGTTGCCTGCTATTTTTCGGCTGCACTGTCTGCACGTCTTGTCACTCTGTTCCTGATAAGTACCAGTGATAATGGGGCAGTAGTCTGTAGTGTGGGGGAGATCTGATGCAGACCCTACACACAGCAAAAACAGCTTCCCATTTTGTAGAATAATGTTGAATGGAGAATGGTCTTCGTGAGACGAAAAATCCTACTTCTATACACCTTTTGATTGTGTGAGAGTGTCTTGAGTTAAACTTAAAGAGCCACTTAATTCAGCACAATTTGTCACGTTACAGTAAAGATCTTGTAAAGGCACATGTTGACACGTGGAACAGTCTGCCCACTTGCTTTTGCATTTTTGCAGCCAATCAGGTTGCAGTGGTGTGTGTCCCATTCAAGTCAATGGTTGACTTGAATATGGTTCCAGTCTGAAGGTGAACAAACCTTTTTTGTAATTTTTTTATGGCAGAAAATTCAGGTTTCTGTTCTTTTGCCTCTCTGGAATTTGAACAATGCAGACCTGCTCAGGGCGAGAGGGTGTTAATGCTCTGTGCTCCAGTATTTGTCTGTATTGAGATCAAAAGAAATAAAAAATAACCTTTAACAAATCTATCTGTGCAGACATGGAATGCTGGACTCACCTAAACAGGTCAGTTATGGGTTAACTTGTAGTTTAGTGTAAACGGAGTCCAGGGAAACAAAGTGCTATCAATCACTGTCTTCCCCATAGACCACACCGCATTCCAGACTATTTTTGCTCATGCAGCAGTCAGTAGGCAGGATACACTTTGTGTCTGAACAGACTTAAAACCTCAGATTTTGTTATCTGTTATTAGTGTAATTAAAAAACATAGATCATTTTAACATATAGTTTTGTGCTCTGTCACACCACTAAGAGCACTTACAGTGAGGTAAATTACCCTTTAAAAATAAACATAATTGCAATTGATTTTAATTTAAAAAAAAGTGCTTTCAATTAAAGTAGCTAGGGATATTTTATGTATAAATTAACTTAAGGATCCACCCTCTGAGGTAATGTATTATCAACAGCAATTAATTAAGATTACCTGTGGGGATTGATAAAGAAGACGAGTATGCCGACTAAAGCAAATGAAATGTGTCGTTATACATATTTATACCAAGAGAGCATGTTTATCTTTTTACCAATCCCTGCTTATACATAAACTAACTCCTTTATAATTTTAAGGCACTTCTACATAGAATTGTCTGATTACAACCAACTGCAACCAATGAATGGTTATTTTTTTTACTATGAAGTGATGGACTTCTGCTGTTTGGGACTTTATAACCCTCCCCAGTGTTGTGGAAAAGCTACAAATATCCTTCCAATTTTAGCGTATATATATAAAATTATCACTTCCTTCAATGAGTATGATATTTGGCTGGGATGTAAGCTGTGAGCCAGTATTTTCCATGTTTTCGGATATGGATTATGAAATTGTTAAATGTGCATGACTCAGCAATTTCAGTTAAGAGACAGAAACAGCTCTTAGTCATAACAAATATGTATTTTCAGTCATCCTCAACGTCTAATAAGTGTTATTTACTGCACACAAGTGTATCATATAAAGTAGATGTACGCACAGATTTTACCAAAGTATGTGTTATATTCTTATTGGATATCATTTGTAAATAAACTGTCATTGGTTGCTAGTGGGTTATGCCATGTTGCTAGACGGGGGAAGATGGATTATCTCATTGTCTAATGTAAATGAGTATAAAAAGCTGTGTTGTTTACATTTTCTGTTCTGTCAGTGGCAGCCATTTTGGATTCTTTTGCTACTGATCCACATGTTTTCTAAATAAACGCTAATAATGAGAAAATTACCAGAGGACTCTGTTTTTTGTTACCATGACTGGTTTCAGAGTACGTGAGTATGGTTTTTTTCTTAATCACTAGACTTATGAGCAGTAACCATTCTTTGTCTGAGACAGATATCCTTAGACCTTGGCATGATGGGTCACCATAAACTAGCCAGCTCCAGACCAAACTTACAAAATTTCTGATTTTATATAGAGATTTTAGCACTTCCTGATGATCAAGTTGTAGAATAAATAATGACAAAGTAAAGATTGTGTAGGGTTCTCTGGTGGTCCAGGGGTTTGGATGTGTTGCGTTCACCCACGCAACCTAGGTTCGATTCCAGTCAGGGAACCAAGAGGTCACAGTACCCTGAAGCCAAGCAGGGTTGGACCTGGTCAGTACTTCGATGTGAGACCACCTAGGAATACCAGGAGCTGTATGACATGGCCTAATGGAGAAGGAACTGGCAGTCCACTCCAGTATCTCTGCCATGAAAACCAAGTGGATCAGTGTGACCATGAACATAAAGATGTGCCTGATGTGTTACGGTCCGTGAGGTCATAGAGAGTCGGACACGACAGAATGACGCAAAAAATAAAAAAGTTTGTGTGTTACCTGTGGGATGTATCTAATATTAGGACTTTAGATTTAATATACTATAATATATACAATCATAGAATCTTAGGAAGGATTATTGTCTTTTTTTTTTACTTTCCGTTTTCATTAGAAGAAAGTGCATGTCACAGCACACAGATATATTTTATATGGATACAGATATTAAATATGTCAATAAGAAAAAGAATATGGATTTATAAATTGTATAGACAATCAATCATAATGTAATGAATAAGACAAGAAAATGTGTCTTCTCATTATAACAACGCATTAATCTTCTATCATTTTCATTTTCTTTAATGTTACAAGTCAGAAAGACTAAATTAACCTCAACATTACAGAGTAAAAGAAAAGAGAACAAAAATTATATACACACTACTTAAATATTAGCAGGCAGTCCTTACCTCCTTACCCCCACAAAGCCCATAGCCATCACCAGGACCACAAGCCCCACCTCATGGGCCTATGAAAATCATTTTAGAAGACCCTTAGGGAGTAAGTCTCCCCTCCCATTTCCACTCTTGTACTTTCTTTTTAACATCACTGTATATATAATTATAATAAAGTTGTCCCATATATTAACATATTTTAAAAATTTTGCTACAAATATAACATTTGAGAAGTATTTGGAAATAATTATAATAAATGCATTAATAATGTTATTATTGTGTGAATTTTTATATCCTGTCATATATATTAAATTATCTCTTTTGATGAAGCATAATCGAAAGCATATTTGTTTAAAAGATGCACAATAAATGTATAAAACATACATAAGTATAGATATTGGTATAAGAGCAGTCAAAGGTCCTTGCCTCCAGAGCTTACAATCTAGCGTGATGCACATTATTAAAAAATCTGTTGGTTCTTGCGCAGAAAGTGATAGCCTCTTTTTCTGTAACCTGATAAACCACAGAGACATATTTCACAATTATAATGGGAACTTATAACGCAAAGGAGGCCAGACTCAACCTATTTTTTGGACATTATATTTAAGCATTCAGTTGAACTTCCAACAAGGTTCCAGCCAAATGGAGAGCTAGTGAATGGAGCAACATAATGTAGAACCCCCCCCCCCCCCCCCCCCCGCTGATCACATAACACATCTATAAAAATAATAATCTGCCCCTCTGCAGTAATAAATTAGGAGTCTCCTTTTATTCCAGGTCACTGCCCACAGCGGAGAGATCCAATCCTGTTGTGGCCTGGGTACTTTACACCTGCTGCACCATCTGTAGCTCCACCACTGGTTCCAGCTATTCCTGGCAGATATAGTAAAACATACTACATATCACATGCATAGCTCCTCCGCATCACTTATACATCATATTTCTGTCACATCGGCGCACTGCAGCTAATTTGGATCCAGTTGATCCTGCATGGTGTGATTATCTGTGCAGCCTGAAGCCGGCACATCTACCAGGCACCACTTGGGAATCTGGTGGGCAGGAATCAGTCTCTTGGTCGCCACTGATGTATAGAGTCACTGTGTAAGGAAAATGCAACTAAAACACCCATGATTATACTGCCATCTAGTGGTAATTGTTTGATATCACACTGCATACTTGTTATTAACGTTTATTTGTAATGTGCTAACATATTCTGTAGCGCTAGACATGGATTGTGTTCAAAGTAAAACAATATTAACACACTAGTAACCTGCCCATCATAAATGACGGTATCATATATAATCTGGTCTGTCACTCTCTCTGCGTCCTCTCTCTCTTAGCGCCCTCTTTCTCAGCGCCCTTTCTCTCTCTGTGCACCCTTTCCCTCTCTCTGTGCCCTCTCTCCCTCCTTCCTTCTTTTCTCTTCCCTTCCTTCTTCCACCCATGTCTCTGTCCGACCCTTTCCCCATCTCTCGAATCCCCTTGTCTCTCTCTCCCACGTCTCTGCCTCCCTCCTTCTGTATCTACCTCCCTCCTTCTCTCCCTATCTTTTTTCCCTCCGTCTACCACTCATGTCTCGGTCCAACCCTTTCCCCATCTCTCTCATCCTCATGTCTCCCCCCCAACATGTCTCTCCCCTAACTCTCCCCCCATGCCTCTCTCCCCCACCCCCTCCCCCCATGTATCTCTCTCACTCTCTCCCAAATTTCTATGTCTTTCCACTTTATCATCCATAACTAGCAAATGGATCCCTCATTCACCCCAAAATACCTATCCTCATTCTCTATATACCGTATCTATCACCAATTAATCCACCTGTTTCTCTTTCCACAGTTATTTCACCATTTTTGTTAAATGTGGAACAAAAAGCTAAAAACCATGGTACGTCCTTTTTAAGGACTCCGGGAGTATACATGCATTTACAAGTAAAGATCATATGTTGTTTTTAGGCAAAGACTATTAATAACAGTAAGCAGTATAAAGTAAATAATAGTTAATAATTTTTTCCAACCTTTGAATTTGTTAGTTTTCCCTCAAGCAGAGCTGCTTATCTATAAGGAGGCGTGGCCAACTCTGCCATAAGACTAGACATTACTAGCTGTAAGCAGGTTACAATAGACCTGGTACCTCTGTGTAGCAGTCGGCACAAGGTTAAATATGTAATAGGTCCAGGCCAGTGACAAAACAGCCCAGCATGTATCCAAGCTCCATGATGGTCCAACACCCAGACAGAGCTGGGCACACCCATGATAAGGCACAGGAAGGTGGAGATACGCAGCTCTGCTTAGGGAAAAACAGACAATTTAAAAAGTAAGAACAATATATTAACTTTTAATTATTTTAAAAGTAACTGTTTTCAATAGTTTATTCCAAACAAACACATGATCTTTACTTTCCATGTAACCTTACATATGGAAATTAAATACCATGACCGTGGTGAAGTAATCGCCTTCATCTGCTCAATGTGGCCTTAAAGACTCTGTAGCTGTGCTACAGGTCCTAGACATCAAATGATTTAAAATACGTTTTCAGCATTATCAATTACCCTCTTTCCGATGCAACATAGAAAAAAAATCCTTCAATGGCACTTTAAATATACAGTGTCTTGCAAAAGTATTCACCCCCCTTGACTTTTTACCTATTTTGTTACATTACAGCCTTAAGTTCAATGTTTTGTTAATCTGAATTTTTTTGTGATGGATCAGAACACAATAGTCTAAAGTTGGTGAAGTGAAATGAGAATAATATATACATAAAACTATGCTTTAGAAATAGAAAACAGAAAATTGGCATGTGCGTATGTATTCACTTCATTTGTTATGAAGCCCATAAAAAGCTCTGGTGCAACCAATTACCTTCAGAAGTCACATAATTAGTGAAATGATGTCCACCTGTGTGCAATCTAAGTGTCACATGATCTGTCATTACATATACACACCTTTTTTGAAAGGTCCCAGAGGCTGCAACACCTAAACAAGAGGCACCACTAACCAAACACTGCCATGAAGACCAAGGAACTCTCCCAACAAGTAAGGGACAATGTTGTTGAAAAGTACAGGGTTAGGTTATAAAAACAATATCCAAATGTTTGATAATCCCCAGGAGCACCATCAAATCTATTATAACCAAATGGATAGAACATGGCACAACAGCAAACCTGCCAAAAGACGGCTGCCCACCAAAACTCACAGACTGGGCAAGGAGGGCATTAATCAGAGAGGCAGAACAGAGACCTGAGGTAACTCTGGAGGAGCTGCAGAGATCCACAGCAGAGACTGGAGTATCTGTACATAGGACGACAATAAGCCGTACGCTCCATAGAGTTGGGCTTTATGGCAGAGTGGCCAGAAGAAATATATTACTTTCAGCAAAAAAACAAAATGGCACATTTTGAGTTTGCGAAAAGGCATGTGGGAGACTCCCAAAATGTATGGAGGATGCTGCTCTGGTCTGATGAGACTAAAATTGAACTTTTCGGCCATCAAAGAAAAACGCTATGTCTGGCGCAAACCCAACACATCACATCACCCAAAGAGCACCATCCCAACAGTGAAACATGGTGGTGGCAGCATCATGCTGTGGGGATGTTTTTTAGCAGCCGGGACTGGGAAACTGGTCAGAGTTGAAGGAAAGATGGATGGTGCTAAATACAGGGATATTCTTGAGCAAAACCTGTACCACTCTGTGCGTGATTTGAGGCTAGGACGGAGGTTCACCTTCCAGCAGGACAATGACCCCAAACACACTGCTAAAGCAACACTTGAGTGGTTTAAGGAGAAACATGTAAATGTGTTGGAATGGCCAAGTCACAGCCCAGACCTCAATCCAATAGAAAATCTGTGGTCAGACTTAAAGATTGCTGTTCACAAGCGCAAAACGTCCAACTTGAAGGAGCTGGAGCAGTTTTGCAAGGTGGAATGGGCAAAAATCCCAGTGGTAAGATGTGGCAAGCTCATAGAGACTTATCCAAAGCGACTTGGAGCTGTGATTGCTGCAAAAGGTGGCTCTACAAAGTATTGACTTTAGGGGGTGAATAGTTATGCACATTGACTTGTTTCTGTTATTTTGTCCTATTTGTCGTTTGCTTCACACAAAAATAAAAACATCTTCAAAGTTGTGGGCATGTTCTGTAAATTAAATTATGCAAATCCTCAAACAATCCATGTTAATTCCAGGTTGTAAGGCAACAAAACACGAAAAATGCCAAGGGGGGTGAATACTTTTGCAAGGCACTGTATTAGCTAAAATTATACAAATTTGAGGGATTTCCATTGTGCACATACATAAAATAATATCTAAACATTATATTGGCAGAGAAAAGGTAAGCATTTGTACTGTATGTTTTCTTTGATGTTTTAGTTATGTTAAAATTAGTGTCATTTAAGATAACATGTTCGTCATTAAAGGTTTACATTGATTTCAGCTGCAGAGAACATAAATGAAATGAGTCAAACTAACACTGGTTTCAGTTCACAGTTGTAATATGGTTAGCCACACCCATGCATTATTAGAATGACAGGAGAGAATGAAAAACGCCTATAAGATTTATAATAATATAAGCTGATGCTGAATGGGGTTTTAAAAAATGACTTTACCCTGTTTGTACAAGAGAACCAAGTCCCTGCCACTGCCTTCCCGTAGGCTCCAGAATAAAAATTAAAATTGTGTCCATAACATATACACCCCTTACCGCCCTCTGCGAATGACTTTCTTCTTTCCTCCTCTTACTTCCACCTTCAGGACTTTTCTCGATCTGCCCCTACTCTACAGAATTCCTTGTCTTGCTCCGTCAAACTATCTTCCAGCCTCAAAACCTTCAAAAAGCGCATCTGTTTAAAGAAGCGCATCATCTTCAGCCTTACAGTGTAACACTCACTTACACCAGCCTCCTTCCTTACTCACTGCCATCTTACATCCTGCCACATCACATCCCAACCTTACCTTCTTGATTGTAAACCCTTTTGAGGTCTCACTCCTATTGCAACAAGCGGTCTGTGGACCCACTTTGCTATTCAATTGCTACAATTCCCCAAGCCTGCAAATGTTTTCACGCCTGTAAACAGCAAATGTAGAAGAGAATCCTACGAGTGCTAGAGAGGACCCGCAAAGGGGTTAATGACATGTCCGTAGCACTGTAAAAGCAAATAAAAAAAACAATACTCCACTGTAAATGACGGGGAAAGCAATGAAAGACATTAGAATTAATTGCACAATAGTCTCAAGCAGGCAATACAAAATAATTTTATTTTATGTTTCATTTCGGGGTTATATCGATCTCGGGAATCAATGAGTTAATACATATCAGGCCACTCACATGGACTAGAACAGTATCGACATTCATTTTTATTATTTTTGTTTTGCAAGTCTGATTACATATCAGACCTCCAAACGCTAATTGATTGACATCTAACCTCCATGTTTTACTTACCTAATGATGACGGCCTCATTTTCGATTGGCTGTTTTTACATGGGTAGTTAAGGCCTTGCTTAATTGATCATGTTCCTGCCCTGAAATGCTAAATACGAGTGCATGGTTTTTGGTTTCGGCCTGTAACTTGCGGGATTGTTCAATTGAAGAGTACGAGTCTGCAGCAAGCCCGCAGACATACGGCCTATATACCGCGTGATGTTGGCTTCTAATTGAATGAGGCTGTCAAATGTAATTCAATGATTCACCACTAGGGAGCAGTGTTCGTCAAAACACAAGTGTTGGGCAGAGGCCCATCCGAAACCTGGACACATATTGGACCATCCATGAATGTTTCTTGTAACTACACACAGACACAGTAAAAATGACATGTCAATATATATAGATACCAATATAGATTCCAAATACAAGGGTATTGAAATACAAGGATGGAAACTCATGAGTCATGGGGAGTTGCTGTATATTTGAATCCATCCATGAACCTGTTGTATATTTATCAAGAGGCTACACTAGTTGAGGCATTACAACCTGGCGTATAGGGCTAAGAGAGGATGTGGTGCAGGGTCCTGGTAATATCTAGTTCCCATCCCCAGACAGGACACAGATATCATTTTAGCGTTATAGTTTTGTAGACCAACTCAAGACAATGAAATACAATGTTATGACTTCTAAGCCAGTTACCAACTTTCTTCTTGCGAACAATTTTATTTTCTTCTAACCAGGGGTGTGTTTTTGCCTAGGCCCACAAAGCCCAGGCCTGGGCCAGCGCATTTTCAGGAGGCAGTAGGCTGCCAGAAGGTGCAGTACATTGAAAAATGTTTGTACAAGCACAGAAATGATTACCGTATATGCAGTGGTATTTTTGTCTGTAAGTGTATTTGTTTGTGTGTATGTATGCATGTATATATATATATATATATATATAATATAATATGATATAATATATATATATATATATTAAAAAGTGTCAAACACACACACAGTATCTCACAAAAGTGAGTACACCCCTCACATTATTGTCAATATTTTATTATATATTTTCATGTGACAACACTGAAGAAATGACCCTCTGCTACAATGTAAAGTAGTAAGTGTACAGCCTGTATAACAATGTAAATTTGCGGTCTCCTCAAAATAACTCAGCACACAGCCATTAATGTCTAAACCGTTGGCAACAAAAGTGAGTACATCCCTAAGTGGAAATGTCCAAATTGAGCCCAAAGTGTCAATATTTTGTGTGGCCACCATTATTTTCAGCACTGCCTACATCCTCATGGGCATGGAGTTCACTAGAGCTTCACAGGTTGCCACTGGAGTACTCTTCCACTCCTCCATGATGACACCACAGAGCTGGTGGATGTTAGAGACCTTGCACTCCCCCACTTTTCATTTGAGGATGCCCCACAGATGCTCAATAGGGTTTAGGTCTGGAGACATGCTTGGCCAGTCCATCACCTTTACCTTTAGCAAGGCAGTGTCGTCTTGGAGGTGTGTTTGAAAAGATAAAATAAAATATTCACAAAAATGTGGGAGGTGTACTCACTTTTGTGAGATACTGTACATAAATGCACATAAACTTATAACCACATATAATATAGAGGTGCTTATTGTGAGGCATGAAAGTGGCGGGTTGGCCGAGGGCCGCAATGAGCAGCAAAGCAGCTCATTGCGCGGCTCGTGATGAGCGCCGAAAGGGCGCTCATTGCAAGGTCTGCAAGTTAGAGGGGGGAGAGCCTTGCATTGTGTGGCAAACAGCATTGCCAGCCTTCAAAACTGTTAGGGATAGGGTGAGTGTTAGTTTAAGGGTTAGGGTAACCTGCTAAGGCTACAACTTCTCAAATATTGTCAGCGCTGAAAAATATCGACAGCGCCATTTAGGGGCCACTTGCCGAAACTGCTTTTGTCACTAGTGGAGAATTTGAAATTGGATAGATCCAATATGTTTTCACGGAAAAAGTTATCTTATGACAGACTGGCACTTGAACCAATGGACTGTCAATACTTGTATTTAAGGCGGTTGAAAATTGCTTACCTTAACATCACTTTATTGCTTAATTTCTCCAGGCAAAAAACATTAGAATACAATACTAGCAAGGCAGGGCCTCCCGGTGTACTGCTCTGTGTACATTACCAGAACAATGTATTATTTGGATTAATGATACCACAGAGTTCACAATCTTGTAAGGTGCTTTAGGGAACATTAGGGGGGGGGGGGGACTGGGTATTTTTAGTGTAAAGAAAAATCCACTTTAGCAAAGATCAATATCAACAAATATCCAATTTCAAGGACCACTGTAGTCATATAATTAAAATATACTCTTAAAAAAAAATGACACTAGGCTAAAATACAGCTTCTAATTTACATATTCTATATTTAATTTTGCTTCTGTGGAATCTACCATTTTAGCTTCTTCTTATCAATTTAATGATGTGGGAGGATACTGATGCACAGGAAGCTACTACCTGCAAAATAGGGGAAAAGGCAGCCAAATGTGCCAGTACTTTTAATAGGATTACTTTACAAGGATACGCCATCCTGAGAAACTAACAGCAGAATCAGAAAATATAACCCAGCAGTAAAAAAGCATTGCATATGCATGTTCAAAATGGGTTGTGCTTCTTTATTTTTTGCTTTCTAAGAACAATATATCTGTGAAAAAAAAAAAAAAAAAGAGAGAGAGAGAGAAAATGTGTGAACACAATGGCTGCCCTGGTTCTGTTTAACCAACATAAATCGGACAAAATGTTACACAACGGACTACTTTCATTTTATTGCATCTCCCATACAACAACCCAAGGAACTGACACAAATTTGTGTCTTTTATTAATATTGTCAATAAGTTGGAAATTCAACATGGCAGCCAGGCTACTGTGATAACAGGCCTGGTATATGTATCCAGCACATTCACCTTTATTACTTTTTTTGGCAAAATGTCTCTCATTAAGAGTTCACGTAAGTCCTCCATATCACAAATAAGGCCTTGGTCGGAAAGGGTGAAATTACATTCTAAAAGTATCTGCAATTATCTGTCCATCATTAGATCACCCAATAATGCAGCCTCGAGACATGAATTGTGCAAACAGTACAATACATGGCTGTATAATTTAAAATAAGTTTAGCATCCCTCAGATTTTTTTTTGGTATGACTCATAATATTATTGCTGCATTACTGGTATCTTCTTCCTTATTTGCAAGCACCATATACAGACTATATCTTGCTCAGTCCGTTACTCATGTGTCCACATACATGCCATTGATGAGATAGTCTAGTTTTGTATACTGATGCCGGCGTCGTGCTTCTGAAACCTTGCGACTGATCATGCCAATTACAACTACAAGAAAGACTACTCCAAATATCAGAGCAGCGATCAACCCATTTTTATCATCAGGTTGGAACAAGACATCACTTGTCTGGGCACCAAGGGCATCCAGGTTTCTGGCGGTCTCACCAGGATCCTCAACATGGGCAATAGGTGAAGAAGGATCTTTGTGGTTTGGAGGACTGGGATGCACCAGTGTTTTTAATATAGACGTGGCATTAGCCAGTTGGACAGGTTTCTTGGTAAGTGGCTGAGCTTGAGATTTTGAAGCAGGGTTAGTAGATTTCAGTTTTTTAAGAAAGGTCACTGGATGTGTTTCTGGGGGAAATGGTGTTGTTGGAGGTTTAATGTCAAGATGCTTAACCTCTGTGCTTGTCATCAGGTTATTAACCTTATGATATTCTGGAGTGGTTTTTGGCACAAGATTCATGGCACTGGCACTAGAGCGAACTCCATTCTGCTTATTCTTAGAAACAGAACTTGGAACAGGTTTGGAAATCTTAATGTCCTGAGAAGGTTTTGTAGGCACAGGTATGGCAACCTTAACATCCTGAGAAGTTTTTATAGGTGCATGATGAGTGGCCCTTGTGATGGGCAAAGGGTGAGGAGCAGTAGTTACTGCTTTGAGTTTGTGGGACTTGGTGCTAGGCACTATCTCTGGTGTTTGAGTTAATGACACAGAGTGATGGGCAATATGATCCACAGACGTCTTCTGGTTAGCCTTACTAGGCTTTGTCTCCTTACTGGTGGGCAGGACAGTAGGATCTCCCTCATACTGGGTAGTTACTATAGACTTTGTGGTGATTTCAGGGGTGAGGTAGATAACTTGGAGCGATGAGTCTTGATCCAGTTTTGATTCTGGGTCCATCATCTCCAGATGTTTCTCCATCTTCTCAGCAAGCTGGAGCATCTGGGAGGTTATGTTGCTCTGAATCTCAGAGTGGTCTCTACTTGTAGAGCCTTTTATCTTGGCTGCAGTGCCATCTTGCTGTTCTACGGACCCTGGTCCCTTTCCTGTAGAGCTTGAATCCTTATCTGCTGCCTTTTGTTTGTCTACATCAGACTTGGAGTCCTTCTTTGAAGAACTTTGTGTCTTTACAACAGAGTCGGGTGCTCTGCTCTCAGAGTCATATTCGTTGTTCTTCGTCTTTTGGGACTCTAAATCAGAGTCAGAATCTTTGTTCTCAGAGTCATGTGACTGTACAGAAGAGGTGGATTTTTTGTTCTCCAAGTCATGTGACTTGGAGTCAGTGTGGGAATCCTTGTTCTCAGAGTTTTGTGAATGTACTGCAGAGTTTGACACCTTCTTCACAGAGCTGGAATTCTTCTCGACAGAACTTTCTGGATGTACTACCGAGGCAGATCCTTTCTTTGCAGAATCTTTTAACCGTACGGAGGAGTCAGATTCCTTGATCTCAGTACCCTGGGACTTTGCAGAGGCCTTTGTGGAGGTTTTGTCATCGGAGTTAGGTTGATGTGAATCAGAATCTTCAGTGTTCTTAGCAGAGATTCCTGTAAGAAAATTAAGCAGAGATGAAAAAACAATAAGTTAAAATGTCATATACTCTTTTGTAGTTCAAATTTACAAAACATTTTGAAAGTTAAACAATGTATTTAAATTGGTTTTAATTTTTTTTTTGTCCTAACATAATTAATTAGACACCTTAGACTGAATGCATATAATATCCCTATACAGTTCTACTGAAAAGAACTTTAAATATGATAAAACTGCCCCTCCGGCTCTATGCCAATATGTAGTCTATAAATGTCCAATATCAAAGCCTTCACACACATGCAGACCCCTTGCATCATTCACTGCAACAATAGCTCTCCAGAAATGTAAAGTCCCTCTCACACAGAACGTCCATTAATGTATCATGGCTCCCTCCAGGATCCTGCAGAAGCATCAAAATATATTTTTTTGTTGTAATTTAAGTGCTTAATCTATGACTTTTTCCTGCTTAATTGTGATCAGAATGCAGTGGTCCTTTAGAAAAACTCCTTCTGCATTTTTGTTTTATATAGATGTTCCCAGATATGCTTCAGAATTTGTGGGTGTGCACCAACCTGGCAATCCCAGTGATGTGGAATTAATAGCTACTGTGTAATAGTTTAAATGGGTTCCCTGGTGGTCCAGTGGTTAGTATTTGGTTCTTTCACTGCTGTTACCCGGTTCGATTCTAGTAAGGGAACCAAAAAGTCACAACACCCTAAAACCATGCAGGGTTGGGCCTGGACAGCACTTGGATGGGAAACCGGCTAGGAGTACCAGGAGCTTTATGATGTGTACAACTGGAGAAGGAACTGGCAACCCACTCCATTATTTCTGCCATGAATACCAAGTGGATCATGGAGAGTCAAACACAACTGAGCAACGCAAAATATATACTGGATTGTGAACAATTAAAATGGGATAAAAACACCCTTTGTAATTTATGGAAATAGTGGCGAAGATATAGACTTTTCAGATTGCAGACGACTCTGAGTCTTTTTCTATATATACAATTTGTGTCTTTGCCACTATTTAATGAGTATACATGGAGAGACTTAAACATAACTCTTTGGAGAGTCTAAAACATGATAAAGGGAGCAATTTCATTAGGGGATGCACAGGACCCCCCCTGATCTCTAAATACAGACTGGTAGGAATTCAGAATATATAAGAAATAAATTCCTTACTTAGGAGATCCCTATTCTGAAGAACAGACAAAGAGACAACTATTTTAAGAATTATATATGTTTTAGGTGCTGGGCTACTTATTATAAATAAGATAAATGTCCTCACTTTCTTTGTATGTGCCCCTTCGTTTCTGACCTGACAATTCAAATTCTAAGAGTTGTTTTACAGAAAGCTCTTCAATGTGGATAAAGAGGAGATAATCTCCTGCACCCCTTTAACTAGCGTTATAAATGGCCTGCTAGTAGGGGCTATCCCATCCGTGCAGATATCCTCCTATTTTGGTTATATGTCCTACTAGTCGGATTGGAAAATTGCCTAATAATGGCTATTGGTAAATAAAGTATTGTTAGAGATCACGGGAAACTATATTTACAATCCTGTACATAGAAGCATAATTCCCCTGCTGAAAATAGCTAAGCTCTTCCTGTGTGGCTCTCCTAACCAGCTCCATCTCTTCCGACGTCGGTGTGTGACACCATTCCGCACGTCTCTACGCTATTGCGTCTTTTTCCAAGGGGAAGAAGGCGTGCGTGGTTCATGTTGTCTCTTTTATAGGTAATGTAACCATGGTAACCAGATAATTCAGGGATAATACCCAGAATTAACTTTTTGACTTAATTACATGGCTAATATAATAACTATAGCCAATATTCATTTTATACAGAATGATCAAGTTCTACTAAAGATGAATAACTTATTGTATAGGAATTAATTAGGAAAGAGGATGTTATGTTGTCATGCCACCCATGACAGGCCTAGTTTAGGTATATCCATATCAATACATTAAAATAATGAATATTATAAAGAATGAAGGTAAGTATTTTAAACTTATTCTTAAGCACAAAAGGAGATGCAAACTACAGGGAGTGCAGAATTATTAGGCAAGTTGTATTTTTGAGGATTAATTTTATTATTGAACAACAACCATGTTCTCAATGAACCCCAAAAACTCATTAATATCAAAGCTGAATATTTTTGGAAGTAGTTTTTAGTTTGTTTTTAGTTTTAGCTATTTTAGGGGGATATCTGTGTGTGCAGGTGACTATTACTGTGCATAATTATTAGGCAACTTAACAAAAAACAAATATATACCCATTTCAATTATTTATTTTTACCAGTGAAACCAATATAACATCTCAACATTCACAAATATACATTTCTGACATTCAAAAACAAAACAAAAACAAATCAGTGACCAATATAGCCACCTTTCGTTGCAAGGACACTCAAAAGCCTGCCATCCATGGATTCTGTCAGTGTTTTGATCTGTTCACCATCAACATTGCGTGCAGCAGCAACCACAGCCTCCCAGACACTGTTCAGAGAGGTGTACTGTTTTCCCTCCTTGTAAATCTCACATTTGATGATGGACCACAGGTTCTCAATGGGGTTCAGATCAGGTGAACAAGGAGGCCATGTCATTAGATTTTCTTCTTTTATACCCTTTCTTGCCAGCCACGCTGTGGAGTACTTGGACGCATGTGATGGAGCATTGTCCTGCATGAAAATCATGTTTTTCTTGAAGGATGCAGACTTCTTCCTGTACCACTGCTTGAAGAAGGTGTCTTCCAGGAACTGGCAGTAGGACTGGGAGTTGAGCTTGAATCCATCCTCAACCCGAAAAGGCCCCACAAGCTCATCTTTGATGATACCAGCCCAAACCAGTACTCCACCTCCACCTTGCTGGCGTCTGAGTCGGACTGGAGCTCTCTGCCCTTTACCAATCCAGCCACGGGCCCATCCATCTGGCCCATCAAGACTCACTCTCATTTCATCAGTCCATAAAACCTTAGAAAAATCAGTCTTGAGATATTTCTTGGCCCAGTCTTGACGTTTCAGCTTGTGTGTCTTGTTCAGTGGTGGTCGTCTTTCAGCCTTTCTTACCTTGGCCATGTCTCTGAGTATTGCACACCTTGTGCTTTTGGGCACTCCAGTGATGTTGCAGCTCTGAAATATGGCCAAACTGGTGGCAAGTGGCATCGTGGCAGCTGCACGCTTGACTTTTCTCAGTTCATGGGCAGTTATTTTGCTCCTTAGTTTTTCCACACGCTTCTTGCGACCCTGTTGACTATTTTGAATGAAACGCTTGATTGTTCGATGATCACGCTTCAGAAGCTTTGCAATTTTAAGAGTGCTGCATCCCTCTGCAAGATATCTCACTATTTTTGACTTTTCTGAGCCTGTCAAGTCCTTCTTTTGACCCATTTTGCCAAAGGAAAGGAAGTTGCCTAATAATTATGCACACCTGATATAGGGTGTTGATGTCATTAGACCACACCCCTTCTCATTACAGAGATGCACATCACCTAATATGCTTAATTGGTAGTAGGCTTTCGAGCCTATACAGCTTGGAGTAAGACAACATGCATAAAGAGGATGATGTGGTCAAAATACTCATTTGCCTAATAATTCTGCACTCCCTGTAGAGTAAGGAAAACCCTTACACTATACTGTGTTATACGGAAATCATAATAACTATATTTCCAGGCCCAATAATCACATATATAGTTGTGAGCATGCAGGATGTTGCTAATGTTGCGGGCTCGCACAGCCGAAGGCGCTTCTTGCCAGCAACTGTGGACTTTAGGCCCGCTAATGCGGACCCCCGCGATGCGAGGGGCCGTATTTGCAGAGGTGGAGGCTCCCACGTCGACCGCAAAATTTACGGACTTACCATCCACAAATACCAGCCGCGGGACTTACAAAAAACCCATTACGATTTTGCAAAAATACGACCTTAGCGCCCGAAACATGCACACACGGAAACATTAAAAACACAATAAATACACACAACAAACACATAACCTCTGAAAGTGAAGTTACACCTCAATTTAAGTCGAAATACAAGAGTTTAGACACCCGAAAATCCCCTAAGCAAGAGAAAAAAATGGCAGCCGAAAAAAACGAAAACGAGGCTACAGGACTCTAAACACGCAAAACACCACCAAACACATACAGATTTCCCGAAAAAGCCGGACGAGGTCCAAGAACAAAGACGCAAAATCAGCCACAGCTGCGTACCACATACACATTAGCCGCCATTTTACAACACTAACTTACACAATGCGGAAGTACACAGCTACCCTTACGGATTTTCCTCGCGCACTCAGCCTATTTACACTACACACTACACACATTGCTGACACTTACACAGCAGCTCCACAGCACTGAAAACACACATTGTATGCTGCAGCAACATGAAAACAGATTGCCAGCTCTTCTGCACAATGCTTCCTGCATATATTACTTCAAAATAGGTAAAGTATATTCATTTATTATTTCATTAATTATTTCACTGACATACAAAAAAAACGCTGCTCATAGCACACAAACAACCAACAGCCACGCAATGAGCGCCGAAGGATCTTGGAACACCAACAAAATTAATGTTGCAAACAAACAACAGTACCTGCCTTACAATCTTATTGCCGGGCAAGTCGCTAGTATGGATAATAATAAGAAGCAAAAATAACACCTTGAACCTTGATTATTCATATTTAAGCTACATTTAATAAAAAATTCCATTGTCCATCTAAGTGATAATAAATAATAATCTAATTTAGATTTTCATAAAAAGAATATTTTTTGATGGGCACTGGGAATATACATATAATCTTTTCCAAAATGCCACAAATTAACTTTGAGGTTTTAATCTATATTGCACATGCACTGAGATACTACAAATGGACTTTAGGGGTCCCAATTCATAATTATATTATATATATTTCTATCTTTCTACTAGCCATATTATATATATATTTCTATCTTTCTATTAGCCAGTCTTTATGTAGAGACCAGGGTGGCCCTTTGCATCCCCTACTTAAATTGCTCCCTTTATTATGTTCTAGACTCTCCAAAGAGTTATGTTTAAGTCTCTCCATGTATACTCATTAAATAGTGGCAAAAACACAAACTGTATATATAGGAAAAGACTCATAGAGTCGTCTGAAATCTGATAACAATATATATATATATATATACACACACACATATATATACACACACACACATATATATACACACACATATATATATATATATACACACACACCCCTATTTCAATAAATTACAATGGCTGTTTTTATCCCATTTTCTTTATTTTCATTGTTTTTAAAATGTTTGTGTGCACCATTGTCCTGAATGTATGTAAATAAAATGTAAATGCAACTTTACTAATATAGAAAATCGCCTGAAAAAATTACGGCCTGTAACAGTTTGAAAAGGAAACTGTCCAAAAACACGAAAAGCACAACAAATACAACAAAAAAATAAATAACAAAAAGCACACACAGCACGGGGTGACAGCCAGGACGTTTGGGAGTGAGGTTGCATGCGAATTTAAGTCTAATTTGCAGAGTTTCGCCACTCGAAAAATCGCCTAACCGAGAGAAAAAATGGCGGCCCAAAAACAAGGCTACACGAACCCTAAACACGCAAAACACCGCCAGGCACATACGACTTTTAGCCAGGAATGTACAAGGTACAAAACACACTATTAGGAAGGATGGAAAATGCTCGAGACCCGCGTAAAATATACACACTCGCCGCCATTTTACAGCACTAACTTGCAACAAATAACATTACCATTCTAAAATACTGCATTACACAAATAAACAAACAGTTTAGTCTCGCTTTACACTGCACACTTGCCACATTGCTGACACTTTCTCCTCAGATCACCAACAGTCCAAATGTACATTGTATGCTGCAGAAAAACAACAGCGATTGTCAGCTCTTCAGCATATTGGTTCCTGGATATATTCATTACAAATAGGTAAAATATATTTTTTATTATACAAAAAAATATATAAAAAAAACCAGAGCAGAGGAGAAACTCGCTTTGCCAAAGGCGCTCAGAACGAGGGTGAGAGGCTCGCAATGAGCACGAAAGGCACTCAGCGTGGGGCTTGCAATGAGCGCCGAAGGTGCTCAGACGACCAAAAGTACATCAGGGGAGAGGCTTGCAATGAGCACCGAAGGTAGTCAGAGGACTAAAAGCCTTACATTGTGTGGCAAACAGCATTACCTGCCTTACAATTTTATTGCCGTAATTTTTTGACGGGCAAGTCGCTAGTTACCTATACATACCTGCATTTTATGCTTATTAAAAATATGCTACAGGCTGAGCCGCATTCCAGCGCCTTTGTCATGAACAGGTATTCTGCATATTTCTGTGTAAAATGCTAAAGACGGACTGACTTTGAGCCCTTCACTGCTGATTAAATCTACACAGACCATTATATACAAATATGTCCAAGGAGAGGCCACCGACCTGCATTATGCGACAAATATGGGCAAAACCTGTTATTAGAGTATTTATCTTTCTACAACTGGCATATCTCCCTCTCTTGAACTCCAACTTTTGGAATGGATAAAATGTGTTTTTACAGGCCCCAACCAAAGCTAGATGTCTCCTTCCTCACTGATGACCTTATAAGGTTGGAGACAAACAGCTCAACTGATAGCTGAACCTCAAAATTTAATAATTAATATTTTTATTACAAACCAGTAAAAGTAATTGGATTAATAAATAGTGCATAATGAAGCCAACTAGCCCTTCTTAGGACATTGCAGTGGAACTTACAATGCATGATATAAATGTAATAAGATTATACTGACCTTGCCAGAGGTGGTAGCTATTGACCCCCTCAGATGGCATCATGGGACAGGAGCCCGGGCTGGGACAATTGAACAGGTAACAGTTGGGATGTGTGTTAATCTTCCGAGTATCATATATCAGCAGGTTGCAGTCTCGGTCACCTGTAAACAAATAAGATTTTAAAAAAAGCAGTTACCTATCTGGCCATCAGCAAACTTAATTAACCAAGTCATAGTAGAATGACAAGTGTAGTAGAAGGGCATTCTGGAAATATAGGAACACCTGCATTACCATGCTGGCCCCCTGCCAGTGAAAGGGTATAAAGGGATCACTAAATAAAAGTTAGGTAGGACTTGGCAGTATAAGCTCATGATCTCCCTACCCTCTGTATGATATATTGTCTCTGGAGAGTATCCTCTCTGGGTGGATCCCACTCCAAACAGACATACCGTACTTGCAGTATGATAGTGGGAGCGGACTCTAAAGTGTATTTGTGTACATTGCTAGCAGTTCATGTTATATCAATGCCTGCTATGAATGTGTGTTTTACAGAGTGGTCTTATAAGGTTTTCAGTTTGATACTTCCCCCTGGGCAGCACCCACTCTACAGACAATACAGCATTCAGAGGCTGGAGAGATCTGGGGCTTATACAGCCTAGGCCATGATTCAAAATAAAAGTAATTAATTGTTTAAATGCACAGTAAATGTTTTAGAATTTTTTTTTCTTATCAAGCCCTAACTTGATAACCCTATGGCTAGGTACGACCAGAGATATCAATAATGAATGTGTCTGGCGTGCTGCGATCCATCGGTTCATGGAGAGTCAGACACAACTGAACCGCAACAAATTACTGTTTAGAGAGCCCTTTATAAACACCAAAGTTGTCCTTTTATCTTAGTTAAAAACTATCTTTATAATTTTTCTTGCTTAATTATGTCCTTTGTTGTTCAGTCCTTCAGTCGTGTCCAACACTGGGTGACCATATGGATGCAGCACGCCGGACAAATTTTCAGTGTTTCTAGTTATGATTATCCATATGGTTTTCTTGGCAAAGATGCTGCAGTGGATTGTCCAGTGGACTGCGATTTGTCTGACCTCTCTGCTATGACCTGCCCAGCTTGGGTGACCGTACATGACATAGCTCACAGCTTCATTGTGGTACACAATCACCTTCACCACGGCAACGTAGAGATCCAAAAGTGGCATTATATCCTTAGACAGACTCAAAGTTTTCAAATATATGTAATTTTTGCCACTGTACAGAGGTATTTTAATACCCACTGGTTGATTGACACCTTGTTTGCAGGAGCAGCAAATCAGAGGCTGCACTAGAGAAGATATATGGTCTGTGCATGCAGTTATTTGGGAATGAACAAGAGAATTATACACACTGATGTTACTGGAGTATGCCACAAGACAACTGTTTTAGTGATATCAAGCACTTGTTTATAAACAAACACAACAACAATAAACAAGTTGTTTACCAACTGTGCTTCCAATTATGTGATGGGATTTGCACATAATGTGTATTAAAATCCAGAGGATCAGGTTAAACAGCAATGCCCACTGTGGGCTGTGTATTTACCAGGTCTTGTTCAACAAGATTTGTTGTAATTGGTGGAGCACACCTCTGGTTCTCAAGGGATTAACAGGCCAGGATTTAAAGGATCACCACACAATGAAAAAAATAATATTTGTTTCAAATAAGTTTGACTCAGAGCATAATGAAGCAGGAAAATGTTTGGCATCAAGCTTTTAATTAGAAAGAAATACATTTAATGCCGCTGCAGGACTGTGGAGGTGTGCATGATACATTGGTGATAGTTGTGTGTGTAAGAGGGGGTGTTTGCATTTCTGGAGAGCTATCATTGTAGTGAATGATGCAAGGGGTCTGCTTCTGGGCCAGTGAAAAAGAAGGCATTTGGTGTCTATTTCTGTCTTATCAAATTATCTTTACAATGGCTATTACCTCCTCTCCAAGCCCTCTCTTTAATGATAACCAAAACAAAACACTCTCTCATGATTCAGCTCTGAGGAAGTGATGTAACAAATACAAAATGGATTCCTGTAATCATAAACAGTCTTCAAAATGTCATATTTTCCAAAAAATGCTTTATGACAGTTGCTAATAATGTTAGTTTGGTACATACTTGACAAATAAGTGTCTTTTTTTTCTAGAACTGCAGTGTTCCTTTAAAGAGACTCAGAAGTCTCAGATATGCATGTCCAATTGGAAAAACGGTAATCGTGATAGAGACATGTAACAGTTAATCTTATTTTTTCCATTGTTATCTGTCACTATTACTGTTTTTTCCCAACTGGGCATGCTCTCCTACTTTATTCCCTCCAAATGCAAATCTTAACCAATTGCTGTTGGTAATGCAATTACCTCAGAGGGTGGATCTTTATACATAACTAATTTCTATATCAATTTTAAAGGTACTCCCACTTAGAAAATGCCCTAGTTATTGCAGAAATGAAAAGTACTTAAAAATGCTATGTCACTGTAAAGGACCACAGATATTTTTATAGGGTATTTTAAATAACGAAACGATCCCATCCTGCTATGGTTACGGCGCCGATATTCCAGTGCCATATCATAGAGTTAAGGCTTAGGTAAAATGTTAGGGTTAGTTTAACGGTTAGGATAACATTCTAAGCTTAGAACTTCTCTCTTATAAAAAAAACGGCAGCGCTGCAAAATATCGGCAGCGCTATCTAGCGGTTGGTCGCCGCACTGCAGCGGTGGAGCTGTGCCGTAACTATAATAGGATAGATCCAAATAAAAATTTTATACTGGCCAAAACACATTTTTACGTTTTGAACATAGTTAAAATGTTACTGCAAGTATCCATTTTCTTATCTGAATTTATATGTTAATTTCTCAGGAGAGTATGTCCTCCTAAACTAATGTGTGTTCAACTATTCCTACTGTAAGCACTGGCAGTTTTAGATGCTACATTCCCATTGTGCAAACAGATTCCTAATACTAAATGTATTTTTTTTCTATAAAAGAGACATTGATCCCCTTTATAAGAGCCTGCTTTTATAAATATTAAAAAAGTTCTTTCTGCATTTAAACATATTGTGTAAACTCTAATTAAACTTCTTTGAATCCACAGGGAGTGCACATCATATAATGCATTATGTGGTCTCTTTGACACAAGTATGACTCATAAGGTACAGCATTTTGATTTATGATTGTGATTAGTTACACCAGTCAGACACTTGTATAAACATTGTATATGCTTCTCCGATGGGTTAATAGCTACGGGTTGGTTCCCTAAAGCATCTTTCACACTAAGAATCATATTTCGTTTTCCAGACTTCAGATTACTCCTTTATAGAACATAAAAGGATACATTTTTTTGTGAAATGCATGATAGAAGTAGTGAGATTTTATTGTACCTTTATTAACTCTAAGTTCATTGTCCTGTTTGCACTCGGGGCGGCTGCAACTTGTGGCCGGAACGGTTAAATAAAAGGAGTGTTATCTGGTAAACAGTGCGACGAGTATCACGCAGCCCAATCGCTTCTGAACTAATCTGTCTGCTGCCAAAGACTCAGGCGAAATCAGATAATTTTTTTCCGTCATGCCATAAGGTAAAATAAATACCACATTGCTGGCTGTATATTGCTTTTGAGGTTGCATCAAACAGAAATGATACGCTGTGCACTTGCAATGTCAGGTAGATTGCACGTTTTTCATCTTGTGTCGGTGCTCTGGGAACAAGCTCTATGTACGTTTGATTTTAAGCTCAAAGACCAAGCCCTCCATTCTTTAACAATGCGTTACCATTGTCTCTGCCTTGCACTTAGCCCCTGTATAGCGCTACGCAATATGTTGGTGCATTACAAATAAAGGATAATAATAACAATGTAGAACAGGTTGCCCAAAAGGTAGATAGAGTAGATCTCCAAGTGGCGATTAGTAAATCTCAGGATGACAGACTGTGCACAATGTGTATGGAGATTAAAATCTCAATGCACCAAGAGCACAGGATGTCCATGGACTCGGAGTACAAGTGTGGGAGAGAAGGGGAGGTATATATATGTGGTATAACATATCTGATTGGGACTGTGCTGGTAAGGAGGGAAATGTCTTTTAGTTACATTAGATCTATTATTATTTTTAACTCTAACATATTCTATAGATATATACAGGCGTTGAGTACGAACCAAAATACAATAACACATTGCAAAGAATGGAGGGCCCTGTCTGAGCTTAAAATGCTACGTACATGGTGCTTTTTCCCCAAAGCATCTTACAAGATTGAAAACTCACAAACCTCCAATCGAAAGGATCTATTTTTTGTTTGTGAAAAAAAAATTCCTGTGGGGTATGTGGAGTAATCCCCTTAGACTGGGCCTCCAGGCTAAGGGATACACTGCACTGTTGGTACCATGTTTGGTTCTGGGTATATCTACTATTGAGGTGGTTTATTTACTATTTTGTAATACTGGAGGCAATGTAATTGTGGACAGGTTGACACACACACACACACACACACACATATATATACAGTGGATATAAAAAGTCTACACACCCCTGTTAAAATGTCAGGTTTCTGTGCTGTAAAAAAATGAGACAAAGATAAATCATTTCAGAACTTTTTCCACCTTTAATATGACCTATAAACTGTACAACTCAATTGAAAAACAAACTGAAATCTTTTAGGTGGAGGGAACAAAAAGAAAAAAAAATAATGTGGATGCATAAGTCTGCACATCCTCTTAAAACTGGGGATGTAGCTGTGTTCAGAATTAAGCAATCACATTCCAAATCGTGTTAAATAGGAGTCAGCATACACCTGCCATCATTAAAGTGCCTCTGATTAACCCCAAATAAAGTTCCGCTGCTCTAGTTGGTCTTTCCCTACATTTTCTTAGTCGCATCCCACAGCAAAAGCCATGGTCCACAGAGAGCTTCCAAAGCATCAGAGGGATTTCATTGTTAAAAGGTATCAGTCAGGAGAAGGGTGCAAAAGAATTTCCAAGGCATTAAATATACCATGGAACACAGTGAAGACAGTCATCATCAAGTGGAGAAAATATGGCACAAGAGCGACATTACCAAGAACTGGAGCTCCCTCCAAAATTGATGATAAGACAAGAAGAAAACTGGTCTGGGAGGCTACCAAGAGGCCTACAGCAACATTAAGGGAGCTGCAGGAATATCTGGCAAGTACTGGCTGTGTGGTACATGTGACAATAATCTACCGTATTCTTCATATGTCTGGGCTATGGGGTAGAGAGGCAAGACGAAAGCCTTTTCTTACGAAGAAAAACATCCAAGCCAGGCTACATTTTGCAAAAACACATCTGAAGTCTCCCAAAAGCATGTGGGAAAAGGTGTTATGGTCTGATGAAACCAAGGTTGAACTCTTTAGCCATAATTCCAAAAGATATGTTTGGCGCAAAAACAACACTGCACATCACCAAAAGAACACCATACCCACAGTGAAGCATGGTGGTGGCAGCATCATGCTTTGGGGCTGTTTTTCTTCAGCTAGAACTGGGGCCTTAGTTAAGATAGAGGGAATTATGAACAGTTCCAAATACCAGTCAATATTGGCACAAAACCTTCAGGCTTCTGCTAGAAAGCTGAACATGAAGAGGAACTTCATCTTTCAGCATGACAACGACCCAAAGCATACATCCAAATCAACAAAGGAATGGCTTCACCAGAAGAAGATTAAAGTTTTGGAATGGCCCAGCCAGAGCCCAGACCTGAATCCGATTGAAAATCTGTGGGGTGATCTGAAGAGGGCTGTACACAGGAGATGCCCTCGCAATCTGACAGATTTGGAGTGTTTTTGCAAAGGAGAGTGGGCAAATCTTGCCAAGTCAAAATGTGCCATGCTGATAGACTCATACCCAAAAAGACTGAGTGCTGTAATAAAATCAAAAGGTGCTTCAACAAAGTATTAGTTTAAGGGTGTGCATACTTATGCAACCATATTATTTTATTTTTATATTTTTTCTTCCCTATACCTAAAAGATTTCAGTTTGTTTTTCAATTGAGTTGTACAGTTTATAGGTCCCATTAAAGGTGGAAAAAGTTCTGAAATTATTTATCTTTGTCTCATTTGTTTTACAGCACAGAAACCTGACATTTTAACAGGGGTGTGTAGACTTTTTAGACTTACTGTACATATACACATACATACATACATACATACATTATATATATATATATATATATATATATATATATATATATATATATATATATATATATATAATATTAAATACATTTTACATTCTTGTTTCCTGCCCAGAATTCTGCGAGAAATACTGTTATTACACTGCATTCTGTGGGCACATTTGCATTTCCCTGCCAAGGTTCCCAACATGGCTTCCCTTAAGCATATGCCTGTTGCATAAAACCGCTTTGAGCAAAACTAGGGTTGGATTATACACAAGCTAGGTTTTATGCAACAGGCATATGCTTAAGGGAAGCCATGTTTGATATGGTTATGGATTGCAAGAGCAAAGCCTTTGGGAACCTTGGTAGGGAAATACTAATTAATATATATATATATATATATATATATATATATATATATATATATATATATATATATATATATATATAGTATTGCTTTAATTCAACGGATACTATGTGGCCTAAATCAAGTTACTGTTTGCAAAGTCAGATCAGACAGGTCCTTTAGACTTGACACTATGCTTCAGCTACTTGCAAACATTGGCAGAGTTCAGCATTTAAGGCATAGCAAACAACTACTAAAAAGTTTATTGACACCAATGTTTAAGTACTTTATGTTAATGTCACCAATGTATTTTCACCATAAATATGCTGTCCCCTGCTCAAGTGTCTTCTTGGGATATAAGTTATAGAGCTATGTTTTTATTCCTGGAGCTGGGGTTTCCATGCTCTGTTTGTAAAAAACTTACAGTAAGGGAGGAGAACGAAAGAAAAAAAAAAAAAAAAACTTAATAAACAGCTTTTTAGAAGATTTTCTCACTAAGGCAGTTTTCAGTTTTGCTTTAAGTTAAATATAGAGGAAGTTCCTACTAATTACTGAATACCCCCTGAGGCACTGGAGCCACTGTGGTGGCTGCTGAGGCACTGAACTCAATATTAATTTACTGTAGGAAAATGCAATGTTTTATAATTTTCAATTGACAAAGTATGTGTTAATACCTATAATTGCCACATTCAGATTACCTGCGATTGTATGCTCCTCACAGCATGCGGTCACACAGTCCTCCGCGCTTTTTGCATGGAAGGGGTCCGAGCCGCGGACTCCATTTGACACGGCCTTCTTGATGTCAATTACTTGGTCCAGTAGGGGCTCAGTAAGACAACTCTGAGCATTGCAGGGGGCTCTGCAGAGCATTGCACAGAGGAGTAGAAAGCAGGGGAGCCAGGACAAAGCAAACTCCATGGTGAGTAAGGATAATCAGACAGCGCAATGTGTCATGGCAGAAATCCAGCGCGTCCTCCTTGTATTACCGAGAAGAAATAATAGAAAAGTCAGTAACTTCAAAGAAATGCTAAAAACAAAACGGAGTAAAAACAAAAGAGATGGGAGGAAAGAAATAGGTTAGAAAGGAGGTGAATGGACAGCCACTGTTGAGTTTGTGGCCTTGTTGGAGAATCATCCACGTAGATTAACAAGACACTCAATGGACCAATATAGATTAGGAAAAACTTTACATTTGAGAAGTATGCAAGAAACTGACAACATTATCAGCTACGTAAGCCATGTCCATAATCATAATTGTGGAAGAAAATCTTAATTTTAGCGGACCCTGCAAGTGCATGGAAGCTGCCATGACTGATATACTTCCATTTCATGGCATGAGGACGATAAACGTTAGATTCTAAGCTCAAAAACAGGACCCTCCATTCTTGAGTAATGTTTTTGCCTTGTACTAACTCCCTGTATAGCGCTACGGAATATGTTGGATCGTTACAAATAAAGGATGATAATAATAATAATAATAAGGTGGTAAGAACAGGGCAGGGGTTGCAAGTCTTCTTGTGATTGTCTACTGCTGAACATTTGCTAAAAGCCTATCTGAATCAAGCAATGCGTCGACTCTAATTAATAATAAAAATTATTAGAGCAGCACATGCCATGCCAGGGAAGTGTGGGAGACACAAACATGGGATCTTTCAGGCACCACACCATGGTAGGTAGTATTTATATGGCGGATGGTTGGAGTCACTTGCCACCACTAAGGAGTAAGATGCTGAGCAAAAGCAGAAGAATGGCCACTAAAACTACTGAATTGTACACAAAGAGTAGTAATGTTTCCAGTAGAGGAGGTGGGGCAAAATAGCAAAGGAATTCAAACATGCCTTGGAATACAGTAGATAGGCATCTTGGTTTGTCTACGTCATGACTTGGATATTACCAAAAACACTAATATTTATATATATATATATATATATATATATATATATATATATATATATATATATATACATATACACATATATATATATTATATATATTTTTTTTTTATGTGACTGATGACCCCTGCGTTACATCATACTCACTTTTGGCTGAAGTTTAACCTCTTCTCTTAAAGGGCCGTCCACCCAGCATTGCCCTCTGCTCACCACTGCAGGACATCCATGAACTGGACCTGTGTGTAAAAGCACAGGATGTTAAAGCATTTCCTGATAGGAAGGGGCAGAGGTTGCTGAGACTATCTATTACACCGGCAGAGTTAGGGCTACCAGCAGGACCAGCGTGTGTGCAGATTTAAAGGTGCAGCCCAAACACGCAAGGGAGTCTGCAATAAAAGCAGAGACACACCACGCCTATATACAATGGGTTGTTGCTAAAGGTGCTTGTTTTGAATAAATAATATATCAAAAAGGAGAATATAAAAATAACAAAATACACAAAATTACAACTATGCCCAACTTTTCTATTTCTCAATCACACACACAATAAAACAATTCCATATAATAGTTAATACATTAAAAGGCTTTGGATTTATTTTTAAATTCTCTAAAAAAAAAATTGGATATTATAAAGTTTAGTTCTTCAATAAAGCATACAATAAACATGGGACATCAGACATCCTTTGAGCTTCCTTTATAATCATAAAACTTTAATGTCCTCCAGTAGTAAACTGTTCTATATTGGATACATAACATTTGAACTGACGTAAAAGTGATATACAGTAGAATCTCGTTATCCGGCACCCATGGGGATTGGTAGATGCCGGATAAATGTAGTTTCTGGTTGCTTGAGAAGAGGCCTAGATTAGCTGCGCATAGGATGCTCTGCTAAGTATATTTGTCAGTGAGGGCTGTTCTAGCAGCAGCAGCAGCTTTCACTCCTCACTTACAAACAAATACATTAGGCTGCACGGTGCCGTGCCTAAACTTTAGGTAAGTTTAATATTAAATATTGCTTTTTAAATAATTGAATAAGAGTTTTGTTAATGATCAATGCCTAATTAAAGCACCTAGCTCATGTTGTTAGGGCATTACAGAGGTCATTTAATATGTTGACACGGCTCTAAAACTCATATATTCGTCAGATTCTCACGGAATCTGAAAAGAAACATGGTTGGGCTGAAATAGAGGCATATATACTTATAAGAGGGACAATTTTGAAAAGGAAGGAAGAGGAGGACTTCCTTTAAGGAAATAAATGATCTTTAAAGAGTCGTACCCTGAAAAAAAAAAAATGTCTTCTTATATTCCAGATAAAGCCAAAACACAACGGTTATCGAAAGCGGTTTACTTTTAATGGAACAATATAATAGTTTTCATATACTTTATTAAAAGGGACATGGAATATTTGTTTTCTTTGTTGCATCAGAAATAGGGTATGTAATATGGTGTGTTTTCCAAGTTCAAATAAATCTTAAAGCACAAAACAGTATTCAGATGATTAATTGCTCTTGGGGGCTTGCCCTCTGCCAACCAATGAGACATACAGACTGGGCTCTCTACATTTCAATGAAGTCTAAGAAGTTTTTACTTAATAATCTTTCAAAAAAAGTGTTAATGTTTAAAATGTGTTATTTTATTTTCTTGAAAATACTAGTTGTGTTCCATTTTCCTTAACTGCATCCAAAATGCCATTTTCTGGCCTCAATACGCACTCTCATTGTAGGTTAGGGATTTTTTTTTTTTTTTTTTTTAATCAAATGTGTTCTCTGCTAATCTCCCACTTTATATTTGCTGAAATGGGAGCGTTATAGGTAACCTTAACCGAAAATCCTTGAAAATGATTTGCATTACACCAGCTGTTATATTTAGAGGTGGAAAATAACATTAAGAGGCTTATTATCCAGCTTGAAAATAATATAACAGGGGAGCAAGAGCAACAAAACGGTCAAAATGTCCTTTAGAGAGAGGGATAGGGAGCCAAACTGGGAATAAAATGGGGTGATTGTTTGCAAGGTCTGTTAAACCATGTAGATTTGGAACTCACAATTTCATCAGGGAATCCCCAAGAGTTTCCAGATCTGTATGGCTGACACCCCATGAACGTAACATCTTAGTGGACATAGAATTACAACAAACAAAAAGAGCATCCCGATGCATCATAAAAGGCTGCAATTATCCAGGTTCCCAACCAAGGTCAGTGCCATTATGAATTTAAATGACACAGCAGAGGAAGTACAGTTGCCCCCCAAGGCACGCACTTTTTTTTCTGAATGTGGGTAGATAGACGTCATAATGACTTCACAATACTCAGGTATCCAGAAAGACACGAATGGGCAGTGTAAGAAGTGGTAAAACTGGAATCTGGAATGTCCCCACCAAGTAACTCTAGAAACACCAGCAATGCAGAGCAAAAGACGCTAACGTCTTCAGGGTTAGACCAAACACTGTCCAATAGAACAGCATGGGAATTCCATGTTTCGATGTGTTAAAGTCAGACGTTTAAAATCTTCAAAAAAAAAAATTAACATTGCAAAACTTTCCACATCTACTCAAAATGTGCACTGAAGATAGAATATATTCCTAAAAAAAAAAAATTAGAGGTGCTCAGATCACCTTAGTGGGTTATTTCTATAGACATGATAAGTCTCTGTTTGTTTACGTCTTCTCACCCTAATGGTGATAGGGGACTCCTTGCTCATTGTGCCTTAGGGAGTGCACCTATACCTCACCAACTAGAACTAAACATTTGTCTGGGGTTTGCCGTTTCAGTAAAGTGGTCCAGCCCTGGTATTTCGGGGCTGGACCACTTTACGGAGTGAGATCAGACTAATATACTACAGGATATTTCTCAATGTGAAGGGCACAAGTGGCTGAAAGAGTGGATTATCATGACCATAGAACTACCCTATTAACCTATTTTAGTTAGTTTGTTCTATTATTTATGTTAATTAAGGGTGAACTGAACGTTAGGTTGGTTTAACATTAACAGTGCTGACATTGGTCCTTTAAATCTAAATTCTGACCTGTCTGGGGGGTCTTTGAAGACAGTGTTGGGAACCTCCGATATAGAAGCGGTTTTAAAAAAAAAGTGGCCAACTATTGACTTAACAATAGACATTTTAGTTATTACTTGTGTAGGCCCTCCCACAAGAAACCACAAAGATAATGAGGATGGAGGCTTGGCGTTACATCAAGAAGCTGCTTTATATGACCAGTCAATCAAGTGAATGTAACTGGGTTAGCTGGTATAATCGGTCATGTACAACCACCCATAGCAATTAGCAGGGTGTGATGATATTAACTACCGGTAATTAACAGCAATTTACAAGGAGAGATAACACAGATAGGCAGGGGGCTGAGAAAATAATTACTACTTTATATTGGCATTTTAAGCAATTAAATTACTTTCTAAGTACAAAGCATTACAAAAAACTATAATAATACATATGAAGGGGAACGGAATTCATCATGTGGAACAATTACAGAAAATACGTAAAAAACGTTTCCATTTTGCAGCTGTTTTCACAGTTTTATATTTGTCTGCCGTGATAGATTCCAATGCACTTTTAAACTGTTGTCTTAACCTAACCCTAAGAAGATGTCTTTGCTCGACAAGATTCACTGAGCTTATACCCACATTCCTTCAGTGTACCAGTGGACCAAATATTCCAAGCTCCTTCTAAATACTTATATTTGTCTTTACTGTATTGAAAATGACATAAAACATATTTGAGATTAAAATGTCTAACGATGACAAAGGAATAAGCTAACATTTGTTTTGTTTGCAACAATGGATATGTTATTGCTATATATAGGTTGCTTGTGATTTTTGGTCCTTGCAGACTCTTTCCCTGCAGAGAGGCAGGCAGTTGGAGGAATAACTGGGTAATTTAAATGCTTTTATAAAACATTAAAAAATGCATCAGTTAAAAAAAAAAAAAAAAAAAAAATATATATATTATATATATATATATATATATATATATATATATATATATATATATTGATTTTCAGTAGTTAGATATACTTTTAAATAATCAAAGTTCCCCTGTGTTTACCTTTTTCTAATCTAGCACATACTGATTATATCAGACACACATTACATAGAGTCATTCCACACACACAGATTTATATTAATTGAAAATGAAAATGTGTTTTCCACACCCCACAGCTGCTAACATAGGCACAGTGAACCTACCAATGAAAACACTGCATTAGGGTACACATTTTAACCCATTACTAACCTTCAAGCCAGCAGCAGCTCAAAAGCAGAAATCTACAGTGTCTGGCTCCTCCTACTTCCTTCTACAGGGAGACTACACATCCCATGATTCCTTCCTACACAAACTGCAATTATGGATTGTTACATTGTATTAAAATGTATAGCTGCATGTGATTGGCCAAAACAAATTATGAATTTTATGCAAATTTTAGCAGGGATTTTCATGGGTGTCGACTGCTCTCGGAGGCAGTGTGCCAAAGAATGATAAATTAGCATATTTTTTTTAAATAATATGCCCAATTCTCATTCTTTGACAAATGACCAACATGAGCAGTATGCCTTTAAAAAAATCATATAGGTCCTTTAAAAAGGATTACATGTAATAAAATAAATAAAATGATCAGCAAATATTATTATACACCATTGTATTTAATCCCAGCATAATACATGGTGACTGTCTCTTTAATCCGTCATTTAAAATAAAATTTTGTTTCCGGATTTGCAAATATTTAGAGAGATAAGTAAACTGTGCAGTATAATAGGGCTGGGATCTGGAGTATTGACATTATGCACGGTCAGGGCACAATTATACAAGGATGACCTCCTTTTACAAATGTCACTTAATATAAAGGGACACCCCTGGCCGTTCACGTAGGTTCAGGATCTACATAGCAAGGCAAATAAACTTGGTCAGATGGATGGGAATGGGTGAGCGGTCAAGTAGAGCCAAAGTGTAAACAGGACTACTGTAGTTTGCAAAAAAATGCATATGTTTGTGAAGTAACAAATTAACAATATTAGCACCTATGTAAGCCATGAGCATAACATTTAAATGTCAGAAGACTCAATTGTGCCTGAAAAAAAACATATTAGGCCTGTAGAGACGTCCCTGTGACCAGTACCAGTATGCGATATCTGTTGGTCCTCAAGGTGAGAGAAAGATGAGTCTAACACTTTAAATTTATGACTACTATTAGTTACAATTATAGACAAATTATTGATGAGCTTATCCGTAGTTAAAATGTACTGCATTCAAATTACAGCAAAAGTAGATGAAGATTTGAGTAATATCAACCAATTAAAAATCTCAAAAGGTGGTCGCCATGAGCAATGGAAAGTAACCAATGGCTCCCAAATGAGTTAAAGAGTCGCCGCTCAAGATCAGTGGTTCTCAGCCTAGGGACCAGTTGGTTGCCTTCCAATGCTCATGGCGACCGCCTTTGAGATCTACAATATTTTTAATAGGGCGCCCTAAGTTTGAATATATAAATTGGTCAATAACTGACTAATAATTGCGGTATTTTTAAATTTGTTGAGCTCTCCTCATCCCTCTTTGTCCCTAAGGACAGTCAGGTAAGGTGTCAGGGGCCGGCGCAACTCCTAGGCCCAGCTGTTGAGGACCATTACTTTAGAGCAGGGGTGTCAAACTCGGTCCTGGAGGGCCACACCCAGGCCTGGATTTGTGGATATCCTTGCTACAAGCAGGTGAGACTATTGCTTCTGCAGTCATCCTGACTGACTCACCTGTACACAGAAAGGAAATCCTCAAATCCAGGCCTGGGTGTGGCCCTCCAGGACCGAGTTTGACACCCCTGCTCTAGAGCATCGTTTGTTAACTTTTAGACTGAGATGATTATCCTACTGGTAAGGTCCACAACTCCGTGGAAGGCTTTCAACAGATCTGAAGAGAGATCTTATATGATCCCAAGATCCTTCCCGATTGCTTGTTAGGAAAAAAATGACTTATGCAGTAAAGCAAAATAAATAATATAAAAAAAGTTACAAATTAAGGTCTCTATTTTTAAAAACGTCTTGCCCGTTATTATATCAATTCATCAAAAGAGCCTTCTTCAGTGGTCCATTAATCGCAGTAATATAGTATACTTTGGACCACATGTGCTGCTTAACAGTGACAAACATATATAGTCATCAACTTTCTATTTTAAACAGAATTAATTTTTTTTAAGTATTCCATACTGTATTTATCTTTTGGTTCAAGGGTCACAAGTCTATTATAACCCTTCCTCAAAGATCGAATAAAACTTTTTGTGGCAAACCAGAACTGGATCGCAAACAACATGGCGACCAGAATCTTAAATTCGTTATAGCACTACTAATATTGGTTCCAAAATACAACCAACCCGTAAGAGAACTGATTTACTGGACAGCTAGGGCATTAGCAACTCAAACATATAAGGTATGAATATAGAACATGCCCAACCTACCAGTAATGCCAGCTACATAAAAAAATTACTATAAAATAAAAGAAACCGATAGAGAAGAGGGTGGGAGGGCATTTGGACTGGTGGGTGAGCGTTTGGTCTGGTGGGAGAGCTGGTGGGAGGGCGTTTGGTGCCAGATGCAGAGTTCTCAGCCCAAGGTAAACATTATGGATACTGATACTAATTGTTGTGCAATACAGTTTGTTAGCAGATTGCAAGCTCTTTGCGGCAGTACTCACAGATCAAATCTTACTTTCCTTGGTAGAAATGTAATACTATAGATAGACCTGACCTACAAGGTAGGTGATCTGAAAAATTAGCATAGATAGAAGCTTACACAGCACAACAGAAACTGCTCCCCCCACGTCTGAGGCTTCCTTGCACTGTGCAGAGCTTCCATAGAACAGCATCAGGTTGGGCACCAACACAGCATGGCATTAAATGTGCAGAGCCTCCACTTACGCAGGATGGCACCAAATGCGCAGAGCCTCCACTCACGCAGGATGGCACCAAATGTGCAGAGCCCCCACTCACGCAGGATGGCACCAAATGCACAGAGCCCCCACTCACGCAGGATGGCACCAAATGCGCAGAGCCCCCACTCACGCAGGATGACACCAAATGTGCAGAGCCCCCACTCACGCAGGATGACACCAAATGTGCAGAGCCCCCACTCACGCAGGATGACACCAAGTGTGCAGAGCCCCCACTCACGCAGGATGACACCAAGTGTGCAGAGCCTCCACTTACCCACCATGGCACCAAATGTGCAGAGCCTCCACTCACCCACCATGGCACCAAATGTGCAGAGCCTCCACTCACTCACCATGGCACCAAATGTGCAGAGCCTCCACTCACTCACCATGGCACCAAATGTGCAGAGCCTCCACTCACTCCCCATGGCACCAAATGTGCAGAGCCTCCACTCACGCAGGATGGCACCAAATGCACAGAGCCCCCACTCACGCAGGATGGCACCAAATGTGCAGAGCCCCCACTCACGCAGGATGGCACCAAATGCACAGAGCCCCCACTCACGCAGGATGGCACCAAATGCGCAGAGCCCCCACTCACGCAGGATGACACCAAATGTGCAGAGCCCCCACTCACGCAGGATGACACCAAATGTGCAGAGCCCCCACTCACGCAGGATGACACCAAGTGTGCAGAGCCCCCACTCACGCAGGATGACACCAAGTGTGCAGAGCCTCCACTTACCCACCATGGCACCAAATGTGCAGAGCCTCCACTCACCCACCATGGCACCAAATGTGCAGAGCCTCCACTCACTCACCATGGCACCAAATGTGCAGAGCCTCCACTCACTCACCATGGCACCAAATGTGCAGAGCCTCCACTCACTCCCCATGGCACCAAATGTGCAGAGCCTCCACTCACGCACCATGGCACCAAATGTGCAGAGCCTCCACTCACTCACCATGGCACCAAATGTGCAGAGCCTCCACTCACTCACCATGGCACCAAATGTGCAGAGCCTCCACTCACTCACCATGGCACCAAATGTGCAGAGCCTCCACTCACTCACCATGGCACCAAATGTGCAGAGCCTCCACTCACTCACCATGGCACCAAATGTGCAGAGCCTCCACTCACTCACCATGGCACCAAATGTGCAGAGCCTCCACTCACTCACCATGGCACCAAATGTGCAGAGCCTCCACTCACTCACCATGGCACCAAATGTGCAGAGCCTCCACTCACTCACCATGGCACCAAATGTGCAGAGCCTCCACTCATCCATTATGGCACCAAATGTGCAGAGCCTCCACTCACTCACCATGGCACCAAATGTGCAGAGCCTCCACTCACTCACCATGGCACCAAATGTGCAGAGCCTCCACTCACTCACCATGGCACCAAAGGTGCAGAGCCTCCACTCACTCACCATGGCACCAAATGTGCAGAGCCTCCACTCACTCACCATGGCACCAAATGTGCAGAGCCTCCACTCACTCACCATGGCACCAAATGTGCAGAGCCTCCACTCACTCACCATGGCACCAAATGTGCAGAGCCTCCACTCATCCATTATGGCACCAAATGTGCAGAGCCTCCACTCACTCACCATGGCACCAAATGTGCAGAGCCTCCACTCACTCACCATGGCACCAAATGTGCAGAGCCTCCACTCACTCACCATGGCACCAAAGGTGCAGAGCCTCCACTCACTCACCATGGCACCAAATGTGCAGAGCCTCCACTCACTCACCATGGCACCAAATGTGCAGAGCCTCCACTCACTCACCATGGCACCAAATGTGCAGAGCCTCCACTCACCCACCATGGCACCAAATGTGCAGAGCCTCCACTCACCCACCATGGCAACAAATGTGCAGAGCCTCCACTCATCCATTATGGCACCAAATGTGCAGAGCCTCCACTCATCCATTATGGCACCAAATGTGCAGAGCTCCCACTCACCCAGCAGAGCTCCCACTCACCCAGCAGAGCTCCCACTCACCCAGCAGAGCTCCCACTCACCCAGCAGAGCTCCCACTCACCCAGCAGAGCTCCCACTCACCCAGCAGGGCATCAGTTATGCAGAGCACCCTCACCCACTGGAGCCTCCACTCAGAGACAATCTACATTCAGAGCGCTCATCTCTATAATATACCCAGCCTTTTCACCTCCTCTGATGCCCCTCATACCCTCTCTCCCCGAGTCTCCCGGCTCCTCTCCCCACTCACCTCTCCTTATCTACGGATTCTCCTCCAGGCTGCACCCGGCCTCCAGTGTTCAAGTCTGAGCAATCTCCAGCGCAGCATGGCCACGCCCCCAAGCAATGTATAATCACGCCCCGCCCTTCTCCGCAAAATCACACTCTAAACAAATCACGCCCTTCGCCTTCATAACCACGCCCATATACATAACCACACCCATCAGTATATGACGTTATCCGCAGTAGCTACTTAATGACCCAGTGAAGTTAAAACACTATCTCAATGAGTAGGATAATCTGTGCTAAGCGTTTGGAGGATAATTGTACAATTAATCCTAGTGTTACAACATAACGGTCACATGGGGGCAGCTAAAGCAGGAAGTGTTGGGGTCCTCAATATGTTATACACTAGCGAATTGCTCCCAAAAAACGGCGGGCATGAAATTGTAAGCCAGGGAATGCTGTTTTAGACATAATGTAAAACAGTTTTTACTTACAGAATGCCTTCGGCGCTCATCGCATGCCTTGCAACGAGTGCCTTTGGCGCTCATTGCGCGGCTGTTGATTATTTCTTTTTTTGTTATTACAGGGGCTTTTGCTGTCATTGTAAGGTCGGGGCTTGATGTATTTTTTGGGCTTATTGCAAGGCTGTCCCCTGGTGCCTTTTGTGTGTTATGAGCAGCGTTTGTATTGGTTGTGAGGCGCGCTGTGAATGTCTTTTGCTTTTATTGCCCTATTTTTTTTTTTGTGTGTGTATATGTATTCTTGTATGCCAATGAAATAATGAATAAATGAATATACTTTACCTATTTCTAAGTAATATATGCAGGAAGCATTGTGTTGAAGAGCTGACAATCTGTTTTGATGTTCCTGCAGCATACAATGTAGGTTTGCACGGTTCTGGAGCTGAGGTGTAAGTGTCATCAATGTGTGTAGTGTAAATAGGCTGCGTGCGCTAGGTAAAGCCGTTAGTGTAGCTGTGTACTTCCGCATTGTGTAAGTTAGTGTTGTGAAATGGCTCGAATGTGTATGTGGTACGCGGGTGTGGATGATTTAGCGTCCTTACTAAAAGCGTATCTTTAGCTCGTACGGCTTTTTTGAAAATCTGTATGCCCTTGGTGGTGTTTTGCGGCTTTAGGGTCGTGTAGCCTCGTTTTCGTTTTTTTCCGGCCGCCATTTCTGTCGCTTAGGGGATTTTCGTGTATGTAAACTCGTGAATTTGAACTTAAATTAAGGTGTAACTTCACTTGCAGAGGTCCTGGGTGCCCCTCCTTGCTGTGGGTAAGCTTTTTTTTTTTTTTTTGTGTGTATGTAAAATGGTGGCGAATTTGTATGTGGTACGCGGCTGTGGATGATGTTGCGTCCTTGGTAAGAGTGTATCTTTACCTCATACGGCTTTTTTGAAAAGCCGTACAGTGCCTTGCAAAAGTATTCACCCCCCTTGGCATTTTTCGTGTTTTGTTGCCTCACAATCTTGAATTACCATGGATTGTTTGAGGATTTGCATCATTTAATTTACAGAAGATGCCTGCAACTTTGAAGATGTTTGTTTGTTTTTTTATTTTGAAGCAATCAACAAATAGGACAAAATAACAGAAACATTCTCTGTGCATAACTATTCACCCCCCTAAAGTCAATACTTTGTAGAGCCACCTTTTGCGGCAATCACAGCTCCAAGTCACTTGTGATAAGTCTCTACGAGCTTGCCACATCTTACCACTGGAAATTTTTGTCCATTCGTCCTTGCAAAACTGTTCCAGCTCCTTCAAGTTGGATGGTGTGAGCTTGTGAACAGCAATCTTTAGGTCTGACCACAGATTTTCTATTGGATTGAGGTCTGGGCTGTGACTCGGCCATTCCAACACATTTACATGTTTCCCCTTAAACCAATCGAGTGTTGCTTTAGCAGTGTGTTTGGGGTCATTGTCCTGCTGGAAGGTAAACCTCCATCCTAGCCTCAAATCACGCACAGAGTGGTACAGGTTTTGCTCAAGAATATCCCTGTATTTAGCACCATCCATCTTTCCCTCAACTCTGACCAGTTTCCCTGTTCCAGCTGCTGAAAAACATCCCCACAGCATGATGCCGCCACCGCCATGTTTCACTGTGGGGATGATGTTCTTTGGGTGATGTGATGTGTTGGGTCTGCGCCAGACATAGCGTTTTCTTTGACGGTTGAAAAGTAACATTTTAGTTCCATCAGACCAGAGCATCTTCCTCCATACATTTCGGGAGTCAAAAAACTTTTTTTACAAACTCAAAACGGGTCATTTTGTTTTTTGCTGAAAGTAATGGCTTTCTTCTGGCCACTCGGCCATAAAGCCCAACGCTATGGAGTGTACGGCTTATTGTCGTCCTATGTACAGATACTCCAGTCTCTGCTGTGGAACTCTGCAGCTCCTCCAGGGTTACCTTAGGCCTCCTTGCCCGGTCCGTGAGTTTTGGTGGGCGGCTGTCTCTTGGCAAGTTTGCTGTTGTGCCATGTTCTTTCCATTTGGTTATTATAAATTTGATGGTGCTCCTGGGGATCATCAAAGATTTGGATATTGTTTTATAACCTAACCCTGACTTGTATTTCTCAACAACATTGTCCCTTACTTGTTTGGAGAGTTCCTTGGTCTGCATGGCAGTGTTTGGTTAGTGGTGCCTCTTGCTTAGGTGTTGCAGCCACTGGGGCCTTTGAAAAAATGTGTGTATATGTAATGACAGATCATGTGACACCTAGATTGCAGACAGGTGAGCATCATTTCACTAATTATGTGACTTCTGAAGGTACTTGGTTGCACCAGAGCTTTTTGTGGGCTTAATAACAAAGGGGGTGAATACATACGCACATGCCAATTTTCTGTTTTCCATTTCTAAAAAATAGCTTTATGTATATATTTTTCTCATTTCACCTCACCAACTTAGACTATTGTGTTCTGATCCATCACATAAAATTCAAATTAACAAAATATTGAAATGTAACAAAAGAGGCAAAACGTCAAGAGGGTGAATACTTTTGCAAGGCACTGTATGTGCTTGGTGGTGTTTTGCGTCTTTAGGGTCCTGTAGCTTCCTTTTCGTTTTTTCAGCTGCCATTTTTTCTCTCGCTTAGGGGATTTTCGTGTGTCTAAACTCTTGACTTTTGACTTAAATTGAGGTGTAACTTCACTTGCAGAGGTCCTGGTTGCCCCCCCCCCCCCCCTGCTGTGGGTAAGCTTTTTATGTATTTTTTTTTTATGTATTTATTGTGTTTTTAATGTTTTCAGGTGCACGTGGGTCTGCCGTTAAGGTCGTATTTTTGCGAGGTCGTAATGTCCCGCGTCTCGTATATTTTGCTTTGCGAGGGTCCGCATTTGCGGCCTGCAATGAGCCAAAGGCTCATTACAGCCGACGTTGGAGCCTCCACCTTCCGCAGATGCGGCCCCTCGCTTCCCGTTGATCCGCATTTGCGGACCAAATTGCGCCCCTCACCTTGCGGGGGACGCGACAATTCATAGTTTGACAACTATTATATGTCATTACACAGTCACTTCAACTAACCTCACTCTCACTCACTCTCCTCACCATCTCTCTGCCCCCCTTTTCTTCTCTCCTTCCCTCCTTCTCCCTCCCCCTCCTTCCTTCCCTCCTCTCCCCCTCCTTCCTTCTCTCTCCTTCCCTCATCTCTCTCCCTCTGCCCCTTCAGCGCCAATTGGGAGCCTCACAGTGAGAGGCTTTGGCGACCATTGCTAGCCTCACAATGTGCAGTGCACATGTGCAACTCTCTCTTTCTCTTTCTCTCTTTTATATGTCCCTGCAATCGGCCATGCATGAATCCTCTAGCTTTAGTCATGAAGAAGGAAGCTAGTTTTATGGCTCTGTAAAAAGAGAGCAAAACACGGGATTGCGTTATTAGTGACCGAAACAGATAACCCTGTATAGAAAATGTGTAATGATAACAAGGAAGCCAAACCCCTCTATACATCTGGAAATCATGTGGGTGGGGGTATAGCAAGCTATTTGCCCAGGAGGATGGGCTAGAACTGGGGGGAAGCCTTTGGTGTTTTGTGTTATCTGAAAAATAAGTGCCAGTCTGATTTTGGACACACTAAATAAAGGTGGTGTCGGAGTCTTCTTGTACTAATCAAGGGTACAGGGTGTGTGATTCTTAGATCCCAAGAAAAGGGGTCTGATGGTGCCTGCCTCTTCAGAAATTCTGCTGTCATCTGAATTGGAATGATTAGAGGTTGAAGGACCACCCACGTGACATCACATATTTATTACATGCTCTTTTAAAAATTACACTTGAGAGGGACAAAATGTTTTGAGAAAGTAAAAAAGTTCTAAGTTTAGTTCATGACATATTATATGCAATAATTATTTACAATAAACAAGTTGTTGCCTTGTTTGAGCTTCTTTTAAACCAAGAGGGTGTTGTAAACTAAAGAGATGTCTGTTAGAGCAACTGAAGGCAGTGGCACTTAGTATTGCCGTATTTTAACTACATTAGGATCCTTTTGCATTGAAGGTTCCTCCCACCTGGTAAAGCAGGCCAGAAGACACCAATTTGGCATAAGTTAATATAATAGTTAAAAGGAACATGGAAGGTTTCTAGATTTCACACAGAATATAATCTGTCTATCTGTCTGTCTGTCTATCTGTCTGTCTGTCTGTCTGTCTGTCTGTCTATCTATCTATCTGTCTGTCTGTCTGTCTGTCTGTCTGTATATCTATCTATCTAATTATCTATCTATTTATCTTTCAAGCCGTTATATTATGTTCCTTTTGTACTTAAATCAAAATCATAGTCCCCCGCTCACTGGATAATACTCCCATTTCTTTCCAGATAGTCTCCAAATCTACACATCTTCGTGAAGACACCCCTACTCTTCCTGATATTACATAGATCTTTTTCACCCTTCCACTCTAGTCCCATATTATCAACTGTTTTAAGTATAGTCAGTTTAGCTCACTAGACCATTGATGAAACTTGTTATATATCAAAGTTTCCTCTGAACAAACACAGTTGTCCAGGAGACATTATAGATCATAAGGAACAATGAAATTAGTCTTTCCTGGCTAACAACCCACTGATAATCAAACATAGAATGGGCTTTTCTAAACAACTCTCATGGGTGGGTTTGTATTATGGACACAATGCTAGGATTGACATTTACCCAAAAAGACTAGGGGTCGAGCAAAGGTGGAATTAAGGATTTCTTGGACTATAGTGTCATCTAGTGGTCAATAACTGACGAAATTTACCAAGGATGACTGGGTATAAAGTCAAGAGTTAATTGGCTGGGTCAATCTTAAAGGTGTGGCTATTATGGGTATAACTGGGTAACATCAAGTAGTAGTGTTATCTACTGCTGCTAAAGATTGGAAAGTCGAGCATGAGGGGAGAGAGAGACAGAGAGCACACAGAGCATAGAGAGAGGGCACAGAGAGAAAGACATATAGGACACATAGAGAGAGGGCACATAGAGAGACAGCACAGAGAGAGAGACAGAACAGACGATTAAACATAACATATGATACCATCATTTATAACAGGCAAGTTACTAATTGTTCTACATTTAATAAACCTTTCCAGTTGGAGGTTTATAGTGTATTTGGAGTTTCCTCTAGCGGTCAGATGTAAGTTTTAACTGGTGGTATTTATTAAAAGGTCAGACAGGATATATATTATTATTATCGTTTATTTGTAACGCGCCAATATATTCTGTAACGCTATACATAGGTTACGATCAAGGCAAAAACAATAGCAATATTAACACATTGCAAAGGATGGAGTACACAAAATGTTACACTATATGGTGATTATAATGTTGATCCAGTTGTTACAGACACACTAGTGGTTACTTTCATCAATAGTTTCTTGAGGCTGTAAGACATGTTTTTATATGCTCCAGTCATATGAACTTTCCAAATCTCTTTACATTCCTGTTGATCATAAAATCCATTTATAATTAATCTGCGTGGCATGGTTCACGGTCCAGCAAACTACAGCCACATAACTATTATATAAAGAGTGTAGCTGATTCTGTTAGATCTGAGGTTTGTCCTCACAATAATGGATTTCGGTTCTATTGAGGTGTTTTTTCATATCCATATAGTATTTAGTATAATTATAACTATTCAGTGCTTGCTGTACACCACGAGGTGTCGAATTAATTGCTGATATAAACCCAGATTTTCAGCATATCCTGTTTGAATATATACGGGTCAATCAGTAGCAGAGGGAAATCTTGAAAAGCAAGTCTGGCGCTTGTCCTTTAGGAATTAAGTTACACAAGAAATTGTTAATCTATTAAAACTGTATTGGAAGTGCAAATTAGCGTGCTAAACAAAACTCTGAGTACCTAAAACAAATACACCAAACCTACACCAAGACATATTCTGTTTTTCTGCAACCTTTAATTCAAGGATGCATATGCATAGATCCCTTTTTCTGTATATGTGGAATGGTGCAATATAAGCACTTCACCTCTTTTGCAAAAGATGTACACTAGACTACTGTGGAAGAAGTTAGTATCCACCACATCATCCCAGGATGGACGTACTGGATATCCATGATTTTTTGATCCTCTCCATTAGCTTTTCACATTTATCAGGAGCAGAAAGCTTTGGCTGTCAGATAGGGAGTTTCCCTACTAAATAGGGAGGGTTGACATTTATGGAGTGTTGTTTTGCAATTAGTCATTATCATTATAATACTTACTCAATAAAAGCAACCTGCTGATTTACAAGAACGTTTTCTCATGCCCCGTCTTGTTAGTAAGTTAAGAAAGTGAAATGTTTCCTTATTCCTCACTGCAACAGGTATTTGGTATGAAATCTTTAACACGTAAGCAAGCACTTAAATTAAAAACTGACAGAGAATCTTTCAAATCCCTCACAAATCGGATAAAACAGTATGTGATATGGCATTACATTATGTTAAATTAAAAACATAATAATCCTTTTTAAGTCATGGTCAATGCTCTGCTTCATCACGTAGAGCTGAAAAAATTAAGTGGAAGAGCTTGAAAAGCTTTTGTTCATTTGATGCTCCTCTCACTATTTTTTAATTTATTTCAAATGTTGCAGTGATGTGCTGAAATATGCATCAGTTTAAAAAAAAATTCCCTTGCTTTTCAGTGTTCTGTTTTTATATATTCAATGCCCCTTTAACCACTAACGTTTCCAAGACTTTAGGGGCAAAGACTTCTTTGCAGATCAAGTGAGATCAGGTGAGAAGGTGCCTACCACATTTCTGGGGAGGAGCAGAGGGTAAGTACGAGTAGCACCAGATCTAATGGGCACTCCGTCTATAGTGCGGGTGGAAAGGCATCTCTGTGGGTGAGAGGGTACCAGGGGGAGAAACAGCCCAGGGGGGCAGCATGCGGAGAGTCTGTCGCGAGAGACTGTCACCAAGAGAGGGGCAGCCACATACATCCTGGAGACTAGAGTGTCACAGGTGAGCAGCATGCGGGCAGGACTGGGGCTGAGAGACTGTCACGTACAGACTGCCATAGAGACACACCGACTGGCACTATAGACAGCGTGCACAGAGAGGGACTGTCATATAACACAGCATGCAGAGAGGCTCAGGTACAGGAGGAGGGTCCCTGTACAGACAGAGGGGAAGATGGAGAAAGAGAAAGGGAAAGATGAAAAGGAGATATATTGAGAGAGATACAAGCACTGTCTGCAACGTGTATCCTGAGCGGTTTTGTCGTGCGCGCTTTTGGCCAGTGCGCATTTGTCTTTAGTTGCACGCATTTGTCATTTGCATGCACGCATTTGTCAGGTGCGCGCTGTAGTCCTGCACGCTTTAATCTTGTTGCTGATCTGTCAGCACGCTTTTGATGGCGTGCTTTTGGCGTGTGCCGTTACTTCGGGACACTGATCTAATGAATTGGTTGGGCCAAAGTTGAGAGGATGTATCTGCTCTGGATGTGTCTGGAGGGGAAAGGAAAGTCTGCTGCTGCTGCAAAAAAATTTTTAGCATAGCAAAATGTAAAGATATTACACTTACACATTTAAAAGCATTTTTTAACTATTATTATTATTATCTTTTATTTGCAACGCACCAACATATTCCGTAGCGCTATACCGGTTGTTAACTACGTGACAAAAACAAAATTTACACATTGCAAAGAATGGAGTGTCCTGTTTCTTAGCTTAATATCAAACGTACACAGTGCGTTTCCCAAAGCACTGACACAATATTGAAAACTCGCAAACTTATATACAAAGGTAACATGGAAAATTACTAGTTTTGAAATTCTCATTGCTGAAAGATGTATTGTTTATTAAAAATACAAGAATAATAAACTTGTATTGTTGATCGCCAATAACGCCCATCCTCTGGCACACAGGATTATTGTAAACTTCAGACAGGCAAAGCAAAGAGAATATACAATTTATCCATAAATCACCCAAGGGAGGCTCCAAATATGGCATAATTTTAAACTATAGGTAATAACAAATCATCTTCTGAATCACAACCTTTTCCCGGTGAAGGGACTTGTGTACTGCAAAGAAGCTGTGAGCTAAACCATGTAGGGTCATCGAAGATGAGCAGGTAGCAGAGAGATCAGGTAAATTGCAATCCATTTGAGAAGGAATTGGCAACCCATTCCAGTATCTTTGTTAAGAAAACCTTATGAATAGACACAACCAGAGACATAATTGTGCATAGTGTGCTGTGGTCCATAGTGTCACGGAGAGTTGGACTCAACTGAACAACAATAACAAAACTTTATGAATCAAATGTTACTAAAAAAAACATTTTCCTACAGTAAAAAAAGATTAATGTTTGTCATTTTGAGCTGTCAGTCAGCCCCATTCACCATGGGGTGGTTGAAACATTGAGAGACATAATTAATAATAAGCCTTTTCATTGTTTTCTGAGTGGTCACCTACGTCTGGGCATGCCTAGCCTCTTTTTGTGCAGCCAACTTCTCCAAAAGCATTGCCTCATGGGCATATCAATAATTAAATGTGATCATCTCTCATTTGGATAACATTCCAACTTCCTTTAGGTGGATGGATCAGAAAGGATGACTGACCGCTCAAAATGGTAAACTCAAACCTTATCTTAATGTAGGACAGTTATTTTTTTTAATAAAATTTACTTGATAAAGTACTTGGTATTACCTATAATTTTACATGTCACTATATTTAGAACATGCGCTGTGTCATGTAAAAGAAAAAACAACTTTACATTTGTTGTAACATTTCCTTTAAAACATGTTTTATTGTATTTTTATGTTACTTATCTTTTAACTGTTGTATCAGCATTTTTAAATATAAATCAAGTATTTTATATAGGTCTATATATGTGTTATCTATTTATTTTATACTGTATGTAACCTATATTTTCAAAATAATTTATCCTCATATATTTACACTGACAACTAATATTGCTATATTGGAATTTTGTTCCAGCACTAGTGGAGTTAAAACGTCAGATGACGTTAACGCGCCGACGTGACGCTGACACCGGAAGCAAAACTTTCCATGCTGGTGACAGACGGAACCCGGAAGAGAGCATTCTGTGCTGGAGGTAACCAGGGCAACCGGGACCGGGAGCTTCCGGCTGCTGTGCACAGGGTCATGTGAGAGATTGCGGGAAATACCGGTATTTCGAGGCTTGTTGGAATAAATAATGTAATTATCAGCAGCTCAGTTTGTGTAGGCTAGAACAGCCCTGTGATATTATAATATAAATGGACAGACACGTTGGTAATAATGTATGTATGTGTGATTATCAAGGAGAGGAACTAATGTATCTTAAATTCAAAATGTTACATTATATCTATCTATATGTGTATGTATCTGTTTATATATGTACGTACAGTTGTGCTCAAAGGTTTCCATACCTTTTGCATTTATTTTGAAAATATGACTTTGAAAAATATTTTATTGAAGTATAGTGATCACATGAAGCCATTTATTATCACACTAGGAACTTGCCTGTCAAAAATGACAGGATTAAAATTGTAAGGCTGGCAATGCTGTTTGCCACACAATGTGAGGCTTTTGCTCCTCTGAGCACCTTAGGCGCTCATAGCGAGCCCCGCATTGAGCGCCTTTGGTGCTCATTGTGGGGCTTGCAGTGAGCGCCTTTGGCGCTCATCTTATGGCTCACAATGAGCGCCGAAGCCTAAGTCCTGCTCCGTACACGCCTCACTTTCGCAGATGAGCTCCTTTGGCGCTCATCCAGCCTAGGTCGTCCGTCGTACATGGCTCGCCTCGCTTCGCAGATGAGCGCTTTCCGGGCTCATGCAGCCTATGTCGTGCGCCGTTGCAACCTGGCTTATAGATAGATTATACAGAATGTATCTGCATTTAAAAAATATTATATTCCTGCAAATGTAGATGAGCATTTAGCATCACGTAATATCAAAAGTTCAAAAAGTTATGCGTTCCAAACAGTCTACCCCTGTTCTAGAATGTAGTAGCATGATTATACCTGATGAACAATAAAATAAACACGTTTATATAACTGTAAATAGATATTTCTAAATGGGAAGTTCCACTTTGAACAGATTTTGTTCTTTTATGTACTTTAAATTAATGTGTAAATGTTATAGCACTTATAGCAAGTGAATGTTATTAAGGTAAGACCTCTGTTAGGTGATATGAGAACTCAATGGAACTGTCACAGAGTAGATCTGCAGCTGTAGTTTGATAATAATGTGCATCTTTGATCAAACATCTCATAATTGTTATCGTCTGTGATAGAAAAATGGCTTGGGCGTGCCTTTTTTCCAGGTGAATAAACGCCAAATTGTGTCTTAAAAATATGAACTTTTTATGTATGGGAAATATTCCACAAAATATGGTGACTTTGAAAACACTTGCATACAAATTGAATACACTGATGGTACTTTGGAACCCTTTAGAAATGCGTAAGTCCTGTTGTCACTTTTCCACAAATCAATATTTTATATTTGGATTAATAAGAATTTAGGAATCTCTTTTTTTCAATACCCAACATTATATGTTAAAACAAAATTGGTTAAATAATATAACTACAATACCATCACAGTGTGGATCCAAATAAAAATATTAAAAACAATTGCCAGAAGTTTAAAAAATAGGTCACAGATGCCTCCTATTCATACTGTGATGATGAAAGAAACTACGGGCTGTATTAACATCGTATTCAGTTTGTATGTCTTTTTAAAGTCAGTTTTCTGTATTAGAAAAATAACACAGTTTTTGTAATGGTAGCCCCGTGTTTACACAAATCTGAGCAGTAACTAAGCAAGTTCCCTAACCTTTACATAAACAATAATGCATTACAACATTAGATAAATCAATGCACAGGAGTTGTTCTCTTTACTGGAAAACATGCAATCTGAAGCTTATGATTGGGAATGTGAGACAAAGTAATCTCACAATCGGCAGGTTGTACTTACTGGAGGTGGCTTTGTGTTTGGGTATGAGCATGTTGATTGCATGTGTGTGGGCTGAATACAATATGGTTGTAGCAGTGGGTTACGTTGAAAACATCTCTCCAACTTCAAAAAGCACCACCGTAGAATGAGTTAAACTACAACTTTTTATTTTTGTTATTCTTGCAGCAGCATCAGAAGGTTCTACCTGGTGAGCTTTGGACAGAATGGGGGCTGAGCAGAGCTCTGATGCTGATCTCCGGCACAGTGATGTTAATTCCTCTGGTAAGTCCAAAGTATATCCAAGTAAAACTCATATGTATGTTTGTTAGGCATAGGTTATTAAATACAAGGTGCAAATTAACATTTAATAAAAGGTAATATTTTATTCTTACTTTTTAAACTCTCTGTTTTCCCTTTAAGCAGAGCTGTTTTTCTGTGGCCAGCTCTGCTTGGGGCCTGGACCATCATGGAGCTGGGAAACAGGCTGGACTTAAGTCACTAGTCCCATCCATGTCATTAACCCTGCCCCCACTGTCTATACAAAGGTAACAGTTGTATTGTAACCTGCTTGCCTCTGCCGCATATGCCCTGCCCAGTGACAGTGCATGAACCATCATAGCCATGACACTTTGTTTGAATCTGAGTTTGTTTTTTGTTTTTTTAGTACAGCTAGCTTCCAGGTAGAGCTGGTCACACCCCTTTATAGGCACAGGTAGGAGATAAGCAGCTCCACTTGCGGGACAACTGGAACATTTAAAAGTGTAAATGTGCCAGTTGTAAAAAATGTGTAACTTTTATTTATTATTAAACTGCATACTGTTTTTATTAGTCTATGCCCAATAAACAAACATTTGAGCTTTACTTGTAACTGCATTACCGTGGTCATTTAATTATCCCTACTGACAGCTGAATTTTAGTGTTTGGGTCCTTTCTGGCTCTTGAGCTAAAGAAGTGGTCAATAACAAACAAGTGCAATTCCCCACCTCCTATTTTTATCTTTTAGAATTATTGTTATGATGTTTTTCTTTGCCATTGCTCAGCAGAACAGAACACATTCAATTGCCAACCTGTGCCAGGACATAGTGAAGGAAAATCTTGGTGCTGCCTTGGATAAACAGTGTAGTGTAATTCCTCAGTAAGAACTTAGTTTACTCCCCTTTTGCAAATTCTCTCTTGGCTGTTTATAGTATATGTCAGTGAAGGGCGAACTACTACTTTGATTTCTAATCTTGCAGGGGTTCTTCAACATCCTACTACTAATTTTCACTTAAAATTGACTCTGCCAGAACTATGTTTTGTGTCTGAATAAATATGAAGGTTAGCAAACTAAAAAGTGAAACTGCACTCTCTTCAGTAGTGATGAGTCAGCCAGTTGAACATCATTGAAATCATTGGCCACAACATAAAAATAATAATGTGATGGCTGATAAGCAATAGGCTCATCTATTCTGCCAATCAATTTTATCTAGTCTACACTAGTCTACAGTGTTTTTGCTTTAATTATACATATCTCAGATGTTGCTGTATTAATTTGCTCATGTGCGTATTTGGTTTTTATGTTGCCCGGGCCAATTCAAACTTGTGATTCTCCCATTCTCCAGTTAATACTTCTGTTTTGTCTTTTGCTATATTCCATATATTAGATTACCATATAATGCATATAAAATCATAAGTGTATGTGTATTTATGTTTTCTCACATATACAGACAGAAATAACTCTGCATATACACATCTATGTGCATATGCATATATTATTCCATGGTTACAAGATACTTCCTTACTGCATTTGTCACTACAACTGGAAGGTTATTCTAAGTATCCCTATATTTATAAAGCAGTAACGCAGAGTCCAATACATGACTTTAGAGGCATGTGTTTAAAGTAATGAGTATATTTTACTTGGATGTGCCACATGACCTAAATGGGGAAACATTTTGAAGTTATCTTACTTTTTATGCACAAAAAAATAATTTCTAATTTTATTCTAATTTTCTTCTTTAAAACCTGGTAGAATTTGGGAATGATTTATTGAATCTAATATAGGTAAACAACTGTAGTACATATGTTAGTAGGTATATAGGTCAACCTGTTGAAATTAAATTGTATACGTGAATACATCCCATTATATAGTAAAAGAAATTCATGCAACATGCCTCTTGACAAATCTACGTAATTTGCCTTGGAGTGAATACATAATTGGGTGCCAAAAAATTATTTCCCTTTTTTTTTTTTTTAAGTCCAATCTTACCTGAGGTGTCAGGTTAGCAAAATGTAAGTCTTGTAGACAAAAAATACTTACAATGCTAGAATTGTTTTACAAATAACAAATGATCTCACATTTAATCTTGTAATCACTATTTCTACTGATTTTGATGAAGACACAAATAATTCTGTATCTCTCCCACATTCCATATCCGAATTATGTAATTATTATCAGATGGCATGTTGTTGTTAGAGACGTCAGTAATAAGGAATTAAATTCTCTTAAATAAAAAAAAATCTCTAATTTCCGAAGCTCGATTGTTAAATGTGGTAACACTTCAAATCTGTATTTGTAACTTCTTATATCGTAAGTTTTAGGGGGTAGGTTTAATACGGCTACTCTGTTTTTTTTAGGCTAATGTTGTAGCTTGTGTTTTTTTTTTATTTTTTAAGTGTTCTTTAGAGCAGGAATTTGCAACCGCTATAATTAAAGAACCAAACTTATTTTATGTTTCAGAAGAGCAGACCAAAAAAGAGAAAGTTTATAAAAAAAAAAAAGTCAATTTCTATAACTGCAATTATACTGCAACTAATTACTGCAATTAATTACTTAATGTTCTGTTTGGTTGTCTTGAGACTCTATAGAGCATGGCTGACTAGCCGCACCTTCTTTAAGGATGACAAAAAAAGCAGTGTAATGTTCTGTAAACAGAGCTTTTTGGGATCTAAAGCCATGAATTGCAGACCCACTTTTGTTGGGGGATAAAAGTTGGAAAATGTATACATACCAGTGTGATCTTGCCCTAAAGCCAGCATTGACAAATAGGAAACACGGCTTCTTCAATTTCTGTACTGACTCCTAATATATATATATATATATATATATATATATATATATATATATATATATTGTGGCAATGTGGCCTTTGGCAACTGGTTTCTTCTGTGACTTCATATAAACACATAGAGTCCCAAAGTGCTTTTTATCTCTTTTTAATAATAAACGTTTTTCAAACAAACAAAATAGCTTATTTTCAACCTGAAATAAACATCTACGTAAACGTACTGGCTTAGCATCAGGAACACCCTCGCTAGCCCTGAAGCCTCTTCTCAGCATTCAGGTAAAACATAAGGTCCTTGAACAGTCCTTATTCCATAGTTTAAAGTGTCCTGTACCTTTACATCCAGTCTCTCTCTCATTAGTAATGGATCCTCTGCTCCAATCAGAAGTATGTGGCACAGGTGGTGTTCAAAATAGTAAGGGACTGAATTACAGTATAAGATATTTTTACAGGAATGAGCCAAAATCAAAAGTAGGCAAGAAGATGATGGATTTACAGTAACACAGACATGTTTTTGTGTGCTGAAGAGGTGCACTGTACTGCATCAGAAGGGTTAAAGACTATGTTGCCATTTCTCATATTGCACATTTTTTTTTTGTTATGTTTTCTCTACAGCAAATCCATCTCCAGCCAAGCAGAGAGCAAAGATGGATGACATTGTAGTTGTGGCTCCTGGTACCCAGTCCCATCGGAACATCAGCAAAGATCCTGAAGTTATTAAGTTACAGGAGATTCCCACCTTCCAGCCACTTCTAAAAGGTTAGCATGACTAGTCTCTGGGTGTATGAGCATGTGAGTTGCTGCACATAGTGGGCAGAGTTCTATCTTCTATGCTGCATAGCGTGCCACTCCTATTTTATTCACAGCTAACATATAGACAGTAAGATTGTACTATTTACTATTCGTATAAGTTAAATACGTTTTTGTTTATATAATATAGTCAAAGAAGTATAGCATATTTATTAATAGCTAACTTTTCAAGGCTAGTTATTTTAAAGTCACTCTTTAATGTTCTTTTTTTGCTCCGATGTCCACAAAAGTATCTAAAAAAGTAAATGAAACAGGAGACAAAAATACTTTTAAAATGTCATCACACTCTGAATAATGCACTGAAAATCCCATGTTGCCAATTCTCAGGTAATCAAGGTTCACATGTAGAAAAAAAAAAAGTTCCCAGAATATGATATATGCTTGGATTTCTACTGTATAACAGAACTAGTAGGTGGTGAGCAAGTATGTGAACATGCATATCTTGGGGGGGAAATGTGAAAGGTAAGTTTTCAACATCATAAAAAAATCTTTTTTTTTTTTCTTCTTTTTTTTTTTTTTTTTTACTTTAGTACACTTTCCTCTTGTGCTTTTAATAATCTCAGCTGAGCTGGCTCTAGCGCAAGCAATCCAAACTTGCTTCCCAAACACCACTTATTTGCTGTCCTCTGCCTCTTGTTTTCTATTTCAATTAAGTAAGGTGTTTACTTGAAGTGTGACCATGATCTTAAATTTTCACTAAAGAGTGCCCCTTTGCATAAGGCTGTAATAATACATTTTTTGGCATAATATCGGAATACTGTCCTCAACATTTTTCAGTTTGATATGCCTGCTATAGAGCTATCGGTTGCCGACACCTATTCTGATAGAATATACAGTGGACCCTCGGTACTCGACTACCTCAAAACTTGGAGATTTTGGTATTCACTGTGTCTTCGTAAGCAAAACATACTTTGGCCCTCAACGCTTCCTTGGTACTCGTTGTGCTTGCTAAAACTATTTACATTACTCCTTAGGGTAGTTTGATACTCATTGTTTTCGCCACTAGTTGTGCCTTCTGGAACCAAGGGTCCACTATACACTGATTTTTGCTACGCTGCGTTGCGTAGTGCGTACGACTTAGCGATGAGCGGTCATTGCCAGGCGAGCCTCGCACGGCGAGCCGTTAATCCGTACCACTTTGGCAAAGAGCGCCGCAGGCGCGCCTCGCGTAGCGAGGCGAGCCGTTAAACTGTAGCACTTAGAAAAAAAATACGAGATGAAAAAAATTACGAGATAAGAGGCAGAACCAAAACAATAAAAAAAAAACTAAAAAATAAAATAAAGGTCACTTACAACATGGGGAACCAGGCAGGACGTCTGGAAGTGAGTTGGAACTGCAATTTACATCGATTTAGCCGAGTTACAAAGATCGAAAATCGGCTAAGCGCGAAAAAAATGGCCGCCGAAAAAAATGAAAACGAGGCTATACTACTACTACGAACTGCGTAAAACACAGCCACAGACGTATGTGTTTGAAAAACAACGAGATAAAGGATGCGGATTAACCGCGCAATGAGTAAAAAGACAGCGAGTACATTTTACGAAATGCAATTACAGATTTAACACCTTTGTCTCGCGCAACATCGGATTTACCGCCTAAACCAACGCATTTGATTAAATATAAGTTGAAAGTTACAAAAAAAATAAATAAAAAGGGACAAATGTAGCGTCATGTTGTGTGGCAAACAAATTTCAAAACATTTAACCGTCATTTGACCATTTGACCATATTTACTGTTAAAACGTAGTACTTTAGCGGGCTTAGCGATGAGCTTAGTACTTTGGCAATGAGCGCCGCAGAAAAAATGACGGACGAACAAAACGAAAACGAGGCTACAGCACTATAACCACGGAAAACACGTACCGATAATCCGCTAAGACGCATACCACACATTATCCGCCATTTTAGGATAATGCGGAAGTACACAGCTACGTTAACTGTTTCGGCTCACGCACGCACACTATTACACTGCACACGGTTATCACGCTTACACAGCACCTCCACACCACTAATGCTGCTGCAACATCAACACAGATTGCCAGCTCTTCAACACAATGCATAAAAATACGTAAATTCATTTATTAATTTGTATTCTATATTTCAGTAGTACACACAAAACAACATTAGCTACCTTACAATTCCATATCTATATTAATAACTAAACAACTATTTAAAACATACACATCTCATTGCTGTCACGCAATACGCTAGTCACATATAATAGTTGTCGTAATTGCGAGTTTGTCAGTCACGCCATGTTGAAAGTTACGGGCATGCGCAATGAGTGCCTCTGCCTCATTCCGGGGTTTGTGATGAGCGATATAGGCTCTCATCGGGAGGGCCACACGACTTTGCTGCATTGAACGCCAATGGCGCTCATTGCAGGGCTCGCAATTGTGGCCTCTCAGGGTCCCTCTAAGGGTCATCTGTCCTGTTATAGTTGTTATTTGCCTGAGGACGTGCCACTGATGGAGGATGGAAACAGATTGAAAAGGCCCTCATCCCGATGCCCGCGATCAGCGGCAAAGGCCATAGGACTCTGTCGCTGATCACGAGGCACGCAAAACTTCGAAAGAAATTAAGACTTTAACGGACGATATTTTTCAAAGCCTTAACTCGGAAGCCGTCAGAAGACCACCAAAAGACGCCAATTAAAAAAATTAACTTACATCCTCACACACAGCACAGGGGGAGAGGTAGGGAGTCTGTGAGGGAGGTTGCAAGCTAATTTGAGGCTTAATTGGCGTTTTTCGGAGATTGAAAAGCGGTTAAGCGAGGAAAAAAATGGTAGCCGTAAAGACGTAAATGTTTTCAAAAAGGCTCAAAACGACGCCGAAGCCCGTAACATTTAGCCCATCAACGCGAGCCCTGCAAGACTTGGAAAATACAAGCAAAGGCGCTTATCGCGAGGCACGCAAGACCTAATCAGAGACATAGAGGAGAAAGACACAGGGGAGGGAGAGTGTGGAAAGAGACACAGGGGGGAGAGAGGGGGGGAAAAGAGACACAGGGGAGGGAAATAAGTGGGAGGGGAACACAGTCCAAGGAGGGGGGGAGAGAGGGGGAAACAGATACAGGGAAGGGAAAGGGGGGTACAGACACAGGGGTTAGACAGTGGGGAGAGGTTCGACATGAGCGCAAACACGCTCATTGCCGACCTTGCGATAAGCGCCAAAGGCACTCAGCGCATGGCACGAAAGTGGTGGGCTGGATGACGTCTGCAATGAGCGCTCATTGCAGGGCTCGCGATGAGCGCCTTTGGCGCTCATTGCGAGGCATGAAAGTGGCAGGATGGCCGAGGCCTTCAATGAGCGGCAAAGCCAATCATCGTGAGAGGCTTGCAATGAGCGCCAAAGGCGCCATTTGCGAGGCCGGCAAATTAGAGGAGAAAGAGCTTTGCATTGTGTGGCAAACAGCATTGCCACCCTTCAAATTGTATTGCCGTCATTTGACGGGCAAGTCGCTAGTGTACATGTATTTTGAAATCCCTAATAAGAAAATAGTATTTTTTATAAGTACTGTTTTATACAGATAGATGAATTGAGGGCCCAGCACTTATTAGAACTTACTATCTAGCAGAGGTTCCAAAACTGCAATCTGTGAGCTCCATTCAGTAAGTCCACTGAAAACTGGGGAATACAAGAAAATATTATACTATAGTATACACGTCACAAAAAGCAGAATATAACAAATATCATTATCATTTAAATCTGATGTTTTTCCATGTGTGTGGTTCTTCTTTTTGTTCGTTTACATAATCCCAATGAGGGAACCTAGACTTGTTCACTGTGCCTAGGCAGATGATGACAACCTTTTGTGCGTTGCTGGTTGTGACATGTCTGGCATTTTGGTTCTGGCCTGACCTTCGAGGTGGCTACAGTCTGATGTGTTTCAGAAGATTTCTCCTCACTTTTGACACAAATGTCCTGAAAGAATCTGCTCCCTGGATGGCACAATCCCATAGCACACACTATTATGTGATGCTAGTACCCAGATATGCATCTTTCTCTGTAAGTTTATATAGCATTTTATTAATTGTTGTGATTAGACCATTTAGTACGGTACAGCATACTCACAAAAACCACACCGCAAATAATTTCTAGAAAGTTTGCTATGGCTTTAATGGACATTTTCCCAAATAGGAGATTAACATTGCAGTCATTAGTGATCTGCTTTTCAGTCCTTGCACAGGTTAGTGAATTGGGAAGGGGGAATCTGTTTTGAAGTGTTTAGTAGAGCCGGCTAGTGTTCCTGCTGTGTAGTTGCCACCTGTATGGTGTTATAGAGTGATTTCAGATAAGATATGGTTGATTTTCTCTACGAGCCCTGTTTAGTTTGATTTCAAATTTAGCTTTTATTATTATGTATTTAAGAAAAATATTTTTTTCATGTCCTTTTAAGTGTAAACTAAACCTCATGTGAGTGCAGATAAACCATTTAACTTACGAGACTCTTAAGTAGCTACAAGTTTCACAGTACCAGAAAAAATTAGGCCTAAAGAAGCATTTTTTCAAGACTAATAAAGGAAAAATGATGCCTTAACTTAACCTAAAGCACAAAATAAGCTTTTCTAATGGTAAACCCAGCCCCAGAACAATGAACTAAATCACAATGTCAATGACTTATACCTGTTTAAACTATGAAATATTGACACCCAACTAATGCTAAGTCGCACCTGATTTGCACCGAGCCCCAGGGGTTAACACAAATAGATTTACAATTACCCGTAAAAAATAATCCTGTTTTAGCATTCAATGTGTATTGCCTGACATGTAATACCATGTAATAAATGTGAAATTATTATATAATTTGATGTGCAAAATGCAGTGTTATTCGTCAAATCCAATATTTGTCATGTTATCAAGAAAAAAAATGCTTCGATATTCTTTTGAAAAGCCAATATTGGTTCCAAAAAGTCATCCACTACATGGTAATAAAAATATAAATTCATTCAATGATAATGTGATTCTATATTCATCCGATTCAGTATCTGTAGATCCATCAGGAACGGATTAATGATGAATATAGAGGTTCTACTGTATTAGTAAAGCGTAACGTGTCATTGTTTGTGTGGGAAATGTGTAGCTGTGTTGCAGTCTTTACTGATGTTGTATCGCTTGTGTGGCTACAGATATAGGCCCTCAGCTCTGACTATAGATTAAATCTCTAAACTGTTTATGTAACAAATAATAAGGACCCTTGTGAGTCTTGTAGGCTATAAATAAGTTATTACGAGAAATAGCTTGCGGCAGTCTTGTAATTGTTACAGAAAGTTTCTTGCAAGAAATACTGAAGCTACTTATCCTCCTTGCAGGACTTCCTACAGGAGCCATGTAATCAAGCTCATAAAACGGTTTCCCTTTTGCTTTTGCTGTGTGGGCAGCATATGAATGATTATTTGGCTTATTCTCTAATTAAATTGTTCTTAAAACCCTTTAGATATGTTCCTCAGCCAAACCACTTTGATAACATTATCAGGGTGGAGAAAATCAGCTCACCTGGAGGCCGATACTCTAATCTTTTGAAAGTGAATTTAATATTGAATATTACTATTCTAAATTATAAAGTAGATTTTTTTTTTAATTAATAATCAGTGCATAATTAAAATTACCAACTCACTTTGGGTATTACAGTTATCCTTTCACACAATTTTGGTGAATGTAGTCCAACAAGTTGGATCTATCACCCTCCTTTATCACACTCACCCCCTTTAGTGGGAGGTTCAAGTTTTCATGGTGGGTGGCAGGGTAATGGCTAGGGGACGTCACATGCCGGAGATCCGCAGCGACGCGCTTGGCGGGTTGGAGAGATGGTGTTCGAGCCTAGGGACAGCAGTCAGGACCGGATCACTATCTAGTAAGTACAGGGTGATACCTAGCTCGGGTCATATGATTTATGTAACCAGAAAGGACATAAGGCAAATTGAGTTACTGCGGCACCTGTGGGCGATAAGGAGATTTTACCATCAAAAGTGGGTGATAAGTATTACAAGGTTGACAACCCCTGCTTTAGATTGTAAGTTTGTGAGATTTCTCCCTTTGTAAACAAGCTCTATGAACATTTTGATTTTAATCTCAAAGACAGGGCCCTTTCTTCTTTTGCAAATTGTTAATATTGTATGTCTTTTACACAACTGTACAGCGATACAGAAAAAGTTGGCGTATTACAAATAAAGAATAACCATAATAATTACAGGGAAATCTAGTTTATGAACAGCAGGGGGCAGCAGTACATAACACAAGGTTTTGCTCTGCGTGATAGTTGTGGGTTGTGTGTACATAACACTAGGCCAAAATACACATTGATCATTCATAAAGCAGAAATCAAGAAAGTCCTTGTTTGTAATCAGTGTGTTGTGGCCTAACAAAGACATAATGCGGTGAGAAAGCAGGCAGGCTAATCAAGAGGCTCTGAGTCACTCCATAAATAACACTTTATAAATGAGGATAACAACCTTTTGGTGACACACGTGTCCGATCCACCAGACATGCTTTTGAAAATCTAATTTTAAAGATAAAGAATTATGAAAACAAACATAGAATCATAGATGTGACCACAGATAAGAACCAAAAGGCCCATCTAGTCTGCTTGTTCCATTTTTTTTCACCGTCCCACTTCTGGTCATTACGTCTTGCTCTTACAATCCAGGGAACAGCAAGTAGGAAGAATGATTTAACGTTCAACTAGAGCAGCGGCTCTCTACAGCTGGACCATGAGACCTTCTCAGTTGTTCATCATGAAGAAAGAGGGATGTGGAGAAAAAGAGGCACAATTAGGGGGTGAGGAATAGAAGGGATGAGAAGAGATGAACTTGTTAATAACTCAATGCCATTTGTACTGTTTGGTTCTATGTGTTGTTGTTTAGTCATTCAGTTGTGTCCTCCTCTCATTGACCCTATGGACCAGACACATCTATCAGCCACTGCTCCTCTGAGCTCCATTAAGTTCATGTTCATTGCTTCAATTACCTCATCTACTCATCTCAGTCTCTGCCATCCCCTTCTTTGTGTGCCTTCAATCTTTCCTAGCCTTAGGGTCGTCTCTAGAAAATCCCGTCTTCTTATAATATGAAATATTTGTGCTTTAACCCCATGATCAAATCTTCCAATGAACAGTTTGGCTTGATTTCCTGTAGTCTTGGTTAATTGGACCTTCTTGCAGTCCAATGCACTTTTCTCCAACACCACAATTCAAGGGCTTCCAATCTATGGCACTCATCCGTCTTTATGTATCCTCTCTGTATATTACTGTACCTTAAATTAGCTTGGAACATAACATTTTTTTCATGCATTTAAAAGCACATGTTTTAAACATTACAAAAGTTGTTTTTGCATTCTAAAAAAATCAGTAAAACCTGTTTAATCTTTATTGAAATGAACAGCAAATTGAGAGAGTATATATTATTCTGTAGATGTCATTGGCAGAAAGGAAGCACCCCAAGAGCAGTTAATCGTCTGAATAAGTTTTTGTGCTGTGAGAACTTTATTTAACAAAAAAGACACTTTGTGACATATTATCAAATCCCTTCTTTCCAATGAAAAAACAACAACAAAAATAATGTTTTCCAAGTCCCTTTAAAGTGTTGTCATAGTTTGGAAAAACTTCACATGTTGGTGTACAAAATAGCATCATTCACAGCTAAGTCACTGTCATAAAGTCATTTTTAGAGAAAATCTTAAATTTAGCTGACTCTGCTTGTGTTGTGGGGGCTTCCATCTTGTACTGCTAGTCTGGGTTTAGCCACAGTGGAAGGGTTATCCTGTTAATATGTGAAAACTGAATATAATTATTTAAAAAAATTAAAGACTATCTTAATTTTTTAAGCTTTTCAAGACAATTTGGAAATTATTAAGCCACGTTCTTCTCATAAGAATACTGCATTAAATATACCACTGTTATTAGGGGCACAATACATATGTTATACAAGAACTTAATTAACCTATACAAGAACCTGCAGTTAAAGTTCCATAGAAATGCAATACTTTTATTTGCTTCATCTAAAATAGGGTATTTGAAAGTGTGTCAGATTTGTTATTGGTTTTTATTCTGGCTGGCATGTTACTGGCACCCAATGAGAAGTAACGTAACAGCCTGTCAGCCCAAAGAAAAATAAAAAAAATAACATGCATTGGTACAAGCTGTGCTCAGAGAGGCATTTCTAGGAAATTTAAACAGGTTTTACTTAATGCTTTTTATTATGCAAACAACATTTTTTAAAACATACTGCACTGAAATTTTTTGCATATTTTCAAATCTGTACAAATAAAACGTGGTAGACCGCATATTTCAAATTGGTCTAAATCTTAAAAATCATCCTGTCAGGTTAGGAAAGTACGTAATAAAAATGTGAACCCCCTGTAAAAAAAAGATTATTGCAAGGAGGTCTTCAGCAATTTTTGCATGAGCTTTTCCCCCCTCTACCTCCCCTGTGTCTCTCCCCCCCTCCTCCCATCTCACTCCCTTGTGTCTCTCCCCCCCCCCTCCCCTGTGTCTCCCCCCCCCTCCCCTGTGTCTCCCCCCCCCTCCCCTGTGTCTCCCCCCCCCTCCCCTGTGTCTCTCCCCCCCCCAGTCTACCTTGTGGGCCCCGTAATTTTCTGAATTGTTAAATTTACAAGTTCATCAACTGTGGAGAAAGTGTTCATCAACTTTGGTGCTCATTGCAAGCTTCCCCCCCCCCACCCACCCACCTTGCGGGCCTCGCGATGAGTGGCTTTGCTGCTCATTGCAGCCCTCGGCATGCACTGTGTGCATGCGCCAACCTGCAACTTGAGGGCCTCGCGATGAGCACCTTCGCCCCCCCTCCTCTGGGTCATTGCAGGCCGCGGCCTGAGCTGCGCACATTTGCAAGCTTAACACACAAGCTCGCAATTATGACAACTATATATATGATACCGTATTGTCCCGAATATAAGCTGCACCTGTGAAATTCAAGGGGAGAAAAGAAAAAAGAGATAATATCCGAATATAAGCTGCACCCTTAAGATTGGAGAGAAACTGGCTTTCTAAACAGTATCCATGGTAACTTCTTTTGCGGGTTACAATCGCTAAAATCGCTATTCAATTTCTACAATTTCGCAGGCACTTACACCCGTAAACGGCAAATGTAGCACAGTAAATGCAAATTCAAAATCAATACTGCACTGTAAAATACAGGGAAAGCGATGAATGACATTAAGTTAATTGCGCAACAGTCTCAAGCCCTCAAATCTGCAATATTTTTTTTACGGATATAAGCTGAACCCGTAATTTCTCGGAAATCGGAAAAAAGTATGGCTTATATTTAAGACGATGCGGTATGTGTGGTGCAAATTATAACTGTTCATTAAACCTGTTTGCAAAAATATAGCACACACAATCTATTTTTCATGCCACTATGAAGTCGAGCGGTTTCCCTGGTTATCCAGTGGTTAGGATTCTGTGCTTTCACCACAGAGACCTGTGTTTAATTACAATCAAGGTAAACAAGAGGTCACACCACCCTGAAGCCATGCAGGATTGGGCCTGATCAGTACTTGGATGTGAGACCACCTAAGAATACCAGGGGCTGTGTGCTCTGGCCCACTGGAGAAGGAACTGGCAACCCACTCTGGTATCTCTGTCATAAATACCAAGTGGATCAGCATGGTGTGTTGTGGTCCATGAGGTCTCAGAGAGTCGGATACGACTGAGCAACGCAAATACATGAAGTAGATTGTAAGTTTGTGAGTTTTCAATTGTGTGTCCGTGTCTTGAAAACAAGCACTATGTACATTTGATTATATGCTCAAAAACAGGGCCCTCCATTCTTTAAGGTGTTAAGTTTGTTTTTTGCCATGTACTAACCCCCTGTACAGCGCTACGGAATATGTGGCGCGATATAAATAAAGATAATAATAATAATAAGTACAGCAATACCCCATTTAGCACTGTAGAGATGTTCGGGCAATAGGAGTGTTAATGGAAACAACACTAAACAGGATCATTTTAACATAGGAAAGATAGGGATTAGGGAACTCTTTGGAAAAAAGGTCACAAAACCAATTGAAATTTAAAACTTTTTATCTTTTATATGAACTTTGAAGAAACTGCAAACATAACAATTGTAATTTAAAGAAACGGCACACTAAGAAAACAATAAAACAGGCTCAGGCTCATCATCTGTTCAGGCTTTTTTTTGTAACAAATCTACAAAAAACATCTATCTCTACTTTCTGCGTCCATCCAGCAGATTCTGGTAGCAAGACATTGCCCCAATAACACTGCATCTCGCATTTCTTCTCCCAGCATCTGGATCCTTTGCCACAAAATCATCCATAAAGTCATGGATGGAATGCAAAGTCGTGATGACGAACTTGGTTGAATGTTCTTCTCGCTCCTCTGTTTCAGAGTCACTGTTGTCCTTGGCTTCCTCTATGCCCTGTTACACTAGTTGTTTGGGGGTCCTCATTGGTCAGGCTCTCGCCTAAAGCCTGTACCAAGTCCTCAATGTCCTGGGCGTCTGCATCTCCCAGTCCAGCCGAATTCACAAGGTCCACTATCTCCGCTATGATGGGCTATTCTGGTTGCACATCTGCACACAGCTCTGGCCATACAGTGGGGGGAAAAAATATTTGATCCCCTGCTGATTTTGAACGTTTGTCCACTGACAAAGAAATAATCAGTCTATAATTTTAATGGTAGGTGTATTTTAACAGTGAGAGACAGAATAACATGTAAAAAAAGAGATTTATTTGCAGGTCAGTGAGGGAAATATTTGATCCCCTATCAATCAAGCAAGATTTCTGGTTCTTAAAGGGAGTTCTCCTAATCTCAGCTCGTTACCTGTATTAAAGACACCTGTCCACAAAGGCAATCAATGAATCAGATTTAAAACTCTCCACCATGGCCAAGACCAAAGAGCTGTTCAAGGATGTCAGGGACAAGGTTGTAGTCTTACACAAGACTGGAATGGGCTACAAGACCATTGCCAAGCAGCTTGGTGAGAAGGTGACAACAGTTGGTGCGATTATTCGCAAATGGAATAAACACAAAATAACTGCCAGTCTCCTTCGGTCTAATGTTCCATGCAAGATCTCACCTTGTGGCGTTTCAATGATCATGAGAACAGCGAGAAATCAGCCCAGAACTACAAGCGGGGATCTTGTTAATGATCTCAAGGCAGCTGGGACCATAGTCGCCAAGAAAACAATTGGTAACACACTACGCCTTGAAGGACAGTGCCTGTCTGAAGTTTGCCAATGAACATCTGAATGATTCACAGGAGAACTGGGTGAAAGTGTTGTGGTCAGATGAGACCAACATCGAGCTGTTTGGCATCAACTCAGCTCGCCGTGTTTGGAGGAGGAGGAATGCTGCCTATGACCCCAAGGACACCATCCCCACCGTCAGACATGGAGGTGGAAACATTATGCTTTGGGGGTGTTTTTCTGCTAAGGGGACAGGACAACTGCACCACATCAAAGGGACAATGGACGGGGGTCAAATCTTGGGCTACAACCTCCTTCCCTCAGCTAGGGCATTGCAAAATGGGTCGTGGATGGGTATTCCAGCATGACAATGACCCAAAACATAGAGCCAAGGCTACAAAGGAGTGGCTCAAGAAGAAGCACATTAAGGTCCTGGAGTGTCCTAGTTAGTCTCCAGACCTTAATTGCATAGAAAATCTGTGGAGGGAGCTGAAGGTTCGAGTTGCCAAACATCAGCCTCAAAAACTTAATGACTTGGAGAGCATCTGCTAAGAGGAGTGGGACAAAATCCCTCCTGAGATGTGTGCAAACCTGGTGGCAAACTACAAGAAACATCTGACCTCTGTGGTTGCCAACAAGGGTTTGACACCAAGTACTAAGTTGAAGGGGTCAAATACTTATTTCCCTCATTGACCTGCAAATCAATTTATAACTTTTTTGACATGCGTTTTTTTTTGTTATTCTGTCTCTCACTGTTAATATACACCTACCATTAAAATTATAAACTGATCATTTCTTTGTTAGTGGACAAAGGTTGAAAATCAGCAGGGGATCAAATACTTTTTTCCCCCACTGTATCTTCTTCCACACAACTTTTTAAACATTGCTGAGTTGCCTCCTTCCAGGACAAATTTATATTAGTGACGGCCTGCATGATGGCGTACTTCTTCCTGAAATCCATCATGGATTGTTTGTTCTTGCTGTCTGTCTGATCAACGAGCTGGTGGAATATGCGGAAAAGATAGTAGGCCTTGAAGGTCGCAATGACCCCCTGATCCATAGGCTGGATGAGCAGTATGCAGCAATGAATCTCAGCCAAGTTGGTAAGAAGGCTTGGAGCATTGTCCATTAATAGGAGCGTTTTAGCCTCGAAGTCCTTTGCACCTGCAATATCGCTGCACCGATGGACAGAAATGCTCAATGAACCATTTCTAAGATATCCATGGTGATGCACCTTTACTGTTGAATTGCTAAATGACCGGTAAAGTGGATTTTAGTATGCCCTTCATTGCTCTAGGTGTTTCTGAGTCGTAGACCAGCAATGGCTTGATCTTGAAGTAAGCGCTGGTGTTCCCACCCAGAAGAATGTTTAGCCGGTCTTTGACCACTTTCAACCCCGGTGGTCTCTTCTACTCCCGTAATATGAATGTGCAGCTTGGCATTTGCTTCCAGAGGAGTCCAGTCTCTTTGATTGTTGAACACCAGTTCTGGAGGATAATTGCCTCTTTCCACAATGTCCTTCAAAGTGGCTGGAAAGACGGCAGCAGCTTCGGCGCTTCTCTGTGATACTTATGTTGTAGAGGTTGTTCCTCTTTTTGAAGCCGTCACATCTGGTGTTTGGCTCTGGATATGGTCATATTTGCTTCTAGCATTCTCCATTATGATTGCCTGACTGAGAGTCATGTTACACTCAAGTTCGTCGTCAATTTAGATAGACAACAACTTCTCCATCTCCAGCATCTGGAGCGAATATTCTTCTTCGCTGAAGATACAGTGCTTGTGGTTGCTGAAGACTTGATATTTTCTTTGTTCTTCAGTATGGTGCAGATTGTGAAGGTTGTCAACTTCAAATCCGCTCCAATGTACACTTGGCGCTCCCTTTTCTCCAAGCGGTTCAGTACCTACATCTTGACAGCCAGAGGAATGCTCTGGTCTTCCTTGCGCTCACTCATGTTCTGTAAAACCCTACAAAAAATACAATTAATGTAGTTTTATTAGACAATTAACAGTTAACAACCACATTATGAAAAACAAGGGAACAATACAAATATTATGTACCTTGCCTCTGGATTTTGGAGGTAGTTCTCTCTCTTTCTCTCTTTCTCTCTCACTTTCCTCTCTTTTTTTTCTCTCTTTCTCTCTTTCTCTTTCCTCTCTCTCTTTTCTCTCTCTCTCTCTCTTTTTTCTCTCTTTTTTTCTCTCTCTCTTTTCTCTCTCTCTCTTTTCTCTCTCTTTCTTTATCTCTCTTCTCTCTCTCTCTTTTCTCTCTCTCTCTTCTCTCTCTCTCGCTTTCTCTCTCTCTCGCTTTCCTCTCTCTCGCTTTCCTCTCTCTCGCTTTCCTCTCTCTCGCTTCTCTTTTCTCTCTCTCGCTTTCCTCTCTCTCGCTTCTCTTTTCTCTCTCTCGCTTCTCTTTTCTCTCTCTCGCTTCTCTTTTCTCTCTCTCGCTTCTCTTTTCTCTCTCTCGCTTCTCTTTTCTCTCTCTCTTGCTTCTCTTTTCTCTCTCTCTTGCTTCTCTTTTCCCTCTCTCTTGCTTCTCTTTTCTCTCTCTCGCTTCTCTTTTCTCTCTCTCGCTTCTCTTTTCTCTCTCTCGCTTCTCTTTTCTCTCTCTCGCTTCTCTTTTCTCTCTCTCGCTTCTCTTTTCTCTCTCTCTCTCTTTTTTATCTCTCTTTTTTTTCTCTTTTTTTTATCTCTCTTTTTTTTTTTTCTCTTTTTTTTTTTTCTCTTTTTTTTTTTTCTCTTTTTTTTTTTTCTCTTTTTTTTTTTTTCTCTTTTCTCTTTTTTTTTTTCTCTTTTCTCTTTTTTTTTTTCTCTTTTCTCTTTTTTTTTTTCTCTTTTCTCTTTTTTTTCTTCTCTCTCTCTTTTTTTTTCTTCTCTCTCTCTTTTTTTTCTTCTCTCTCTCTTTTTTTTCCCTCTCCTTTGCAGTCTCTGTTGACGCTGTGACTCTGTTCTGAGTGTTAACTCGCTTTTTTCCTTGCGGGAGCCCATTTATCGGGAGGCAGAACATTCAGCAGAGATCGGTGGTGGAAAAACAGTGCTATAGCGGGATTTAATGCAAAGCTAAACCGCGCCATAGCAAATCAGCTCTAAAAGGAGAAATGTTAAGCCGTTATGTGAAAGCGAAGATAGTCTGGTATAATTAATGGCATGGATGTCTGTGAAGATGCAAATTATCTATTTAAAGAACCACCATACAATTGGAAAAGTTTGAGTCTAAGAGCACAAATAATCAAGAAAAAGATACTTTTTAATTGAAAAAAATGATGCCTCTGCAGTGCTCTGTTTGAAAAGAGAGATGTTTACATTTCTTTAGAGTTATGGTTGCACCGAATGATTCAAGGTGTTTGCTTCTTGGCCAGTGAGGGGAAGGGGTGTGATGTCAATTTGTCTTATCAAATTCTTAACAAAGGCGTAAAAAAAGAACAGAGTGAAGTTCACTCGTAAATCACTACTGAGCTATCCCATAGCATACGTAATCTAATCTCCTAGAAATGCCATCAGAGTACTCAAATTATCCCAAGTGCCTGTCCCATAACCATTTTAAAAATCCCACCTCCTGTAACAATATCCGATCTTGCTGATTTTTACTTTGTAAGCCTTTCCGAGTGACTGTCATTTAAAAAAAGCCTACTGGTACCTTCAACCCCACACATTGGAAACATTCTAAAAACATTGGAAACATTATTAAAACTAGTTCTATGATATAATGTAATTTCCGAACTTTAGCAATTATGTAATTGTCCAGTACCGTTTTGTGCCCAGGACAGGGAAGTGTGCAGAAGTTTAAATAAAATAAGTTTACATAAAAATAAAATCACAAAAGTGATTGGAAAAAAAGTTTATCGTGCCCTGAATACTTTTTTTTAATATTGACTTGCATTATAATCACCAGACAAACTTTGTGTTGACTGATCAAATGCGTTTTTTATTTATATTCTATATTTAGTGAATGTCAAGTACGTATCAAAGCAAAGTAGAGAGATCACATGATACAGATCAAGGCCAGCTATATAGTTACATAAGAAGTTATCATTGTTTGTCCAAGACTAAGAATTAGTGAACTTTTCAAGACAAATAAGAGTGTTGTAATTATAAGTAAGAATAAGCAATGAGTGGGGGGTAGAACAAATAAAATGGGAGTTAAAAATAGGGGACGGTAGGAGAGGAAGACAAAGGCGTAAGAGAAAAGATATGGCAAGAGAAGGGGGGGGGGGGGGCAGCCCTGTCTTGTGCCATTGTAAATGGTGTAGAGCTGCTACCTAAAAGTTTGAAAATCATAGAAGATTTATAGAGTGAACACAGCTGAGGATGGTAGGGACTTGAAAACCAAAATTACAGAGGACGACTTCCATGTAGCCCCAATGGATCCTATCAAATCAAATACTTTCTCAGTATGAAGGCTTGAGTTGGGTTCAACAGGGGATCCAGTGAGTCTGTTGGAAAAGTTAATTAACAGTCTAATGTTGTCCCCAGCTTGGTGGCTCTGTATAAAACCAACTTGAAATGGTAATATCAATTTAGAAAGATAGGGATCGATTCTATTAGCTGTCATTTTGATCAATGTAGTGGGAAGATCATTTTTACATTGAGAGGATCCTTTTCTTTAGGAATTCTAAATAACGGTGAAGAACATATTTTGGATGGAAACCCTTTCCTTGAAGAATTAGATAAAAAATATCCAATAGTATGGGGCCTAGAATATTGAAGAATTTTGTTATAATGAAGATTAGTAAAGCTGTAAACAAGTTAATTGTGGTTTGAAGTTATTGGATGGAGAAGTCATCAGATTTTTAATGCAAGACCGAGAACAGTTGTCTTAAAGGGACTTTTGAAGTGTGCGTGTTGTGGAGGTGGTACATTGGGGTATAAAAATTATCTGGGGTGATAGATCAAATGTCTTTTTAAGAACACAGCTTGCATTTATGATTTCATATTTTCTTCCTACTTTTTAATCGCCCAGTTTAAAGAAAATATTGAATTTTTAAAGAGTTGCGTTAAGGTATATTATAGCAAAACCATTGCAAACCACATTTTGGAGATATTCTGATGCCTTTCAGTGTCTGTAGTTTTAATGTATTTAATTAAAATGACTCCTATCTGCTCTCTGCACAGCACAGGCATCTCTCTCTTTTTAACTAGTCTGTCAAGATCAGGAGCTTTTGATGTTATAAATTCACCCAAACTGAGTTATAACCCCTCCTGAGACGGGGCTAATCTCTAAGGATGCAGCGTGTGATTGACTGATCTTGGTGGCCTGAGTCTGCATAAAGGAGAGATGATAGGTTGCCCTTTAAATGGCATAATTTGTATACCAAGCTTACTGGTCACTTGCTTGTAGCCAGGCCACATTGATCACAGCTATTCCGTGCATTGTTTCATCCAGCAGTGAGCATGTTATACGTGTAATATAATGCAAAATTTAGTGTAGAGTTTACCTGTTGAGGTGGACATTGCAGGGAAGGGGTCAAGACTTCTTCCAGGACAACCTCCGGAGCAGATGCTCTTTCACTCCCTGTACACCTAATAGAGGAAACTAAACTCAAATATTTGTTTTAAAAGCTACATTTTTAATGCAAAATAGGATTTTATTGCCAACCAGTTTTAAATAAATAAATGAAACTCTATTGTATGGTGTTACATCCCCTATCTGTGGTCTGACATATATCTATAAAATATATATATACTAGCGAATTGCCCGTCAAAAAATGACGGCAATGAAATTGTAAGGTAGCTAATGTTGTTTGGTGTGTAGATATAATACATTAATAAATGAATATACTTTACCTATTTGGAAGCATTGTGTTGAAGAGATGTGAATGTGTTTTGACATTGCTGCAGCATTAGTGTTGTGGAGCTGCTCTCTAAGCGTGGTGAATGTGTGCAGTGTAATACTGTGCGTGCTCGAGTCGAAACCGTGCGCGTAGTGTCGTACTTCCGCATTTGCGTTAAATGGCGGTTTATGTGTGTTGTGCGTCTTTGCGTATTGTCCGTTGTTGGTTTGTAGTGGTTTTCGAGTTTCGTGTGGTGTTTTGCGAGTGTGGTGTGGTGTTTTACGTCTGGAGAGTGCTGTAGCCTCGTTTTCGTTTTGTCCGTCGGCCATTTTTTCTCTCGCTTAGCGATTTTATTGGTGTCTAAAGTGTTTTATTTTTATTTAAATGAAGGTGTAACTTGTTTTATTGAGGTGCTGGATGGTTCCTCTTGCTGTAGGTAAGCTTTTTATGTGTGTGTTGTGTGTATTTATTGTGTTTTAAATGTTTGTATGTCGGCGTGTTGCGTCCGATGTTTGCGAGGTCGTAATGTGTGGTAACGTGTTTCGTAGGTTGTTTGCGTTCCTCGTAAAATTTAGCGAGTGTCGTAATTTGTGTGTCGTGTTTTTTGAGTAGCGACGTGAAGTTTGCGAGGGTTTGAGGCCCTTGCCCAGTGACCTCGCCAGCAACTGAGGCCCTCTCTTCGCGAGGGGCCTCAGTTGCTGGCATGGAGCGCCTTCGGCGCTCCATGCCAGCAACTGAGGCCCTTGCCCAGTGACCTCGCCAGCAACTGAGGCCCTCGCTTCGCGAGGGGCTTCAGTTGCTGGCATGGAGCGCCTTCGGCGCTCCATGCCAGCAACTGAGGCCCTTGCCCAGTGACCTCGCTACGCGAGGGCCGCGGCTCGCTTCGCGAGGGCCACGGGCTCGCTACGCTCAAAACTATATATGTGATAATACATTAATAAATGAATATACTTTACCTATTTTGAAGCATTGTGTTGAAGAGCTGTCAATGTGTTTTGATGTTGCTGCAGCATTAGTGGTGTGGAGCCTCTGTGTAAGCGTGGTGAATGTGTGCAGTGTAATACTGTGCGTGCGCAAGCCGAAACCGTTAGCGTAGTGGTGTACTACCGCATTGGCGTAAAATGGCGGGTAATGTGTGGTATGCGTCTTAGCGGATTATCCGTAGGTCTTTTGTGGTGTTTTGCGAGTGTGTTGTGGTGTTTTCTGTGTTTTGAGTGCTGTAGCCTCGTTTTCGTTTTGTTCGTCGGCCATTTTTTTCTCTCGCTTTGCGTTTTTTATTATTGTCTAAACTGTTTTATTTTCATTTAAATGAAGGTGTAAGTTGCTTTTTTGAGGTCCTGGATGGTTCCTCTTGCTGTAGGTAAGCTTTTTATGTGTGTGTTGTCTGTATTTATTGTCTTTTATAAATGTTTTTAGGTTCGTGTGTTGCGTCCGATTTTTGCGAGGTCGTAGTGTGTGCTAACGTGTCTCGTATGGTGTTTGCGTGTGTAGCCTCGTTTTCGTTTTGTTCGGCGGCCATTTTTTCTGTCGCTTAGCAAATTTTTTAGTGTCTAAACTCTTTTATTTTGAGTGAAATCAAGGTGTAAGTTGCTTTTTTGAGGTCCTGGATGCTCCCTCATGCTGTAGGTAGGCTTTTTATGTATGTGCTGTGTGTATTTATTGTATTTAGAATTTTGTAATGTTCGCGAGTTGCGTCCGAGTGTTGCGAGGTCGTAATGTGTGTCGTATGTTGTTTGCGTTGCGAGGTAAAGTTTGTGAGGGTCGTAATTGGTGTGTCGTGTTGTTTGCAATGCGACGTAAAGTTTGCGAGGATCGCAGTTGCTGGCATGGAGCGCCTTTGCGCTCCATGCCAGCAACTGAGGCCCGCTGCCCTCGCTACGCGAGCCCGCAAGCGTTCGCAACAACTCGCATGCTCACAACTATATATGTGATACATACATACATACATCTCCTCTATCTCTCTCGATATATCTCTCTCTGGATATATCTCGGACATTTCCACTATAACATATTGCACTCTAGAGTCATTCACTTCACAATGTCAGATACCTTCATACCGAAGTAAACTTTCACTTTCTTCCTCACCCTTGCTATTCTCTATCTGTTCTTCACCAGGTTTCTGCCTCTTCCATTCCCTTTATATTATAAGTAGAATGTGAACACATTGCAGAATATTGAAAATGGATAGAGTGGGCCTTCCAGAGTCTAGCAATGGTATTTTTAACCGCCAGCATTATCAATTTAAATAATTTATTACCACATGAATCCAGCTTATTCCCATGGGAATCGGGTTTGAGTATTTAGTCTTAAGAGAGTCTGAATCTGGATGCCATAAGATTCATCCCATGTTTGTGGGGCCATTTGGGAGTCTTTCAGAAAGATCCATTTTCGCTGATTTTTAATAGAGTGAACAAGTGGCACAAACACCAATTGAGCAGCCTTATAATAAATGTAAAAGTTAGGACAAGAGAGACCTCCCATTGATTTATGGCGAAACATGACTCTCTTAGCTATGCATGTGAGGCTCGTTCCTCTGGATACATTTTTTTACACTTTATTTTGAAACAAACTCAGTTCCCTATTGTTTACCGGTATAGCTAGGGCTCAAAATAAATAGAGCAATCTTGGTAGTATGTTAATTTTAATCGACGAGATACGTCCCGTCCAGGAGTTTGGCTTAGTCGACCAAGAATCTATATCTGCTGCTAGCGATAAGGGTAGTTTGCCTTATATAATTCTGATATTGTGCCAGTTCTATTTAAACCTAGGTACTTGACGTGAGATTTAGGCCATACAAAGTTATAGGATGTCCGTAGTTGGTTAACAGTCTCAGAGGAAAGGCCTATACTAAGAGCTTCCGTCTTATCTAAATTGAGTCATAAACCAGAAAGAGTACTACATTGATCAATGGTATACATCGGAGCTTTCAGGGAATGCTCTGGATTCATAAGATTGCAGAGAAGGACATCGGCAAAAAGTGAGCATTTTAGATGTTTATGCCCTACCCTATAGCCTTCTATTGCCAAGATAGATCTGATGGCTTGGGCAAGTGGCTCGATGGCTAAAGCGCATAGCAGGGGGGATAAGGGGCATCCCTGTCTGGTTTCACTGTTCTATAGTGATGTAAGCTTTCTGTGATCCAGGGAGCTTTAAGTTAGCCTGGGGGGAATTATAATACTTATGTAATAGATTAATAAAGCGCCCAAAAAACCCAAATTTAGTTTAAGGTTGCAAAAAGAAAAGGCCATTTTAGTAAATCGAACCCATTTTCAATGTCATGGGCAAGCAAGCAAAGGGGAGTCTCAGAGTTTTGAGTCAAATGAATAACATTCAGAATTCTCCCCGGTATGTCTAAGTGGTATGAAGCCAGACTGATGCTTGTGAATCATTTCGGTAGGAAGTGTGAGATTCTTCCGGCAAAAATCTTGGCCAGTATCTTAACACCTCTGTTCAAGAACGATATAGTCCCATAATTTTTTTTTGGCTCCAGTGGATCTCTACCTTCTTTTGGGAATACTGTCAGGTCTGCCTGGTTGAGCTTCGGAGGGTACAGGTTCGCCCGTAAGAATGAAATTGAATAATTTACAAAGGTGGGGTGTAAGAATCTCAATTTTTTTTTTCAAATGTACTAGCAGCCAGTTGGGTGAGAAATTAAGTACTCTGGTTAAAGGTTAGTACTACAAGCTAAGTCTCAAGATCCTGGTGAATCCCCATAAGATTGAGGATCAGGAGGAGGAACTGGCCTTGGAAGATTAAAGGGGGAGGAATGTCTTTTCTGCCACTTTTGTCTCGTAACTTCTGTTTACAGAGCACAGAACTGCTTGAAATGCTCTGAGAGTCTAGTGGACGTTCCCCTTTAGTGAGGCCCAATCTCCTTAACAGCCCTAGACACTCCTCCAGTGATTGGGAAGTGTGCTGAGATCCATTGTACTGAAAAGAAAGGAGAGAACAGGAAATTCCAGGTTTACCTAATGTTGTGGCCAATGAGGATTGTCAATGCTGGTTTCATCAGCCTGTGCTTCATGAGAGTTGTTAGGGACAAGTCCGCTTAAATCTGCAGCGGGGAATTGTCTGGGCTTGAAATATTTTTAATTTTACGAGTATTAGCCAGAATCAGGTCTCTAGATTGCTGCTTTAGGAGCCTGACTATTACATCCTTTGGGAGATCTTAATTTCTGACTCTACCAAGAGCTCTATGAGTCCGTTCTATTTCCCAGACATGATCCCGTTGATCTGCAAGTATTGCAGCGATGGTAGCCCTTAAGTAGCAAGGTAAATCAACGATTGAAGCAGGCACCCCTCTAATCCTGATATTAAATCGCCTTGAGCGTTTTTTTTTTTTCCGTTTGTTGGTATAGCCTGTAGTGCTCAAGCCACTAGTGCTTAAGACACTAGGTGGCAGGCTTTTACTAAGATATATATGAATTCAGACTCTTCAAGATAGTATGTCTGCGTTGTGTTTTAGAGCAAAATTCCTGGGAGTGCACACACTTTTCAGGTTTCAATTCAGCACTTTCCTTGAGATACTTTAAGGATCCGTGGCTGTGTCCTAATTTTGTATGCTATTGTCTTAAGAAAGGGCCTGTGTTTATCCTGTCTGTGAGAAACTGCAATGTTTGGATACAAGTTTGAATAAACTAACAGTTCTGTGGGCTCTTTGCGACTCCCTTAAGATGTAGGGCCTTGGGAAGGTAACCCTTTAGCCAAAGTTGGAGGAGTGCTAGGAAGTGTGGCTCAGTTTGTCCTCCCAGGAAGGGCCTGTGCCAGTGTTGGCGTGTGTTGCTGTGTATGGAGTACCTTTTTGTTGTGCTCCAGCCTTGCAAACTCCAGTTCATAAACTTCTGTATGCTTTTTTCACCCAGCTTGCTGGAGGCAGGCCCCAACTGGGTTAGGGGTCTAGTTGATCTCTGCTATATGTGGCTGTAGCATGAGGAGGTCTGTAGTGGGATGTAGAGGTTGCAGGTCCCCACTGTAAGTTTTCCCAAGATGGTGGCCGCCCGTTCTCGGGCCTCTCTGCCCTCGCTTGCCGCTTCTGTCTTCCGCTTAGTGGCTGCTCAGGGTGTCCTTGTTCTAAGCAGCCCCCTCTGCGGGTCTCCTCAAGCCCTCCTGGGTATTTTTCGGGCGTGAAGTTGCAGCATGATATCGCTGGCATAGGCCGCAGGCCTAACTGGAGGTGCCGCATGATGGCAGCCGTCTTTTTGTGGGCTTTTGCTTCCTTGCCCGCCAGCCGTCTCCACCTGGTGCCAGTGCTGTCCTAGATACTCCCGGGCCGCAAGCCCCCATCTCGGGCTCCGCAAAATGGCAGCCACCCCCTTACAGGCTCCTTTCTCCTCTCACCTCCGTCCGCCCTAAACAGGGGTCCGGTCATCTAGGATCCTCTGCTGCCAGCACTCGCCGTCTCAGGTGCCTCTGTGCAGCCCAGGATGGGAGGTCCACTTCCGGAGGGGTGCTCCCCGGCTGGGAGTGCAGGTCTCCGGCCTAACAGTGGCTGTGAATGTAGCTAGCTGCAGCACTCCGGGCTACTCATTCAGGGGGTCCCGCTGGGGTTCAGGATCACTTCCCCTGTACCCAGGGGGTATTTGTGGAAATCTGGACGCTTGGGTTAAAAAAAAAAAAAAGCCCCAAACAAACTGAAAACACAAAGCTCCAGCCAAACACGTCCTTCTCAGTTGGACGCAAGCTCCGCCCCCTCATCAGTCTATCATTTTAATGGTAGGTGTATATTAACAGTGAGAGACAGATTTACAAAAAAAAATCCAGAAAAACGCATGTTAAAAAAGTTATAAATTGATTTGCAGGTCAATGAGTGAAATAAGTATTTGACCTCTTCGACTTAGTACTTGTTGCAGAACCCTTGTTGGCAATCACAGAGGTCAGACATTTCTTGTAGTTGGCCACCAGGTTTGCACACATCTCAGGAGGGATTTTGTCCCACTCCTCTTTGCAGATCCTCTCTAAGTCATTAAGGTTTCAAGTCTTATGTTTGGCAACTCAAACCTTCACCACCCTCCACAGATTTTTTTTTATGGGATTAAGGTCTGGAGACTGGCTTTGCCACGCCAGGACCTTAATGTGTTTCTTCTTGAGACACTCCTTTGTTGCCTTGGCGCTCTGTGTTTTGGGTCATTGTCATGCTGGAATACCTATCCACGACCCAATTTTAATGCCCTAGCTGAGGGAAGGAGGTTCTGGCCCATGATTGAAAGGTACATGGCCCTGTCCAGAAAAACACTCACAAAGCATAATGCTTCCACCTCCATGTTTGACGGTGGGGATGGTGTTCTTGGGGTCATAAGCAGCATTCCTCCTCCTCCAAACATGGCGAGTTGTGTTGTTGCCAAAAAGCTTGATTTTGTTCTCATCTGACCACAACACTTTCACCCAGTTCTCCTCTGAAGTTTGCCAATGAAGATCTGAATGATTCAAACGGGCCTTCACTTCAGATTGTACATGTACTTTCTTCAGCAGGGGGACCTTGCAGGCACTGCAGGATTTCAGTCCTTCACGGCGTAGTGTGTTACCAATTGTTTTCTTGGTGACTATGGTCCCAGATGCCTTGAGATCATTAACAAGATCCTCCTGTGTAATTCTGGGCTGTTTCCTCACCGTTCTCATGATCATTGAAACTCCACGAGGTAAGATCTTGCATGGAGCATCAGAGGGAGACTGGCAGTTATTTTGTGTTTCTTCCATTTGCGAATAATCGCAGCAACTGTTGTCATCTTCTCACCAAGCTGCTTGGCGATGGTCTTGTAGCCCATTCCAGCCTTGTGTACGTCTACAATCTTGTCCTTGACATCCTTGGAAAGCTCTTTGGTCTTGGCCATGGTGGAGAGTTTGGAATCTGATTGATTGATCACTTCTGTGGACAGGTGTATTTTATACAGGTAACAAGCTGAGATTAGGAGCACTCCCTTTAAGAGAGTGCTCCTAATCTCCGCTTGTTGCCTGTATAAAAGACACCTGGGAGCCAGAAATCTTCCTTATTGATACATGATCAAATACTTATTTCACTTATTTTTCCTGCCACTTATCTTTCACTCTTGGATGAGTATCTTTGCTCTTTATTAAGTTATTAGCGACTTGCCCGTCAAAAATGATGGCAATAAAATTGTAATGCTGGCAATGCTGTTTGCCACCCGATGGGAGCACCTTCGGAGCTCATGGCGACCTTCCCCTCCTGTCTATTTCCTCCCTTGTGTCTCCTTTCACCCCTCCTCTCCCTCGCTTGTGTCCCCATCTCCCTCCCCTGTGTCTCTTTTCCCCCATCTCCCTCCCATGTGTCTCTTTTCCCCCATCTCCCTCCCATGTGTCTCTTTTCCCCCATCTCCCTCCCATGTGTCTCTTTTCACCCATCTCCCTCCCCTGTGTCTCTTTTCCCCCATCTCCCTCCCCTGTGTCTCTTTTCCCCCATCTCCCTCCCCTGTGTCTCTTTTCCCCCATCTCCCTCCCCTGTGTCTCTTTCCCCCATCTCCCTTTCCTCTGTCTGTTCTCCCTTTCCTCTGTCTGTTCTCCCTTTCCTCTGTCTGTTCTCCCTTTCCTCTGTCTGTTCTCCCTTTCCTCTGTCTGTTCTCCCTTTCCTCTGTCTGTTCTCCCTTTCCTCTGTCTGTTCTCCCTTTCCTCTGTCTGTTCTCCCTTTCCTCTGTCTGTTCTCCCTTTCCTCTGTCTGTTCTCCCTTTCCTCTGTCTGTTCTCCCTTTCCTTTGTCTGTTCTCCCTTTCCTTTGTCTGTTCTCCCTTTCCTCTGTCTGTTCTCCCCCTCCTCTGTCTGTTCTCCCCCTCCTCTGTCTGTTCTCCCCCTCCTCTGTCTGTTCTCCCCCTCCTCTGTCTGTTCTCCCCCTCCTCTGTCTGTTCTCCCCCTCCTCTGTCTGTTCTCCCCCTCCTCTGTCTGTTCTCCCCCTCCTCTGTCTGTTCCCCCCCTCCTCTGTCTGTTCCCCCACTCTCCCTCTCCTGTGTCTGTTCCCCCCCCTCCCTCTCCTGTGTCTGTTCCCCTGTATCTGTCCCCCCTCTCCCTCCCCTGTCTTTTTTCTCCCTCCCCTGTGTCTCTTACCCCCCTCTCCCTCCCCTGTGTCTCTTCTACCCCCTCTCCCTCCCCTGTGTCTCTTCTACCCCCCTCTCCCTCCCCTGTGTCTCTTCCACTCCCCTCTCCCTCCCCTGTGTCTCTTCCACTCCCCTCTCCCTCCCCTGTGTCTCTTCTACCCCCCTCTCCCTCCCCTGTGTCTCTTCCACCCCCCTCTCCCTCCCCTGTGTCTCTTCCACCCCCCTCTTCCACCCCCCTCTCCCTCCCCCCTCTCCCTCCCCTGTGTCTCTTCCCCCCTGTGTCTGTGTCCCTCACCCCCTTTCCCCCTTTCCCCTTTTCATCCTCCCCCCCCCCCCTCTCCCACCTTCATCAGCTGCTCCTGCTGCAGTCCATTGCGTCTTCCGGCTGTGTGGGGACCCGGCATATGCTAATGACGTGATGCGAATGTGACATCACGTCATTAGCATATGTCGGGTTCCGACACAGAAGACGCGATGGAGAGCAGCTGCTGAAGGTAAGGGATGGGAGAGGGGGAAAGGGAGGGGAGGGGGTAGGGGGAGGGAGGAGGAGGATGAGGGGAAGGAGGATGAGGAGAGGGAGTAGAGGGAGGAGACAATGGTGGTGATGCGAGCCCTGGGGGCTTTGCGATGAGAGCCACTCATCTCCAGCAGCGCTCATTGCGTGGCCGCACCTGCCCCCCTCTCCCATCCCTTACCTTCATCGGCTGCTCCTGCTGCTCTCCATGGCGTCTTTTGGCTGTATCGGGACCCGGCCTTTGCTAATGACGTGACAAGCATGTGATGTCACGTCATTAGCATATGCTGGGTCCCGACACAGCCGGGAGACGCGATGGAAAGCAGCAGGAGCAGCTGATGAAGGTAAGTGAGGGGAGAGGAGGAGGATGAGGGGAAGGAGGGAGGAGACACTGGGAGTGATGCGAGACTGGGGGGAGGCGCTCATCGCGAGTCCTCCCCTGGCAGGAACCAGGTAGTCCCGCGGGCCTCATGGTTACGGGCTGCAACGTCTCGCTTCGCTTTAAGAGACTCACAGTTGCGGCCCTATGGTCCGCAAACAGCTAATCTTGCAGTTGCGGCCCGTTCTACCTATAGCGCTCATCTCCACCAGCCCAATGAGCGCCTTTGGCACACTTCGCGGGCCCACAGTTTTATCATTGCGTTAACAATTTTTGGTAAGCCCGCAATGCTGACTATATATATATATATTCCAGGCAACCTGCCCTAGACCCATGCACTATGCTCCTCACGCACATAATGGGGATTTACATTTTCCCTTTAAATGTTGGCACACATGATTTCTAGTTGCAAACCACAACATAAGACGGAACCACCTAAACAAGAGTTGGCAAACCAGTGTTATTTTTGTGGCATTGCATTAGTTTTATACAGAATTTGTACACAGAATTTGCCTTCTTTTTCAGCAGCTGATATCTTGTATATGCCGGCTTTCTGTTTTATCTGCCGTCTTATACTTTTTGAAATTGTGTTTATCTTTGATGGGTACAAAAGATTGTACTGGCTTGCATTGCTGTTGGAAATGGCCGATATACAGAAATGTAAAATTATATGAGGTACCTGTTCCGGGCAGAAAGGAATTGAAAGGATGGCTTCTCTACAAATGGCCAAGTATAGTTACATTTACAGCATAAATTGAACCTACTGTGGGTTTGGAAAGGATGAAGTGGGGCAAACAAGATAGAAGGGGTTAACAGGGGACAAATTGATGTGGAGATGATGAAATGTGTGGAGTATTGATTACAGCACACATGTATTTATATGTATCTGTTACTGCACTCCTATGCAATGCATATTAGCCTGAAGAGTCACTGAATTGAGGCAAAAGAGTGACAGAACCATCATGCACTATAAAATATATCTAATGTATGTACGGTTTCCCTTGTGGTCCAGTGGTTAGGGTTCAGTGCTTTCACCGCTGTGACCTGGGTTTGATTCCAGTCAGGGAACCAAGAGGTCACACACCACCCTGAAGCCATGCAGGGCCTGGTCAGTACTAGGATGGGAAACCATCTAGGAATATCAGGAGCTGTATGCTGTGGTCCACTGCAGAAGGAACTGGCAACCCACTCCAGTATCTCTGCCATAAATGCCAAGCAGATCAGCATGACCATGGACATAAAGATGTGCCTGGTGTGTTACGATCCATGAGGTCACGGAGAGTTGGACCCGACTAATCAACACAAATACAGTGTATGTACACATTTTGTCTTTGATGTGTGTATGCTTAATTTGGTATTTATAATACTTGCTTATGTTATTTGTGTGTTATATATCTAATACCCCTTGGGATCGCTACATTGTCGTGGTGAAGGGGCTTGTGTACTTCAGTGAAGCTGTGAGCTATACCATGTAGGATCACCCAAGATGGGCAGGTCATAGCAAAGAAGAAACTGGCAACCCACTCCAGTATCTTTGCCATGGAAACCATATGGATAAACACAGACAGATGTGCCTAGCATGCTCCCTCTAGATGGTCACTTAGAGTCGATCACAACTGAAGGCACAGAAGCAATCAGTGTCACTGCATCCATGCTGATGAGGGTTCATTGGCAGAAGGTTGCCTTCTCGGATGAGTCACCTTTTCTGCTTCATCTACTGGACGGACGTTGGCGTGTGAGGCGCAAGATAGACGGACCGATAGACGGACCGATAGACGGACCGATAGACGGACCGATAGACGGACCGATAGACGGACCGATAGACGGACCGATAGACGGACCGGACAGATAGATAGATATCCCCTTCTAGATCATTACCTTATCGAGCTCTATCATATTATAGGGTCACCCATGATGGGCAGTCACAGCAAAAAAGGGCAGACAAATTGCGGTCCACTAGAGAAGAAAATGGCAACCCTCTCCAGTATCATTGCCAAGAAAACCTTCTGAATAAGGACAACCACAAATACGATGCGGCTGACATGCTCCTGTCCTTAGGGTCACAGAGAGTCAGACACAACTGAACGACCAAACAACAACATATTGAATACATGTCATATATAACCATATATGTGTGCACATGTTTATATGCATACAATGCTTGTATCTGGTGCACATATTTATGTTGCATACGCATGTTGACAGTGCTCATATGATGTATGGTTCCCCTTAGGCATAAGACCTTTTATCCGATTCATTTGCACTAGGAATGACTCCATCTCTCACAAGATGCTCTAAGAGACTTTTAAATATTTTGTGTGTGAGATGTCACTTGTTTACAGACAGTGTGTTATTGCATATACAAAAACGGCCCTTGTGTCACTCCAAAGTAAACTCCAAAACAAACCTTTCTATTAACTGCAGCAGATCCTCTGCCGCTGCCATATCCTTGTGTATGTGATTCCTGCTGCAGTGTGTTATTGTGGTGGGTGGGGGGGATAAAGTTCTATGTAATTGCCTTTTTTTTACACTGCAAGTAGTGCTGGAGAATGAGAACGCACAATAACAATCAGTGTATGTTTTTGGGGGAGGGTGCAGACCTAATGTTTGCATGACATCAGCAGATAAGAATGGAATGAGGTCAGCCCTGGCAGGCCCTTTTATTTCTTCCCTGTGTGCAAATGGTGCAGAGTGGGGGTCCGGGACAGGCAGGGGGAGGCAATGCACAGGCTGCACAATACAATTAACCTTTTCAGGGCCACAGATACAGGTTGTGCAATAATGGGTTGTTATTTGCCTCTTGTCTTTTGCCTTTTGCTTTTTTTTATTGTTGTATTAATCTTTGCTCTAATGGCCACAGACACCTGGGAAGAGTATGAGAAGCCTATTAGAACGATTCCATCTCTATTCAGTTCTGTGGAAAGACCACCCCTTTGAAAATCCCCTTGCCATTAGGATCAGATAAGGAGCAAGTCTCAGTATCATAAACCTTCCCGTCATTGTCCCAACTAGATGCAATGCCTCTGACACGAGCAATGCTTAGCCTGCCTAATTTAATATTTTCTATAATATTGCTTTTATGATCATTTCAGATATGGTGGCAATACATAGTAATTGAGACGCCTTCTCCATTAACATTTTATTTAACTTTTTTTCTCTTCCATTTGAAAAAACATTGTATTAACATTTTTAATTATGTAATGTATATAGCTGATTTTTTTTTTTTTTTTATCGTTGTTTCCGACTTTCTGTGACCTCATGGACCATAACATACCAGGAACATAGCGAGTTTTCAATCTTGTGGGGTGCTTTGGAAAAAAGCACTTCCTGCAAAGATTCTAAGCTCAAAAAAGGGCCCTCCATTTTTCGGCAGTTTTTTAACATTGTATTCTTCCTTGTCCTTATCCCCTGTACAGCTCTACGGAATATGTTGGCGCGATACAAATAAAGATTAAAAATAATAATAAACATCTTTATGTACATGGTCATGCTGATCCACCTCGTTTTCATGGCAGAGATATTGGAGTGGGTTGCCAGTTCCTTCTCCAGTGGGCAACAGCATACAGCTCCTGGTATTCCTAGCTAGTCTCCCATCCAAGTACTGACCAGGCCCAACTCTGCATGACTTCAAGGTCGTGTGACCTCTTGGTTCCCTGACTGGAATCGAACCCAGGTCGCAGTGGTGAAAGTACCAAATCCTAACCCCTGTGTATTAGTATATTGTAATACCCTTGTTGTATCATATATAGTTACCCCATTTCTCTTCTCTGCTTCCATCCACAATGGATGCTTTGTTTATAGGTCATGGATCACATGATATAATAATACTATTTGCTTACATCTGCAAACGCAGAAAGACATCGTGATATTCGCAGAAGGGCAGATACAGCTGTAGGTGATTAAAATATCAATAATAAAATATGCAGTTTTTTGATTTTCTCTTTTATTGCATCCAAAACAAAACCACTCTGCATGAAGCTGCCTTTCACTCATTCTTACTGCAACTCATTTATTCTTATTCGGCAAGGTATTGACCCTTCCACTGACTCCTCTGGTTGTGAAAGGGTTAATAAAACATGAGCTTGGGACAAAATCACAGAAAGTCTGTCTTGTTTTTGTGGCTTGCAGCCCTGTGGATGTAAACAGAGATGATGTTTGCCTCCCACGCAGCTGTTCTGCTCTGAGACACAAATCTCTCTCTCTCTCTTTCAGTCTCTCTCTCTCTCGCTCTCTCTCTCTCTCGTTCCCCTCACCATCAACTCAGCATCTTCCTTGGATCACAACAGCCCCCCCCCCCCCCCCCCCCAGAGGTACCGTGGTCACAATATGCTCTTTTGATGAATTACACTTGATAATTTGTATATCTTTTTGTAGAAATAAATAAAAAAAATAATATATCTGCTCCTTACTGTGTTAACTGTTTTAGTTGTAGGAGCAAATACATATAAATACAAATTACAAGTGAGCATACTGTAAATACTATAGTATGTTATGAAGAACACAGGTTAATAAGGGGCAAAATGTATAAAACCTCCCCCTCAGTCTCCCAACTACTTGGAAATGCTTAGTATGCCTAATTACTATAACATTGCTTTTATGCTAATTTCAGATATTTTTACTATACATAGGAACATAGTAATTGAGGTTGAAAAATGACTTTTAGTCCAAATTCAACTTTTTTAGATATCATCTGATCCTTGAAATATAGGGATTAATTGTTAAGTGATCCAGACGAAAGCAGACAAAAAAAACAAAAAACAAAAAACATTCAACGCTGCCAGTTGTCTCACAAGGAAAAAAAAAATTGTATTCCTCTCTGGATCAATAGGCCTCCTTCTCTAGTTACTCAGGATAACCCTCAATGCCCTTTTTATTCAAGAATATATCCAACCTCCTTTAAAGTTCTCTATCAAATCCACTGTCACAACCTAGAGGGTTGAGAGTTCTACAGTTTAGCCATCATTACGGTGAAGAACCCTTTTCTTTCTTCAAGGTGTAATCTTTTTCCTTCTAACCACAAGGGGATGTTCTCTTATCAGTTAAAAAACTCTTGGCACAAAAAGTTCACTTGACAAAGCCTTATACTGACGCTGGATGTATTTATGTAAGGTAATCTAGATAATTGTGTTAGTCTTTCTTCATATCTTAGCACCTTCATTCCCCTTATCGGCTTTTCCAGCTCGAAAATGTCCTTTTTATGAAGTTGGGCCAAAATTTGTACATGCTAATATTCTACTTGGTTGTCCACTAGCACTCCATTAGGATTTTAAACTCAATGCTTGTTTTAATTTCCAAATGTATAACTAAATATATTTGTATTAAATCTCATCTGACATATAGCTGCCCATTCTTCTACGTTATGTAAGTTGCTTTGGAGATGAAGTACATAATTTTCTGATTTAATTACCTTCCACAACTTTGTGTCATCAGCAACAATCACATATATAGTTGTCAGCAGGCAGGCTTGGCAAAATCCGTTGCTAACGCAATGAGGAAACTGCGGCCCTCGCTTGGAGAGGGCCGCGATTGCGGCCAGGCAAGGAGCGCCAAAGGCGCTCCTTGCGCTGGTGGAGATGAGCACCATAGGCGCTCATCCCTACAACCCCGTAGGACTTTTGGACCGCAAATGCGTTTGTAGCCGCTTGTGAGGCGGCGTAGAGCCTCCACCGCTCTACGCCGCCTCACAAGCGGCTACAAACGCCCACAGAAGCAATACTTAAAAAAAACAACAACAAAAAACACGCAATGACTAAATATGGACTTACACAAAAATAATATGAGCCGCGGGACTTAGGAAAAATCCATTACGGACTCGTGCACACCGGAAAACATTAAAAAAAACAAATACACACAAAAATTAAATAAAAACCTTGCCCACACCAAGGGGGGACACCCAGGACGTCTGGAAGACACATTACACCTCGATTTCAGCCCAATTTAAAAAGTTTAGACAATTGAAAATTCCCTAAGCACATGCAACGTTTACAAAAACCCGTACGAGCTACAACATGCACCATTAGCAAGGACGCAAAATCATCCACACCCGTGTACCACATACACATTTGCCGTCATTTTACAACACTAACTTACAGAATGCGGAATTACCCAACTACACAAACAACTTCCCCTGGCGCACGCAGCCTATTTACACTACACACTGCACACATTGCTGACACTTACACTTTAGCTCAACAACACTGCAAATCTACATTACATGCTGCAGGAACATCAAAACAGATTGTTAGCTCTTCAGCACATTCCTTGCTACATATATTAATTACAAATAGGTAAAGTATATTAATTTATGATTTAATTAGCATAAAAAAATATACACAAAACAAACAAAAAAAAATACACCACAGTATCGTAAATAACCACAAACACCTTCACCGCGCGGTTCACAAGGAGCGCCAAAGGTGCTCATAGGACACAAAGTACACCAGGGGAGAGCCTTGCAATAAGCGCCAAAAGGACATCAGCACGGACCTTACAAAAAGCGCCTATGATAACAAAAAATACACCAACTCAGACGCTCGCAATGAGCGCAGAAGGATCTCACACCACCAAAACACTTACTCTCTCTGGCAAAAAGCATTACCTGCCTTACAATTTTATTGCCGACATTTTTTGACGGGCAAGTCGCTAGTAAAGACAGTACTTTCCAGTCCTGCTTCTAAATCATTGATAAATATGTTATAAAGGAGAGGCCCTAATACTGATCCCTGAGGAACCCCATTTACCACACTAGTCCAATCTGAGTATGTTCCATTTACAACAACACTTTGCTTCCTGTCTTTTAGCCAGCTCTCAATCAATGTTTACTGCAATTCCTGTATCCATTACTTTATACAATAGCTCCCATGTGTCACTATATCAAAAAGATTTTGCAAAATTCAAAAAGACTACATCCACTTAATTACTTTGGTCCAAGTTCCTACTCACCTTTTCATAACTAATTAACTTTCTTTGATAGGACATATACCTCATAAATCCACGTAGACCTATATTGTTTGTCTTTTTTCACTTATATATATATATTCCTGTAAACATTATTTCTATTATTATGGGGTGGGGATGTAACTAGCTAGAGTTCAGCCCTATAAAATGCCAAGCAGGTATACTATACACTAACCCATATTAACCCTTCTAAAACTTCCCCACTACAGAAGTGAGGCTGACTGGTCTATAATTCCCCGGATTTGCTCTTGCTCCCTTCTTAAATATAGGTATCACCTCTGCTTTTCTCCAGTCATCTGGTATAGACCCTGTGGTGAGTGAATCTTGAAAAAATAAATATAATGGTTTGGCTATTACAGAACCCAGTTCCCTCGGTACCCTTGGATGTATTCCATCAAGACCTGGGCCTTATTAACATTTATTTTTCCAGCCTCTTTTGGATTACTTCCTGTGTTAACCAATTATTTGGTGAAAGTAGTGTAGCCCCATTATGTTGTAGTGTCCAAACCACTGGTACCTCCCTTGTGTATAACGAAGAAAAGAACCTATTTAGCTCATCTGCATTTTCCTGGTCACTAATTATCAGACGGCATGTGTCACATTGTAATGTTCCTATAGCTTCCTTCCTGGCCTTCACCGTAATATATTTTACAAATGGTAGGGCTAGTCTTGCTCTCCAATTAACTTCGTTATTAACTTTAGGCATGCAGATGTACCCACAAATGTACTACTTGTTTTCTGAAGTATGTACCAAAGTAACAACATTTAGCAGCTGTGTAAACTATGGACATAAAAACATCTTGAGAGAAAATCAGAATTTTGAAGATTGTTTATGAATAGCAAGATCCATTTTGTCATTATATTACCTCCTGAGAGCTGGATCATTAGGGTGTGTTTTTGATCTGTTAGTGGAGGGAGGAGGGAACAGGTCATTAAATATTTGGATCAGATTTTTTTTTTTTTTTTAACTAAAGATATCTCTAAGACTTTTTCCTGTTTAATTATGCTCTTAATGAATGACCTTACTCATAAGGTCCACAACACAAGCTGGGATCCTGCCCCACGCCGATGAAAGGCAGTAACCTTGAAACGGCTGTCCGTTGGTATGATTCCCAGCTTGTGATAATCCAGGCTTTGCCTAAAAGCTGTGTAATGCAGTGGGCACAAGCTTAAAGGAAGCCATGTTTAAAATGGTTATGTATTGAAAAGCTAAGCATTTGTGGGCACATTTACATGTCCCTGCTCAGCTTCTCAGAGTGCAGTGTAATAACTGTATTTCTCAAAATTTTGAGCAGGACGCAGGTTTCTTAACTTGTTATATATTAGAGGACACTAATGTTAACCAGCACTCTTGCTCTCTCCAGGTCTCCTGAGCGGTCAGACTTCACCCACCAATGTCCGTCTGGAGAGATTGGACTCCCCTCAAGTGCTGCAGCTGTGTGTGCGATACCAGGATCACCTTCACCAGTGCGCAGAAGCCGTGTCCTTTGATCAGAATGCTCTGGTGAAACGAATCAAAGAGGTGAGTGGCTGATCTATAAGACATACATACAAAGTCATATAACAATTTTCTTCCTGTTCTTAGCACTTGTCCAAAAATTGCTGGGTGTCCCACTATCTTATATATATAATTGTCAAACTGCGAGACGTTGCCACGCTTTGTGTTGTTGCGTACGACTTAGGCGATGCGCGCCAAAGGCACTCATAGCCTGCGAACCTCGCATAGCGAGGCGAGCAGTTGAGCCATTAAAACTCACAGCACCTGCGAGCCTTGCGTAGTGAGGTGAGCAGTTGAAGTATTAAAAGACGCAGGACTTAGACGAAATAAGCGCCGAAGGTGCTCATGCGAGCCGTGTGAAGCGAGGGATTGAAAAACGCACATATATATCTGTATTTGTGGTGAGCAACGAACATGAGCCTTGCAAAGCATAAAACTGGAAGGACATGAGGGGAGAGGCTCGCAATGAGCGCCGAAGGTGCTCAGAGGAGCAAAAATACACGAGAGGAGAGGCTCACAATGAGCGCTGAAGGCCATTAGTGTAGAAAAAGCTTTACATTTTGTGGCAAACAGCATTGCCATGGCATCACATTTTATTGCCCCGTCATTTTTGACGGGCAAGTCGCTAGTTTATATATAAACTACAATTTGAAAAAGGTGGGAGGAGCTCCAGCCTGGGAAAAAAAAAGAGCAATTTTTGGTTGAAGTATCTTTAAAAAATATCACCTTTTTGACATAAAATAAAATGAAAGTGTTTATACTGTTCTTTACTACTTAAGGGGACCCTGTCAACCAAACTCAATTTTTGTGTTGTTTATTCTTAACAGGCATGCAAAACTGTTGTGTTACCTATTCTTTTATTTTATTTTTTTCAAAGTGAATCAATCCTGGAAAAATCCATGTTGTTGTTGCTGTATTGCAAATGAGTAGCTCATACATATTAATTAGTTGCTTTGATGTGCTAATTATGATTAGCGTGTCTGTCTCCGTAGTGGCCAAAATAAAGAACTGAATGTTATCCGGCAGTTAGGTCCGTCCCCCTCCCCTCCCTTATCAAGTACTCTGAGCTGCATGCAGAGCCACAAAATCAATTCTAAATATTTCAGAAATTATTTACTGTAAAACAATGTAAAGCCAGATTTTTTTAATAGCCAGTGGTGCATTTTCAAGATTGTACTAATTTGAAAGCTTTTCTAATTTATGATTCCTCACTGAGGCTCATTTAGCAGGTTGGGACAATATGAGAAGGACCCCCCACAAGTCACATTAAATGGCCATGGAAGGTTTCTGGATTTTCAATAGGAATATAATATTCATGCATGTCTCTTTATTTTTCTGCACTTTTATTTTATTAAAAAGTGCTTAAAAGCACATTTTTTTCTGCCTAAAATCAAACAAATAGCCCCTAGGAATCTGATATTTAAAAACACAGTTTACCTCTTTTTGACCACTTTTGTACCCCTCCCAATTCTCTTATTGTTCTAATCACTACTGAAAGGAAGTGGATTTAAGCTGATGGCATTGACTAAGCTGTCTTGGTAAGGCTTTAATAATGTTACCACAATTGAAATCTTCCACGTTCATTTGGTAGTGCTTAGGACAATGAGGGAAGGGAGGGTTACAGCAATGGCTGTTAATGAGGTAAACTGTTTTCTGGCTAACGATTTGATGTGCTGCTGTTTTTTTCTTTCAATGTTAATGGTGAACTAAAAAATATGTTTACTGTGAAAATGTGCATATACTTGCCCTTTAATATCTTTTTCCTGTGTTTATTATGCTCTTAGTCAGACTCAATGTTTTTTAAACATATATATGTTTTTCATTTTACAGTGGTGCTTTAATTAAATATACCAATCACTCTGGAACACCACTCACTAATTAAGGTGTTTCATACTTATCTGTCATGGTATGGAAGGGGCACAAGCAAAAGTATAAATACATATAATTACAATTGGTTGTTATGAAGATTTGTGAGTGGGAGTATTAGATAAAAGAAAATTGGGTATAAATTACACAAAAAAACTCCCACTCTTCATTATCTCATGTGATTAATTATTTCTCAAAAGCAGAATAATGATAACGTTTAACAATACAAAAACGTAATGTATAATTAACCTGATCTACCTATATACAGTAGACCCCTTCTGGATCAGTACCTTGGTGGTGGTGAAGGGGCCTCAATGAGGCTATGAGCTAATCCATGTGGGGTCACCCAATATGGGCAGGTCATAGCAAAGAGGTCAGATAAATTGCAGTACTCTGGAGAAGGAACTGGCAAACCACTCCAGTATCTTGGTCCAAGAAAACCATATGGATAACCACAAACAAAAACACGGACAGATGTGCCTTGGTGATGCTGCCCATATGGTCACTGAGAGTCAGACACGACAGAAGGACTGAACAACAACCTCTATAGATCTACAAACTGGACATGCTCTTGTGATGTATCACCCCCTACTGTGAGAGATACTTAATCACATGAGATAAAGCCATTAGGAGGGTAGGGGGATATTTTCATGTAATGTATGCTTCAAATACCCAATGTCCAAGTTCAATGATCTAGCATTTCCACTCCAAATCACAACCAATCACAACTGTTTTTATATATGTGCTCTATGCTTACTGGATAACTGGAACATTATTTGGACATTTTAGATAGACCATATTAGCTGCACTGAATTGATGTCTGGGTTTGTAGTTGAATATACTGATAGACCAGTAAACGGACTGAGGCATAACCAGTGTCTTAGCCTAAACTAGGTTACTTTTTAACTGAAGTCAAATATCTTCTGAGAGTCTTGTTTCTTTTGTTGCTTGGGAAACTCCCGTATAGTGACTGCTACCATGGTCAACCAGGAGATACAGCACATATGGAATCTATGGCGAGCTTATAGATGATGATAGGATCTACAACTGGATAAAAAAAAAAGTGCTGGCTACTCGTCACTATATAGATCCTCTAATGTATTTCCAAAGCATGAAAACAAGTAATATGACAGAGCCTTACTCTCACAGTATGGGGTTTCTATTTATAATGTTTAAAGTTTGTAACGTCAGTAGTTATAGTTTAACATTTGCACTGCCATGTTAATGATAATCTTTACAATGTTGACTACACTGAGAAGAAAACATTTTGTTCAAGTATTAAGTTACTGGGGGTCTTCGGTTATAAAGCAACTATGGCCTTGTAGGTTAAATGACCACTGAAGGATGCTCTTATAGACAACTTGACTTGTCCTTCATTTTAACTATTGTATTCATTTTGGCTTTAATGGCTGTTAACAGTTTTTTTTTTATTCCCAACAAGATTAGATACAAATGAGGAATTGCAGATTCACATAAGATCTCTATTCAGTTCTGAAAGGTTAACACTGTAATTAGCTACTTTAGTAGAACTAAGCCTCAGTAGGATAAAGCCACAGCCAGACTAATAATTCAGAGTCAATAAAATTGAAGGTTTTTGCTCCTGACTTGTTAATGCACGGTTGGTTTGTTTGTTTTTTCATAAGTACACTGATCCTTTAACCAGCATGAGGTTCTTTTGATTTCATTTTCGGTTTTCTTTTTTTCCCCTCGCTCTGTCCTCAGATGGACGGCTCTGTGGACACGCTGTACAGTTACATGCAGGAGCGCCAGAAGCGATTTGCCAAGTATGCCGAGCAGATCCAGAAGGTGAATGAGATGTCCTCTATCCTGAGGCGCATTCAGATGGGCATCGATCAAACGGTGCCACTGATGGAGAAACTGAATGCAATGTTACCCGAGGGCGAGAGGCTGGAGCCGTTCTGTATGAGCCCAGACCGAGAGAACAAATCCTAGGCCAAGAACTCATCCTTATACAGAGCACCTTGGTAGGAGATCAGGATCTAAAGGACTAGGTGAGCCGAGCACAGAGTCCGGGGAACTGGAAGTTGTATGTGCTGGATAAAGAGGTAACTCTGTGCAGAGGGCGTACTTACAGGGTAGATAACTCACACTGCCCACACAATTTATTTTCTCCTTAATACCAATGAGATCTGTGCTAACACTCATTGAGTCATACCAGTAACTTGAAGCTGTTGCATATACGGCAAGTGATTTTCTGCAATTACTTCCGCTATTTCCTCTTTTTCAATTAATTTGCTTTGCCCGCACAACCTACCCTGCTGGTTGAATGTTTCCCAAAAATCAAAACCATTTTAAAATCTTCCAAAGGAATTTTTTTCTCATTTGAAAATGTATATAACAATTTATATTTTACAAGACCATGTTTTAAGTTGGGGAAAAAAAAGATTAGTCTTTAAAGGTTGTAAGAGAAATCTTTATGTAAAAAGAAATTGATCCGAGCAGAACAAAGAAGAATGGTTTTCCCTAAACAGATTCATTTTGCAGTTATACTTAAAAAAAAATATCTTCAGAGACTGCATAATATGTGTCTCTGATTTGCAACCTGTGAATTCGGCAGGAAGCTAAATCTGAAGTGTAAATATCTCAAATTTGTGTTTTTGTGCACATTTAACGCTCACGTTTACATTGGTAATGAACATTATTGTTTGGGAGGTTGATAACAATGCAGGATGGTTTATGCAATGTTCTGTGCATTGGAAACTGAAACTAAATCAGGTAGCTGTAGTGTAAGCAGACTGATTTTCCCTTTTAAACATTTTGCTCATTATCAACTATGTAACCAAGGTTTACAGAAATGTTAGTACAAGCTTTGTACATAACACAAGATTTACATCACCAGTGAATGAATTGGTGTATATTTTGTCTTGTAAATTAGCCACAAATAATGCTACAATGTTCATTCAAAACTGTGCAGACAATAAAATATTTATTAAAAGCTTCCTGTGTAAGTTTTTGCAACAGCTGTGAACGCACTAGCTGCTGATTTATTTGTGAGCAGTGCTAAGTTTACTATAATTAGACCCATGTGGATCTCTTTAAATAGTGTGTACTGATGAACAAGCTTTCAAGACTGCAGAAATCTCCAGCCATCTATGAGATTCCAGTAAGAAGTCTTACGAGTATATTTTCCTTGGAGGTAGCAATTACATTCCTCCGTCCGCAAACCCTTTGAGTGATCAATACGTGAAATATGTAAGGTTTTAATCTAAAGTGTGATTCTTTGGCACCGGTATGAAATCCACCCTAATCTGGATTTCTGTGACCCTAAACCCTACATGTAAACCCAACCACCTCCTACATGACCTGCTAAGCCCCTATTGAGAGCTATTACATGTACCAACTCTCTCTATGTTTAAAGCAATACCCCTCTTTGCCGAGATTGAGGCAGGGAAGCATTTATTTATGGCCTCTCTGCATATGAGCTCTTTAACCCACTTTCATGGGGTCTCTATAGACCCTTATCATATTTATGTTTCCATGGCATTGGGCATGGGACCTCCCTAGAGGAGGAGCTCAGATGAATTTTTTTTTTTTTACACAAAGTATATACTATATCAGTACATGGGGTTAAGGAGGGATTCATTTACCCTCCCAGCAGTTGAGGCCGTCCCAGGCTATACCCAGGTTCACATTATTTAACCTCTTCCCTGCTATGGAACTGGGTTTAGATAGAAGGATATGGGAAGATGTTAAGGGTAGTTTAATCTGTATTCACGTTGGGTAGGAGGTAGTATTCTGTAGCATTGCTATAGAGATTATGGATTACATTTAAGGAAGGCTGCAGGCATACGTGAGAACCAGAGACCGATGTGCAAACCCCGCTACGTGCCAATCAGTGAATTTTACACATGTTTTTTTGCAGGATCTATGTAATAGCTCTACACAATTGCTGTAGGTACATATTTGTGGGAGATTTTACCACAAGCCAGTAAGAGAGCCCTACGTGACCAATAGCGTTTGTGGTCAGCCGGAGCCCACTATAATAAAGGATGTGTGACCCAGGCCTAGTTGAGTGGCAGCAGGAACATTTAGCGCCATGTATTGGAAAATACATTATAGATGTGGCTTGCTACAGTGTTTGGTAGAGACACAACAGGAGACAGTATGGAGCGTTCAATACCAAACTACTGAATTAATTGATATTATTTGCCCTTCATCAAGTCAGCACCACCCTTCTTACATGCCAACTTACATGGATTGTCAGTACTCTGGGCACTAATCTGTGGCAATAGTCAAAGACTGGTACGTTCCTCATGGAAAGCCAGAAGTCCCTGTGCAGCCTTAGAAAAAAGAGCTATGTATTGCTTCTTACATACACATTAGTGAGTTACATTTCTCAAGTGTAAACACCCAATACCATGGTTCTGCCTTTAACAAGGTTTATGGAGCTAGAACATGTTTCTGGCAGTATTTCTTAATGTGCATTTTAGGTTACAGTAATTGACTTCTAAACAGTCTGCCAATGATTTATTGTATCCACGGTGAAGATTATGGACTTAGCAACCATATAAGCTATCCTAAAAGCTTACCACTCAATATCCCATTGACGGAGTGTTCAAGCACGGACTTGCCATAACCCTGACCCAAGGTGGTCATCCTGATTCCAAAAGACTCATAAGACTATTGTCCTTAGTGGCTAGCACACTGGAGCCCAATTTCCCTCTTCAGGGATTTTGTCTGTCTGTATAATGTATTTCAGGGTGTGTTTAATATATAGACAACATAATACAAATGTAGGGATAATACCAGTTCATAACAGAGCAGTAGCCACTTCCAGTAACCGACCGAGATACCCAGTATGGAGATCTGACCGGTTTAGGCTCCTTAGACTTCAATAAGGCTGTCTGCTGAGCTAATTGAGACGTCAAGCATTGTTAACAAGACACAATTGAAACTCTGTTTCATTAGCCAAAAATCTATTTTCTTGCACTTAACCACCACTTTATATGTCCTTGAACCTGTCCATCAGCCCAGGCACCCAATACACTGTGTGGTAGAAAATAGTATGGAAGCCCTGGCCGGCTAAAGTGTACACCCTACCCTACACGGGCCTAAGAACCTTTCCCTAGCCGATTCTTCAAGGGCATTTCAGCCCTAGGAGAGATCTGTTAAGGGTCAGATATCCTCATCGGTATAGTAGCCCTAGACTCCAACCCTATAATAATCACAAGCTGGTTGCAGTGGTAAATAAACCAGTGGTATAAGGGAATGCCCTTCATGAAGCGGAAAATATTGTGAGGGCTGGAGTCAACCAGTCTATATAAATAGCCTGCTCTTCTTTTAACCAAGATAATTGAAAAGTGAATTTAGCTCTGGCCATCTGTTACATGTCCAGTCCCCTAACAAGAGCCCCTAACAGGACTTTGGCATTCAAGTCATTTCATGTTCCAAAATGGAGCCCTCCCAGAAATGTAGATCTAACTGAAGTTGCTCAACCTTGGTGCGGAGGTAGTTTAGGAGCTTAACGAAGGAAGTCAAGTCAGCCCAGGGACGTGATTGGGTCCTAACACAACGTGGCCTCTACCAGTGTGATGTTAGTCAGTAGTTGCATGTCTTGTGCGGGGCAGTGCTAGTTATACCACACTGACCTCCAAGAATTGATTAGTATTGTTGTTGGTTTTCTCTCTAGCTGAGCCAGCATGGTCTGTTGAACTATCCCCAAAGCTCACTCGAACTATGATGAGGTTAAGCACGTGCTTTTAGCTTGTTCTCCTGTCATGCTGGAGTTGTATCTCTAGCATTTCCACAAGTGTCAGCTTCAGGCTGGCATTTCATATTTCCAAACTAATATGGAACAATGGTGGAAGGGTGATATTGTGTACATCTTAGGGAAAGCCCAGCAAATTACTGTCTCACAACAATGTCTTATGGAGACTTGTGAATTTGACAGATTGATAGCAAAGGCCTGGCTGGTCAGCAGCCCAGCTTGACTTTTTTGCTTTCTTGGGCATGATCCAACTGGTGTGCATCACATTTCAGGGTACCCAGATGGAGGTACTAGAGAAAAGTTACAGGTGTGGCCTAACATAACTCCCCTCTTGTCCCATCTCCATCATCAATGCCCTTTTTTAATAGATAGGGAATTGATATAAATCCCAATGAAGGTCTGGTGGGACTGAAGCAGCATGGTATGAGGCCGTCGACCAATCTTGTAACTTAACAGGTGAGACCCACTGTATAGCAGAAATTATTACACATATTTAGGGACTAGGTAACGGACTGATGTTTACTGGGAAGAAAAAAAAAAAATATATATACATATATATCTCCTGGGACTGCTTGTAGGGCAGGTGTGTCCAAAACTTGGTCCTGGAGGGCCACATCTAGGCCTGTATGTGAGGATTTCCTTTCTGTGCACAGGTGAGTCAAATAAGGATGACTGAAGAAGCAATTGACACACCTGTGCACAGCAGGGTTATCATCAAATCCAGGCATGCGTGTGGCCTTCCAGGACCGAGTCTGGACACTTCGTGGTAGGTGGTGTCTAGCTTCTAACCCTAGAATATATACCTTGTTTGCACACTGGTCAAAGGCCACTGCTGTACTGAGACTAGTGAACGAGAGGGGAGGAAAAAAAACAGGTTGCATTCATTATTATTGTTGTTGTTGTTGTTGTTATAATAACACCAAGAAGCCAGGTCCACTCTACAGTGACAAACTCACGAATTTTCAGCCAATCATGGAGGGTCTGGGAGAATCCCAATGTAAAACAAAAGTAAGTGAGATTTATCATAATGTAGTGGTGAATGAACAGAAGACTTGCTGAAGTACATTGCCATGCAAAAGTATTCACACACCCCCCCTTGACTTTTTACCTATTTTGTTACATTGCAGCCTTAAGTTCAATGTTTTGTAAATCAGAATTTTATGTGATGCATCAGCACACAATAGTCTAAGTTGGTGAAGTGAAACGATTTATTTATTAGAAGTAGAAAACAGAAAATTGGCATGTGAGTATGTATTCACCCCCTTTCTTCTGAAGGTAATGGGTTGCACCAGAGCTTTTTATGGGCTTCATAAGTCACATAATTAGTGAAATGATGTCCACCTGTGTGCAATCTAAGTGTCACATGATCTGTCATTACATATACACACCTTTTTTTGAAAGGCCCCAGAGGCTGCAGCACCTAAAGCATGAGGCACCACTAACCAAACACTGCCATGAAGAGCAAGGAACTCTCCTAACAAGTAAGGGACAATGTTGTTGAGAAGTCAGAGTTGGGTTATAAAAAAAATAAAAAATATATCCAAATCTTTGATGATCCCCAGAAGCACCATCAAATCTATCATAACCAAATGTAAAGAACATGGCACAATCACAAACCTGCCAAGAGATGGCCACCCACCAAAACTCATGGACCGGGTAAGGAGGGCAATAATCAGAGAGGCAGCACAGAGACCTAAGGTAACCCTGGAGGAGCTGCAGAGTCTGGAGTATCTGTCCATAGGACGACAATAAGCCGTAGACTCCATAGAGTTGGGCTTTATGGCAGAGTAACCAGAAGAAAGCCATTACTTCTAGCAAAAAACAAAATGGCATGTTTTGAGTTTGCGCAAAGGCATGTGGGAGACTCCCAAAATGTATGGAGGAAGGTGCTCTGGTCTGATGAGACTAAAATGTAACTTTTCATCCATCAAAGAAAACGCTATGTCTGGCGCAAACCCAACACATCACCCAAAGAACACCATCCCCACGGTGAAACATGGTGTTGGCATCATCATGCTGTGGGGATGTTTTTCAGCAGCAGGGACTGGGAAACTGGTGAGAGTTGAGGAAAGATGGATGGTGCTAAATACAGGGATATTCTTGAGCAAAACCTGTACCACTCTGTGTGTGATTTGAGGCTAGGACGGAGGTTCACCTTCTAGCAGGACAATGACCCCAAACACACTGCTAAAGCAACACTTGAGTGGTTTAAGGGGAAACATGTAAATGTGTTGGAATGGCCTAGTCAAAGCCCAGACCTCAATCCAATAGAAAATCTGTGGTCAGCCTTAAAGATTGCTGTTCTCAAACCATCCAACTTGAAGGAGCTGGAGCAGTCTTGCAAGGTGGAATGGGCAAAAATCCCAGTGGTAAGATGTGGCAAGCTCATAGAGACTTATCCAAAGCGACTTGGAGCTGTGATTGCCGCAAAAGGTGGCTCTACAAAGTATTGACTATAGGGGGGGCGAATAGTTATGCACATTAACTTTTTAATGTTGTTTTGTCCAATTTGTTATTTGCTTCACAATAAAAAAAAAAAAAAAAAAACATCTTCAAAGTTGTGGGCATGTTCTGTAAATTAAATGATGCAAATCCTCAAACAATGCATGTTAATTCCAGGTTGTGAGGCAACAAAACACGAAAAATGCCAAGGGGGTGAATACTTTTACAAGGCACTGTATGAACCAATACTTAATATAGCTTTTCCATGAGTACCAGATCCATTCTCTGTAGAGGAATATTGTGTAAATTGTATGGAATTAATGTAACTGAACACGTCTAACTAAATGGCTGTATCATTTAAAGATATAAGTGTGACCAGAAATCTGATCTCCTATCTAAGCAATGGAATGTATAGGACTGAAGAATATTTTGTAGCCCAGAACACACATGGTGTACAATAAGACAATAGTTTGTTAAAGCCAAAAATCAATTACCGTATATACTCGAGTATAAGCAGAGTTTTTCAGCCCTTTTTTTAAGGCTAAAAAGGGCCCCCTCGGCTTATACTCGAGTCACTCTCCCCCGTGTCTCTTTCCCTCCCCCCCTCCTCAACCTCAAACCCCCCCTCCTCATTCTAAACCCCCCCCCTCCTCATCCTAAACCCCCCCCCTCCTCATCCTAAACCCCCCCCCCTCCTCATCCTAAACCCCCCCCTCCTCATCCTAAACCCCCCCCTCCTCATCCTAAACCCCCCCTCCTCATCCTAAACCCCCCCCCTCCTCATCCTAAACCCCCCCCACTCCTCATTCTAAACCCCCCCCCCTCCTCAAAGTACCTCCCCCTCTCCCCTAACTTACCTGCTTCTGCTCCTGCCTCCGCTCCTTGACCCGGCGCACATGTGACGTCACATGCGAGCCGCGTCATTAGCATATACCGGGTGCTGGCCGGAGCAGAAGCAGGTAATTGAGGGGAGAGGGGGAGGATGGGGGGGTTGAGGATGAGGATGGGGGGGTTGAGGATGGGGTGTTGAGGAGAGAGGATGAGGATGGGGGGTTGAGGAGAGAGGATGAGGATGGGGGGTTGGGGTTGAGGGGGGTGATAAGGGAGGGGGAAAGAGACACAGGGAAGGGAGAGGGGAGAAGAGACACGGAGAGAGAGGGGGACACAGAGGGCACAAGAGGGACACAGAGGGCAGCACATTTCCCACCCTCGGCTTATACTCGAGTCACTCATTTTACCTAGTATTTTGTGGTAAAATAGGTGCCTCGGCTTATACTCGGGTCGGCTTATACTCAAGTATATACGGTAATTTAATTTGTTTTGTGTCTTGTTAACAAAAATACTCAGAATTGAGTCACCAACGCATGCCACTATAACTTTTGTTTCCAGTAATACCATTTTTTCTTTTAGTGTCTGGTCTTTGGTTGTATGCATTTAAGGAGTTACACAAAATTGTTTTGCTTAATTTAGCACAGCTTAAAAATGTTAAATACACTTCTAGAGGAACAGAGATCCCTGCACTATGATCCCTGAAGGGATAACTATTGACCTGGAAGACTTGACTAAGATCAAAGCCCAAAATCTAGCCCATAGCCTAATATGTTATCAGAACATGCAGACGTCTATCAAATTACTTGATCAATTTGATATTGTTTATCCTTCTTAATACAAGTTTAAAAATAGAACAATTTGTAGCGACTGGCAACTCAGTTTGCAAATGTGTAAAGTTACTTTGACACACAATATTACAGCATTTTTAGGTGATAAATTATTGTTCATTGACCTAGGCTGAAAAGTCTTGTTTGAAATAATCTACAGCCAATCAGTAAAAAAAAAAAATAAGCCCCTTGTATTGTCCTTAGTTGAGAGCTAGAACAGATACCTCCTTGATAAATCACAGCAATGTCAGATTTTCGTGAGGTGAAAATAAATAAAATCTCATACATCTTCCAATCAGTTAAAAACATTAAAAGCAAAAACAAAAAGTTGCTGGGATAACTTGCCCTGATAAGTGCAGCTTAACATATTGCTTAAAGGCTGTTTCACCAGTAGTGCAGCTTTGTCAAAGGCAGAAATATATAGTATCAAATGTTGAGGGGAAAAAAAAGAAGAAGAAGAGGGGAAAACAAACAGTGATCAGAACACATTTGAGATTGAATAAAAAAAAACATGATCTAAGGGCAGCAATACAGAGTATAGCCTGGGACAAATAACAGGTAGAAATACTGAACATAAATTGACAACATTCAAATCCTTACTAAATATACATACTTATCACCATATACCATGTGGAAAGTAGAAGTAAAATCACATCCAATGTGGCTTAACAATGGATTTAAAAGATCAAGATACAAAGTAAAAACACAGGCATTTAAAATTATACAACCAAGAGGGGACAGAGACTGCTTTACGTGAGTACAAGGAAATCAACAAGCCTTGCAAAGGAGCTATTAGACTGGCTAAAATAGAAAATGAAAAGTTAGTTGCAAAGGAGAGAGCAAGACTAACCCTAAATATATATATATTTTTAAAATACATTAACGGGAAGAAGGCAAGGAAGGAAGCTATAGAAGCATTACAATGTGACACAGGCCGTCTGATAATTAGTAACCAGGAAAAAGGCAGATGAGCTAAATAGGTTCTTTTATTTGGTATACACAAGGGAGGTACCAGTGGTTGGACACTGCAACAAAATGGGGCTACACCACAGTCACCAAATAATTGGTTAATACAGGAAGAAAGCCAAAAGTTTGGCATAAAAAAGGTTGGAATAAAATAAAACATTTTAATAAAGCCCCAGGTCCTGATGGAATACATCCAAGGGTACTGAGGAAAGTGGGATCTGTAATAGCCAAAGCATCATATCTATTTTTTTTTCCAAGACTCACCACAGGGTTGCTACCAGATGACTGGAGAAAAGCAGATGTGATACCTATATTTAAGGATGAAGCAAATCCAGGGAATTATAGACCTGTAAGACTCACTTCTGTAATGGGAAAGCTTTTAAAAATAAAAAAAAAAGGTTAAAAAGAATAATATAATCTTGTTCAAATTAGTTTGCAAAATCTAACGTCCTCATACAAAGGATTTTGATACAGTGCCACATGGAAGACTAAGAGATACAGGAATTGCAGTAAATATTGTCTCATTGATTGAAAACCGACTAAAGACAGGAAGCAAATGGTTGTTGTAAATTAAACACTCAGATTGGACTAATGTAGTAAATGGGGTTCCTCAGGGATCAGTATTAGATCCTCTCCCTTTTAACATATTTATTAATGACTTCGAAGTATGACTGGAAAGTATTGTGTCAATTTTTTGCTGATGACACTAAGTAAGTTGTGCAAGGTAATGCGATCAGATAATGATGTACTTTTCCTCCAAAGGGATTTACATAAATTAGAGGAATTACATCTAAAATGGCAGATGAGATTCAATATGAATAAATTTAGTTATGCAATGGAGCAAATGCAGGAGTATCAGCTATTAAAAGGGATTTTGGAGTACTTTTGCTCAATGCCAAGCAGCATCTGCAAAGGCAAGAAAAATATTTGCTTCTTTACCCTTCTTAATGCATGCCAATACAATTCTGCCACTATACAAATCCCTAGTACCCCTCATTTGGAATATACAATTTTGGGCGCCACTTCATAAAAAGGACAATTTAGAGCTGGAAAAAGTACAGGAAAGGGCAACAAAACTAATAAGGGGAATGGAGGGGCTAAGTTATGAAGAAAGACTAACCAATGTAAGCTTATTTTCTCTAGAAAAAAGGCACCTAAGAGGGGATATGATTACATTATATAAATACATCCAAGGTCAACATAAGGCTTTGCCAAGTGAACTTTTTGTGCCAAGAGGTTTTCAACTGACAAGATGACATCTCTTGAGGTTAGCAGGAAAAAAATTACACCGTGAAGAAAGAAAAGGGTTCTTCACAGTAAGGGTGGTTAAACTGGAATTCTCTACCAAAGGAGTTGAAAGTACTTTTTTTTGGCTTATCAGTCACTCAGCACAGTGAATCCTCCCTGCCCCCCCCCCCCCCCAAAAAACAAACAAACAAACGTTTTATAATTTAAGTCCTGTATTTATTTAAACCATTCTATAATCATAGACAGGTCTGGTATCAATGCACTCAGCATCTTAAAGTCAATAATATTCAGTTTACAATGATTTAGTAAGTTATTTCATCTAAAATTCCATGTCACAATGTACGTGAGAAAAGATGTACTGTCAAATACAAACATCTTTGAGAAAAAAAAAAATATATATATTTATATAATATAATTTTTGTGGGTATTTGTCTCTGGTGGTAGTTTTGCTTTGATCTGAAAATGCAAGGGGATTATTCTCCGTCGGAAAAGAATGTAAACCTATAAATACCTGATATCCGTAATGACAAGGACTGTAGGAGTGAATTTCGTGAATTATTCAGTTTTTGTATAGATTTCAGAAACATAAAGAATAAAAAGTCCAATTATATAGATTGCAATTATACAGCTGTGTCACACATACCGAAAGTCCAATTCTCCAGATAAAAGGTTCTGGGGAGGCCCAAAACCTGAATATTGCATGTAATAACTTATTAACTGTGCTATTACATCAACAAGTGCCAATACATGGACCATTCTTCACTCACACATTTATACACACACAGCTGAGCTGGCTCAGGCTCAGGTACAATGCGTCGGTTGGCTTGGTTTTCAGGTGATTTGTTAATGCAATGGAGAATTAAAGAAGATTATGGATTGCCAGGGCTCTGCAGGGGCGTAACCCTCTGATGCCACTGGGAACAGAGCTGACAGCAAGGTGCTGCACATACATAGAAGATAATGAATAGACCCCAGCACAGAATTCTGTGAATCTTTGATTCAGATTAACAGGGAAGAAAAATTAAAAAGAAAAAAAAAAAATTAATAATAAAACCAGAGAAGCTCAGCTTGCTGGCTCTCCCACCCACCCCCCCACCCCAATGCCAGTCTCAGGACACTTCAATTATTTCCATGCTGCCAGAAAAATTAGTCTGGCTGCCCACTTTGCCAAGTTCCTCTCGAGATCTGCTGTCTGCCAGTCCCTCCCCAAATTCCATTTGGCAGCTCCGGCGTTTGAATTGCTTTTCAAAAGGGCTTTCCTCGTGCCAGCTGCGTCTTGAGTCCCCACGGGCGCTTGGCTTTTGCCTCCTGCGCACTGCACAAGAGGGGTCTGTGGGCAGCTGACCACAGCTGTAAGCTGCATAGGCTCCTCCCCCGTACAGGGCAGATGCAGAATAAAAGTGGGAAGGGGCATCAGGGGTAAAGTACCAGCTGCCAGTCAGTGATGTGGCCTGAGTTGCCAGGATGTCAGAGTGCCAGTCTTTAAGGCCCATGCCAGGTTTGGCCAAGTGCTGCTGGCTACTGGATAGTCCAAAGAGGAAGTTTGTTTTACGGTTGTCCTCCATGCTCCCACTGCGGTGCAGTGGTGCTGCCAGCGACCTTTGTGAAAGTACACTGCTCCTCCCAATGTACACCTGCTGTCTGAGCTTGCTCTCCACCTGAATAGATCCAGTGGTCTTCTCTGGTACTTTCCCTGCCACCTCCCGGTCAGGACTAGCTTCAGGAGTTTGCTCTGAAACCTCCTCTACCGGTGAGAATTGGCACATTTTGCTGCCACCCTCTAGGGTTGAAGGAGGTTTGTAAAATTCTGCACTGTCAACTGAAGGAGACTTTAGCAAAGTTGCATTGCCCAAACCGCAATAAGGGACCGCCTTGATATCCAAAGAGAATGAACGCTTAATCCTATTGCTGTCTTCAAGCTTCTCCCCAGGAGACACATGCAATCCATTGATACCTTGTAGGAGGGGAGCCTCCTCTGCACATGCGGGCTGTATCCTGGGGTAGTGTGGCTGCTGCTCAGGTAATGAGGTAGGATGGCTTCTGAGTGGGCTGGGAGGCTGTTGGCTCTCAGTGGAGCTCGTCTGCTCGCTGCCCCCCAGATCTAGCTGTAGCTTCAGTTTGCAGACTGGAGCGGCCTGTCCTGTCTGGGCTTTGATCTTCTTTTCAAAGTCCAGAAGTTGGCCCAGGAAATTGAAATTTGGAGAGATTGTTGGTCTTTTCTCCTTCACAAATCTGTAGATGAGGATGAAAGTGCAGAAAGGTCACACACGGAATGCAAAATTCAGCATTATATACCAGGCGCATAACATAGGGTTGTCCAACCTGTGCACACGGCCTCTCTAAATGTATATTCTAATATGTAATATAGAATATAAAATGCTAATTAAATCCTAGCATAGTGCCTGCAAGTGCTCCTGTGCCATAACAGTTAGATAGGAATGTGGCGCTGGGGGCCAGGGTCAGCCATTTTAATTTAACTTTATTAGGTGTTTTATATATGTATTTATCTATTTTTAAGGTATAAGGAAGGTTTCTGGATTTTACTAGGTATACAATATACCTATGTATCTATTCACTTTTAAGTACTTTGATTCTAGGTCCCTGCATGCAGTCCGTAGAGCTGCACCTGCTGTGTAGTGTCCTAGCCTTTCAGGGACAACCTCTCAGCAGCACATTGCAGAATGTTGCTGAAAGAACATCTCCAATTATTTAATATGACACACCCGGTAAAACAGAGTCTGTGTCTTCGTGAGCTGCAGAGGGCAGACCCAAACAGGTAATGTCTGATTTTAGGAAGCAAAAACAGAGCTTTTAAGCACTTCTTAATAAAACAAAAAAGCACATACAAGTAAATTGATACACAGGTATGTTATATACCTAGAAACATTTAGAATCCTTCCATATCCCCTTAAGACACATTCCCCTGACAGTGATGCATGCAAGGCTGGTTTTGGATAAGACCTCCTCATGTCTCAGGAACACATAGCTGATGTAGTTTGTACCCTTTACAGACTGGGGGTGGTTCCAGTTTGAGTTAATTACCTATAAGCCTCGTCTAAGGACATGTCCATCCTCTTCATGATGTAACCAATAGCAATGGTGGCAGAGCGAGAGATCCCTGCCAGGCAGTGCACCAGAACACGCCCATTGGAAGCCTTGGCTTTCTCTGTGTAGGGAGAGAACACAAAGCAATGAATGAGAGGGTCACACACCCAGCTAAACACATGACATGAGAGGGGCAACCAGTAAGTGCACTATAAGAAGGATTCTCTTTGGATGCAATCTAATACATTTAAGTCAGAAAAGTCACTTATTTTTAGATGAGAAATCATACCTCCATGCTTCATCCCTCCCTTTCTTACAGCTGTGATTCAGGCTGCCATGTTTTATTTCTACAGAATTTCACAGCATGACACAGCGCTAGCTTTGGGTTGGTTTGAGGCAGTTTCTAAATCAATGCTCCCACAGCGGAGATTTCTAAACTCAAAGTGTGACGACCGAGCAGTGGTGGCAGGAATTTGAGGGCCCCAAATAGTCCCACAGTCCCTTTAATTAACATGTATTATTATTGTTCTTTCTTCCTTCTCTCCCCTCACACTGTCCTCTCAGCCTGGACGCTTTAACTTTGACACATACATTATTATTGGGTGCCCTTTGGGATGGGGGAGCCATGTTGTTCATGGAGGAGACCACAATATGGGGCTAATCAGAATTTTTTATATTTGTGTGACTGTATTGATGTCACGTGGTAACCAGTCATGTTTGGTATTGAAAGGTTGCATTTTCCCCAGGGCGTTTAATAAAGTGTATTACCAGGGTCTCTGAGGAAAAGGGATCCAGTTACAAGGTGCTCTGTTGTAGGGGATCCAGTACATTGTCCACTGTCCCTGGCGACAGCTAGTGCTTCCCTCACTTAGGTGTGAATGGGGAAGCAAGCTGAGATTAACTGTTATTGCTATAAATAAAAAAAGAGACATGCATCTAAAAGTACTGGGGCATGTGGAGGGTCATGTATTAGCTTGGGTGTTCAGTTAAACTCCAGGACAACGGGGGTGCTATCACTTTATGGATAGGCCTCCCCATGTGGTCATGATGGAGGCTGGTGCAATTTGGTGGGACAGTGTTGGGCATTGAACATGGATTGGACTGTATTATACTGTACCACCATCAATAGTTGTCAGTTTGAACTATATAATTTATGTGTATTTTTCATTCCGAGTAATAATACTTACTGTTGGGATTATTACTGCCGAATCTACATTGGGCCTTGCTACATTCAATAACATTGACTAGGTGGCTCTACTGGTTCCTGTGATCTTCTGGGCACTTTGGTGGCTGTAAGCTGGGTTGGTTCTGTTCCTGCTATCAGGGATATAGAACAAACCAGACGGTTCCACCCGCGTAGGTTTGAACTAGGTTCTTATCAAGCCCAACAGATGTAGGTTGTCACACTAAGCAAAGCATCATATATGCCAGCCTGCATCACAGCTTGCGAAACAAGTGAGCTGCCTCATATAGTCTAGGCAAGTCACTAGTATGTAATATAGCTAATTGATTTTAGAGGATGTAATTATTTTGCATTTGAGAGACACCTGCAACATGGATTTCTATTCAGTAGTATGTATATTTTTAATAGGCTTAAGAGTTCCTATAATATAAAAAAAAAAAAAAAATATATATATATATATATATATATATATATAATCCCCCCCCCCCCCCTTTCTTTATACAGTATTGGGTTTTCAATTCAATTGTCAAACATTCAATAGAATCAATGTTTCAAATAGAGTGTTTGGAAGTTTTCGATAATTAAGCTTCATTTATGCTTAATACCCAACTTATCTATACAGGAGTCTCCCGACCAATTATCAATCTTATTAATAGGTTTACTTTTCATTTGTGCAATAACTGGGAGCTTTTTGCGACGCTCTAATATTCAACGGCCAAAATGCACGGTTTGGACTGGTCACTGGAGGTTCTGACCAGCTTGTGTCACCTCGCGTCCTCACCTATAAAGTCCACAGACTTGTCTAGCCAGGGCAGGATCTTCTCGCAGAAGCTGTCATTAACTGGAACACGCAGGAAGTGGGAGTCGGAGATAAAGTCGGGTTTGGGACACGTGTTGCTGGCGTTCAGCACAAAACCAATCTCGTTCTGCTGCATCAGCTCCTGTGGGCCAAGGAAACAGGAACATTTATTTCCTCAATTTTATTTGTTATATCAAATATTATTTTCAAATTAATATCAAGAACTAGCATAATAAAAAAAAACAACAAACAAACAAACAAAAAACACACCAAACCGATTAAAAATAAATGACCTTAACCCTTGCACTGGCTTAACAACCAGCAATCCACCGCTGGTCCCTCTGCCCATGAAAGGGTTAAAACGACTATCCATTCAAAACGTTTTAATTAGGCATTGATATTTAATAAAAGTCCTGTTCAATGATTATGTAAAGTAAGTTTAATGAATACTTATTTTCTAAGTTACACAGTAATTGAGGTTGAAAAAGACTCAGTCCATCAAGTTCAACCTTTTAAGATCTCCTCTGATCTGCAATATGCGGATTAATGGTTAATTGATCCAGAGGAAAAAAAAAACAAGTGAAACTTTGCCAATCGTCTCAAAAAAGGAAAAAAAACAAATTAATTCCCCCCTGACCCCAGATACTGGAGATCGGACGCCTCTCTGGATCAACTCTCTCTCTCTAATTAACCAGGATAACCCTAAATGCCCTTTTTAAAATTAAAAAATATATCCAGTCCCTTTTTAAAGTTTGATGAATCCGCTGTCACTACCTCCTTCGGTAGATAATTACTTTTAAACATCCACGTCTATACCTCCATTTGCTTGTCTCCACCCCTTATGGAGGTTATCAGGCGTGGGAGCAGATCTGAGTGGACGTTGTCCTAAATGGTCAGTCACAAGCTTGTGTCCTAGCCAAGATAAACCAATTTAAAGTACCAAGTTTTAAAAGAAAGCAATGCTCTTCATTGGCTTGTGTCTGATGGCAGTGATGTCAGTGATGACCTCATAAGGGGCGGAGACAAGCAGCTCAACTGCAGCTTTTAGTTGGTTGTTTAATAATGAATGTTGCTTTTCTAAAATCACTGAATATGAATATTATCACATATAATAGTTATCAAAATGACGAGCATGCACATTGGCGGCGGGAGTTACACTGACACATGCCGCGCTTAGCGAGGTTCCAATCAGTCCCTAAGATCTTATCTAACAGTCTTCAGGGATGAGGAGAGCCTAACACTTTATAAAATTCCTCTATACTTACAATTAACATTAGTCACATTTATAGATCGATTGTAATCACTTACTCTGTTCAGATCAGTGCAAAGCTAGATGAAAATATAATATAAAAGTCACAAAGTTTCATCCTGTTAAACATGTTCTGGATCTCATGGCCGGTCCCAATGAGCATCTTACAATAGCTCGAGAACCACTGCTCTACGCATATTGGTTAATGGCTACTGGGTGTTCTTTACAGTATTAGCTTGATCAATGGCTTAAGCAGACATGTTTAAACTCCTGTCATTTTTTTCCCCAAGAGTTGTATACAATACGTAGGACACAACACTCACCAACCTCAACTGTTACACATTTAAAAAAAAAAAAAAAAATTCGGCTTCGCAATATTTTTGTTTCTCTTTGTCCAAAACAGAATACATTTGGTATTAGTGTATTTAGGCAATATGGCAATCTGTATTCCTCTGGATTCTGGGTTTAGAATAGTAACCTAATCTTAAAGCCCTTAAAACAGATCATTTCTGGATAGTCACATCACCCCATCACTTTATTTACATCACTTCCTAACCTTGTTGAGGACATCTCGTTGACAGCCTAGGTAGAGGTGAGGAAGGATGCGAGTGGGTCCCACACTGGACACTGGGAGGCAGGGCTGGGAGATGCATGTGGGGACCATGGAAGCTTTGCCTTCACAAAGCCCAGGGAAGCAAGCAGAGAATTCACAGAAGCCACCTATAAAATACAGTGGGCAATGAAAAGAATGCGTTTCAAGCAACATCAGCTCATAATAAAGTCCCCAAAATAGACACCAAATACCAAAAATATAAAGACGTATTAAAATGATGGAACAATCTGTAATCATTAGTTGGGCCCTGTCGGAGTATGTTACTGTTCTTTTGAAATGAATCCCATTGAAATTTAGCCCAACCATGAATGAGTTTTTAGAGAATGAAATTCCCCCTCCAGTCTCCACCTTGATGGCACAGTGACAAACCCAATACACATTTGCCATTATCCAGTCCCATGATTTGTCCTCTCTTGAAATGGAGTAGACATGCGACATGGACAGGTAGCCACATGGTAGTGTAACTTGCTCTGACTGAGGTAGCAATTAGGAGTGGATTTGAAACAGATCAGATGACCATACTTGTGATACATGACTTGGATCCAGGTTACAGGGATTTACATCAATATAACTCACCTACAGGTTCACATTAATGTTTTTAACGGATTTGAGGGCAGAAAATTGATGAGAAGCAAAAAAAAAAAAAAAAAAAAGATAAAACAGGTTCATTGGTATTACAGCATCTCCATGTAAGCCTTAATTATAAGCAAGATAAGCTAATGTGTTAAATAGACGATAACCTTAGCCTTCTATAGGGAAATAAAAAAGGACCAGGATGGTGCAATTAAGTCTTTTCCCCCCAAAACACAAAGCATTGTTGGCACCTCCACTGGTGAAAGGGTTAAAAAGAACCCAAACTATTTATAGAGCAGCAGTCCCTTTAATAAAAATGTCTGAGGACTTCTTAAAGCTATCAATGCACTTTTGGGAATTTATGAGAGCATTAATTTAGAGGGTGGTCATTTCCAACTGCTACAAAATGGTGTATTTACCTGATAGAAGGTGCACATTGCAGAAGAGCTTTCCTAGTTTCCCAAGCAGTACAGAAAGAAAGGACTCTGAGGGTAGAGATGAGGTGTCCGCAGTACTCTGATCATACACTATAACCTGCTGCGTCTGATAGTCCAGCTCCACCTGGAGAGAATAAGAGAGAGGGTCCTTTAAAAAAGGTATATGTAAGTGAGCTGGTTTATGAACTTGCATATATAAAAGTTTGCATGAAAAAAAACAAAAAAAAAAACACCAAAATAAAAATGTAAATAGTTACCCTAAAGTTTGCTGAATTTCTTGTATTTGCAAACTGTTGACACACCCGTAAAATCCCAGCGAAAATTAACCTACATAATACATAGTATCTTTTTGGTCTGTGCACGGAGCTGCAGCTTTCCTTTAGATTTCTGTAATAACCAGAGTAAGGTTTGTGTCCCTTCATTCACGGTTTGTTTTATCTACATCCCAGATGGAAATTCCCTCTGCCCCAGGGAATTGCCCATGTATGTAACCCCCCCCCCAGCCCCAGTGAATTGTCCCACCACCTTCCCCAATCCTAGTGAATTGCCCTTGTGATCTCTCCCAGCCTCAGTGAATTGCCCCAGAGATCTCTCCCAGCCCCAGTGAATTGCATGCACTCACACAGAGACACATGCACGCCTCTCTTCCTCAAACTTTGTAGTCCTTGCAGGACCATAAATCAAGCATCAATGCTCATTCGCCTAAAAAGACAGATTAAAATAGGAAGAAGAAGCTGAAATGTTTGGTTTCGGTACAATTATAAATTTGTCAGAATTTTTCAAGGAGAGGGTGTATGTCTAATGAACAACAGTGTAAACGCTCAAGCATTTTTACTTGAATGTCAATTTATGTTCCTTTAAGGATCTTTAGTTCTAAGGAGTGTAGCAGCATTATCTATCATTATCAGCATTGCTGATTGGCTGCAAAGCTGGGAATGCCCACATACAGGGTTCATGTTTACAAAATCGAACCCTGAGAAGCCTAGCTCAATTCTAGGGGTGTAAACCACACCTGCAACAGTTTTTAAAATGTATTTTTTTATGCAAAGCTAAAAAACAAACAAAAAAAACCATAGTGCATGCAAATAAATGTAATCTACTAGGCCCCAGGAAGAGTTTCTCCGGGCAATGTGTGATAAATTATTTTAGCAATTGGAGGGCAATGGATGTCACTAAAGATAGACGGCTGAAAGACGTAGAATAAATGCTTTGCTTATTAGAAATTGCTGCTGAATTGATGGAGTTATATGTATTTTAGTTCAGAGTTGATACAAACAAAGCACAGGTACAAACTGAGTAAATCACAGAGCCCATAACTGATTTACAGTCACTGTCATGTATTCTCCTTCTAAACACCTTTTGGGTATTACACTCTCCATGCACAGCTGGCATAGGATAAATCACACAAAGTGTCTGCATCACACCCTGAAGCGGATAAGAGACAGAGAAATCTCCATTTCATCTACGAGATCAGGGGTGGGCAAGTTCATTCCTGGAGGTCCCTACAGTATTACAGACTCTAGTAGAGCAGCTTCTTTTCCACACACTGTTTGTTATCCAGGTGTTGCGGGGGGATCTGTCCAGGAGGCGGTCTTAAAACTTCTGTTAGACCAGGCTAGTTTTAACTGCATTGGTCACTGCAATCCTTTTTGTGCACACCAGGGATATCATCATAGCCAGGCATGTGTGTGGCTCTCCAGGACCGAACTTGCCCAACCCTGTACGACATGCATCAGCAGAGCTCATTCACTTAGCTGACTGGCTAAATGAAACAGCTCATTGGCTGTGTGGCCAAGCCCCCACACTCATTCTAAATACAGCTTCCTCCAAAAAATGCCTAGAGTTTTTTTTTCGATCGTGGTTTAGAATTGGTAATCTTGTGTCCTATTAAAAGCCTACATACATATTCAATTGCAAAAATCATTGGTTTCAAATGTTGTTTTCATGAACATCATTGAGAAGTATCCGTCTTCCTGCGTCCTCATTCCTAAGGAACAGGTTTATGAATAATAAAAGTACCTCCTCAGATTTCTGAATGAGTTATTTCCGGGTTGACGCTATAGAAAGGTCACTGCCTTTTCACTGATATCGGACACCTTGCAGTGCAGTCACATTGCGGTGTATGTAGACAAGCAAAGCCATGCCTAGGCTTTTATGTCTTAGGTTCGCTCTTTGTATCTAATGCTCTTTTTGTTCCAAGAGTTTGTATAGGTATAAGAGATTATATATATATATATATATATATATATATATATATATATATATATATATATATATATATATATATATATATATATATAGTCCCTTCATAATAATCAATGACAATTCATACCTGTTCTGTACAACAAAATACCCCTTTTCTTAATTTGTAAAGCAAAATATTTTAAAGTTATTAAAAAGTTATGCAGTAAAAGTGTTTATAGTTTGGGAAAAACTTCACAAATTTTTTTGAATTATTGAACAAACTAAGATCATCAGCAGCTTTATAAGCCATGAGAATTTTTAATTTAGCAGACTGGGGAATTCTATTTTGGATTGTTTGCTTGCAACCTGAGGGTATGTTATCTTATTAGAATTGTCTAAAAGTATTATGCTACATAGAAGAAGCAATTATGTAATTTGCAATTAAGGGGGGGGGTATTCAAGAGTCAAGCAGTGAGTTTAGAGGTCTAAAAATGTTCTGTTTATGTTTGACGGGATTTAGGAGCCTGGGCACGGCTTGGCTGGGGCTGGCACTGCCAGTTTCTCCAGTTTTACAGCTTGTCAGGCCTATCCCGTGCGACATTGGGCTGCAGGTAATGGTGATGACCCAGAGACACCTAGAAAAAGTACATTTTATATGTCTCAAAACTCAACAATTGTATTTTTAGGATATAAACACAGGTCAATGTATTTTTCCAGACATACCAATTTGCCATTAGAATAGGGCCCATACTCCGCACTCATGCATATTTCCCTTAACAAGTACCCACAACACTCCCCCCTCTTCACACACACATTATTTACCATTTTTCATACATTCTTCCCATAACATATACACAAAACTCAGATAAATTTTATAGTCACTTCCAATTATACATCCAATACTCACCCCATGCACACTTCATTATAGCACATACAGTATTGATGTCTCAAACACACAGTATATTATAAAGCGTATAAGCAAGTGGCCGGCGTTCTATGCTTTTGGATTGTGAACCCTGATGCTGGCCTATGAGGTTTTGCCCAGAACCAAATTCAGAAATTCTCCAAAAAGTTGTAAAATGTATATTCCTATAATGACCAGAATTGTGCTCACAATAAATGACAGCAACAAAGTAAATAGATCTTCACCCCCTGTCCCTCTCACCTTCTGTTTGGCCGAGTGCTGGATGAGTTCCCCTATCTGCACCTTGTCTTGCTGTAGCCTCCTCTTCATGAGCTTGGAGCAATTGATGTTGATAGCATCCAAGACATGAGCAGTATTGTATTCCACAAATGGACGGCTGTCTATAAGAAGGACCTTCTCAGTTCCCCCTTCCATCCAAGTCACCAGTTGATCAGCAGTCAGTATCCGGCATTGGGGGCACTGGGTGGCCATCACAGCACCTCTGCCCTGCTCTGAGAAGCAGGGGTCAAGTGACGGGGCTCTTATGGCCTTGTCCAGTGCATGGTGAGTCCAGGCATATCAGGGCATCCTGAGGCCAATGTGTGGGTAAAATGACCCTACCAGAGTCTCTCTCGTGTCCGGCTGCTGGCCTCGCTCAGTGCAGGAGGGAAGAACTGCTCCCTCTCATTGGGAGGGGACTCAAAGGCTAGTTTCACAACTGCAAACAAAAGATGCTTCTTAGTTGTGTGAGCATTACATCATCCTTTCACCTTCGCTCCTCTTGTTCTCACTCTGACTCTTCCTCCTCCTGAAAAAAAAATGCATATGGACACTTCAGGGAGAGATTAAAAACTTCTGTTAGGAAGGAAGAGGGGAGAAGAAGAAGAAGAACATAGAAAGACAGGGAGGGAAAAAAGAAAAAGAAAAGTAGAGTGAGAAAAACAGGATAGAAAAAAAAAAGGCAAAAACAGTAATGAAGAACAAGGTACAAATAAAAGAAGTGTAGACTGAAGAACATTTTTAAAGGAGAAGAGAGGAAGAGAGTAAAATGAGAAAGAAATTTAGACTAAATGAGAAGATAAAAGGGCAGAATGAAAAAAAAAAAAAAAAAGATCAGACAGATAAAAGGGACAATTAGGGAAGATTAACAGGAATGTAAGAATGAGAGAGAGAAATAGGAGAAAATGTGAAATAAACCTGAGAAAAAGAAAAACAGAACAATGAGGTCATGGTTGAGGTGTTAAGTCGCAAGGAATAATTCTAGGACAGGAGATTCCTGTATAACTGGAACATGCAACAAACTCCGTACCGGGGGAACCTTACAGCTCAAAACACGTTTCTACGTAAGAAATGGGCTAAAACGCGGTGTGATCGGCAACTCCACTGACTCAACACAGCAAGTATATTTTAACCTGCCTCAAATTCACCTTGCATTACATTACTCCACTCCAGTAGCTACCAACCATAGCACTCAAGGTACGCCAACTGGCCAGAAGTTATAGGACCACTGTAGTGCTCATAAAAACAGGTTCTCCTTGTTTATCCGGTAATGGATTAGCAATAACATCAATATTTAAGTAAAAAAAAGCAGTGCAGTTTATAAAATGTACATTAGCAATTTAGTTTAAAGGGGCACAAATAATTATTTTCTTTGTTGCATCAGAAAGAGGGTAATTGTAAATGTGCCAGAGTATTTTTTTCTTTTCAAGTACCCTATGTCAGGATGATAATCTGCCTCTTTTCTTGCAGTGACCAATGCAGTTAAAACTTCTGCTACATCAGGCTAGTTTTAAGACATCCAGGTGTTGTGGGGGGATCTGTCCAGGAGGCGAACTAACAGTGTGTGAAAAGAAGCAGCTCTACTAGAGCCTGTAATACTAAACAGCAAATACAATTTTAAAAAGTTGCATTGACGAGGTGTTCTTCAATATGGAGTGACTGCTAAAGTGGCCCTTTAAGAGAGAGATTTTGTAGCAATCGAGATCGTGAAAAACATTTTCTAATAACTAATGTAAAAACAAAAAATGTTTTCAGTCTTGCACTGTCCATCAATGTCCCTTTAAACAGAATGCCTTTAGCGTGATTTGTGTCGAGTCATTCTGATGACAACTGCAAAACAGGTCAGTACAGAGCCCTGTAAGCAACTGTCAGCAATGACTAATTAACTTACAATAACTAATCACTTTCATACATTTTCCCACAGTCTGCTACCTGTATGGAATTAGTATGTTTATAAAAAGATCTTTAATAGTCTCATAAATCTTCACATTTTGTATTTGTTACCAGGAACAAATAGTATGTGTTGGGCTTATTTTATATAGCTGGTCTATGTATATTTTCCTTGGCCCTTGAATAATCCTTCTGTGTATACATACTTCAGATTGGATAATTATTCCTTACAGGAACAATATACTCTAGGAAAAACCTCACGTTTGTACAGTATGCAACAAACTAACAACATTAGCAGCAGATTTTCATTAAAATTAGCTTTATGTTCATTAATAGTGGAGGAAGATTAAGAAGAGAATGGGAACTGGTTCAATCATTGGACCATTTGGAATTTAACATACCCCCACCAACAAGCAATGAACATGAACTTGAGGGAGATCAGTGAGGCAGTGGCTGACATATGTGCCTGGGGAGCCGCAGTCCATATGGTCATGGAGAGTCGCACATGACTGAACAACAACCGTCCAACAATCAGAAGTAGATAGCTCACATCTATAAGTGCAAGTTCTACACACACAGCCTTCACCAGAAGCACGATTTCTGTACCCATGGTGCAAGTGGCATTAAAATATATTGGTTTCTATTTAAAATAAAAATGACAACATTTGCCTGCCTAATTATCCATGGGTTGACAAATGTATCTGAAAATTAGGTGCCAGCCAAATTAGTCTGTTGCCTGAACATTGTTTTAGGAGCCAGATTATGAATTCTACACAGAATTATATAATAATTAAATCTTACAATTTTACTGCTGGCTCCTAACTTTTTAAAGTCCCTGGCTTCTGGGCAAGCCCTGTTCTAGTCAGACTCATTTTTGAAACATCCCCCCTCCCCGGCCAGTTGTCCTTTAAAAGTTCTAACTATTTGGTGTTGACACCCAATTTTTCCCATCTTACGAGCCTTCAGCCATTCTTGCCACCAGACAGTCCTCTCATTCTGTTTTCTTCTAGATAAATATCGTCTTCAAACCTGACTTCCTCCTAGCACCTGACAAATAACGCCGACCATTTTATCGTTTTACACAAAATAATGGAGTCACCTTCAATCGTTTCTCATTAGTCAGCTCAACATCAATACAGATTCCACTACAACACTGGGTATAAGAGATTGGTGAGAAAACGTATCTTCCAATAACATCCTCTGCTCAAGAAAATTGCTCTTCATATCAATCTTCTAGCTCATGCTTTCCACAGTTCCTTTAAGGTCTTACACCTTTGAATGGCACACCCAAATAAAACCAAGCCCTGCCACCCACCCGACCTCACCCTACTACTGATCCTGCAGCATGACCTGGCTCGCCCATTACCATCTTCTCGCCTCTGGCCAGTTGTCTCTTTTGCAGCAGCAAACCCAGATCAATGAATCATCTACTGGCTGTGCCGGTTCTGCAACTTCTAATCTATTCTATTTAAATTGGGATTCTAACAACTTTTGACAATAAAACAAATTAAAATTAAAAAAGGCGATTACCACCAAGACTATGGTTTTGCCGAGCTGGGTCTCAGCAGTTTGTTCAGACGATATCTGCTCTATCCACATCCCTGAACACTGCAAACTATGTCCTTCTATGAAGAAATTGTCATCAGAATGCTATAACTTTGGTTTACTTCATATGTTCCCTTTACTGGAATTTACATTCACCAAGGCCTATGAGTTTGGGGGTCACACTATAATAGCTCTTTTGCCCACCATATTATAAATGATTGTTGTGGTGAACTACCTACTCATAAGGTCCACAACACAAGCGGAGATCCCACTCCATGCTGATGATAGCCAGTAATCTTGAAACAGCTATACATGGATAGGATTCTCAGCTTGTGTAAAATACAGCCTTGGCTTTGCATTAAAGCTGTGTAATATAATATAATGCATATAAGCTTAAAGGAGGCCATGTTTGATCATGGCTATGGATTGAAAAGCGAGGCATTTGTGGGCACATTTGCATGTCCCAGCTTAGCTTCCCAGAATTCAGTGTAATAACGGATTTTCTTGGAATTCTGAGCTGGAAGCAGGTTTTTTTTTAACTTGTTTTAGACATTCAGATGTGAACATGGATGTAATTATATATATATATATATATATATATATATATATATATATATATATATATATATATATATATATATATATATATATATATATATATAGTCATAAGTTCGGGTTGTCCAAAGATGTTGCCAACACTGCGGCGCTGAAGGCGCTCCTTGCCAGCAACTGCAGACCTCGCAACATTAATGGACTTACGACACAGAAATACGAGACACCTCCATTTAAGTCCAAATTACAGAGTTTAGACACCCGAAAATCACCTAAGCGAGAGAAAAAATGGCCGCAGAAAAACGAAAACGAGGCTACAGGACCCTAAACATGCAAAACACTACCAAACACATACAGATTTTCCGAAAAAGCTGGACGAGCTCCGAGAACAAGGACGCAAAATCACCAACAGCCGCCTACCACACATTAGGCGCCATTTTACAACACTAACTTACACAATGCGTAAGTACCTGGCTACCCTAACGGATTTGCCTCGCGCACGCAGCCTATTTACACTACACACTGCACACATTGCTCACACTTACACAGCAGCTCCACAGCACTCAAAACACACATTGTATGCTGCAGCAACATGAAAACAGATTGTCAGCTCTTCAGCATAATGCTTCCTACATTTATTACTTCAAAATAGGTAAAGTATATTCCTTAATTAATGTATTATTTAGTTCATTACCATACATCAAACAGCATTAGCTCACTTACAATTTGATTCCTGTCATTTTTTGACGGGCAATATTCTAGTATATATATATCCCTTAAATCTGAAATGTTTTGCTCTGGCCTTATTCTAATGCTTGCATGTTCAGCATCACACACCTAAAATATGAGTAGGAGTAACGAGTATAGTGACGCTCTTCACCGCCTGTGCCTGGGGGGGTTAAACAGAAGAACAGGTGACAGTGGCATCTGTTCAAGGTCGATGATGTCCTTGCCAGCTCCTGATGTCACTGGCATACCGGGCTGGCAAGAAAAGCACAGGTTAGGAACTGATATTTCCCTCACCACTCATATAGGACTGACCTTCAATGCTAGGGTTTGAATTCCTACGGACGGAAAAAAAACACTGTTGGAGCACCATATGCTAGGGTCGTAGTCAATGAATAGCAACCTATGTGCTACATTACTTTGAAATCTATAAAAAAAAAGTTTCTCAACTGTCAAGTCAATTTAATGAAGAATTGACTATAAATTGGCGATTACAATGGAAAATATGTATGGAAAAAATGTAACGTAAGCAATAGGAGTAGGTTGTTTTAATTATATATTATCATTAATAAAAATCATAATTTATAATAGCAATATTCAATTCCACACATGGACTTCTTGCTCACTGTGCCTTAGGAAGTTCAGCTACACCTCACTGACGAGGCCCACTGGGGTCGAAACATATGTCTGGGGTTTGCCGGTTCTCCTGTTCAAGGTAACATTTCCTGGTATTTCGGGGCTGGATCACTATTGGGTGAGACCAGACTGATATACTACAGGGTATTTCTCCATGTGACGGGCACAAGTGGTTAAAAAAGAGGTTGCTCTCCGAGTAGGTGAGCAGACCGGTCGAACAAACCTACTTGAGTATTGTTCATTCTCAGATTGAGCACCTCGGACCTTTTGTCCAATATTAAAAAGGTATATCCAAATCTCCCTGTTTTTGCCTTTTTCTAATCCAACACATGTGGCTTATATCAGAAACACACATTACATTGAATCATGCTATACACACAGGTTTATTTTATTTAATGATAAAACCACACCCCCAGAGCTGCTTACATAGGCACAGTGTACCAACCAATAGAAATACTGAATTTGGGTACGGATTTTTACACTTTGCATTGAACCGCAGCTGGCTTGAAGGTTCGTAGAAATCTTACACAGCAGTGTCTGGATACTCCTGTTTCCTGCTGCAGAGGACTACAACTCCCATGATTCCTTCCTGCACAAGCTGCTATCACAGATTGCTACAATGTATTAAAATGTATAACTGCCAATGATTGGCCAAAATGAAGGTCAGGGTGAGTTAGTTCATGTTTATTTATTTTTTTAAATGTTTTCATACACTACTGATTCTCCTCTATAAAATGCATTCCTAATCCAGGAAACATAAATATGCCTTTAAACACACTTCCAAAGATTTCAATAAGAACCTGATTAAAAACAGAGGCTATCATAAGTATAGACAATCATTTATATGCTGCCCTCCAACCAAACCTTGTTGCCAAGAGAAATCACTAACAAATACAATACCTATTGTGAATATACATCATCAGTATAGATTAGACCTGGGCATTGTATGGCCCTTGGGCCACATCCGGCCCTTTGGCTGTCCCTGTCTGGCCCGCTACAGTGTGATACAAATGTGTGTCCTGGACAAAAAAACACTGGCAATTGTAAAAGGGGGCAATTTGTGAGCAGCAGTGTTGTGACTAACTGGGATGGAGAGCATTCTGTAGATACTGCTCCTGGCACTAAGAAAATAAAATAAAGCTATAAAATTAATATTGAGCAGAATTAAGTTCAGCCCATGGTTCGGCCCTCCACAACATTCCAAGTTTCCAATGTGGCCCCTTTGGGAAATTAATTACTCACCCCTGGTATAGATACATCTTGAAACCTTGTCACTGCAAATAAAATGTTCGTCCGAGAAAAATAATAATGCAGAAATACTGTTATTTTTTACGGTTATATGCGCTGGTTAATAAAGCAGCCATAGCTAGACTGCGGTTTAACACAATCGTCCTGACTAATCAGTAATGACGGTTTCCTTTATGTTCTCAGAACAAGACTGCAATATGTTTTTGTATCATTCGGGACAGGAGCCGCTGTGACTGGGATCTAAATGTGAGAAACAAAACACTTACTGGAGGAGCAGATATATCACGGCAAGAATAGAAACGGAGAGCGTGACCTTGTACAAGAGCAGTGCCGAGCAATCAGGGCGCAGCACGCTGTACTGTACAGGGACTCCTTAACACAGCTCCACAATGCTGTCGCTCGATTTTTAAGCGAACAAAAATAAATAAAAAATATTTAAAAACTAGCGACTTGCCCGTCAAAAATGACGGCAATAAAAACTGAAGCCTGGCAATGCTGTTTGCCACACAATGTAAGCCTCTCCCCCTCTACTTTACTGGCCTTGTGATGAGCGCCTTTGGCGCTCATCACAGGCCTTGCAATGAGCCCCTTTGGAGCTCATTGCGAGTCTCTCCCTCTGTCTACTTCCTCCCTCGTGTCTTATTTCCCCCCTCCTCTCCCTCCCTTGTGTCTCCTTCCACCTCGTCTACCTCCTTTGTATCTCCTGCCCCCGTGTTTTTACCTCCCTCTCCCTCCCGTGTCTCTAAACTCCTCCCCTGTGTCTCTTTCCCCCTTCTCCCTCCCATGCATCTCTTCCCCCCCCTGTGTCTCCCCCAACCCTCCCCTGTGTCTGTTCCCCCCTGGCCTGTGTCTCTTTCCCCCTCCCCCTGTGTCTGTTCCGGCCTTCCTCGTGTCTCCATTTCCCTTCCTTGTGTATCTTCCCCCCTGCACTCTCTCCCCTGTGTCTCTTCCCCCTCCTCTCACTCCCCTGTGTCTCTTCCCCCTCCTCTTTCTGTGCCTCTTCCTCCCTGTCTCTTCCCCCTCACCCTCTGTGTCTTCCACCCTCTCCCTCTGTGCCTCTTCCCCCGCCTCTCTCTGTGTGTCTCTTCACCCCTTCCTCTGTTCCCCCCCCTCTGTGCCTCTTTCCCCCTCTCTCTGTACCTCTTCCCCCCTTTCCCTCTGTGTCTCTTCCTCCCTCACCCTCTGTATCTCTCCCCCCTGTGTCTCTTCCCCCCTCTCCCTCTGTGCCTCTTCCCCCCTCTCCCTCTGTGCCTGTTCCCCCCTGGCCGGTGTCTCTTTCCCCCTTCCCCCTGTGTCTGTTCCCCTCTTCCCCCCCCCATTTCCCTCCCATGTGTATCTTCCCCCTGTTCTCCCTCCCGTGTGTCTTTTCCCCCTCCTCTACCTCCCCTGTGTCTCTTTCCCACCTATCCCTCTGTGTCTCTCCCCCCTCCCTCTGTGTCTCTTCCCCCTCCCTCTGTGTCTCTTCCCCACTCTCCCTCTGTGCCGTGCCTCTCCCCCCCTCTTCCCCACTCTCCCTCTGTGCCTCTCTTCCCCACTCTCCCCCACTCTTCCTCTGTGCCTCTTCCCCCCTCTCCCTCTGTGCCTGTTCCCCCCTGGCCGGTGTCTCTTTCCACCTTCCCCCTGTGTCTGTTCCCCTCTTCCCCCCCCCATTTCCCTCCCATGTGTATCTTCCCCCTGTTCTCCCTCCCGTGTGTCTTTTCCCCCTCCTCTACCTCCCCTGTGTCTCTTTCCCACCTATCCCTCTGTGTCTCTCCCTCTGTGTCTCTTCCCCCTCCCTCTGTGTCTCTTCCCCACTCTCCCTCTGTGCCTCTTCCCCACTCTCCCTCTGTGCCGTGCCTCTCCCCCCCCCCCTCTTCCCCACTCTCCCCCCCCCCCTCTTCCCCACTCTCCCCCACTCTCCCCCCCCCCCCTCTTCCCCACTCTCCCCCACTCTCCCTCTGTGCCTCTACCCCCCCCTCCTTCACTTGTGTCGGGCCGCGCTGCGCGCAAGCGCGGCTCGCGCCGCGCTCTGCGCATGCACGGCTCGCGCCGCGCTCTGCGCAATGTGGGCCGCGCTCTGCGCTTGAGCCGCGCTCTGCGCATGCGCGGCTCGGGCCGCGCTCTGCGCATGCGCGGCTCGGGCCGCGCTCTGCGCAATGCGCAGCACTTTATAATTGTCAAACTGCGATTCGTCTGGAGCGTGACGACGAATCGCAGTTAGACAATTATAATATTAAAAATGATCACACTATTTTAAAGAAGTTTAGATGGACAAAATATTTTATAATTAAATACAAAATTTTTAAAAAATGTTTTATACGGTGGTCTTTTTAATATAAATTTCTTGGGCAAACCGAGAAATTGATAATAACAACAACCCGAAAGATTACAAATGCATACTTCGTACTAGTCTAAAGTGATAAAAAGTATATGGAAGTTTCCCTTTGTGTAACTTTTTCTAATCTAACACATACGGCTTATCTCAGAAATACACATTACATTGATTTATTCTTTAAAAAAAATTAAAAAAAAAATGGTTTGACACCCCCAGAGCTGCCCACATCGGAACCTTGTACTAACCAATAGAAAAGCTGCATTCAGGCCCATTTTTATCCATATACTAACCTTCAAGTTAATTGCTGCTGTTGCTTTCTGCACTGTGCTGCTATGTCTGAGCTCTCCTGCTTCCGTCTGGTAAGAAAAAAAAACTACATATCCCATGATGCTCTGCTGCAGAGACTAACTTCTCAGACATTGTAATTATGTTATAGCTGCCTGTGATAGGCCAATAGAAAATTATGAATTTTATGCCAATATAGGGCCATATTAAATTGCAGCCTTGTAAGTCCAATGCGTAGCTCGTAAGGGTGACGTGCTTCAAAATTTGGCCATTTTACATTACTATTAAAATTAGAATGGGCTGCGAGCTATGAGCAAGAGACGCTATTTCGTAAACCAGTTCTCGGCTGTCAGAGTTGCGTGCTGGAACGCAAACAATTAAGCAAGCACGTAGCTACGGGTTCAGATGGGAGCCAATGGAAATGGATTGAAAGTGTTACGTCACTGAAAAAGGGGAGGGTGGATTTCGAAGTCCTACGTGCTTCTATTCCAGTTAGCGATCGGACCCACATTCCATATAGAATATCATATTTACTGCTTTATTCATGTTGCATTATATTACATGCGCGTTACAGTATATGTCGTAACACATTGATTGCAGGGATTGATATAAACACAAAATATAATCATGAAAAAGTATTTTTCGGAGCCGATTTGCAGGCTTGAGAATGTTGTGCTATTAATTCTAAGACCTAACATCACTTTCCCTTCTAATAAATGTACAGTAGAGTGTTATTTGCATTACTTGTGTACTTTACCCCCCTTGTGGGTGCTCTGGAGCACATGTTGGTCTTTGAGCTCCATTTGCGTGTTCCGTGCTTGCTCGTGAGTGACCACGTTGCAATTTAATAGCTAAATTGAACAAGTAGAAATTACGGGCTCGTCGGATCAAAGGATTTACGTGCGCGAAGTTAAATGTTGCTCAGCACGTAGACGATTCTCGACCTTCCTGAGTGTTAAAGACGGCTGCGAGCAACATTACAGGCCTAATTTAATACCCGTAACATGTAAATCTGGCGTTACGAGCTATGTTTCACAATGTAGCCCCAAGAAATTTACGAATGTCTGAGTACGTTTATTAATGTTTATTTTAGAGGGGTGGGGGTTATGCAAAAAAAATAAAATAATAAAAGATGGGTTTGCATACACTACTGATTTTTCCTTATGCATTTATAATCTAGGACACTTCTATATACCAATAATCACTAATATGTGCTTTTATTATGTTCTTTACATATACAAAAAAACCACAAAACACACATTTGAGTCAGAATACACACTTTAGAAGTCCACACTCACACCATTATTTGGGACGTGACACCCGTCAGTCTCCCAGGTATAGTCATAGAACTGACCGCAAGTCACTTTACCTAATACCTGTATGTAACCTTGGACAATAGGACAAGCCGGTACTCCCCCCCGGCCAGGACTGGCTCATTCCCCAGGTTTAAATCCCTGCTGTGCAATGTCCGATATTAATCTCCATTTTCCTTCCATATTTCATTGCATGAGATTATTTAACCCTTTCTTTCCTATGCAATATATTCTGAATAGGTAACACCTTGTGGCCACTAAACTGACCTTGCAATAAAACAGATATTTTTCAATCTTTAAGGTAAAGTATGTACCGAGTGAGTTTTTCTTTCATGTATTACTAAGCAAACTTATTACATTTGAGACGTCCTTGCCAGAATGGTAATTTTCATCTAAATACACTTCTCTGCACAGCTTCAAAGCATAAAAAAAGAAACTCTGTTTTGATGAAAGGAACAATATCAAAGCATTTCCTAATGGCTTTCTTAACAATCAACAAAAACTAAAAAAGTAACAGTTTCCATTATCTGTACTCTATGAAAAATAATCCTTTTAACATTTCCTAGCTTATTAAGGTCAATAGCATGTGGAATAAAGGGTGGGTATATATATATATATATATATATATATATATATATATATATATATATATATAATTATTAATAATATTACTATTATTATTAATAATAATGACTTAATTAGTATGTGGATGGGGAGATCAACCCTAGGGTGATCAGATCACCTTTCTATAATAACTATATGCCCCTCTACCCTAACAAATTAATGGTAATTTTTTACTCCAGGCTGCTGACATTAACAAAGGGCCCCTTCCCTGTAGTGGGTCCCGGTGCTTTGCATCTGCTGCACTAACAGCTTCATCACTGGGTACCTTCTCTATCAAGTCAATACAAAAACAACAAAAAAACACCACAATTAAAAAAAAAAAAAAAAAAAAAAAAGCTAACCTGCGTACCAAAGCAAAACAAATGTATTTCATAAAAATGTATACGTAGCGGATAATATGGAAGGCGCTTCTTGCTCCACCCACTGCACACAACACCTGCTTGGATTGGACCTAAACCTGCTGAAGTCACTGATCAAATTACAATTTTTATGCACCCTTTAAAGAACCAATGGGATTGTTCTACTCCTATACGAGATTATCTATACCCGCTTGCCAAGTGGAGTGTTTAGAATGCCTGCAGTAGACTATTAGAAAACACAGAGAGGACATTAGTCACGCGAGTTTGACTACTCCTGCATTTGAAGACTTTGCAAATATTATAGAGGGAAATAGAAAATTAGGTGCTTTACTTGGCTAATACATAGCTTTAAAAAAAAAAAAAAAGTTTACTTGCCTCCTATAAGCACTTAAAGGGTCATTGTAGGGGTCAACAATGTTATTTCATTTGCTTATATAGTAAATGATTAGAAATAAAATCAGTATTTGAAGAAAAACTCCATGTAGCTATAATAGGAGTAGAGAGAATCAGCTCCATAGATGGAGAAAAAGAAAATCTGCTGAAGTCTGAAACACTAAAGTACAAGTATAAGTCTTACAAGGTACCCCAACATATTTTGTTTGAATATGAATTGTATTGCTCGGTTATTAAAATAACCAAAACTCTGTAGTAAGAGACTACAGTGGTCCTGTTATATACCGACACCCCCCCCCCCTTAATTTTTCTGATAGAAAAATAAATCTGTTTAAATTATGTACGCTTATGTACATGCATATGGAGATATTTTATACTCATGCGCCTGGGTTTGTAAAAACCATCTTGTAGGCAGGTTCCATTTGAATTTAGTCATCTCACGGTATATTACAAGAAGCCGTGCGTAGGAACACAAGATGCGTCTGCAAGGCAAAGCTTTATGGGTACTGAAAAAAAGAAAGAACAGCAAACATGGCGGAGGGGAAATGGAAAATGCATTAAAGGGCCACTGTAGTCCTATACTTAACATATACTCCTCTTGAAGAATTACAATAAAAAAACAAACAAAAACAAACAAGATGAATGTTTTTACAATTCTTGCTAATCTTGGACCTATCCTGTTTTATGTGCGCATTTGTTGCAGTGCTGGAAGAGCGGCAACGACGACTGTAGGAACGCGGTCACGCTCGTGTCCCATCTAGCTGTGATGAGCTACTAAGCCCGGTAAGTCGTTTGGTCTGTTTCGGGTTAGGAAGTGAGGTTTAGGGGGTTAGGGTTAGAGGGTTGGGGTGTACGACCTAGTTTTCACAGCTAGATGGGGACGGGAGCATAGCCGTGTTCCTACAGTCGTCGGTGCCCTGCAACATATGCGCACATAAAACAGGATAGATTCCTAATATTTTATATATTTCTGATTTGTTGTAATCAGGGCTAAGGTACCGTATATACTCGAGTATAAACAGAGTTTTTCAACCCCCCTTTTTTTTTTTAAGGCTGAAAAAGGCCCCCCTCTGCTTATACTCCCGTCACCCTGTGTCTCTCCCATCACCCGGTGTCTCTACCCCCCCCCACTTTACCCCTTTCTAATTACCGCCCCCTCTCCCCTCACTTACCTTCCATCAGCAGCTGCTCCTCTGCGCGTCTTCCGGCTGCGTCGGGACCTGACATATACTAATGACGTGACGTCACGTCATTAGCATTGGCCGGGTCCCGACATAGCCGGAAGACGTGCGGAGGAGCAGAGGAGCAGCTGCTGATGGAAGGTAAGTGAGGGGAGAGGGGGCGGTAATTAGAAAGGGGAAAAGTGAAGTGGGGGGTTGAGAGAACGAGACACGAGGGAGATGGAGGAAAAGAGACACAGGGGAGAGAGAGAGAAGGGGGGTAGAGACACAGGGGAGAGAGGGGGGGGGGGGGGACACAAGAAAGGGGCACAGAGGACAGCACATTTCCCACCCTCGGCTTATACTTGAGTCACTAAGTTTTCCCAGTATTTTGTGGTAAAATAAGTGCCTCGGCTTATACTAGAGTATATACGGTACTAAAATTAGAAGTATGAAATATGATTATTAAGTTGCTACATTTTACGATATGATGAAAATTATATACACACACACACATTATAAATAATTATATATATATATATATATATATATATTATATTACACACACACACACACAGTTTTGCAGCGCTCTGGGTACTGTCAGCATCTCTTTCTGTATAAACCATATTTCAAGTCAGCGGTTTCTCCGTTCCTATTGAGGTCTGCAAGGTGTCATAATAATATACTTAACTAAAGAGGATTTATCTTGCGGCCCTCTTCATTTTATTATCCAGTTAAAAAAGTACAGATTGCAACAGACTTTACACCGGCAGCTGCACCAAAGATCAGGTTGAATATTAACCAGATGACATCAGAAACGCTATTGATAAATACTTGGTAATCAGGTGAAAGATTAAAGGCCAGGGCCTGTTTATGCTGCGCTCAGCCGCAGGAAACTCGCTGCAGCTGTTTTTCTTCAAAAATTAAAAAGAAACAAAAAAAGAAAAAACACACACATGAAAAATATGTGATTTAAAGTTAAATTGTTCTTGGATAACTCATCATAGAAAAAACTATCATTGGTTGTTGATCAATTTTTGCCATCTGTATGATTAACTAATAGCCAGTTGACCTACTTTCATATATTTTTTTATTGCCCAATATTATGAAGGAAGCAAGAGAGCCCTCAAGTTGCTCAATTAGTCTCTGGACCATTTATTGCTGGTCGATCAGTTCCAGTGATGGCTACTCACTTTGACTTTTAACATGGGATGATGGTGCCATCAAATCTGGAGTCGGGCACCCGACCTCCACGCTCAGCTGAATAGCGTGCAGTCTTAATGGCGCAGAGAACGGCGCTCTAATAACGCTCCAGCCTGCATGGCAAGGTAAGGGGCTGACACAATGATTTATACATACAGTACACTCTACAAGTTACACATCCATATTGGGTGACCAGAGTGCCCAGGGACACCCAAAGTCACCAGGGACTGTATGTGTAACTTGTCGTGTGTACTGTATATGTAGAGCAGTGTGTACTGTATGTATAGAGTAGGGTGTATTGTACATATACTGTCAGGCCCTTACCTTGCCAAGGAGGCTGGAGCGCAGAGCGTCATTGGAGCGTAGTTCTCTGCGCCCTGATGACGGCGCGCTATTCAGCTACGCGCAACGTATGTGCCACTCTGGAGTAGCCTAAAACAGACCCCTTGGTGTCTGGTGACCTTTGGTCATGTTCATTATACATGTAGAGTTACAGCGGGCTTGGCCCAACAAAAAAAGCGATTTCAACATGATCATCTGACCCTTGATTTTTGAGATTGATCACTAACCAGCCATTATTATATAAACCTATGCTGAACTGCTGGAGTCGAGCACCCTCACCTCCAGGTTTTATACTGTGTAGTGATGGTTGATCATATTTTAAAGATATTTTGGTGTAAAACACAGGATCTATAACCAGTAATTAAAATATCCTGGGACAAGTGTTGGACAAATAGCTTCAGAGGTGCCAGTGTGAACAGCCAGACACCTCATTCACTGTTCTTAAAAGAAATTCCCATCAGCCGGGCATCATGAAGGAGTGTCTACACAATACCCGCATCACAAACTGGGCTTGGCACAAAAAAAATATTAAATAAAAAATCAGGCTTGGGAGTGAACTGCTCATTATACCCACACAGGGAAGCCATTAATTCGCTTGTGAGGTTATTCGGTACCAATCTCAACCCTAGTGTGGTGGGAGGATCTCTTGAGCCAAAGGTAGTAAATTCAAAGTGTTTTTCTATTCGTAAATTTCTTTTAATTACTTCCAACTACAAATACTCACAATTTTATTGGTACTTTACTAATTGGCCATAATTATGGCCTCAACTGCGGCCCTTTAAACAGTGATGTAGACAGACATAATCCCTCCATTTATTTTGAATAGAGCAGTTATACAGCATGATAAGGAGCTTTATTACAAGAACTATGTAACACGCAGCACATGCAGAAAGAATGAAGTCATCTGATCTTTGACCTTGTAATAAAATGCTCTCATCCAATGTATGTTCTGTGCTCTTTATCCCACAGATAACAGCCGCGGTGAGCTCATAGTTACAGGGTTTACTGGGTGTGGACGTAATAGCCTATCAGATAGGCCTGGTGCCTGGAAGATAAGGAAGGTAAAGCGAGCTCCTCAGCACTGACAATAATGTCTTAATCAGGGACTTGAAAAATACTTTCTCTGCCAGGCCATACGTTATCTGGAGTTTCCATCTTGACAATATTCAGCCGCTCCACAGAGATATATATGATGGTGGCTTATAGAAAGCTTTAAAAAAAAAAAAAAAAAAAAAAAAAGGGACACTGCGGAGTAATATTTATATTTGTTCTTTTGAAAAGCTGGATGTAATAACGGAGAAAAACAGGTTTACATGGCTCTAAAATAAAGTACAGCCTTGCATTAGTAACCATTATATTTAGTTTTGCTGTAGTGATCAGAAACATTTTGTATTTCTTTGTCAAAAGATTAGAAACCTGTGAAGAATGATGGACGCAGATAAGATTTTGTCCTCTTCATATAGACTCTTGATAATAGTAGTCAATGACAGAATAAGGCTCCATAGCATAACCCTGCCCCTTAAGATACAGACAAGACTTTAAAAATATCAGGTATTGGAAGATGGATGCAGTACAGTTATGAATTTAGGGCTAAATTAAGAGGATATCAACAGGTTTTTTTGATACGAATATTGATTCAGTATCATCTTATACCACCATATGGTGCGCTCATAAGGCGTATGTAAGAGGTGTCCTCTTAATGAGAGCAGCATATTTGAAAAGAACCGGGGTAAACCTCTAAGAGCTGTATATCGGACTAAAACTCCCAAAAATTTAAATAAAAAAAAACTAAAAAAAAAAAAAAACTTACCAAACCAATTTTTCAGTGAACAGATCAAGAAAATAAAACTACAGGTTCAAAAGATCCTCCAAGCCCAAATTGATAATATGATATCAGCAAGAGCTTTATTCCCTGGGGAATAAAGCCTATAAATTGCTGGTTAATAAAATAAATAAATAAAAAAAAAAAAGATTAAAATCAAAGAATCCGTATTCTAAGAAAAAAAAAATCTCATGAAACTCTCTCACCCCAAGTATATAGGAGAAACCTTTGAAGCGTATTAGAAGACGCTATACAACCTTGAAACAGAAGCTGGCTTTATTAAACATTCTAAAAAGGAAATTGAATATTTTTGGAGGAGATTAACCTCCCTAAAATAACCCCATATGAACGGTTAGAACTTAATCAGGAGATAACAACCAAAAAAAAAAATCTAGTTAATTATTCAAGATTTGAAAGTAAATAAATCTCCTGGAACAGATGGCTGTATACATTTATATTATAGAACATTCTCTCAGGACCTGAGCCCATACCTGTGTAGGATGTTCAATGAAGTAAAAGAATCGGGGTATATGCCTCCTGAGATGTTGGAAGCATATATTATAAAATATACTTAAAAACGAGATATAGACTCTGAATTGTTCAAAACTACAGGCCCATTTCTTTCCTGAATACCGACACCAAAATCTATGCAAAGATTCTAGCAAATAGATAAAAAATATAAATCAACTTCTATCAAGTTGGCTTTTTTTTTTTTTGCACAATAGACAGGGTCCCAATAACACCAGGAGGCTCATAGACCTAAATTTCATATGTTAAAAGCAAAAGTGTTCCATTGTTGACCCGGCCACGGAATACCGAGAATGCCTTTGTCAGGGTCAACTGGAACTTTATAGAGGCAGCCTTACACAGGTTTGGAATGGAAGAATTTGGCTCAAAAGCTATTAAGAGCCTATATAGAGAGACTCGGGGGCCACTGTATCAGGTGTGGATTTTGAATCTAATAGGTTCAGTATCACCAATGGAACAAGACATGGGCGCCCATTGTCACCCCTAATATTTGTCTTAATGCTTGAACCCTAGGCTGAACTAATCAGGTCCACACAAGATATCAAAAGGAGTAGACTTTGGTAAAAAAATAAATAAAAAAAAATCAATATAAAATCGTAATGTTTGCAGATGACAGTGTTAACTCTAACTAACCCTGAACAGTCCTTGGTACACCGTTTTAATATCTTGGCAAACTATTGCAAACTTTCCCTTTTTGAAAATCAATAAAAAAAAAAATCGGAAACTCTGATGGTAGGTCTGACTGACTCTCAGATTGCATCTCTTAAAAGAACGCAAGAGTATAAAGAATCTGGGCATAACTTTTACAGCTTCAATTAACAATATCTTAAAAGATAATCTTATGGATATATAAACAAATTAAGCAAATCTTGGTGGGATAAAAATCTATCCATCTTTCATAGCCGGGAAGAATAGCATTGATAAAAATGATGATAATCCCCAAAACTGAGCTGCATATTACAATAAAGGAGCTGCATAATTAAATGCTGAATATCTTTGCCATTTTCTCTACAGTAAATAATTCCTAGTACAATGTATAGAGAGTTTAAATCTTCAAGATTCAACCAATTCCAAATTCCTGTTGTGACACTGGCCCTTTAAAATAACTACTATGGTCAAATTTTAAGAAGCACTTTTGATAATGGGGGGGGGCGGGCATGTTTAAAAAACTAAAGATACAGCCTTAAAATATTTAAACTGCAGTATACTAATTTTAAAGTCTTTATTTATTTTCTACTTTCTAAAATCACTTTGCCAATAGCCAGGTTTAACTAGTCAAAAAAAAAAAAAAGGCAGTACATTTCTGAAATATTTTGAGGCTGTTGTATGCTAATGTGCAGCTCAGAAGACTTGATAAGGGTGGGGGAAGGTGTCTTACCAGATAACACTGGGGATCTTTGTTTTGGCCAGTACAGAGACATACAAGCAGACTGTAATCCTAATTAACACATTAAAAGCGTCTAATTAATATATGTGAGCTAGTCATTTGACTATAAAAAACAATACATTTTCTAGGACTGATTATCTGTAAAACGAAAGCCAATTGTTTTAGCCAATCAGGTTAGCTGAAACATTTGACTTAAACTTTGGCGGTTCCTGTTTGTGCTACAAAGCAGCCTGGGATATGAAGTGCATCACTTATATGTGCTATGTATTGCTGCTGACATACAAACAGCAAGCAACAGTAGGTAAATAGTGGGTTAATATAGCCCCACTGATGCTGCATGCTGATTGGGGGAAGGGGTGTAGACAGCCCCTGGGAGGTGTCAACATAATCAGAGGGATTTTTAGATATTAATAAGGATTGTAGAAATGTATTAATCCATGAAACTTGGATATGCCTTTAAGAACTTGATTTTGAAGTGACATAGTCCCTTTATAGAGAGATAGAATTGTGTTCTCCTCCGCTTGTCCAGCACTCACACACAGCGGGAATCTCCTGTGCACTCAAACTTGTAATTTATTAACAACCTTGCTAGTTAAATTCAAAACTAGCTAAGCAAACACATAAGGAGACTTACTGGGACACTAGACACTAAAATGTCCTCCCATATTGGATAAAAAAAAAAAAAAAAACTATCCAGCTGATGATAAATTTTACTTTTCATCTATTTTTTTTTTTCTTAGATTAATTGTTTTCTTCATCTGTTTTTGGTACAATTTGATAATTTTTGAAAACAGACCATTTTTAGAATTCTTTTTCTGCACTTTTTTTTACCCAAAATGTTTGCACATTTGAGAGTATGGGACAGAGCTGAAGATATCTGACAAGTTCTGCTGTGCCGGATACAAAAACATGTTAGACTGGAATCCAAGATCATGGTATTGGGGCAGGCGTCACTACCCACAGTGGTGGAAAGAAGCCAACGTCTTAGAGCAGCGATTCAACATGGGCTCCCTCAGAGCCCAATGCCTCCACACGCTGCCATATTTATAACACACACACACACACACAGGGATATGGGAGGATTCTGAATTTCACTAGAAATAAAATATCCCTGTGGAATATCCCTAGGAATCCATTTTGTGTTTGTTACATCACTTCCTCAAAACAAGGGTGCGTTTTGGCCATCAGTGTTGATAGGGGTGGGCAAGGAGGGAACAGAGAGCCATTGTAAATATAATTGGACATTGACCCAGAAGCAGACCCCTTGCATCATTTACTGCAACAATAGCTCTGCAGAAATGTAAGCTCCCCCCTCACACACACAGCTTCCACCAATGTATCATGGATCCCTCCAGGGTCCTACAGAGGCACAAGCATCCCCCCTTCAATTAAACTTTCTATATTACTTTTTCTTGCTTAATTATGCTCAGACTGAGTTTTTAAACAACTATTTTTTCTTCATTGAACGGTGGTCATTTTGTGAATCCGGCGAGTAATGTAGAAAAAGGCAAAGCCTGCACATGCAGTGCGGATGTTAACTGGCACTGGGAGCGAACAGATCCTGAACACATGTTTTGACAAATTTATTTTCCTTTCCTTTGTAATTGCTCCTAGAAGAATTGGGAGCTGTATGCAAGTATCTGGAGCCAGGATACAGAGCCAGTCATCGCTCACGCAAGGAGTGCGCGGGCGAGCGGGATGGGGCTCCTGCTTCCCTCCATACAAGTCCTGTCCAAAGCTGCTGAAATCTGACCACTGCAGAGGGACATGCTGAAGGTTAGGCCGGGGTATGGAAATCATACTGACCATTAGAGTGTAACACAACATGGACATTAGGCCCGAACAGATACCCTATGGGACAAGCACTTCAGATCCAAAAGTACCACACACAGAACCACTTGGGAATGCCATGTGTGCTAGGGACAAGACAACTAAATAGGATAGATAGAGATTATATATATATATATATATATATATATATATATATATATATATATATATATATATATATATATATATATATATATATATATATATGCAAAAAATGCATTACTCCTGCCACTCGTTGTGCCTTGTGGAATCAATTTATGACAAGCACCAAGGATCAGGGCAATAAAATTTGAAGCCATGGCAATGCGGTTTGCCACACAATGTAAAGCTTTTTCTACTCTGAGGACCTTCGGCGCTCATTGCGAGCCTATCCTCATGTACATTTGTTCCTCTGAGCAACTTTGGCGCTCATCACAAAGACACACACACGCATATATTTTAAAAATAATAATTAAGAAATTAGTTACTTAATACATGAATATAAGTTACCTATTTCTAATGAATATATGCAGCAATCAATAGCCTGAAGAGCTAACAATCGGTTTGTATTTTCCTGCAGCATACAATGTACAGTTGGACTGTTGCTGCCCTGAGGACAAAGTGTCAGCAATGTGCATCAGAAATAGGCTGCGTGCGCGAGGCCAAACCGTTGGTTTAGTTGTGTAAAGCACCATTTTAGAGCCATAATGTTATTAGTTGCAAGTTAGTGTTGTAAAATGGCGTTGTTTGTCTATGGGTTACGCGTCTCGCAAGCATTTTCCGTCCTTTGTAATAGTTTATTTTGTACCTTATACGTTCCTGGGTAAAAGTGGTACACGGCTGGCAGTGTTTTGCACGGTTTGGGGTCGTGTAGCCTCGCTTACATTTAGTTCTTTTTTTCCAGATGCCATTTTTTCCCCCTTGCTTAGGCGATTTGAGTGATTTTCGGTTTGGGCGTTAACTTCGTATTTTTCCGACCTCTTATTTTTTTCTCAACTGCTTGCAACCTAAGGCGATCGCGCGTTTCCTAAGTGCTTGGAGGCCAAGTCCTACGTTCAATGCCTCAACTGCTCGTTTCGCAGGCGATGAGCGCCTCTGGCCTCAACTGCTCGCCTGGCTAAGTGCTCCGAGCTCTGAAGACTTCTGTGCTTCAACGGCTCATGTAACGAAGATTCACAGTTGGACAACTATTATTGACACTCACAGATTCTATCGCTCTTTTGCTCTAGGAATCAGTTCCACGAAGATGAGGCAGTAACCTTGCAACAGTGCTGTCTGTGGGTAGGGGCTTTGCTTAAAAAACGGTGTAATTAAGCAGGCATATGCTTAAGGAGTCATGTTTGAAATGGTATTTGGATTAAAGAGCAAAGCCTTTGTGGGCACATTTACATGTCCCTGCTCAGGTTCCCAGAATGCAGTGTAATAACTATATTTCTCGGAATTCTCAGCAGGAAACAAATTTTTTTAACTTGTTTTAGACATTCAGATATTAACACAAATGTAATATACACACACATTATATATATATATATATATATATATATATATATATATATATATATATATATATATATATATAATAAAACAGTACATTTGTGTTCACATTTGAATGTCTAAAACATTACGTTTAAGGATGAATCTACACAGACTTTGCATAAAAAGCATAATTAAACAGTTCTTGTACCCCAATGGGACACTATTTTAACCCAAAATGATCACTCCATACAAAACCTGAAAATCAAAATACCCAAGAGGGAATTTCAAAAACAATGTAGTGTCCTAATCTATCAGGGACCATATTTCAGCAGCATGTTGCGGAGAGAGGGTCACCGATTGGCTAGTATGAGACACAGCACAGCTGAGTCTGTGTCTGTATACGCTGCAGAGTGCAGACCCTTACAGGGACTAATTGTTTGATTTTAGGCAGTAAAAAAAACAACAGAGCTTATAAGCACTACTTAATAAAATAAAGTATATAAAGTAACTAGATACACAGGGATTATTATATACCTTGTAAAATCCAGAAACATTACATATCCCTTTAAAGCATTTAATAAAAATAAAGAGCAGGTTCATGACTAAATATCATCAGAACAGTAAGAAAGCAGAGAAAATGTATTTCTTTCTTTTTTGTCCTTTGTGACTGAGCTTAATGAAGCAGCACAGGGGGGGAGGAGGGACAGCGGTCAGTCATCACCCAACGCAAATAGTTCCTTCGAGTCCAACGCTGACCTCATGTCCCAGAATTCACACAGTCACATGCACAGGGACAGCGACTGCTGCACGCGGGCCTGGGACTAGGCAAGAAAATACTAAGCGCTTCCTGCGCAGACAGGGACAGCTGGGCATGTGGACGTCCGGCTAATTAACCCATTCCCTGCCTGGTCACTAAATACTTGGGAACTGTCTGCAATCAGAATCCAAGACTACAGGTTACCACGTACATCACCCCTCACAAAAAGCACAGTGTGGGTGTCCTGCTGTATGTAGAAAAGATTCCTCATTATAATGCGGGCACAGATACTAGATGGGCAAGTTTTGCCATTTAAATTCTGACAAGCTCATATACGAAAATGCACACTTATAAAAATAAAATAAATAAATAAATAAATAAATAAATAAATAAATATATATATATATATATATATATATATACATACATATATACATATATACATACACACACACATATACATACATACATACATACATACACACACACACACAGCTGAGAAAAAACAAAAAACACAAAAAAATGATTTAACTGCCACAGTCTAGACCTGCAGCAGTAGCTTGAGTTGGCTCTTGAACTTTTCACCCAATCCAATCACTATTCTGTGTCAGTCATAGAAATGGAAGTCCTAATAGTTGATTCTCTCTTCATAAACAGGAGAAAGTGGAGAACCAAGTAAGGTCCATCCTTTTTACATGGTAGTCAATATCCTTGAGGAGTGATCTTAAATATAAAAGAAACATAGGTGCTTAAGTGGCCTTTAAAAGGCTGGTATTTGGATCAAAGACAGAAGCCTTTGTGGGCACGTTTGCATGCCCCTGCCCAGGTTCCCAGAATGCAGTGCAATAACTGTATTTCTCAGAATTCTGGGAAAATAGGTTTTTAACTTATTTTAGATGTTCAAATGTACTATTTATTTATTTATATATATATATATATATATATATATATATATATATATATATATATATATATATATATATATATATATATATATATATATATATATATATATATATATATATACATACATATACATACACACACATATATACACACACACATACAAACACACTTAGTAACCACTGTGGATTCCCAGAAAGACAATTATTGTACTGCATTCTGAGCCACAGGGCGGAGACATGCAAATGAGGAGACAATGCCTTCTTGCTCTTAAATCCAAACTGCTACTTTAATACGTATCTCCTTCAAATGCATATGCCCGCTGTACCACAGATTTAAAGCAAAGGATTGGATTTTGCACAAACCATAAACCCACTCACATACAGTACTGTTTCAAGCTTAATGGCTATCATCAGTGCAAGGTTGGTTTTGATTTGTGTGAGTGAGTAAGTAACCATTTTATGTATGGTGAGCAAAAGAAGCCCTCCAACGTACAGAAAAACAAATACATACATACAAATGGGGATGGACAAAAATATCTCATATTTAGGAGCCAGACAGGCTGTTTCTAGGAGCCTGTATAAAAGTCCTTCATAAAGATACATTATACTTCAGAAAAAAAAAAAATCTAGGTGGCAGAAGTACTAATTTAGGAGCCTAGGCTTCTTTGATCCTGGGAAATTTCCACCCTTATTTATATACACACACAAATGCACCACCACACTAAGTATATCTGCCCCATAGACTGACATCATGGATACACATGTAAGTCTGTGTGCAGATAACTTCATGTATATATTACATAAACAACCCAGCTCGCTGACGTAGGGAAGGAAATATGAGCCGCGCCTCTGCAAATACAAACACTTCTATCTAAACTACAATAAATAAGCCTGCTTTCAGTTTTTAAACTAATCCCTAAAAATAAACCATGTAAAATAAATAAAAACTGGATGTGGTTCAGCGCCCCCGCAATGTGTCAGGGGCTGCAGTTTCAGTTTATTGCGCCTATGACCCAAACGCAGGAATTCCAGCACAGACATCGGTATATCTCAGACTGCTGATAAGAACTGCTTGGCCACAGCACCATTTCCTATCTGCATTAAAAACCACACAGCGGGTTTGCTCTTTGCCCTTTTTTTATGTTCAGGATATCCTAACTCCTATTGCAGAGATTGTTTTCCTTAATTTAGTATAGTCTCTACTAATTGTACTTGGATGCGGCTCAGTGTAGTCATATAGTTCCATTCTGAAAAATAATGGTCCCATTTATAGATTATCCTCATCTGCATAAATTAAGTATCCTCATCTGAAGAGCTAGCCATTAATGGAATAAATGCTCTAAGAAAGTTATTTATATGCAAATATCTCTGTGGGTAGTCACTAAACTGTCCATTAGACTTCCTGAAAGTATTGGCATTAAAGCTCAACTCCAATGACCACCTGCACCAGCCAATGAATGGATCCCACTGGTTCGGTCCACTCCTCTGCGGGTTTCTGTGTATTGGTACTCAGCATTCCCTGGTAGGAAGCCTTCTTGGGTTCTGGGCAAGATGGCAGTTAGTAAGGGACTCTGTCCCAAGCACTTGTTTTAATGCATCATGTTTCATCACTAGGTCTCAAGCACACAGCAATAAGTAGAGAAGTATTAGGTAACCATAATGTTAGGATAATGTTCTGCTCACATTCCTCTGAGCTCATATCACAAATATTGACATAGCAACCTATATCACCACAGCACTTCAACTCAAGTTTCTCCCCCATCAAAGTGGTTGTCACACCACCTCTCTACTATTCCCAACCCATGCCTACAATATTTATAGTGCCTTTATTTATAGTGCCTTGCAAAAGTATTCACCCCCCCCCCCCCCCCCTTGGCATTTTTCATGTTTTGTTGCCTCACAACCAGGAATTAACATGGATTGTTTGAGGATTTGCATGATTTCATTTACAGAACATGCCCACAACTTTGAAGATGTTGTTGTTGTTGTTTTTTGTTTTTTATTGTGAAGCAAACAACAAATAGGAGCAACCTTTTGCGGCAATCACAGCTCCAAGTCGCTTTGGATATGTCTCTATAAGCTTGCCAACTGTTCCAGCTCCTTCAAGTTGGATGGTTTGCGCTTGTGAACAGCAATCTTTAAGTCTGACCACAGATTTTCTATTGGATTGAGGTCTGGGCTGTGACTTGGCCATTCCAACACATTTACATGTTTCCCCTTAAACCCCCCAAGTGTTGCTTTAGCAGTGTGTTTGGGGTCATTGTCCTGCTGGAAGGTGAACCTCCGTCCTAGCCTCAAATCACGCACAGAGTGGTACAGGTTTTGCTCAAGAATATCCCTGTATTTAGCACCATCCATCTTTCCCTCAACTCTGACCAGTTTCCCAGTCCCGGCTGCTGAAAAACATCCCCACAGCATGATGCTGCCACCACCATGTTTCACTGTGCGGATGGTGTTCTTGGGGGTGATGTGATGGGTTTGTGCCAGACAGCATTTTCTTTGATGGCCGAAAAGTTCAGTCTCGTCAGACCAGAGCACCTTCCTCCATACATTTTGGGAGTCTCCCACAAGCCTTTTCGCAAACTCAAAACGTGCCATTTTGTTTTTTGCTGAAAGTAATGGCTTTCTTCTGGACACTCTGCCATAAAGCCCAACTCTATGGAGCGTACGGCTTATTGTCGTCCTATGTACAGATACTCCAGTCTCTGCTGTGGAACTCTGCAGCCTCTCTGATTAACCGTTTAAAAAAATAAAAAATCGGTAATCCCGAGCGTGGCTCAGGGTTAATTTACGGTTTCTAAAATCAGTAACACGAGCCATGCTCCGGGTTACTGCAGGAAGCCCAGTGCTGCCAAAATTGCCTTTGCCTCCTCAGCACACCATTCCTCCTCCTCCATCCCACATTATCATCCTCCTCCCCCCCTATCCTCCTCCTCAGTTCCACCTCTCCAGTCCCTGTCACCCCCTCTCTCCTTACTTGTTGTTCTAATCAGATAGCTACCTGCTCATCTCTCCCCCCGCAGCATGTCTTCAGCAGTGACCGGAATATGCTAATGACGCGATGCGCTTGTGACGTCACGTCATTAGCATATGCCGGTCACTCCACTGCGGGAAGACGTGCTGCGGGGGGAGATGAGCAGATAGCTCATCTGATTAGAACAACAAGTTAGGAGGGGGGGAAGTGAGGAAAAGGATAAAGCGGAAAAGGAGGAGGTGAAGGGGGAAAGGGAGGAGGAGAATAGGGGGAAGGAAGACGGAAGGGGAAAGGGAAGATGATGAAGATAAAGGCGGAAGTGGAGGAGGATAAGGTGGAAAGGGCGGTATGATGTCAGTATTTTTTAATGTACAGCTTTAACATTCTAAATACTGACATAATCATACCGCCAGGCGGGTTAATGCCCTCCTTGCCCAGTCCGTGAGTATTGGTGGGCGCCGTATGTTGGCAGGTTTGCTGTTGTGCCATGTTCTTTCAATTTGGTTATGATAAATTTAATGGTGCTCCTGGGGATAAAAGATTTGGATTTTTTTTCTAACTTACCCTGACTTGTACTTCTCAACAACATTATCCCTTACTTGTTTGGAGAGTTCCTTGGTCTTCATGGCAGTGTTTGGTTAGTGGTGCCTCTTGCTTAGGTGCTGCAGCCTCTGAAGCCTTTCAAAAAAAAGGTGTGTGTATGTAATGACAGATCATGTGACACTTAGTGAAATGATGTCCACCTGTGTGCAATCTAATTATGTGACTTCTGAAGGTAATTGGTTGCACCAGAGCTTTTTATGGGCTTCATAACAAAGGGGGTGAATACATACGCACATGCCAATTTTCTGTTTTCTATTTCTACAATATAGTTTTATGTAAATATTTTTTTTCTCATTTCACCTCACCAACTTAGACTATTGTGTTCTGATCCATCACATAAAATTCACATTAAAAAAACATTGAACTTAAGGCTGTAATGTAACAAAATAGGTAAAAAGTCAAGGGTGGTGAATACTTTTGCAAGGCACTGTATATGGCCTTGCTTATCCATATCATGCCTTACTAATATGTGCAAAAATACTCTGACATCCAGATGCCTCAACACTCATGGTCCTCTTGTGTGCCCACACACATTTCTCACCCTTTCCAATCCTGATATTGCTTTGATCCTTTCTCCCAATATTTCATTTCAATCAATTGCACCCATGACCCTGACCTTGTCTCTGGCCCATTATAGCACTACAGCTAATATCACAAGCCTCTATATTCCAAAAAAATAAGTATGTTACACACCTTGGATAAAAAAGACACTACATACAAATAGAAGTGAATGAAATACCTCCAGCAGAGCCAGATCAGCAGAAACAAAAATAGTGACTCCCATCATTTATAGATAAATTCTATTGCTTTTTTTCCTTTTCCTTGCGATAAGATTTTGCCTTTTATCTCATGTAGACCTTTTAATGTATGAAAAAAACTTTAGATCACTTCCTTTTGAAATATCTTCCCAAAACCATTCATGAGTCTTGAACTTCTCTTTTAATGTGTCCTTTTGAAATTAGAACATTGATAAATATGTTTCTTATAATAAAATTGCATTAAAATGTTTGCAATTTTGGTCCATCCACCAAAAAAATGTCCGCTCTCACATTCCTATGTCTGATTATTGCCAGTAATTGCGCACAAAAAAACAAAACGTACTTACAAGAAATAGTATTAGCTGTTGATATTAAGCTCCATCCATTACCTTCCTGTTTTTATGCATGGTGGTACTGGCCAATTGGAGATGTGCTAGTTTACAAATTGGCTGGCATCACTAGTGTTAACCATTGCACTGCCAGACATATGTAGACTTTATGCCAGCACTCTAAGCACCAGTCCCCCCCCCCAGCCATCCTTCACCAAGGTCATAACACAATCTATGGTTGACCTTTGTACAAAAGCCACCTATTCCAGCCTGGCACTGGTGAGGTTTTCTCTACCTGGCTGTGTACACCGTGTTTTGGAGGTGCTCACTATTTTTATTGGCACAGCCAAGTTATACTTTGTGTAAACTCCCAGAGAAATGTAACCCAGCCCAGTGCTCCATTATGAAGAGCTGACAAACTGGGACTTGGCATTGCAGACCGTAATTAGTATAGGTCCGTCTGCCAGGTGTGGGATCGGCGCATGAATAATGCGTTCAATTCAGCATCAATGCTTGTTCTTACAAACCGGCTGCGCATTCACAATCATGGAGGGTTACACTAGAATATATATATATATATATATATATATATATATATATATATATATATATATATATATATATATATATATATATATATATATATATATATATCTCATGAAATAAAAAGGACACATTGAGGGTTACAAATATGGCAGAATTTAAAAATGCAGCCGATAATTCATTGAATGTTATTAAAATATTTTTTTTTTATAGGAAGCTTACATTGAAGTTTGTAATATTTTCCTCAGTCTCTCTCGGATCCACTCTATAATTACATGCTAATGGATGACCATTGCTAATCACCCATGTGATCTGATGACACAAAGAAGAATGAGCATGTGGAGACCCCAAGAAGTAATTAGCCTAGTTAGGATAATTACTGGCTAACAGAGGATCAATTAAACTAGCCTGGTGGTCCTAACAATGGGAGACCACTCCTGTTCTTATTTTATCCCTCAGAGCCTTATTTTTAAGTTGCCAATGTTATTCAATCTCAATAAAAAGGCATCATGGGATAACACAAGGTCTCTAAGACAGGCTTGTTTGGTGTTAGTCTACTGGACCAGAACCAGACCATATTTTTCAGGTTGTCCTGTGTCAGAACACATAAGCAAATAAAAATAATTGAGTTCTTGATAGTTTTACTTGTACTTTATCTGTGTCCTTCCCTGCTGTGTGTAGGCAACTCTATATCAGCAAGATGGGAAAAAAAAAAAACCACAGGACAGCCTCCTAGACAGAACCACTTTCACCCACTGTACATCTAACAGGGGATACAAAGAAGAGAATTGTCTAATTTCAAATTGAGGTTTTAATCGTTACATTGAATTTGTCTTTCACTAAAAATACTGATTTTAAGAAACAAACACGTTAAACCCTATTGTCAGCCACTTGTAACATTGGGAAAGCCTGTTCTCTCACCTTAGTGAGCCAGGCCCTCTTCGTTTGTGTCCTTTCCCCATGTTATATCCCAGTCAGCCTTTTCGTATACGGTGTGTTGTTCAGTCTTTCACTCCCCGTGGCCCCATGGACTACAGCAATCCAGGCACAATCTCTATGTCTCTAATGTTTATCCATATGGTTTTCTTGTCAAAGATACTGGAATAGGTTGCCAGTTCCTTCTCCAGTGGGCAGCAATTTGTCTGACCTATCTGCTATGAACTGCCCATCTTGAGTGACCCTACATGGTATAGCCCACAGCTTCATTTAGGTACACAAGCCCCTTCACGACGACAAGGTAGCAATCCAGACGGGGTCCTATGCTGTGACACACTTGACCACCCTAGTGATGACCGAGGACCCTAAACATCCTAAATTTAGTGAAGCAACTGCCTACAAATATATATTTGGGGTGTTAAAAAAAGAATGAAAAAAAAAAAAACAACAAACAAACAAACAAACATCTTGAACTAGGACAAAATCTTTTTATAAAAAAAAAATAAAAAAAAAAGGTATTCTATTGATAAATGTACATAAGTATTTCCTGGATTTCTATACCCCTGATAATCTGTGCCCAATTTAAACAAAAAAATTCTTCCCAGTTTGTGCATCCTGACAATGTAGGCCCAATATAAAGAAGGTGATGGATACGCCTGACAGGGCAGGTTGTTATGGCAACGCCAGGAGTCCATTTTCTTCTGATTTTATTTATTTAGCAGACTTAATAAACGTATAGATGTGATTATTCATCTTACCCAAACGGGTTGCAGTGCTTGAGAATTAAAATAGAATAGTCTTGGAACAGAAACTGGACCACAGATCTGAATGTTACCCCATACTTGTTTTCCCCCCTTTTTCTCTCCATACATTGTCAAGGTCTTTTTTTTTTATATATACAATCAGTCTTATTTATTATTCCACGGCTCCCCTGCACGCCCCTTCCATGGGAAAGGAGAGTTCCCTCCTTTTCATGTAGCATAGCTACGCCATGACATCAGCTGCTCTGAAGTCTGCCACAGTCAGGGGTTCAATTCCCCCCCTCCCCATTACTGCAGCTGTGCTCACACAAAATGATGATATCACCCAGGTCCTGTGCATTAACCATTCCACTGCCGGGGGAGGAGAGAGAAATCTGCATGCTGAATATGATGAAAACAGACCCATAAAAAAAAAAAAATACAGAAATTTAAAAATGATATAGAGATAGATATATATATATATAATTAAAAAAAAAGGACATCTGTGTTCACATTTGAATGTCTAAAGCAAGTTAAAAAACCTGCTTCCAGCTCAGAATTCCGAGAAAAACAGTTATTACACTGCATTCTGGGAAGCGGAGCTCGGACGTGCAAATGTGCCCACAAATGCCTCGCTCTTCAATCCGTAGCCATTATCAAACATGGCTTCCTTTAAGCATATGCGTGCTGTATTGCACAGCTTTAATGCAAAGCCGAGGTTGGATTAAACACAAGTGGAATATCTATCTATCTATCTATATATCTATATTTATATTTTATGTATGAAACATGAATACTGGGATTTGAACTCACAACCTTCCATATCAAAGCCAGTTGTTTTAACCATGGCACCATCTCACTGCATGATAAAGAATTAATATAGCAATTAATAAAGATAAAATATAACACACACACCTAATCCTAGTTCCTATAATTTTACTTTTGCCTCCTTTATACCCAAACTGATCCATTTTGTATGACAGGGAATTCCACAGGAAAATTGAATAAAAGATAAGATACAGAAAAATGTTCTGGGTGCGTATTAGGAGGTTGTATCTTAGAGTCCTGTAAATCCATTTTAAGTACACAGGGGACTGGTACTAATTTAGTCCTAAAAAGAAAGATATCTTTTTTTTCTTCCCCCACAGGCCTACATTACAAAATGAGCCTAGCTGTATATATTCAAGGTGTGTTCTAGCCTATCAGGATAACATTACATATGTATTTATTCCAAATGATATGTAGTAAATCTAAACTAAGATGTCTTGTTTGATTGTGGTTCTTTGAGACTGTACTTATATACAATACATAAGACCACCTATGATATCCCACCACTATAAACCAGTGGTGGGCAAATTGAACCTATGTTGCCCACAATTGGTATAGGCAAGTTAGGTCCCACAGAGCCACACACAGGCCCAGATTTCTGTATATCCTTCCTGCAACATACAGGTGAAAGTCATCCCGATTGACTCACCTGGGCACTGAAAGGAAAACCTTAAATCCAGGCCTTTGTGTGGCTCTCCAGAACAGAACTTGCCTACTCCTGGTACAGGCTGTAAATCAGAAGTGGCAACAGGCTGGCGTTGGGCCACATACTGTAGTAATGGTATTTGTCAGGACCCGTCTAACAAAGTGACATCATGTAACTCGGCATCGCTCCCACCAGAATTAGTTTTTTTTGTATGGATTGCACTTTTTCAATATAAAATATTTCGCTCACTGGGTTTTGATTAATTAAGGCTGCAGATATAAAAGTACTCTAGTGGCCATTTAAATATTAAAGAGGCAAGAAAGGACAAGTGTGTATCTATCTATAGGTCACAAAGGGTTGGAAACGACTGAATGATGCAAGAAAAATAAATAAATAAAATAAAAAAATCAGTGCGGTCCAACTGTTTTCTGTGGCCAAGGAGAGTCTATTCAAACCAAATTTTATTGGATCATTATATATGTCATTATTAACTGAATAAACTCTACCTTTATATTATATATATATATATATATATATATATATATATATATATATATATAAATATATTATTATTATCTTTATTTATATCGCGCCAACATATTCCGTAGCGCTGTACAGGGGTTGAGTACATAGCAGAAAACAAATTAAACACCTTGTAAAGAATGGAGGGCCCTGTTTTTGAGCATAAAATCAAATGTACATAGAGCTTGTTTCCAAGGCACTGACACAAGATTGAAAACTCACAAACTTACAATCTAAGGGTCTATATATATATATATATATATATATATATATATATATATATATATATATATATATATATATATATATATATATTAATTATTGTTTTCTCCATGACTGGATGCTAGATCGACATCATAATAGGACATCACTGTAATAAAGAAAGAACTGCGGAGAAGCTCATTACACTGCGAGCCTCATGGGACTTACGACCCGTAGGACTTAGGACCAAAACCCATAAATACACTGTGTGCCTCGCAAAATCTAACTTTAACGGCTGAAACACGGAACCGGAAAGACCTAAAAAACAAACAAAAAAAAAATGCGCCTCAAATTCACTTACACACACCCCACAGTGGAAGAGCCAGTAAGCAAGTTAATTTGAGGCATATTTGTCATTTTTTCACGACTTAAAAATCGCCTAAGCGAGAAAAAAAAAAAAAAAAAAAAAAAAAAACAGCTCCTGAAAGCACACAACAGAACAAAAACGAGGCCAAAGGACGTAGAAACAAGCCATAAGCAGCAACACTTCATCCAAGCCACTAACACTTAACACAAGGTAGTGACACTTAACACAAGCGACTAAGACAAGCAAACACGCACTTAAAGTGAGGCCTATAAACTACACAGGGGGAGAGGCTTGCAATGAGCGCCAAAGGCGCTTATTGCGAGCCAGGAGATGAGCTCGGTTGGTGATCATTGCAATGCAGGAAAGTTATGGCTCGCGATGAACGCCAAACGTGCGTAGAGGGTCCATAGCTTTGCATTGTGTGGCAAACAGCATTGCCAGGCTTACAATTTTACTCCTGTCATTTATATATATATAATATATTTATGTCTATCTATCTAAACATGGTGAAACCTATTGCTGCAGAAACAGTTGCCGATATGCTTTGCAAAAAAAAGTTACAAGACACATATGAGTATAACATGTCTATATAGCAAATATTTAAAAAGACTAATCCTCATCATCATATTATTTCCTGTCTTGCAAAATAAGGTTTCATTTTCTGTGAAAACACTAAATTCTGACGATCAGCTACATCTGTTTGTCTGACAAATGACAGCGTAATTATGTCAAAAGGAATCATTTACAGACTAAGAGCTGACAGCGATCTTGAGAACACATGCAATAAAATTTGTGAATAAAGTCCAAAGGTTTTGTTTACTTCAAAAAAGCTTCCAGATTAAAAATAAAAAAGTGCCATGCACAACCCTGTGGTCCTGGGAGCAATATAAACTGTAAATGCACAATTCCATTATGTTTGTGTGTCCAGTATGCCACGAATACCAAGCAGATCAGCATGACCATAAGTATGTCCTGGTGTGTTATGGTTCACAAGATCACCAAGAGTAAGAAACAACTGAACGAAGCACAAAAAATTGCGTATATACATACAAACATACATACATACATACATACATACATACATACACACACACACATACATACATACACACACACAAACACTTTAACTTAAGTTATGGAAAGAATTTTCATTGTTGCATCAAAAAAATGTATGTGAAATTTTAGTGTGCTCTCTTTTTTCAACTAAAGGCCTCTGAGCACAAAATCTTAAGCAGCTCTTATGGCTTGCCCTCTAACAGCCAATGAGATGTACAGACTAAAGACTGCAAGTTTAAACAGCTTTAATTTTTTTTTTGCGTGAAAAAATAAGTTTGATGTTCAAAATGTGCGTTTTTTAAATGCTTTAAAAAAAATTAAAAAAAATCAGTTGTGTTCAATGTCCGTGTAATGTACAATTATTTTGCTTGATCTTTAATATAAAGCATTAGGCAAAGCAAAAAAGTCAAATGCTTGACCTAAAAAAGTAACCAAAAAACATAGAAAAAAAATAAAATAAAAATAGGCACCTGACTCTTGGTTCATATCCGATCTAGAAAATAGAACATTTAGCGTCTCCTTTGGCGTCTCTACTTCCCCTCGCCCTCTGTCGGCGTGCCCCAAGCGTCAGTCCTAGGCCCCCTTCTTTTCTCCATCTACACATCCTCCCTTGGTGCCCTAATTAAATCTTTTGGATTTCAGCATTATCTATATGTATAGACTATATACATCTATGCAGATGACACTCAAATCTACCTCTCTGCACCTGAACTATCCCCCTCTCTGCTAGCTCATGTTGCCAATTACCTCTCTAGCATATACCCATGGATGTCTGTGCGTCGACTTAAACGCAATACGTCAAAGACAGAACACCCTCTTCCTCAGCTCCCACCCCTCACTTATCTCTCACTGTTGACAATTATCACTCCCACCTCCCAGGCCCGCTGTCTCTGGGGTCTATTGGACCCCGCAATCTCTTTCATTCCTTCCCATTCACTCACAAAATCTTGTCACTTTCCCCTAAAAAACATATCCAAAATACGTCACTACCTTACACAAAACAGCAAAAATTTGAATTTGAATTCACTCTCTCATCAAATCTTGCCTAGACTACTGCAACTCTCTCCTTGCTGGCCTTCCTATCACCCGTATTTCTCCACTCCAATCCGCATCCACTAGACTCATTTACCAAAATCTACGCACAGTGTCTGCGGCTCCTCACTGTCCGGCACTCCACCGGCTTCCCATAGCCTACAGAATAAAATCCCAAATCATGACCCCAACAAAGAGCCCCCCCACAATAGTGCATCCTCCTACATCTCGGCTCTCATCCCAAAATACACTCTCACCAGCACTCTTCACTCTGCTAATGACTTTCTTCTCTCCTCCTCTCAATCCCGCCTACAAGACTTTTTTCATGCTGCCCCTATTCTTTGGAACTCCTTGCCTCGCACCACTATAAATCCATGTGTCTCAAATCCTTCAAAATCTCTTTAAAAACGCATATATTAGAAGAAGCCGGCCATCTTTAGCCTTTACATGCTCTATCAGTCTCCTGTACACCACCCACACCCTTTAGAGTGTAAGTTTGTGAGTTTTCAATCTCGATAGGTGCTTTACAGAAAGCACGGTGTATGTCTGATCGAAAGCTCAATAACAGAACCCTCCATCCTTTGCACGGTTTGAAATTGTTCTTGACTTGTACTTAACCCCTGTATAGCGCTTCAAAATATGCATTATATATAAAAATTAAAAAAAAGATGGAGATATATCTACAGCACATGCATTGGAGAGCAAAAGTAACTTATTTTATTTCCATCAGTAAGGCCTAAAGAGGATTGCTCCTGTATGTAGTGCTTTTGGTTCTACAGACCCCCAAAAACTAAAGGTTCTGAACCATTGGGTTCTGCAGCACACGGCGGATGGGTCTCTGTGTGTTGTATGGCTGTTAAATGTCATGTTGTTGGGCCAGACGATAAGTATATACAGAAACCAGAAAAATAGATTTGATGGTGATTTAATATTCAAAAACACCCATCTAGTCTCTCTAAAAAAAACAATCTACTTAAAAGCTTGGCTTGCATAAGCCTTAGGATGGCCGTATGTTTATCCCAGGCATGCTTAACATTCCTTAAAGGGACATGGAACATAATGGGTTTTTTCAGGCATTTAAAATAGCATGTTCTAAACATATAATAAAATGGACAGTCAGCTGGTGGTCCCCATTAGAAGAAAGTAGCCAGTGGGTCCTGGACTTTCTGTTGTAAGATATGAGTTATGGACAATGTGGACAAGGCCCACAAACCAGAGTATGGTCCCAAAGCACTGACATATTCTAACATTGTAATCAGTGCTGCTAAAAAAAAAATTCCGGTTCAACTGCTACCAAGCCCACAAATGAGAGGGAGGGGAGAGGGGACAAAGAAAGAGACACAGGGGAGAGGGGGGCAAAGACACAGGGGAGGGAGAAGGGGAGGGAGGGCAAAGACACAGGGGAGGGAGAAGGGGAGGGAGGGCAAAGACACAGGGGGGAGAGGAAGGGGGGAGAGGAAGGGGGGAGAGGAAGGGGGGAGAGGAAGGGGGGAGAGGAAGGGGGGAGAGGAAGGGGGGAGAGGAAGGGGGGGGGCAAAGACACAGGGGGGAGAGGAAGGGGGGGGCAAAGACACAGGGGGGGGGGCACAGACACAGGGGGGGAGGGCACAGACACAGGGGGGGAGGGCACAGACACAGGGGGGGAGGGCACAGACACAGGGGGGGGGGCACAGACACAGGGGGGGGGCACAGACACAGGGGGGGGGCACAGACACAGGGGGGGGCACAGACACAGGGGGGGGGCACAGACACAGGGGGGGGGCACAGACACAGGGGGGGGGCACAGACACAGGGGGGGGGGCACAGACACAGGGGGGGGGCACAGACACAGGGGGGGGGGCACAGACACAGGGGGGGGGGCACAGACACAGGGGGGGGGCACAGACACAGGGGGGGGGCACAGACACAGGGGGGGGGGCACAGACACAGGGGGGGGGGCACAGACACAGGGGGGGGGGCACAGACACAGGGGGGGGGCACAGACACAGGGGGGGGGGCACAGACACAGGGGGGGGGGCACAGACACAGGGGGGGGGGCACAGACACAGGGGGGGGGCACAGACACAGGGGGGGGCACAGACACAGGGGGGGGCACAGACACAGGGGGGGGCACAGACACAGGGGGGGGGCACAGACACAGGGGGGGCACAGACACAGGGGGGGCACAGACACAGGGGGGGCACAGACACAGGGGGGGGGCACAGACACAGGGGGGGGCACAGACACAGGGGGGGGCACAGACACAGGGGGGGGCACAGACACAGGGGGGGGCACAGACACAGGGGGGGGCACAGACACAGGGGGGGGCACAGACACAGGGGGGGGCACAGACACAGGGGGGGGCACAGACACAGGGGGGGGCACAGACACAGGGGGGGGCACAGACACAGGGGGGGGCACAGACACAGGGGGGGGCACAGACACAGGGGGGGGCACAGACACAGGGGGGGGCACAGACACAGGGGGGGGCACAGACACAGGGGGGGGCACAGACACAGGGGGGGGCACAGACACAGGGGGGGGCACAGACACAGGGGGGGGCACAGACACAGGGGGGGAGAGGAAGAGGGGGGCACAGACACGGGGGAGGGAGAGGAAGAGGGGGGCACAGACACGGGGGAGGGAGAGGAGGGGCACAGACACGGGGGAGGGAGAGGAGGGGCACAGACACGGGGGAGGGAGAGGAAGAGGGGGGGCAAAGACACGGGGGAGGGAGGCGCAAAGACACAGGGGTGGGAGAGAGGGGTGGGCAAAGGCACAGGGGTGGGCAAAGGCACAGGGGTGGGCAAAGGCACAGGGGTGGGCAAAGGCACAGGGGTGGGCAAAGGCACAGGGGTGGGGAGAGGGAGTTGTAGAGGCTCATCGCGAGGCACGCAAGTTGGGGGGGTAGCCTCAAATGTGTGGCAAACAGCATTGCAAAGCTTCAAATTTTATTGCCACCATTTTTTAAAGACAAGTCGCTAGTCTTATTTAAAATTCACAATGTGTCGTATCATTTATTTAAAATATATTTGGATATACATTATTTTTATTACTACTTTTTATTATGTGTTATTTTTATTCCATGCGTCAGCTCACCGGCCAATATAAACCCAGACCAACAGCCAGTTGGCTAGTATAAAGTGGACCAGCACATTAAAGACATTGGCCTAAGTGAATAAGGAGGAAGACGGCTACAAGTAATGCTCAATAAGACGTGTCATGGGAAAGAGGCTGTTGTTACACCAGAAAGGAACGGCCGTGGGATGGGAATTTCCAACCATGTTGACAATTGTAAATGTGTATTTCATGAGCGCCAGAGTAAGTATGGAGAGTAACAAAGTAATGTGGGGGCAGAGAGTGGCCCTGGGGCAAACTATTATACATATTAATCATAGGAGGGTGGTAAATAACCACAAATTAAAAAGTACAATTATAAAAAAAAAAAAAATTAACGTCTTAGGGAGGAAGGTTTCAAAATGACTTGCAAGAGAAAGTTCCAATGTGGGGCAAAAAGTTCTATAAAGTAACAGTTTAAATTCCCCATACAGGGTAAATAAGGACCTATCCTGTTATGTGCACGTATGGGAATGGCGACGTCCAGATGTAGTTGTCTCCAAGTGATTTTCGGGTTAGGTTTAGCGTCATTAAGTGGTGTAGGGGGTTAGGGTTAGTCTGGAGGGTTAGGGCTGGCAAGGGCTTCGGGTTAGGGCCGGTAACTGGCATAAGGAGTACATCGGGACTTGCGCACGGCTCCAGGAAGCTTCCCGTGCGTGCACATAACAGGATAGATCCGTAAAAAATAGTATAGCAAAGAGACTTATCTGCACCAGACAATGTAAATAATCACAGGTAGGTAGAGACTCTCAAATGCCCCACAGAGGGGCAGTGATGGCTGAGAAGAGGCTATCTAAAATGCCTCACTGAGGAGAATAAAGGGGCAAATTAACTGCCCTTCAGAGAGAAATGAGGTTTATCTGATCCACACAACAGGGAAGATAAACTGCCCCACATAGGGTAAATGAAAGGAGGCAAGGGAAGATCATAATTGCCCCATAATGCATATTAACAGTATAAAGGCTTAAAAATGCCCCACACACTTTAAATAACCACAGGCCTTTCAAATGCCCCACAGAGGGGGTGACAGCAGAGACAAGGGGATCTCAAATGTCAAATTGGGCAAATCAACCACTGTTTGGAGCTCACAAATACCCCACATGCAGCAAATGAAGGGATACAAGGGAAGCTCACAAAATGCCCCACAAAGGGTAATGACAGCAGGGAAGAAGTTTATAAATGCCCCAAACAGGGCAAATAACCAGACAGAAGTAGAGTGACAGCAGAGAAGAGACTCTCAATTGCCTCACAGAGGGTAAATGACAGAGGGAGAAGTACAAACCAACTGCCCCACATACAGTAAATGACTAGGAATGCTCGCAAATGCCCCACAAGCGGGAGTGACAGAAGAGAGTGTCTCAATTACCCCAAAGGGGGTAAATGAGAGAAGAGAAAAGAAGAGGAGGATAAGTCAACTGCCACAATGAGCTTCCATCCTGATGAAACACAACTGCCCCTTATGGGGTAAATGAGGGGCTCACAAATACCCAAGCAATAGTACAAATACCCCTAACAGGGTAACTGATAGAAAAGTCAATCTCCACTAAATGGGGGGCGTCCAGCAGCTCAGTTGCCCTTTGTCAGCAAAAGATGGATAGTCGAAATGCCCCAAATAGAGAGTATAAAACAAAACAACTTAACTGCCCCATGCAGGGGTAAATGTCTTAGCTGCCCCTACATGATAAGTCACGTGAGTGTTAAAGCTGATAATACCCCACAAGGCCTGCCCCGACTGCCCCAGGCCACACTACACTGCTCTACCTGCCTCACCTCCGCCCCCTGTTGCCCCTCTCAGGTACAGATGACGCAATATTACAGGGGAGCGTGTAATGACGTCATACAGCCGAGCCTCAGCCCCCTATCGGTACTCACCCCCTGGCTAGGCCTGAGCTCCGGGCCTCGCCGTCGGGTCACTGTCCGGGCTCCGGGCGGTGCGGGTGAGAACCGGCTGCGGTGAGGTCATCCGGGGAAAAAGAATCGCATGACGTCACCGTCAGCCAATCAGTGCTTAGAGTAAGAAGGGGGCGCGGCTGAGAGGAGGCCGGGCGCAGGGGGCGTGACTGACTGACGTCAGAGCAGGGAGTCCCTGATGCTCCAGGCAATCAGTAATACGTAATATAGAGAGTCAGGGCAGCTCCATGAAATATATATATATATATATATAGAGAGAGAGAGAGTCAGGGCAGCTCCATGATATATATATATAGAGAGAGTCAGGGCAGCTCCATGATATATATATATATAGAGAGAGAGTCAGGGCAGCTCCATGATATATATATATAGAGAGAGTCAGGGCAGCTCCATGATATATATATATATAGAGAGAGAGAGTCAGGGCAGCTCCATGATATATATATATAGAGAGAGTCAGGGCAGCTCCATGATATATATATATATAGAGAGAGAGAGTCAGGGCAGCTCCATGATATATATATAGAGAGAGAGAGTCAGGGCAGCTCCATGATATATATATATATAGAGAGAGTCAGGGCAGCTCCATGATAGATATATATTTATATATAGAGAGAGTCGGGGCAGCTCCATGATATATATATATAGAGAGAGAGAGAGTCAGAGCAGCTCCATGATATATATATATATATATATAAATAAAGATAATATATATATAGAGTCAGGGCAGCTCCATGATATATATATAGAGAGAGAGTCAGGGCAGCTCCATGATATATATATAGAGAGAGAGTCAGGGCAGCTCCATGATATATATATAGAGAGAGAGTCAGGGCAGCTCCATGATATATATATATAGAGAGAGAGTCAGGGCAGCTCCATGATATACATATAGAGAGAGAGCCAGGGCAGCTCCATGATATATATATATAGAGAGAGAGAGTCAGGGCAGCTCCATGATATATATATATAGAGAGAGTCAGGGCAGCTCCATGATATATATATATATAGAGAGAGAGAGAGTCAGGGCAGCTCCATGATAGAGAGAGAGAGAGACTGAGTGAGTGTGAGTCAGGGCAGCTGCATGATATATATATATAGAGAGAGAGAGAGTCAGGGCAGCTCCATGATATATTTATATAGAGAGAGTAATAGCAGCTCCTTGATTCTCTCTCTCTCTCTCTCTCTCTCTCTCTCTCTCTCTCTCTCTCTCTCTCTCTCTCTCTCTTTATATATATATATATATATATATATATATATACAGTGGATATAAAAAGTCTACACACCCCTGTTAAAATGTCCGGTTTCTGTGCTGTAAAAAAATAAGACAAAGATAAATCATTTCAGAACTTTTTCCACCTTTAATGTGACCTATAAACTGTACAACTCAATTGAAAAACAAACTGAAATCTTTTAGGCGGAGGGAAGAAAAAATATAAAAATAAAATAATATGGTTGCATAAGTCTGCACACCCTCTTATAACTGGGGATGTAGCTGTGTTCAGAACTAAGCAAACTTCCAAATCGTGTTAAATAGGAGTCAGCATACATCTGCCATCATTTAAAGTGCCTCTGATTAACCCCAAATAAAGTTCAGCTGCTCTAGTTGGTCTTTCCTGAAATGTTCTTAGTCGCATCCCACAGCAAAAGCCATGGTCCACAGAGAGCTTCCAAAGCATCAGAGGGATCTCATTGTTAAAAGGTATCAGTCAGGAGAAGGGTACACAAGAATGTCCAAGGCATTAGATATACCATGGAACACAGTGAAGACAGTCATCATCAAGTGGAGAAAATATGGCACAACAGTGACATTACCACTCTCTTCTTTTGTGAGGCGCCGTAGAGCCTCCACCTCAGCAAATGCGGCCCCTCGCTTTGCAAGGGTCCACATTTGCGGTCAGAAAGTCGTAGGGGGTCGTAGGGATGAGTGCCTATAGCGCTCTTCTCCACCAGCGCAAGGAGCACCTTTGGCGCTCCTTGCCAGCAACTGCGGCCCTCGCTATATATATATATATATAGAGAGAGAGAGAGAGAGAGAGAGAGAGAGAGAGTCAGGGCAACTCCATGTAATATATATATAGAGAGAGTCAGGGCAGCTCCATGATATATCACATATAACACATATTATAATTGTCTAACTACGAATCGTCGTCACGCTGTTTGCGTGGTCCGTACGACTTTCCGACTTAGCCGTTAAACCCGTAGCACTTAGGTAATGAGCGCCAAAGGCGCTCATTGCCGGCGAGCCTTGGGTAGCGAGGCGAGCCGTTAAACCCGGAGCACTTACTAGACGTGGGACAGAAAAAAAAGTTACGAGGCGCAAAAAATTACGAGATTAGCAGCCGAACCAAAAACCCGAAAAAAACACTAAGTACACCTAAAAAAATTACAAAAACATCACAGACAGCATGGGGCAACAGCCAGGACATCTGTGAGTGAGGTGGAACGCAAATTAAACTCCATTTAGACCATTATCGCAAATCGAGAATCGACTAAGCAAGAAAAGAAATGTCCGCCAAAATAAATGAAAACGAGCCTACACGACCACGAAGCCCGTAAAACACAGCCAGACACGTATGTGTAGAAAAATACTAATAGGGAGGACGGAAAATAACCGCGGAACCCGTAAAACAGACTAATGGCGCCATTTTACAACACTAACTTACACATTTACGCATTAACATTGGGAAATGGCGGATTTCCCGCCTAAAACAACGGTTTTATCTCGCGCACGCAGCCTATATATAGGGCACACTTGACACATAACTGACACTTTCTCCTCAGGTGATGACAGTCTGACTGGACATTTTCTGCTGATGGAAAATCAAAAGAGATTGTTAGCTCTTCAGGATACTGATTGATGAATATTAAATTCAAAAAGGTGCAGTATATTAATAATCATTAATAAATAATTAATTATTAATAAAAAAAAATAATAATTGAGGAAACAATAATTGACGCTTAATTTAGTTAGCAATACTTTCATGCTTACCTGTTTGTAAGATATTAATTTGTTGAATAATTAATTAATAATGTACTTTAATTGATTAATTAATAATTAGTAATCATTAAGAAAAAAAAAGGTTAAAAGTTTGATCTGGTTTAACAGTACAATGTTAAAGAAATAAAAAAATAAAAAATAAACATTTTTGTACTTCCTTGCAAATATGAAAAAGATTTACACTGTTAGAGAACAGCATTTCCAGCTTAAAAATTCTATTGACCGTAATTTTTTGATGGTCAAGTCGCTAGTATATATATATATATATAGAGAGAGAGAGAGAGAGAGAGAGAGAGAGAGAGAGTCAGAGAGAGAGAGAGAGAGAGAGAGTCAGGGCAGCTCCATGTAATTATATATATAGAGAGAGTCAGGGCAGCTCCATGTGATTTATATAAAGAGAGAGAGTCAGGGCAGTTGCATGTAATATAGAGAGAGAGATAGAATCAGGGCAGCTCCATGTAATATATATATATATAGAGAGAGAGAGGGTCAGGGCAGCTCCATGTAATATATAGAGAGTCAGGGCAGCTCCATGTAGTATATAGAGAGTCAGGGCAGCTCCATGTAATATATAGAGAGTCAGGGCAGCTCCATGTAATATATATATATATATATATACAGAGAGAGAGTCAGGGCAGCTCCATGTAATATAGAGAGAATCAGGGCAGCTCCATGTAATATAGAGAGAATCAGGGCAGCTCCATGTAATATATATATATATATATATACAGAGAGAGAGTCAGGGCAGCTCCATGTAATATATATATAGAGAGAGAGAGTCAGGGCAGCTCCATGTAATATATATATAGAGAGAGAGAGTCAGGGCAGCTCCATGTAATATAGAGAGAATCAGGGCAGCTCCATGTAATATATATATATACTAGCGACTTGCCCGTCAAAAAATGACAGCAATAAGATTGTAAGGCAGGTAATGCTGTTTGGTGGAGACATTAATTTTGTTGGTGGTCCGAGATCCTTTGGCGCTGATTGCGAGCCTTGCGCTGAGCGCCTTTGAAGGCGCACATTGCAAGGCTGTTGTTTGTTGTATTTGTTTTTCTTATAGGCGCTTTTGCCGTTATAGTTTTGGCGGTGATGTGTTTTTTGCTCTTATTGCAAGGCTTTGTGTGCTATGAGCAGCGTTGGCGCTTGTTGTGAGCAGCGCAGTGAATGGCTTTTATGTTTTTTGTGAGTGTTTTTTTGTTTTGTGTTTCTGTTTTTTTGTATGCTAAATAAATATTTAATAAATTAATAAATGAATATACTTTACCTATTTGGAAGTAATATATGCAGGAAGCATTGTGCTGAAGAGCTGACAATCTGTTTTGATGTTTCTGCAGCATACAATGTAGGTTTGCACTGTTGTGGAGCTGATGTGTAAGTGTCAGCAATGTGCGCAGTGTGTAGTGTACATAGGCTGCGTGCGCGAGGAAAATCCGTTAGGGTTGCTGTGTATTTCCGCATTGTGTATGTTAGTGTTGTAAAATGGCGGCGAATGTGTATGTGGTACGCGGGTGTGGATGATGGAGCATCCTTGTTAATAGTGTATCTTTGACCTCGTACAGCTTTTTGGAAAATCCGTATGTGATTGGTGGCGTTTTGCGTGTTTAGGGTCCTGTAGCCTCGTTTTTGTTTCTTTCAGCGGCCATTTTTTCTCTCGCTTAGGGGATTTTCGTGTGTCTAAACTGTGGAGTTTGGACTTAAATTGAGGTGTAACTTTACTTGCAGAGGTCCTGGGTGCCCCCCTTGCTGTGGGTAAGCTTTTTATGTGTTTGTTGTGTGTATTTATTTTGTTTTTAATGTTTTTATGTGAGCGTGGTTCGGTCGTTAAGGTCGTATCTTTGCAAGCTCGTAATGTTTTTTTTCTAAGCCCCGCAGCTCGTATTTTTGGATGGTAAGTCCGTAAATTTGTGTAAGTCCCGCCTGCGGCTGATTGCAGCCGACGTGGGAGCCTCCACCTCTGCAAATGAGCATTTGCGGGCCAAAAGTCGTAGGGGGTCATAGAGATGAGCGCTTACGGCGCTCATCAGCAGCGCAAGGAGCGCCTTTGGAGCCCTTGATGCTCCTTGCCAGCAACTGCGGCCCTCGCTTTGCGAGGGCTGCAGTTGCTGCGGGCTCACTATGCAAGCCTGCAGCGTTAGCAACAACCGCATGCTCACAACTATATATGTGACTAGCGAATTGCCCATCAAAAAATTACGGCAATGAAATTGTAATGGAGCTAATGCTATTTGGTGTATAATAATAAAAAAAACTAATAGATTAATAAAGTAATATACTTTACCTATTTTGAAGTAATATATGCAGGAAGCATTGTGTTGAAGAGCTGGCAATCTGTTTGGATGTTGCTGCAGCATTAGTGCTGTGGAGCTGCTGTGTAAGCGTGATGAATGTGTGTAGTGTAATAGTGTGCGTGCGCAATACCAAACCGTTAGCGTAGCTGTGTACTTCCGCATTGTATAAGTTATTGTTCTAAAATGGCGGCTAATGTGTGGTATGCGGCTGTAGCGGAATATCCGTAGGTCTTTTGTGGTGTTTTGCGTGTTTCTTGTGGTGTTTTGCGTGTTTAGAGTCCTGTAGCCTCGTTTTCGTTTTGTTCGGCGGCCATTTTTTCTCTCGCTTAGAGAATTTTTTAGTGTCTAAACTCTTTTATTTTGAGTTCAATTAAGGTGTAACTTCATTTTTTGAGGTCCTGAATGCTCCCTCTTGCTGTAGGTAAGCTTTTTATGTATGTGTTGTGTGTATTTATTGTGTTTTTCATTTTTTCATGTCCGCGGGTTGCGGCCGATTTTTGCGAGGTTGTAACATAGTCTCGTATTTTGTTTGCGTTACGAAGTAAAGTTTGCGAGGGTCACAGTTGCTGGCAAGGAGCACCGAAGTTGCTGCCAGCAACTGCGACCCTCGCTTTGCGAGCCCGCAAGTGTTAGCAACAACTCGTATGCTCACAACTATGAGAGAGAGAGAGAAAGAAAGAGAGAGAGAAAGAGAGAAAGAGAGAGAGAGAGAGAGAGTGAGAGAGAGTGTGTGTGTCAGTGCAGCTCCATGTAATATATATATATATATATATATATATACATACTAGGGACTTGACCATCAACAAATGACGGTCAATAGAATTTTTAATGCTGGGAAAACTGTTTGCCACACAATATTGGTCTCTAACATTCTTAACCTTTTGTTTTATTAAGTGCCAATAAATTGCAAAATAATATATATATATATTTTTTTTTTTTTTTAATACATGCAGTTATATAGAGAGATATTGGGAATTACATATATGTACTGACAGGAATACATGCAGTTATATAGAGAGATATTGGGAATTACATAAATGTACTGACAGGAATACATGCATTTTTTTTTTTTTTTTAATTATCAATGGAGTTTAATATATACATAAGAAACAGTGACTTATACACACACATACAAACATCTCTCTGAATATATATTCCCACAGAACCTCCAATTAATAAACAGACATATGAACACACAATTACACATACAATAATTTAGATATACATATACACAATTTAAATGGAGAATGACATATGATTAAATACAGCTATTAAATACACTAGTTGTTTTGTTTATATTTTGAATATATTTATATTGCAACACAGTGAGGCCTTGATATGGGACCCACATAGTATCATAGTTTTTTTTTTTTTTTTTCCTTTTTATTTAGAGATTGAATATACAAAACATCACTGAATCACATAAAAGGTATACATTACATCATTGGTTTCAATCCATTCACATAGGAGTCCGAAACGGTAATGGAAAAAAGCAAATTTGTTCAGCTTTGTAACAAACCTCCAATCCAATATTGAGGCAGAATTAGGTGTAAACAGACTTAACATATAGACATATTTAGAGTATAACATGATGCTTTTTTCTCGCCTTGGATCATAATTGGGAGTGTCATTATTGTGGAGATTACAGCGCATTATATTTGTTCTCTCCAATCTTCGTTCAAACACCTAACTTCTCACTAACAAACTTCATTCATTCTAGCCGAAGTGGGGGGAGGAGATAGGGAAAGTTAGGGAGGAGTTGAGCCCGAGGGGGGAGATCTGATGAACAAGTGAGATTACAACGCTTGGGATTTAGTTAAAATAGTATCCCAAATGGTCCATTTTGAAGGGTCTAGTTTTATCTGTAGTTCGGTGCTAAAATCTCTCTCTAACTCCCGATTCTTATCTACCATAGTCAAAATTTCAGATAGTTTAGGGAGAGATGTTTTCTTCCAACTTCTAGCGATTGCAGTTTTAACGACTATAAAAATTTGGGTCATAAACCCTATATTTTTAGTTGACGTTTTAGCAGGAAACAAATTAAACAATGCTATTTGCGGATCGGCTATGATGTTTATTTTTAATATATTGGATATGTATTCAAAACAGTTTTCCCAAAGTGAGAGAGATGTAGGGCAGTTCCACCATATGTGAAACATATCTGCTGGATTTCCACAGTTCCTCCAGCAAAGTTTGGTTTCTGGGTTAAAAGATATAGAGTATATTTTAACAGGGACCCAGTAACATCTATTTAAAATTTTTAATTGAATTTCTCTTTGATTTACATTTTTCACAAACCTGTTTAAAGATTTTAAGGCTTGTAGCCATAAGTCTTTAGACACCCGAATATGCATGTCTTTTGCCCAAATTTCCATCGGATTAGTTATGTCCCGCTGAGTTTGAATGTGGATAATTTCATTGCATTTTGATATCAGATGTTTAAAGTTTTGAGACTCTATCAGAGTGACCAAGTTGTTTGAACTAATTGAGTTGTTAACTTTGATTCTTTGTTTCAAAACTTGTGTTAATTTATATAAAGTGAACCATATTTTATTTGAGATGTTGTATTTCTTTTTTAACATGTCATAGTCTAGTATTTTTCCATTGTGTTTGTCTACAATGTGGCCCAATAGTTATATATCACTTTCTCTTTCCATTCTGGTTCCAGAAGGATTTGGTTTACACATGTTATAGTTGTCAAAGGGGTAAGGTCATTGTAGCTCTCTATGGGCCTCATTCTATTAGCGTCCGCAGCCGTTGCAGGGCTGCAAGGACCGGCCGCAAGCTATTCGGCTATTCTATTCCCTTACTGCCGGGGATTCCGGCAGGCTTGCGGCCGGTGCCTTGCTATCTCTTGCGGCCGCTCGCGCCAGAGGAAAGCCTTTGATCTAAAACGGCCGCAAGAGTTTCGGCCGTAAGAAATTCCTATTTGCAATTCAATTGCTCCGGGAAACCTCTCTGCAAGGCTAAAAGCGAGCCGCAGCTTACTTGCAGGAAAGAGGTCCCGCTAGCACCAATTAAGCACATAAAATAGCTCAAATAAAGCCATCCTGCACTTTGAGAAGACTATAAAGGGATTTTAGGTGTTAGAAAAAATAGCACATAATTATCCTATTCTCAAATCCGTAAAATATTTTATTTTTAATATCCGTAAAATATCCATGTAAAAAGTCCAGAGTGCTTGGAGCACCTCAGACCCGCCCACGCCGCAGCCGGAAAATAAACAGTTAATTTGAACTCGGGTTTGGGCTGATGTGCAAGCTTGAGAGTGGGTTACTTTTAATCCTCATGTCCCCCAATATGATCCCTAGCATTTACAGAGCTGTACAGTGCAGGCTTGAATTTATTTTTGCGTTTTTAGATTTCACAGATTACGGCCGGTTCCAAGATATGCGGCCGGCCGTAAGAGGAGATCCTTGCGGGGCCGTATAATTGAATTGCGAGTTAACAGAACCCCCGCAAGGAATCGCAGCCTTACGGCCGATTTACGGCCGCTAATAGAATGAGGCCCTATGAGTTTAAATTTCTTGTTCATTTTTATCCAATCCTTTACCATGTCGATCAAGACAGTTGCGTTAGGGTTGATGTAGGGTATAGCTAATGTTGGAAAGTAGAAAAGGGCATTGAGATCAATGGAGGTAAGCATATCGCTCAGTTCCTGGTTTACAAAGTGACCCACTGAAGATTGGGTCCATTTTATGTATTGCGCTAATTTGATTGCTTCCTGGTAATCAGAAATCATAGGGTACGCTATACCTCCTTTATTAAATTTTCTACACATTATTTCCCGTTTCACTCTCAATAAATTTTGAATAAAACTTTTTATTTTTTTAACTTTCAACTTGTATTTCACCAACAGGTATATATATATATATTTTAAATATGAACTGTTTTAATTGTCATATATGTAATAACAATATAACAATGTTTTAATTTTTCATGAATAAATATTGTAAACCATAACATCAAAGTTTGTAACATGCAACTTGTATTTTTTTTTTTTTTATTCAATAATTTTTTTTTTTTTAAATTAACTTTTTTATTGAAAGAATAAACAAATATAACATCGTAAGTTCAGCAAATCATATAACAAATCTCTCAAGTATCAACAAGATATATCAAAAAGTTTCTTTCAAAGTTTTTCTTTTTTGGTTAGAATAACACATGACCATGTAAAACATATATATAAAGTCACACAAGGTCTTGAACATATATACATTCCTCAAAGCTGACATGTGTCCAGGAGGTACAGTAAGGTGAAACCATAGATCAAACATCAGGTCAACCCATAAAAGTAGTTCACACGAACCTTATTGTGGACCTCGTAGAGTCCATAAGTCCCAGCAGGAGGCCCATCGACGGTATCTTTCATCAATTTCAGCTGAACGTGAACTCATAGCCCGAATGAACCTGATTTTGTGAAGTACTTCAATGTGAGTAGGGGAGGTAAGTTTCCAGTGTTTAGCTTTGATGCATCTCGTGGCCAAAAATATCTGTGTTGTTAAACATTGTTCTCGTTTGAATAGCCCGGTAATTGGAAGGCCTAGCAAAGCTTCCTCAGTCTTTTGTGTTACTGTTGTCCCCAAAAGTGTTTCTAATAGGTCGTATGTTGCTGTCCATATGGGTCTTATTTTCGGACACTCCCACAGCATGTGAATCAGTGTACCAGTGTCTGTGCAGCCCCTAAAACATGTGTCAGGGTGTGTTTTGTTCAGAAATGGAGTCTTGCTGGTGTAAGGTACCACCTCATTATTGTCTTAAAAGAGTTTTCTTTTAGTGTCACATTTAGTGAAGAGGTATTGGCTTGTTTGAGGATCTTATTCTATTGGCTGTCATCTAGAGTTACCTACAAGTCAGCCTCCCATGCAGTTTGGTAATGTGGTTTAACCCTGTTGGTGAGAGACACCATCTGATTGTAAATGATGGCTATATTGGCCTTACCTCCGGGATTGTTGATACAGCATTTCTTGAAGGGAGATTTGGTATGATATTTGTTGATTTTCGTAGAGTGTGTTAGTGTCTCATTAATTGCCATCAGATTAAGCCACTCTCTATGTGGCACCTGAATTATGTCAGTGATAATTGACGATATGTTGCTTTGTGAGGTCACCCAGGTATCTGCCACAATTGTTATTTTGTTCTTTATCCACCATTTCATCTGGGTAAATTTATTGAGGTGCTGACCTTTGTGAGATTGCCATAGTGGAATCAAGCCAGAACCTACGCTCAGGAGGTCCACCCTTCTGTTCAGGTCTTTCCATAATTTCAAAGAGTGGGTAATACAAATCGGTAACTCTCCTGTTCGTAGGTCCCGACCTAAGCTAAGCCATAAAACCTGCAATAGTACCCAATGCTTGTCTTCTAGAAGTTGCCTCTCTATGTCTGCCCACACCGGTATGGCCTCTTTTTTAAACCAGGTCGTGGTTTGAGCTAATCTAGTGGCCTTATAATACTTGATTAGATCAGGGAAGGCTAGCCCCCCTTTCTGTTTAGGTGCACACATTGTGGTTCTATTGATTCTTGGTTTCTTGTTATTCCAGGCGAACTTAAAAAGTGTTTTTTGCATCACTCTAAGGTCAGGTAACCTGATTGGGGTTGGGATTGTCCTAAATAGGTATAATAATTTGGGAATCACATTCATCTTGATGGAATTTATTCTGCCCAACCATGAGATGTTAAGGAAGGACCACTTGGAGATATCTGCCTTGATTCTGTTAAAGACAGGAGGAAAATGTGCCTCGTATACCAACGCTATAGACCGCGGAATATGAATACCCAAATAAGTTATCTGTTTGGGGGCCCATTTTATGGGAAAGCTGTTTTCTAAGTTCTGTTTCATCGTTTGGGGTAGTGTAATGTTGAGGGCTATGCTCTTGTTAGTGTTGATTTTGAACCCTGACACTCTGACAAAGTCTGTGAGCAATTGGAATAAATTAGGCAGGCTTGGTATTGGATCTGTAAGTGACAGCATGACTGCAAAAAGGTTGAGCTTATGCTCATTAGGGCCAATCTGCACTCCTTTAATGTTTGGTGACAGCATGTCTGCAAAAAGGTTGAGCTTATGCTCATTAGGGCCAATCTGCACTCCTTTAATGTTTGGACAATTTCTAACTGCCGCTGCCAATGGTTCAAGACTAAGGGCGAAGAGCAAGGGGGAGAGTGGGCAGCCCTGTCTAGTTCCCCTAGTAATATTAAATTGTTTGGACACAAATCCCTGATATATAATACATGCTCTGGGATCGCTGTATAAAGGCATAATGCCCTTCAAAAAGCCGTCCCCCAGACCAAACTTCGCCAATGTTTTCCACATAAAAGTCCAGTCTAACCTATCAAATGCCTTTTCGGCGTCTAAAGATAGGAGCATTAGCGGGATATCCTCTCTGGTAGCCAAGTCTATCAGGTTAAAGATTCTCCTGGTGTTGTCGGGTGCTTCTCTACCTGAGATGAAGCCTACCTGGTCTGGATGGATCACGTCCGGCAACAATGGGGCCATTCTGTTTGCCATTATTTTGGAATATAATTTGAGGTCCGTGTTGATCAACGAGATCGGTCTATAACTACCGCACTGTGCTGGGTCTTTCCCCTCTTTTGGTATTACAATAATTTTAGCCTCTAGAAATTCTGGTCTGATTGAAGAACCAGAAAGGAAACTGTTAAATAATTCTTGGAGGTGCGGTAGCAAGAGATCGATGTATTGTTTATAATAAAAATTTGTGAATCCATCCGGACCAGGTGCTGCATGTGATCTTGTGGCCTTAATAGCCTGTTTAATTTCCTCAGCAGTTATGGGGTCTGCTAGGGTCTCTGCCTGTGATTCCTCAATTTGTGGCAGCTGAATCTCAGAAAGAAATTCATCAATTTGTGAATTGTGAGAGTAGGATCCTGAGTGAGAGGGGGCGGAATACAGTACTGTATAAAATTGTCGAAAGACATCAGCAATCTGGTCTGGTTTAGAAACCGGGCCTTTTCCTTTAGTAAATATCTTTGGGATGAATAAGTCCGCCCTCTGTGCTTTAAGCTTTCTAGCCAACATACTGTCAGGTTTATTGGTGCTCCGAAAGAAGCTGGCCTGCGTACGTTGTAGCATGGAGACCACCTTCTTCCTGAGCACTGTGTTTAAGGTGTGTTTGTATTTCAGAATTTCATTGTAGATCTTAGGATCATGATTCCTGGCAAATAGTGAATGTAACTCTGTGATCTTGCTATGAAGGTCACTAATTTGCGCTCTATCTGCTTTTGCCGCTGCTGCTCCTAGCTGAATACAAACTCGTCTAATCACTGCCTTATGGGCTGCCCACACTCCTCCCCCGTCTACCTCACCCCCACTATTGATCCCGAAGTATTCCACAATTGCGCTGCTGATTTTTTCCCTTAAGACTAAATCGTTTAATAGACAGGGATTTAGTGCCCACGAGGGGGACCGTCCCACTGGTAGAAGTCCAGACAGGGAGATCAGAACCAGGTCATGATCTGACCACGAAATGGGTCAAATGGAAGCTGCTTCTAAGTTTAGTGATAGGTGTTGTTGAATGAACAGGTAATCAATTCTGGAGTGGGGTTCATTATCCTCCAACTGTCTATCAGGCAATTAGATCTGAAAATAAGTTTAAGAGCTCTGGTAGCCGTGGGAGGTGTGAGTTTAGTGGTAGCAGTTGATTTGTCTGTAAATGGATCTAGGACTGTGTTCATGTCCCCCCCTATGATCAGGAGGGAGTGCTCCCAGCCCATAATCAGATCTGAAATCTTAGTGAAGAATTGCTTCTGATCAGTGTTTGGCGCATATATGTTAAGGAAGGTAATTTTCTGGTCATGGATGGTGCCATGTACTGCCATATATCTACCCTCTGGGTCTGTCTGAGTGCGGGTGTGGCGTAATGTATGCCTATTATGAATAAGGAGTGTCACCCCTCTTTTTTTTTCTGTTACGGTGGAGTGGAAAGTTTGTTTATATGCTTTCCCCCAGTATTTGGGGACCGCTAGTTTCTTAAAATGTGTTGCTTGCACAAATATTACATCTCCCCTAGTCTCTGATACTCTTTTATGGCAACCCCTCTCTTAATCGGTTCATTCAGGCCCTGAGCATTATGTGAAATTATATTAATATTCATGACTCACCGTTTGTCTGGGGCTCAAGGCCAAGCTTAGTAGAGCACGAAGGGTTATAGCCGCCTTTGAGTATCTAGTCTGATGAGCCTCCTGCTGGGACTCCGTCCAGAAACCACCTGCGTCACTTCACTGTGCAAATTGATGTAAACGTAAAGTAAAATGTTAGGGTAGAACGGATGAGGAGAACACAACGATATACAGTGGTTAAAATTTCTTGTGAAGTAATCCGGCTTCAAATTTGTTGACACAAATTTATAAAAAAAAACAAACTTTTTTTATTCTAAAAATTAAATTATACTAATAGAATATAACAAAACTAGGAACGTAGTATAACACTACTTCAAGGAGAGCGAGCGATGTCCTTTTAATAAAATTGGTGAGTCCAGTAGTATTAGACTCCAATACTGACTGGATTCGCCGGGGGGTGTGTATATGGTGAAGCCCTTAAGGGACACTATCAATATCTATATAAAAAAAAAAAGAAGAAATATTATTCTAAAGTGACAGATAGTTATGCAAGAGTTTAACTAGTCATGTCTGTTCATATTTTGGTCGCAAGTTTTAGAAGATCAAAATAAGAGGTAGAACCGAACTATAACATATCATATAACAATACATCACAGTGCTATTGGATCTATGGCACATCTGGCTGGTCAGGGGCCCTGTTTTGATGTCTTCTGGAGGGGAGGTTGGAACCTCTACCACGAGAATTAAGGCCAACTGTTCTTCCTCTGGGACCCTCTGTCAACTCCCTGACGGGTTGGCTGTCGCCAGAAACTCCAGGAGCATCTATTAAAGTAATGCCCCAGGTAGCTAGAAGGGCCGCCCCCTCCTCTAGGGTTCTGATGGTAAAGAACTTGCCGTCCCTGGCAATCAGTAGGCGAAATGGAAAGCCCCAAGAGTATTTCCAGCCATGGGCCAGGATGTTGTCCAGGAGTGGTTTCATCATTTTCCTCTTGAATAACGTTTGTTGAGCGAAGTCCGCAAAGACACTTGGTCTGTGTCCTTCGATGTCAGGGATGCCCCCCCTGGATGCTCTCATGAACATTTCCTTAGTTGTAAAGTAAGCGGGCGATGATATCTCTGGGGCGTTCAGACATAGTGGAACGACCTCCCAGAGCTCTATGGATCCGGTCCAGTCTATATTGCTCAGAGTCCAGATTTGGTAGCAGAAACTCACAGAGCTCTGACATGTATAGATGGAGGTCAGTTACTGATTCGGGTACGTTTCTCAGTCTGATATTCTGTCTCCGAGATCTACTTTCTATATCTTCCTGAAATGTTAAGTGGCGGGCTTGCTCCTCCTTTAGCATGAAGATTTCTTCCTCAATCTTGACATGAGATTGTTTTAGTTTGTTATATTTCTCTTCAAGCGAGTCAGTTTTAGCGTCCACTCTTTTTATCTCGGACGTCAAGTCTGCTGAGACTTTTTGGATGTCCGCTCTGATGTCCTCCCTGAATGTGAGGATCAGGTCTTTGAGGTCTTGGATATCACCCTTAGTGCTTCGCGCTGTATACGCCATCGTTGTTGCTGCCGTGGTTTTTGAGTTAGGCTGTTGTGTTTGAGATGCAGGGGGTGACGTTCTAGGCAAGTAATAAGATTGTATATTCTTGCTACTTTTTCTCGTAGCTACTCCAGCCATGACATAAGATAAGGTATTTTGTCACTTTTGCGTTTGTAAGTGTCCCCATGTAACGGGCATATGGGAATAGGAAGTTAAATCCTGGAGAATATCAAGTCTCTCATGTGAAACATATGCTCCATAAGCTTTGTGCTATCAGGAAGTCCCTTTGTGGTTTACCACTTTCCTCCACTAGATGGCAGTGGCAGACCAGGGAAGTATCAGATGTAATTGATAGTCTTAATTTCTTGTAGAAGTAAGTTAATGTAGCTTTACGTTCACTGATGTTATATTCCTGAAATTTCTCTGGGTGGTAGTGCTGTATATCTTTATTGCAGTAAACTGAATATATGTGCATCCCATTAGACCCCAAGATATAGTAAGTTACCAGAGTGCTTCAGGAATTGTCACTTTGACCATCGGGCGGCTGTATTGTAGTGTGCTCTGCTCAGCACCAGCCACATTGTAGCTTGATCCACCAAAGAAGGAATAAAATACTTTTATTGTGCACATGAGAATCTGTGAACTTCCAATGTAGGGTAGATGGTGCCCCTTTTCTACTTTGACAAATAACAATTGTATCCACCTGCCTTTGGTGTCAGGCAGCTGCATGCACTTAGTGAAATCAGAATGGCGGTCAGTCACTGGGCCTAGCCCTGCCCTAGTTAGAGCATAGAGACCACAAGTCACAAAATGCCCCCTATCACAGGGGAGTGAGGCATAAGAACTTGCAGAGTTGTGTGTCACAGTTCCAAGGCAATGATAGTTGGATTCTTTGCCACAGCTGTAAATATTGACAACAAAAAATTAGGTCTTGGCTGTCGTTTGAAATAGGACTAGAATATAAGAATGCAAATCAGGCTCTAGTCACACACTTAACAAACTTCAGTAGACAATAGCAACAAAATCAAAGGACACTGGGTTGTAGAGGCCTAAGTAGGCTTGTCAGTTGTAGTGGATTTCAGAAGCACTAATAGGCTTGTCAGTTGTAGTGGATTTCAGAAGCACTGATATATATTGCATTCCTGATTTGCATTTTTAAGCCTGAGCATGTAATTTTCGTAGGCTGCCACTTGGTGGTAGTGTTGAGCTGTCTTTTATACAGGGTGTAGTCATCAGCAAACTTATACAACAGTCACAATTGGAGCCGCTCCCTTTATCTCATATAACATAAACAAGTTAAGATGATAAAGGAATGAGGAAAAAAAAGTAAATTCCTTGTCTTAAACAGTTCATTACATTTGGCTGTGGCAGTTTTGCTTCAATTGCTTTGCTGATTAGAGTCCAGCACCAATTAGGATTTAATAAACAGAGCTTTTAATGATGGTTGCAAACATATGAGTCCCAACAATGAGATGCTGTAAAGGTACAGTCCCTGGGGTGTGGGAGTACAACTTCACTTGCTCCTTATGATCCCAGATTGGTGTAGAAGTTCATTGAATGCACTTCAATCCCTTTTTTTCTATGTCCACCAGTGTCTGTGTATAGTTGCAGGGCTATTGCTAGCTCTACCCTGTGTTAGCTTTCAGTAGTAACCCATATAGAGTGCTTGTTAATTTTCCTTCAAATATGAAGTGAAAAACTATATGTTGTGCTCCACTTTATATCTCCCATCAAGAGGCCCGTCCCTGGGTAGGTGAGCTGGGGTCTAGCTGGGGTAGGATGACATAAGAGGGTCCCCTTTGGGGTTTAGACTCACCAGACACCTTCCCAATAGTTGTTGATTGTGCCCCATCTAGTATCTTTCAGTCCAGTAGATCTGTGTTAAAGTGAAGTCCAAAAGTTGCTGCACAGTGTCAGAGCAATCCAGACTGTTCAGTCACTGCAACCTGGTCTTGTAGATCAAAAATAATCCAAATTGCTTGGTAATTTCATGTTGTTTTAAAGCCTTATTGCAGGGAGCTCTGTTATTTTGCTTCCTCTCTGTTTGCTGCTAGCCACACCTCCCCCTAATTCAATAATTTTTATTGACACACAAAACTTTGAAAATTACAACCGTGTATATAAAGTGCTGGTACAGATCAGGGAATCTTTACTAAAAGCAAATACAAGGTGCACCTGCTAAGGAAATGGACCTTAATATTAGTTGCCCTGTTACAGTTTTCTGTGTGCCACTCCAACAACAATTTTCAATTTTCAATAACAAATAAAAACAAGAAAGGTCAATAAACAAGAGAAAAGAACAACAGAAACCACAAACAAGTTTGCGTTAGTTATGGTTTACAGACTAAAGCTAACTTTGAACAGAGCAATAAGTTTAAGGTAAATAATTTCTCCCTTCTAGGAATATCTGCAGCCCAGTGTGGGGTAAGGTTAGCTATATCAGAATCTAGCAGTGTTGGAGTCCAATGCCCCTCTGGGACAACCACCTCGTCCCCAGCCCCCCAAGGTCCCCCAAAGGCATTGCCCCATCAACTTACGTTTGCTCCCGGTCTCCAGCGAGGGTGCCCCGCCGCGCTCTCCTCTAGCCACCATTGTTCTATATCCTCCCTCAGCCCACCTAATGTCGCTCTATCCCGGATCTATGCAGTAGTTGGAGGCTATCCAGGGTTCCCAGATAGCCAGAAAGCTAGTGTAAGTGTCTGAGACTAGGTGGATAAGTTTTTCATTAATCATAATAAAGTTTATTTTATTTATGATCTCTCTTAAGCATAAGCTAGAGTTCTTCCACTTAACGGCTATATGGCTTTTTACCGCTAGAAATATGGACTGTAGTAATTTATCTTGGGGCCTGGACAGTAAGGGGGGTCGTTGTCCCAAGAGACAAGTTTCAATGGAGGGGATTATTTGAGTGAGGCAGACTTTTGAGGCTATTCGGGTTGCTTCGGACCAGATGTCTTGGGCCTTAGGACATGTCCACCATATGTGGATGAAGGTCCCCGTCTCTGGGCATCCCCTAAAACATGAGTCAGGCTCTTGAGGATTCATCTTATGAAGCCTAGCTGGGGTAATGTAAGTCCTATGGAGTACTTTTAGTGAAGTTTCCATCAGGCTGTAGTTGTAGGAGCCTCTCACTAGTCTCTGGCTAATTTGCCCCCATTTTTCCAGGTCCCATGTCTGGCCCAGGTCCTCTTCCCATTTCGTCAAGGGCTTAGGTTTACTATTGCTTTGCGGGCTATGAAATTTCTCATACATTGTGCCTAGTGTGCCTTTAGATAACGGGGCATCCGTTCACATGCGTGTCATCCAGTTTGTTTGGAGTTGGCCTAGAGTCTTCCCCAGGGTCCATATAAAATGACTAAACTTGCAAAAGATGAAGTGTTCCTTTAGGGGGAGATTAAAGTTATCCCTAAGGTACTCGAAGCTAATGAGTTGGCCCTCTTTGAACCATTCCCCTATCCTATCTAACCCATTGGAGGACCACCAAGCTATTGAGTCACTCGGAAGATCTTTTGCAAAGAGGGGAGAGGTGGTAATCGATAGGAGCGGAGAGAGGTCAGGAGTCAGGCGCTGTTGTGAGTTCGCCCAGTCCCAGCATCCCAGGGATACTCTAATCATGGGGTTGGAGTAAGTAAGCGGCTGGCGATAAGACTTTGGAAGCCATACCACCGTGTCCCACCCCTGAGGGTGTAGCTGTTGATTTTCTATTGCTACCCAGATGGGTTGGTGTGCCCCTGAATGCGCTTGGGGCAGAAAAGGGATTTGGGTCACCCTGTAGTAGAGTTTAAGATGGGGACATGAGAGTCCGCAGTTACTTTTGTGCCTAAACATAGTGAGTTTCGGGATTCTGGGGGTTTTATTTCGCCATATGAACCTCATAATTTGCCTTTGTAGATTATCTAGTTCTTTGATGGGAACTTTGATTGGAAGTGATCTAAAGTAGTACAGGATTCTGGGGAGCACATTCATCTTGACCCTGTGAATCAGGCCAGACCAGGAGATGCAGAATTTATTCCATCTCTCCAGATCCGCTGCTATCTCTTTGAATAGGGGCGGGTAATTTGCCCCGTATATGTCCGCGATGTTAGGGGTAATTTTTATTCCCAGGTACTTTAAGTGTTTTTTGGGCCAGTGGAAGTTGAATGTGGTCTTGAGCCCCTCCCTCTCAGGTTGTGTAAGGTGATGCCCTATAATTTCTGATTTATCTTCGTTCACTCGCACCCCGGAGACAGAGTAGAATTTGTCCAGCTCTTCCATCAGGGCCGCCGTGGACGCGAGTGGGCGTGTCAGAGTGCACAGTAAGTCGTCCGCGAAGAGACAACATTTGTATTCCTGGCCATCTAATTGAAGGCCTTGGATCGCTGGGGAGGCCCTAATGCTCTGAGCTAGTGGCTCCATGGCGAGGGCAAATAGGAGTGGGGAAAGAGGGCAGCCTTGTCTGGTCCCCCACTGTATGTTTAACAGCAAATTCTCTGGGCCGGAGAGTTTCAAGATTGCTTGCAGAGACCTATAGTATGTTTTAAGGAGGTTTAGGAAGGAAATTTCGGTAAAACTGCGAATAGGTATGGCCGTTCTAACGAATCAAATGCTTTTTCGATGTCTAAGGCTAGAGTGCAAAGGGGGTTCTTTGAGTGTTTGGCTAGGTGTGTAATGTTTAGTACTCTCCTAATGTTGTCTCCCGCCTGCCTGTGAGGGATGAAGCCTGCTTGGTCCTTGTGGATTAGGTTGGGTAGGAAGCTGGAGATCCTGGTAGCCATTAATTTGGCTAGGATTTTAATATCCCCATTGAGCAGGGAGATAGGCCGGTATTTTTTACCTCTATAGGGTCCCTCCCCCGTCTTGGGAAAGAAGACCAGAGTCGCCTGATTAAGCTCCAGCGGCATCTGTTCTCCCTTCAGAATAGCATTGAACATTGAGACCAAGTGGGGAGTCAGGATATCTACAAACTTTTTTATAGTATAGGTTTGAGAAGCCATCTGGCCCGGGGGATTTGCCTAGTTTGAGTGCTTTAATGGTGTCTCAGACTTCCTCCTCTGTAACCTCTGAATTGAGTGATTCTAAATCGGAGTTTCCCAAAACTGTGAGGTCAAGATAGCCTGTCAGAGAGTCCCCGACCGCCTTTGTTTGTGAGGTGTATATCTCTTGATAGAATGTTCGAAAGGTTTCCTGGATCTTAGCCTGACTATTTCTGATTGTGCCCGCTTTAGTTTTGATTTGGGTGACCCTTGCTTGCTGGAATCTGGCATTCAGCCTATTGGCCAGTAAAAGGGCCCGGTTTGTTTGCCTGCACAAAAAAATTGCTCTGGGTTTTCCTTAAGGCCTTCTCTGTTTGTGCTGACAGGATGTTGTCTAGTTCTAGTCTGATCGCGTCTATCCGTTGGCGGTGAAGGTCTGACTGCTGTTGCTGATTTAGTTTTTCTAGGGTGGCTAGTTCCTTCGTCACTAGGTTCTCCTTTTCCCTGACCTTTCTTTTGTATGCCGAGGCTAGCCTTATGAAGCTGCCTCTTATAAATGCTTTATGCGTTACCCAGAACCACCACACTCCCGTGGTGGGACTAGAGTTAGTGGAGACAAAGTGCCTCAAATCTCTAGAGATTTGGTCCAGCACACTCGGGATTGACAGGAGCCTATCATTGAGCCGCCATGTGTATGGCGTTTCGAAGTTGGGGGTTAGATTCAGGCCTAGTGTGACCTGGCTATGGTCTGACCATGGGCAAGGGACTATGTCCGTAGAAGTGGCTTGTTTTAATAGAGAGGCGTCTATAAAAAGAGTATCTATACGTGAGTATGATTTGTGTGTGGGGGAATAAAACGTATATTCCCTCTCTTGAGGGTGATGTCCCCTCCAGGCATCTACCGGTTCCAGTTTCAGAGTTTTTGATTAGCTTGATTTTGTCTGGGGGTCGGGATTCCCCCTGTTTCTTAGACCTATCCATTTCTGGGTCTATTACTAGGTTAAAGCCCCCCCCCCCCCCCTATAATAACTTTGCCTAAGTCCTGGGAGTCTATTGTCTCCAGAAGATTTATGATAGCTTTGTGAGGGGCTACTGTAGGGGCATAGAGTGACACCAGGGTGAGCTTTGTGTTGAGCAGGTTGCCCGTGATAATCACAAAGTTACCTTCTTTAACTTTTTTTTTTATGGGAAACTTGAAATAGAAAGTTTTTATGAATTAAAATAGCTGCGCCAGCCCTCATAGTTTTTTGGCTAGAGGTGTAAAAGATTGGGTAGTCTTTGCGCAAAGTGGGTCTCCTGGAGAAAGAGGACTGCAGGTTTGTCTTTCTTATATGTTATGAAAGCTTTCCTTCGCTTGTTGGGGGAGTTAAAGCCTCTAACATTGTGAGTAGTGAACATGTAGTGTGGGTTAGCCATGTGAGTGTGTGGAGGTCTGCAGGGACCCTGTTTGAGCTGTTACCCCAGATTGCTTGGTGGAGAGCCGGTCGCCAAGGATCTGCGCAGGCCGGGGCAACCTTCCCTGGAGAGATTGGCGAGCCATGCTGGAACACCTGTGGGCGCCCCGGAAGGGATGACGAGGAGAGAGAGCTTAGTCAGTACATTAGAAAAGATATCATTAACACTAGGGGTTCAACCCCCGAACATAAAATACATTGCTAGTAATTTTACCATAAATAAATCTAACCTAACAGTTCTAAACATAAAGTCCCGTATGGGGCTCTAACAGGCATTGTTGAGATTACCTCAAATTACAGTTAAATACGTAATCTAACAAAGTTGAGCTTGTGTTCTCCCCTAATAGTCAGCCGTGTTATTAGTAAGTTAGCATTGGGTATTAAACATGCAAACATATAACTATACAGGCTATCTTTGGCCTAGGCCACCCTTAGCTATACTCTACACATTGTGATCTACCACTTATGTTAGATATATCTAATGACTGCTGCTCCAGGGAGGACAAATAGAAAAAAGTACAAACAAATGTCCATCAGTACCAGTTTAAGTGAGTCTTGACGTGCTTGGGAGGTCAATTGCGGGATCGGGGCTCAGAGTCGGCTGAGTGTCTCTGGTCGCCCCAGGTCGGTGCGACTTCTTGGCCGTTGACCAGATTTTGGCCGGTCTTGCTTCAAGCGCCAGTTCTGGAGCAAAGCCTCCCTCAGCCGGGTCCGCCAAGTAAAGACGGTGTCGAATTTTGGCACATTCCTCCCCCGGTGTGGATCAAATAGACAGTCCCTTGATGTTGGAATGAAAGAGAAAAAGGGAAGCCCGATCTATATAGTATCTTGCATTTGATCAAGGTAGCAAGGGCCGGCTTCATTGCTCTGTGTTTCTCTAGTTTTCGTGGGGATAGGTCCATGTAGATTTGGAGAGGAGCGCCGTCGGGGACCTTGATGTTGGGCAATTTTCTTGTGGCGTTCAGGATCAGGTCCCTGTTTTTTTGCCTCAGAAAGCGAACAATTATGTGTTGTGGTAATTCCTGAGTTTGTGAGGCCCCCAGGGCTCTATGGGCTCGCTCGATTTCCCAGGAGTTGTCAGCCACCTCTGGTAGAATGTTGGAGATCACCAAGGTATTGCAGCAGGTCGGGTACCGAGTTTGGGACCCCGCGTACCCTGATGTTGTTTCTCCTTGATCTGTTTTCTAGGTCGTCCAGCTTGTCGTCTAGGAGAGAGACTTTCGCTGCCAGGTTGTTGATTTCCTCTCTGTCCTGTTCTTGGGCTTCAATAATTTTATCAGTGGTCTCCTCAAGGAGGTTGGTTCTCTGGCCCAGTTCGAGTAGGTCATCCCTGATCTCTTTAACCACCTGTGTTGATTGAGCCTGTAGCATCTGCCCTATGATCTCCAAGTATTTGGCTGAGAGATTCATGTCCTGAGATTGGTTGGGGTCCTCCCCTTCTGCCTCAGGCGGGTCTCTTTGCTCAGGAGAGGGGCTGCAGGGCTGCGAGAAGAGAGCCTCTGTCTTGTGGAAGAGCTCCTGGATGCACTTGGAAGGCACATTTTTCTTTGATTTGCCCATTTTCAGCGTAAGCTTGTAAATGAGGTAATGTGTGAGATAGAAGCCGCCTCTGGTTTAAATCATTTGGAGTTCGGGGGAGAGAGCTTGTTCCAGAAGTAGGTAGTAGTAGTGAGGCACCCTCTGAGTCTGTGGAGTCATGCCTGTCAAGAGCCACCTGTCTCTAAGTTCCTTGTCCCATAGTGTTCATGGGGGTGATTTCAAAAGTCAAACACGTGGTTCTGGTCAGCTCTCTACCTCCGTGTTAGCGGTCTGTAAGAGTATAGTCTGTTGCCTCAGGCCTTCAGGCTTGCTAGAAACTTGTAAAGCGCACGCCCAGTAGATTGTGTGTCAAGGAGCAACCATTAGTTTATCTTTAGCTGGGTGAGATGGTAGCCAAGTTACGTTTTAAGTCCCTTGCTTTGCATAATAGTGTCTCTGGGAAGTGGATTGAGATGCTTTCAGGACCTGCAGCTGTATTGATAGGGACCTTCACTTCTTTGCTCAGTGTTATTCTCCCCTTTTCAGGGTTGCTCTGTTTGTGCCTGATTCTCTGCACACTTACTGCCTTCTTGCTAGGCTATGGATCCTCCCTGTACTGCGCCCTCCATTTTAGGGCGCTGGCTCCGCCCCGCAACTTGTATTTTAAACAATGTTTTCTTTTTTTTTAAAACAATAATAACACTTTGAATTGATATTTATCTATAAATAACAGACGACTATGTAAAGTTTCCTAAACTAAGTATTTTGTATAACATGCTTTGTAACATTCTTTTTTTTTTTAAACTCATGTTAAATTAAATTGGCATTGAATCCAGAGGAAGGCAAACAATAAAAACCCCCATTGAAACTTGGCCAATTGTATCAAAGAGGGAAAAATAATAATTCCTTCCTGACCCCTGGCGATCGGATTGCTCCCTGAATCAATACTCCATCTTAAAATGATACAGTTGAATGTATTAACAAATGCTTAAACTTGTCGTAACATAAATGTTTGACTATATTCAATATAGCTTGAAGTAACTTTCCACAACTTTGAAAAGACAATATTATACAATATAGCTTGAAATAACTTTCTATAACTTTTAAAAACAATGTTAACATGTTAAATACTACTTTAAAACATTTAAATGTAAGCTTCCACTTAAAGTAAATGGCACCTTATTGTTTTGTGGGGCCAATCATGTGAAAAGGTAACTTGTAAGACCTTCCAATCTGTGTAACCACTGTTTCATGTTGTTGTTTTTTTAAAATACTTGTTGTACTTTGTTGAAATGGCACATCAAGTTTCCTATTGGAAATAGCGGTCCCCTATTTAAAGAGTCCCAGAGATCACTAATTTTGTCCTGGAAGTAAAACCACTGTTCTCTATGTTTTTTTGCCATTGTATCAAATTTTTTCTTGAAATATTGGTACTTTAAAATCATTTCAACATAAAAAATTTTTGTCAAAATCAAAGCAACGTCCTGTATATATACAGCACCTCATAGTACACAATGTTTTTTGTAAAAACACATCCATCTTCCAATAAATCACCCTGGCTTGTGTTTTCTTCAACATGTACTTTAATTTCCTCTGGATTATTGCATCTTGAAAATGCAACATATAGTTGGCAATGTGCAAACACAGCTTCCTTCAAAAAAATCCCAACAGACTTAAAAGTTTGTCCTTGGGATTTATTGATGGTCATGGCAAATGCCATGATAATGGATACTTTATAAGAACTGGTTCGCCTTTATGGGTACCACTCATAATTTCTGCATGTATAAAATGATCCTTAAATTTCTTCACAATTAATCTGGTCCCATTACAAAGTCCTTTTTTTGGATTCATATTTCTTAATAGCATGATAATTGCCCCTTTTTTAAGTTGCAAAACATGTGGTGGCATTCCAGAGGGAGTTAACGAATTAATAAATTCCATACTAAAATTTGCTTCACTCTCTTTGTCGTCAGCCAGAACAGAATCTGCACTGTAATAGTTTTTTTGGGGAGCATTGATTAATTTAAATATTTTGTTGTTTAAATTCAAGGCATTGTAATTTTTTTATGTCAATATGACTTCGCTTGCAATGTCTGAGTAATCCTCGTTATTGATGGTATTGAGGAAGATTGTTGAAATTAGTGGTTCTGTTGAAATCATTTCTGGTGGAATTTGTACTGCATCATCAGGTAAATTATTTATTTTTGGCTGTTTTCCTTCTTCAATGTTAATGAGCCAATCAATGAATTGATTTCTGCCTTCAGATCTCATATTTACTTCTAATTTCAGGTGTGTAAATGTTTTCCACAGCTTACTTCTTTTTATACACATTTCGACTAATGTCAGTCCGATTGCCATGTGGCACCACAGGTAATGTGTGCCTGAAATCTCCTCCTAACAACATCCCCTTTCCACCAAATGGCAAATCATTAGCCATAACTTCTTTTAATAATCGATCAATACATTGGAGGGCATGACATGACATCATAGTTGCCTCATCTATTATAATTAATTTACTCTTGTGCAATTTTTTGGCTTGTAATGAATTCATTTGAATATGCGACACTGATGTTTCCAGAATGGGAACTGGCAGTTTAAATCCACTATGCACAGTTCTACCACCTTCTAACAAAAGTGCGGCAATTCCAGTGGTTGCAAATGGCAGTGCTTTTTGACCCTGTGCTCGAATGCAACTCATCAACAAATTATATAGGTAAGTTTTTCCTGATCCACCAGGAACATCCAGATAGAAAAAACGCTCTTTGAGCCTATTATCTTCTATTGAATTTGTGATGGCGTTAAATACTTCTAATTGCAATACATTTAAAGTTCCAATTTTTTCTTGTGTTTTTTGGTATTCAATGTCAGTGTCATACTCATCAAAGTTAATTTCATCTATAAATCCTGGATCAGGCAGATTAAAATTGGCACAATTTAATCCATGACAAAGTAAGATTTTCTGTATTTCGATTAATGCTTTAAATTGTAAAATGTTCTCATTATAACGTTGCAAGAAATCTTCACACATATGTAATTTAAATGTTTCCCACAAAGTTAAGGCATCTGGTACATTGCAAAAGATACAAATAAAAGCAAATAGTTCTCTCATTTGCTTTGGCATTTGACATAGTGCTGCTTCCTCAAGACATCTCTCCCATTCTGTATCATCTGCTAGAAAGTTTTGATGTCTTGCAGCTAACTGGAAAGTGTCATAAACTACGTCATTGACTGTGCGTAAATGTTCATAACTTTGTGCACCGGGAACAGGTAAAAGCAGTAATCTTAAACTGAAATGTTCAATGTCTCGTGGACTGACGGTATATATTCTTGGGATAATTCTATAATTATGTTTCGTTGTCTCCATTCACCATTTAAGAATACATAGGGCCTCATTCAATTGCGATTTGGCTAATTGAATCGTGCCCTAAATAAGAACATAGCATATTTTTTTAAAGAAGTTTTTAGTCAGTGAAAAACTTTCTTTTGGATAGATTTTTACTAACTAAAAACTTCTTTAAAAAAAAAAATGTATGTTCTTATTTAGAGCCCTATTCAATTGGGCAAATTGCAATTGAATGAGGGCCATAGTGATTTGGAATGTCAATGTATAAAATGTCTCTTGCCTGAGTGTCGTGACAATTTAATTGAAACCAAGCAGTAAGCGTTGTTGCTCTATGTTCACTTTGTGCTAAAGCATTTGTTTAGTTGCCGGCAGTGAAGCAAACAAATTGACTTTGTGGCAAATAGACAGCTAATCCATACACAGCATGTGACCGATCATGCATCTCAAATTCGAGAAGACGCCACATTGCTTCAGGAGCACTTACATAGCGAGCATCTAAATAAGAAGAAAGTTCGTCATGTTGAAGCAAATGAAATTGCACTGTTATAAGAGCGAATATTTTTCTTAAAATTGGTGTAATTGGGAAATGTAGGATCACTCATGATACTTTTTAAATATTCTGGGAATGTGTGTCTTTCTGGAAGTCTAACCTTTCCTTTCTGACAGCAACTAATAAACTCTCCATCAGTTGGTCGTTCTTTCTGAAAATGATGAGCCCCACAAAACTGACAAAGCACATTCATTAATCGTCAATAATGAGTGTTTACTGTTAGTGCTCTAAAGAAAGGACTATCATGACCTTCGTCAATATAAATCTCATTTGAACTTTGTATATCTACATTGGTGTGATCTCTATCAACATTGGTGTCAGGAGGCAAAATAGGTTAATTTGAGGCAGTTTTACAAACATTTTTTTGTTTATTTTTTCTTTTCTTTGAAACTCCAGCAGACTCATTTTGTTGTTTTATTTAGAAGTCTCTGTCGATCTTCTTCTCGTAAACGTTGTGAAGTCTCAGGGGTCTGTGCATCTCTCCATCTCGGCTTCCTTTCCCTTGCCATTCTTCTTTTATATTCTTTCTTATCTTCTGCATTGCCCGCCATTGTAATCTGTAATTGGAAATAGAGTGTTAAGAATGACATTCATTTTATTACACATATTTTTTACCCTGTCATACTGTATATTTCTAAAAATGCAATAGTAATCTGTCTCTATCTGTCTCTCTGGCTGTCTGCGTCTCTCTGGCTGTCTGCGTCTCTCTGGCTGTCTGCGTCTCTCTGAGTGTGTTTCTCCCTGTCTGTGTCTAGGTGTCTGTGTGTGTCTGTTTGTCTCTGGCTGTCTGCGTCTCTCTGGCTGTCTGCGTCTCTCTGGGTGTGTTTCTCCCTGTCTGTGTCTAGGTGTCTGTGTGTGTCTGTTTGTCTCTGGCTGTCTGCGTCTCTCTGGCTGTCTGTCTCCCTGTCTGTGTCTCTGGGTGTCTGTCTGTGTCTCTGGCTGTCTGTCTCTCTGGGTGTGTGTCTCCCTGTATGTGTGTGTCTCCCTGTCTGTGTCTCTGGGTGTCTGTGTGTGTCTCTGGGTGTCTGTGTGTGTCTCTGGGTGTCTGTGTGTGTCTCTGGGTGTCTGTGTGTCTCTGGGTGTCTGTGTGTCTCTGGGTGTCTGTGTGTCTCTGGGTGTCTGTGTGTATGTGTTTGTGTGTCTATCTGGATGTCTGTATTTCTGTGTCTGTCTGTCTTGCTGTGTATAGGTTTCTATCTTTGGTTGTCTGCAGGTGTCTGTCTCTCTACGTGTCTGTGGGTGTGTGTCTCTCTGGGTGTGTGTCTGGATATCTGTGGGTGTGTGTCTCTCTGGGTTTGTCCCTGGATGTCTGTGGTTGTGTGTCTGTGTCTCTGGTTGTCTGTGGCTCTGTGTGTGTGTCTCTCTGGGTGTCTGTGTGTCTCTCTGGGTGTCTGTGTCCATCTGAGTGTCTGTGTGTCTATCTGGGTGTCTGTGTCTGTCTGGGTCTCTGTATTTCTGTATCTGTCTGTCTTGGTATGTATAGGATTCTATCTCTCTGGTTGTCTGCAGGTGTCTGTCTCTGCGTGTCTGTGGGTGTGTGTCTCTCTGGGTGTGTGTCTGGATATCTGTGGGTGTGTGTCTCTCTGGGGTTATCCCTGGATGTCTGTGGGTGTGTGTCTGTGTCTCTGGCTGTCTGTGTCTCTGTGTGTGTGTCTCTCTGGGTGTCTGTGGGCCTCTCTGGGTGTCTGTGTGTCTCTCTGGGTGTCTGTGTGTGGATGTGTGTCTGGCTGTCTGTGTCTATGGCTGTCTGTGTGTGTCTCTGTGTGTGTCTCTGTGTGTGTGTCTCTCTGGGTGTCTCTCTGGGTGTCTCTCTGGGTGTCTCTCTGGGTGTCTCTCTGGGTGTCTGTGTTTGTGTGTCTATCTGGGTGTCTGTGTCTGTCTGTCTTGGTGTGTATAGGATTATATCTCTCTGGTTGTCTGCAGGTGTCTGTCTCTCTGTGTGTCTGTGGGTGTGTGTCTCTCTGGGTGTGTGTCTGGATATCTGTGGGTGTGTGTCTCTCTGGGTGTGTGTCTGGATATCTGTGGGTGTGTGTCTCTCTGGGTTTCTCCCTGGATGTCTGTGGGTGTGTGTCTGTGTCTCTGGCTGTCTGTGTCTCTGTGTGTGTGTCTCTCTGGGTGTCTGTGTCCATCTGAGTGTCTGTGTTTGTGTGTCTATCTGGGTGTCTGTGTCTGTCTGGGTCTCTGTATTTCTGTATCTGTCTGTCTTGGTATGTATAGGATTCTATCTCTCTGGTTGTCTGCAGGTGTCTGTCTCTCTGCGTGTCTATGGGTGTGTGTCTCTCTGGGTGTGTGTCTGGATATCTGTGGGTGTGTGTCTCTCTGGGTGTGTGTCTGGATATCTGTGGGTGTGTGTCTCTCTGGGTGTGTGTCTCTCTGGGTGTGTGTCTCTCTGGGTGTGTGTCTCTCTGGGTGTGTGTCTGGATATCTGTGGGTATGTGTCTCTTAGGGTTGTCCCTGTGTGTCTGTGTCTCTGGCTGTCTTTGTCTCTGTCTCTCTGGGTGTCTGTGTGCCTCTCTGGGTGTCTGTGTGCCTCTCTGGGTGTCTGTGTGCCTCTCTGGGTGTCTGGGTGTCTCTCTGGGTGTCTGGGTGTCTCTCTGGGTGTCTGGGTGTCTCTCTGGGTGTCTGGGTGTCTCTCTGGGTGTCTGTGTGTCTCTCTGGGTGTCTGTGTGTGTGTCTATCTGGGTGTCTGTGTGTGTGTCTATCTGGGTGTCTGTGTGTGTGTCTATCTGGGTGTCTGTGTGTGTGTCTATCTGGGTGTCTGTGTTTGTGTGTCTATCTGGGTGTCTGTGTCAGTCTGTTTTGGTGTGTATAGGATTATATCTCTCTGGTTGTCTACAGGTGTCTGTCTCTCTGCGTGTCTGTGGGTGTGTGTCTCTCTGGGTGTGTGTCTGGATATCTGTGGGTGTGTGTCTCTCTGGGTTTCTCCCTGGATGTCTGTGGGTGTGTGTCTCTCTGGTTGTGTGTCTGGATGTCTGTGGGTCTGTGTCTCTCTGGGTGTCTGTGTGTCTCTCTGGATGTCTGTGTGTCTCTCTGGGTGTCTGTGTTTGTGTGTCTATCTGGGTGTCTGTGTCTGTCTGGGTCTCTGTATTTCTGTATCTGTCTGTCTTGGTGTGTATAGGATTCTATCTCTCTGGTTGTCTGCAGGTGTCTGTCTCTCTGCGTGTCTGTGGGTGTGTGTCTCTCTGGGTGTGTGTCTGGATATCTGTGGGTGTGTGTCTCTCTGGGTGTGTGTCTCTCTGGGTGTGTGTCTGGATATCTGTGGGTATGTGTCTCTTAGGGTTGTCCCTGTGTGTCTGTGTCTCTGGCTGTCTCTGTCTCTCTGGGTGTCTGTGTGCCTCTCTGTGTGTCTGTGTGTCTCTCTGGGTGTCTGTGTGTCTCTCTGGGTGTCTGGGTGTCTCTCTGGGTGTCTGGGTGTCTCTCTGGGTGTCTGGGTGTCTCTCTGGGTGTCTGTGTGTGGGTGTGTGTCTGTGCCTCTGGTTGTCTGTGCCTCTGGCTGTCTGTGTCTCTGGCTGTCGGTGTCTCTGTGTGTGTGTCTCTCTGGGTGTCTGTGTGTCTCTCTGGGTGTCTGTGTGTCTCTCTGGGTGTCTGTGTGTCTCTCTGGGTGTCTGTGTGTGTGTCTATCTGGGTGTCTGTGTGTGTCTGTGTGTGTGTCTATCTGGGTGTCTGTGTGTGTGTCTATCTGGGTGTCTGTGTTTGTGTGTCTATCTGGGTGTCTGTGTCAGTCTGTTTTGGTGTGTATAGGATTATATCTCTCTGGTTGTCTACAGGTGTCTGTCTCTCTGCGTGTCTGTGGGTGTGTGTCTCTCTGGGTGTGTGTCTGGATATCTGTGGGTGTGTGTCTCTCTGGGTTTCTCCCTGGATGTCTGTGGGTGGGTGTCTCTCTGGGTGTGTGTCTGGATGTCTGTGGGTCTGTGTCTCTCTGGGTGTCTGTGTGTCTCTCTGGATGTCTGTGTGTCTCTCTGGATGTCTGTGTGTCTCTCTGGGTGTCTGTGTTTGTGTGTCTATCTGGGTGTCTGTGTCTGTCTGGGTCTCTGTATTTCTGTATCTGTCTGTCTTGGTATGTATAGGATTCTATCTCTCTGGTTGTCTGCAGGTGTCTGTCTCTCTGCGTGTCTGTGGGTGTGTGTCTCTCTGGGTGTGTGTCTGGATATCTGTGGGTGTGTGTCTCTCTGGGTGTGTGTCTCTCTGGGTGTGTGTCTCTCTGGGTGTGTGTCTGGATATCTGTGGGTATGTGTCTCTTAGGGTTGTCCCTGTGTGTCTGTGTCTCTGGCTGTCTTTGTCTCTGTCTCTCTGGGTGTCTGTGTGCCTCTCTGGGTGTCTGGGTGTCTCTCTGGGTGTCTGGGTGTCTCTCTGGGTGTCTGGGTGTCTCTCTGGGTGTCTGTGTGTGGGTGTGTGTCTGTGCCTCTGGTTGTCTGTGCCTCTGGCTGTCTGTGTCTCTGGCTGGCTGTGTCTCTGTGTGTGTGTCTCTCTGGGTGTCTGTGTGTCTCTCTGGGTGTCTGTGTGTCTCTCTGGGTGTCTGTGTGTGTGTCTATCTGGGTGTCTGTGTGTGTGTCTATCTGGGTGTCTGTGTGTGTGTCTATCTGGGTGTCTGTGTGTGTGTCTATCTGGGTGTCTGTGTGTGTGTCTATCTGGGTGTCTGTATGTGTGTCTATCTGGGTGTCTGTGTGTGTGTCTATCTGGGTGTCTGTGTGTGTGTCTATCTGGGTGTCTGTGTGTGTGTTTATCTGGGTGTCTGTGTTTGTGTGTCTATCTGGGTGTCTGTGTCAGTCTGTTTTGGTGTGTATAGGATTATATCTCTCTGGTTGTCTACAGGTGTCTGTCTCTCTGCGTGTCTGTGGGTGTGTGTCTCTCTGGGTGTGTGTCTGGATATCTGTGGGTGTGTGTCTCTCTGGGTTTCTCCCTGGATGTCTGTGGGTGTGTGTCTCTCTGGGTGTGTGTCTGGATGTCTGTGGGTCTGTGTCTCTCTGGGTGTCTGTGTCTCTGGCTGTCTGTGTCTCTGGCTGTCTGTGTCTCTGGCTGTCTGTGTCTCTCTGGGTCTGTGTGTGTCTCTCTGGGTCTGTGTGTGTCTCTCTGGGTCTGTGTGTGTCTCTCTGGGTCTGTGTGTGTCTCTCTGGGTCTGTGTGTGTCTCTCTGGGTCTGTGTGTGTCTCTCTGGGTCTGTGTGTGTCTATCTGGGTGTCTGTGTGTCTATCTGGGTGTATGTGTGTCTATCTGGATGTCTGTATTTCTGTGTCTGTCTGTCGTGCTGTGTATAGGTTTCTATCTCTGGTTGTCTGCAGGTGTCTGTCTCTCTACGTGTCTGTAGGTGTGTGTCTCTCTGGGTGTGTGTCTGGATATCTGTGGGTGGGTGTCTCTCTGGGTTTGTCCCTGGATGTCTGTGGGTGTGTGTCTGTGTCTCTGACTGTCTGTGTCTCTGGCTGTCTGTGTCTGCGTGTCTCTCTGGGTGTCTGCGTGTCTCTCTGGGTGTCTGCGTGTCTCTCTGGGTGTCTGCGTGTCTCTCTGGGTGTCTGCGTGTGTGTGTCTATCTGGGTGTCAGTGTCTGTCTGGGCCTCTGTATTTCTGTGTCTGTCTGTCTTGGTGTGTATAGGATTCTATCTCTCTGGTTGTCTGCAGGTGTCTGTCTCTCTGTGTGTCTGTGGGTGTGTGTCTCTCTGGGTGTGTGTCTGGATATCTGTGGGTATGTGTCTCTCTGGGTGTGTGTCTGGATATCTGTGGGTGTGCGTCTCTCTGGGTTTCTCCCTGGATGTCTGTGGGTGTGTGTCTCTCTGGGTGTGTGTCTGGATGTCTGTGGGTCTGTGTCTGTATCTCTGGGTGTCTGTGTCTCTGGCTGCGTGGGTGTCTGGCTGTGTGGGTGTCTGTGTGTGTGTCTGGCTGCGTCTCTCTCTGTCTGTCTGTAGGTGTGTCTGTCTCTCTGTAGGTGTGCCTATATCATGAATGGAAAAACAGAAACAGTTATCGTGTTCATAAAGAAGAGCTACGCAAAAGAGCAAGTGACCTAATATAATACATGAAATAAAATATTTAACTGCTTCTAAGGTGCTATCCCTGTCAATGAGCAGTAACATAATGATGAATGAATGAATACAGGAATACACATAAAATCTTTATTATACGGTAATTATTTTTTTCCTTCTGATATACCTGTAAATTAGATGTTCTATAATTAAAAATGCTCCTGTTTTGAGGCAGGTGTAGACGTGAGAAATCTGTAAAAAGATGTAAAAATCATAATTGATTTTTTTATTGAATGAATGTATGAAATACCATTACTCAATGCAAATCAATAGTTGATATTATATTGTGTTAACAAATGTCATCACAAAATCATTTACCTGTCAATTTAATATTCTGTAATGTTAATTCTTGCAGAGGGGACTCCTGTATTGAGGCAGGTGGCGATGTCACAAATCTGTGAAAAGATGTAAAAATCATATTTCATTTTTTTTTTTCATAAATGTATGAAACATTGATATTACTTAAAGTACTTGTTGTCCTTTTTATACATGCATGAAGTAAAGTAAATATAAATATTTTAAAATGATATACCTGTGAAGGTGATGTGATTGCAGATACGGCCCTCTGTGTAGTCAGGTGGGCAGATAATCAAACTGTGAGAAAATAATTTTAAAAAGGGCTTGTTAATGTTTGCTATGTTTTAATTAGCATAGCTGTAAAATAGAAGTAAATGCACTGTAAAATGTAAGAAAGTGATATAAATATGTAAACGGTTTAATACAATGAGCTTAAAGAATCAACAACAGTAATATCTAAATTCAGTGCAAAGGGGAGAAATGTTTTTATGCATTTTTGAATAAATATTCTTTTATTAGAAGGTATGCAAAATCCAAACATAAATAAAACATTCTTAACAGTCATAAATGTCAGTTTTATCAAGTCCTCTAAACATAAAATTATCATTTTGCAGCATTTAACTGACTAAACCTTCTTGTTTTTTTTAATTTTTAGTGAGAAAATGTTCTAATGTCTAGGCTGGTTTTTCCAACCATATAAAAAATACAAGGCAAAATGAGCCAATTAACTTCTAGAGTACACAATCGATAGGAGTATACAATATAAAATGTATTACCTATCTATATTAACTAAACTATCATATACCATACCCCAGATAAGAGAGAGAGAGAGAAAAAAAAAAAAAAATATATATATATATATATATATATATATATAAACTAAATAGAAGAATCATTGGCCCCTCATGGCGGCCACAAAACAGTCCCGGCTTATTTCTCCCTCTTACCTCAGATCCTTCCCGCCATCCAGCCCCTCTGAAAGGTCTCCAAAGCTCCCCCACTCCAGTCCACTCCTCAGAATCGCTTCAAGCAAATACAGGCATTATACTAGGGAAACGCTAAAGGAGGATGTTATCCAAGGGTCCCAAACTATCTGAAATTGGGGCATCCTATCTAAAACAATATGAGTTAGCCTCTCATTAATAAGCAAATAGTTGATCTTCTTAATTACCTCTTGAAAGTTTAGATTCATGTCCTTCCATCTACTAGCTATGTGAATCTTTGAAGCCAATGCCATTATTTGAAACAACTTGTTCTGGGATTGCGACAAGTTTTTAATATGGACCCCCAGTAAACAGGATTCAATTGAAGGAACTACTTCTTTATGAAAAAGTGTGGAGGCTAAACGGGTCACCAAACATGAATATGGTCCCCCACATCCTGGCATCCCCTAAAGCATTTGTTACTCTCCTGTGGCCTAAACTTCTGCATTTTATCGGGAGTACAGTAGGCCCTATGTAAAACTTTGATTGATGTTTCTAATAAAGCCGAATTAAGTGATCCTTTTGAAAGATTGGAGCAAGATTCAGTCCATTTGTCCCAGTCCCACTCCACCCCCAGATCCTTTTCCCAATGCAGCATAAACTTGGGTTTCTGGCCCCCCGAAGTGCCCAGAAAGGTGCTATACAAAGAACTCAGATTACCCTTGGCCAGTGGGAGATTTTTACAGATAACTGATAGCCAGGAGGCTCTGGGGGGCCCGGAATCCTTAACCATCTTGCTAACCCAACTTCTAATTTTTAAGTAATTGTAGAGTTCTGTAGTTGGCAAGTCGTGAGTCGTGCAAAATTGGTCATAGGTCAGTAGTTTGTCATTGGCGAACCAGTTCCCTATGCGATCTAGGCGTCTGGAGGTCCACCAAAATCTAGACATAGAGCTTGAATCTGCTAGAATTTGAGGGAAAGACATAACTGATAGAAGGGGTGATAATTCCGTGCTAAGTCGATGCCTAGATCTAGCCCATCTCCAGGCCTGGAGCGTCAAGGAGATCATGGGGTTTTGATGAGTTATGAAAGGGGCAGAGTCCTCAGGCATCCAAACCAACTTATCCCAACTATGTGGGAACATTTGATAATTTTCCATAAAGACCCAAGATGGATGGTGTTTCGTAGAGTGGGCTCTAGGCAAAGGAGCCAGGTGTGCAGCTTTAAGATAAAGTCTTAAATTCGGAGTCGCGAGGCCCCCTCTATTCTTGGAGCGAAACATCACCTGCCTGGGAATTTTTATGCATTTTTGACTAAAAATTTCTTCTATGAATGATCAATGAACATTAATAGTTGAGTAGCAAGCACAAAATGTAAAACCACTATACATTTTTTTTTCTTTTACTAAATGTGTTATTATGACTAATTAATAATTAATTAACATTATTAATAATCGTAATGATGAATAAAGTAATAAATGAACATTAATAGTTCAGCATCAAGGTCAAAATCTAAGTTTTTGTTATAAACGTTATTACTATTAATTAATTATTATTTAATTAATGTACAGTACTAATTAATGAATTAGTAAATGTTCTATAAAGTTAATCAATAATGAAATCATAAAGTGAAGTTAATGACAATTGTCTATTTTTTTTTTAATTATTAGTAATTAATAAACTAATGTCCATTAAAAATTAATTAATCAATTAATAAACATATTTGAAATGGTTAATGATTAATACCGTGCTAAAGTACAGGTATTGCAGAATGCAGTAATGTATTTTTTTTCTTTGTTTTTTTAAATTTTATTAATAAATTAATGAATATACTTTACCTATCGCTAAGAAATATCCAGCAATCAATATCCTGAAGAGCTAACAATCTCCTTGGATTTTCAGCCACAGAAAATGTCCAGTCAGACTGTCATGACCTGAGGAGAAAGTGTCAGCAATGTGGCAATTGTGCCCTATATAGACGCTTTGTGCGCGAGGCAGAGCAGTTAGTTTAGGCGGGAAAGCCGCCATTTCAGATACGTTATTGTGTAGATTATGTTAAAATGGCGGCTATATTGTATGTATGTGTTACGCGCATTGGAATGATTTTGCGTCTTTAGGAACAGTCTGTTGTACTACCTTGTAAAAGTGCTACGTGTTGGGCTCTGTTTTGCGTGTTTAGGGTCCTGTACCCTCGTTTTCGTTTTTTTCGGTGGCCATTTTTTCTCTCGCTTAGGGGATTTTCGTGTGTCTAAACTCGTGAATTTGGACTTAAATGGAGGTGTAACTTCACTTGCAGAGGTCCTGGATGCCCCCCCCCCCCCCCAACCCCCCCCCCCCCTCCCTTGCTGTGGGTACGTTTTTTATGTGTTATTTGTGTGTATTTATTGTGTTTTGACTGTTTTCCGTTACATGCGGTTCGGCCGTTAAGGTCGTATTTTTGCGAGGTCGTATTTTTCCGAGTTCGTAATGTTTTTTTTCTAAGTCGTGCGTCTCGTATTTTTGTCTGCTAAGTCCGTAAATGAGTGTCGGGTAGTATTGTTGGTAAAGTGCCGATTGTGTGGGTGTTTGTAATCGCGTGTGAGGCGCCTTTGAGCCTCCACCTCCGCAAATGCGGCCCCTCGCTTTGCGAAGGTACGCATTTGCGGCCTGCAATGAGCCGAACGTTGGAGCCTCCACCTTCCGCAAAGAGCCTCCACCTTTGCAAGGGTCCGCATTTGCGGACCAAACTGCGTCCCTCGCAAGTTTTTGCGAGCTCGCAAAGCGTGACGACGAATCGTAGTTTGACAACTTTTATATGTGATATATATATATAGAGAGAGAGAGAGACAGGGCAGCTCCATGTAATATATAGAAAGTCAGGGCAGCTCCATGTAATATATATAAAGAGATAGAGTCAGAGCAGCTCTGTGTAATTATATAGAGAGAGAGAGAGTCAGGGCAGCTCCATGTAATATATATATATATATAGAGAGAGAGAGAGTCAGGGCATATCCATGTAAGATAGAGAGAATCAGGGCAGCTCCATGTAATATATATAGAGAGAGAGCCTGGGTAGCTCCATGTAATATATTTAGAGTCAGGGCAGCTCCATGTAATAAAGTGAGAGTCCATGTAATATATATAAAGAGAGAGAGTCAGGGCAGCTCTGTGTAATTATATATAGAGAGAGAGTCAGGGCAGCTCCATGATATATAGAGAGAGTCAGGGCAGTTCCATGTAATATATATATATATATATATATATATATATATATATAGAGAGAGAGAGAGAGAGGGTCAGGGCAGCTCCATGTAATATATATATATATATATATATATATATATATATATATAGAGAGAGAGAGAGAGAGAGAGAGAGAGAGAGAGAGAGTCATGGCATATCCATGTAAGATAGAGAGAGCCTGGGCAGCTCCATGTAATATATTTAGAGTCAGGGCAGCTCCATGTAATAAAGTGAGAGTCCATGTAATATATATAAAGAGAGAGAGTCAGGGCAGCTCCATGTAATATATATATAGAGAGAGAGTCAGGGCAGCTCCATGATATATAGAGAGAGTCAGGGCAGTTCTGTGTAATATAAAGAGAGTCAGGGCAGTTCCCTGTAAAATATATTTATTTTTATATTTTTTCTTCCCTCTACCTAAAAGATTTCAGTTTGTTTTTCAATTGAGTTGTACAGTTTATAGGTCACATTAAAGGTGGAAAAAGTACTGAAATGATTTATCTTTGTCTCATTTTTTTACAGCACAAAAACCTGACATTTTAACAGGGGTGTGTAGACTTTTTATATCCACTGTATATATAGAGTCAGGGCAGCTCCATATAATATATATATATACAGAGAGAGAGTCAGGGCAGCTTCATGTTATATATAAAGAGATAGATGGCAGGGCAGCTCCATGTAATTATAGAGAGAGAGAGAGCAGCTCAATGTAATATAGAGAGACAGAGAGTTAGGGCAGGAGAGAGAGAGAGAGAGACAGAGAGTTAGGGCAGGAGAGAGAGAGAGAGAGAGAGAGAGAGAGAGAGAGAGAGAGAGAGAGAGAGTTAGGGCAGGAGAGAGAGAGAGAGAGACAGAGAGTTAGGGCAGGAGAGAGAGAGACAGAGAGAGACAGAGAGTTAGGGCAGGAGAGAGAGAGAGAGAGAGAGAGAGAGAGAGAGAGTGTGTGTGTGTGTGTGTGTCAGGGCAGCTTCATGTAATATATATAAATAGTCAGGGATGTTCCATGTAATATAGACAGGAAGTTAGGGCAGCTCCATATTATATATATATATATTTAGATAGAGATAGAGTCGGGCAGCTCCATGTAATATAAAGAGACAGGAAGTCAGGGCAGCTCCATGTAATATAGAGAGACAGAGTCAGGACAGCTCTCTATAATATAGAGAGAGTCCGGACAGCTCTGTGTAATATAGAGAGACAGAGAGTCAGGGCAGCTCCATGTAATATATATAAATAGTCAGGGCAGCTCCATGTAATATAGACAGGAAGTTAGGGCAGCTCCATATTATATATATATATATATATATATATATATATATATATATATATATATATATATATATTTATATATATATTTATATTTAGATAGAGATAGAGTCGGGCAGCTCCATGTAATATAAAGAGACAGGAAGTCAGGGTAGCTCCATGTAATATAGAGAGACAGAGTCAGGACAGCTCTCTATAATATAGAGAGAGTCTGGACAGCTCTGTGTAATATAGAGAGACAGAGAGTCAGGGCAGCTCCATGTAATATATATAAATAGTCAGGGCAGCTCCATGTAATATAGACAGGAAGTTAGGGCAGCTCCATATTATATATATATATATATATATATATATATATACATATATATATATATATATATATATATATATATATATATATATATATATATATATATTTAGATAGAGATAGAGTCGGGCAGCTCCATGTAATATAAAGAGACAGGAAGTCAGGGTAGCTCCATGTAATATAGAGAGACAGAGTCAGGACAGCTCTCTATAATATATGCTTTCAGGACCTGCAGCTGTATTGATAGGGACCTTCACTTCTTTGCTCAGTGTTATTCTCCCCTTTTCAGGGTTGCTCTGTTTGTGCCTGATTCTCTATGGAGCCTCCCTGTACTGCGCCCTCCATTTTAGGGCGCTGGCTCCACCCCGCAACTTGTATTTTAAACAATTTTTCTTTTTTTTTAAAACAATAACACTTTGAATTGATATTTATCTATAAATAACAGACAACTATGTGAAGTTTCCTAAACTAAGTATTTTGTATAATAACATGCTTTGTAACATTCTTTTTTTTTTTTTAAACTCATGTTAAATTAAATTGGCATTGAATCCAGAGGAAGGCAAACAATAAAAACCCCCATTGAAACTTGGCCAATTGTATCAAAGAGGGAAAAAAATGAATTCCTTCCTGACCCCATTAACTGGCAATCGAATTGCTCCCTGAATCAATACTCCATCTTAAAATGATACAGTTGAATGTATTAACAAATGCTTAAACTTTTCGTAACATAAATGTTTGACTATATTCAATATAGCTTGAAGTAACTTTCCACAACTTTGAAAAGACAATGTTATACAATATAGCTTGAAATAACTTTCCATAACTTTTAAAAACAATGTTAACATGTTAAATACTACTTTAAAACATTTAAATGTAAGCTTCCAATTAAAGTAAATGGCACCTAATTGTTTTGTGGGGCCAATCATGTGAAAAGGTAACTTGTAAGACCTTCCAATCTGTGTAACCACTGTTTCGTGTTGTTTTTTGTTTTTTTTTTATATACTTTTTTTTTTTTTCTTGTTGTACTTTGTTGAAATGGCACATCGAGTTTCCTATTGGAAATAGCGGTCCCCTATTTAAAGAGTCCCAGAGACCACTAATTTTGTCCTGGAAATAAAACCACTGTTCTCTATGTTTTTTTGCCATTGTATGAAATTTCTTCTTGAAATTTTGGTACTTTGCAATCAGTTCAACATAAAAAAATTAGTCTAAATCAAAGCACTGTCCTGTATATTTACAGCACCTCATAGTACACAATGTTTTTTGTAAAAACACATCCATCTTCCAATAAATCACCCTGGCTTGTGTTTTCTTCAACATGTACTTTAATTTCCTCTGGATTATTGCATCTTGAAAATGCAACATATAGTTGGCCATGTGCAAACACAGGTTCCTTCAAAAAAATACCAACAGACTTAAAAGTTTGTCCTTGGGATTTATTGATGGTCATGGCAAATGCCATGATAATGGATACTTGGAGCCAAATCAATTCTCGGTATAAGAACTGGTTCGCCTTTATGGGTACCACTCATAATTTTTGCATGTATAAAATGATCCTTTAATTTCTTCACAATTAATCTGGTCCCATTACAAAGTCCATTTTTTTAAATTCATATTTCTTAATAGCATGATAATTGCCCCTTTTTTAAGTTGCAAAACATGTGGTGGCATTCCAGAGGGAGTTAAAGAATATATAAATTCCATACTAAAGTTTGCTTCACTCTCTTTGTCGTCAGCTAGAACAGAATCTGCACTGTAATAGTTTTTTTGGGGAGCATTGATTAATTTTAATATTTTGTTGTTTAAATTCAAGGCATCGTAATTTTTTGATGTCAATATGACTTCGCTTGCAATGTCTGAGTAATCCTCGTTATTGATGGTATTGAGGAAGATTGATGAAATTAGTGGTTCTGTTGAAATCATTTCTGGTGGAATTTGTACTGCATCATCAGGTAAATTATTTATTTTTGGCTTTTTTCCTTCTCCAATGTTAATGAGCCAATCATTAAATTGATTTCGGCCTTCCAATCTCATATTTACTTCTAATTTCAGGTGTGTAAATGTTTTCCACAGCTTCTTTTTATACACATTTCGACTATGACAGTCCGATTGCCATGTGGCACCACAGGTAATGTTTGCCTGAAATCTCCTCCTAACAACATCACCTTTCCACCAAATGGCAAATCATTAGCCATAACTTCTTTTAATAATCGATCAATACATTGGAGGGCATGACATGACATCATAGTTATTATTATTATTATTATCTTTATTTATATCGCGCCAACATATTCCGTAGCGCTGTACAGGGGTTGAGTACATAGCAGAAAACAAATTAAACACCTTGTAAAGAATGGAGGGCCCTGTTTTTGAGCATAAAATCAAATGTACATAGAGCTTGTTTCCAAGGCCTGACACAAGATTGAAAACTCGCAAACTTACAATCTAAGGGTTTAGGTGTGATACAAGAGGGTGACAAATACAATTGAAAGCAATTGGTTCAGTAAAGTGGAGGTGTTTGTGTGTTGTACTGTAGATTGTGGTTGTGAGTGTTATTAAGCTGTGGAATGTTCAGTTGTACATGTTAAGGCTGAAGATGATAAGATTTTTTAAACAGGTGTGTTTTTAATAATTTCTTAAAGGTTTTGAGGCAGGAAGATAATCTAATGGAGCGGGGCAAGGAGTTCCAAATGGATGGGGAAGCACGAGAAAAGTCTTGAAGACGGGAGTGAGAGGAGGTGATGAGAGAGGAGGAAAGAAGAAGGTCGTTAGCAGAACGAAGGGGCCGGTTGGGAGAGTATTTTGAAACAAGAGCAGAGATATAAGGGGGTGCACTGTTGTTGAGGGCTTTATGTGTTAGGGTCATGATTTTAAATTTGATTCGGGAAGCTATGGGAAGCCAGTGGAGTGATTGACAGAGAGGGGCTGCAGACACTGATCGTTTGGTATTGAAGATGAGTCTAGCGGAGGCGTTCATTATGGATTGGAGGGGAGACAGACGAGAGATGGGGAGGCCAGCAAGGAGGGAATTGCAGTAGTCGAGTCGAGAGATGATGAGAGAGTGAATTAGAATTTTAGCTGTGTCTTCTGTAAGATAATGACGAATTTTGGAGATGTTTTTTAGGTGAAACTGACATGATTTTGTTATTGCTTGGATGTGAGGAATAAAAGAGAGGGCGGGATCCAGTAGAACCCCAAGACAACGGGCCTGGGAGGTAGGGGCGATAATGGTGTTGTCAACAGTTAGAGATATTTGAGGTGTGGAAGCTGTAGTAGAGGGTGGAAAGATTAGAAGTTTAGTTTTAGACATGTTGAGTTTGAGTTGACGGGTGGACATCCAGGAGGATATGCTAGAGAGGCAGTTGGAAACTTGAGCTAAAAGAGAGGGGGATAGATCGGGTGCAGAGAGGTAGATTTGAGTATCATCTGCATAGAGATGATACTGAAATCCAAAGGATTTTATAAGGGTGCCAAGGGAGGAGGTGTAGATGGAGAAGAGGAGGGGGCCTAGGACAGAACCTTGGGGAACGCCAACAGACAGAGGGAGAGGTGAAGAAGAGGTGCCAGAGAAGGAGACACTAAATGTACGATCTTTAAGATAGGATGTGAACCTTGAAAGAGCTGTGTCCTGGATGCCAAAAGAGCGGAGCGTTTGGATTAGAAGAGGGTGGTCAACTGTATCAAAGGCAGCAGAGAGATCCAGGAGAATTAGAATAGAGTAGTGACCCTTTGATTTGGCGGTTAGCAAGTCATTAGTGACTTTTGTAAGGGCTGTTTCTGTAGAGTGTTGGGACCGGAAGCCAGATTGGAAGGGGTCAAGTAGGGAATTGGAGGAAATAAATTGAGTGAGGCGATTGTAATAGTTGCCTCATCTATTATAATTAATTTACTCTTGTGCAATTTTTTGGCTTGTAATGAATTCATTTGAATATCCGACACTGATGTTTCCAGAATGGGAATTGGTAGTTTAAATCCACTATGCACAGTTCTACCACCTTCTAACAAAAGTGCGGCAATTCCAGTGGTTGCAAATGGCAGTGCTATTTGACCCTGTGCTTGAATGCAACTCATCAACAAATTATATAGGTAAGTTTTTCCTGATCCACCAGGACCATCCAGATAGAAATAACGCTCTTTGATCATATCATCTTCTATTGCATTTGTGATGGCGTTAAATGCTTCCAATTGCAATACATTTAAAGTTCCAATTTTTTCTTGTGTTTTTTGGTATTCAATGTCAGTGTCATACTCATCAAAGTTAATTTCATCTATAAATCCTGGATCAGGCAGATTAAAATTGGCACAATTTAATCCATGACAAAGTAAGATTTCCTGTATTTCAATTAATGCTTTAAATTGTGAAATGTTCTCATTATAACGTTGCAAGAAATCTTCACACATATGTAATTTAAATGTTTCCCACAAAGTTAAGACATCTGGTACATTGCAAAAGATACAAATAAAAGCAAATTGTTCTCTCATTTGCTTTGGCATTTGACATAGTGCTGCTTGAGAAGACGCCACATTGCTTCAGGAGCACTTACATAGCGAGCATCTAAATAAGAAGAAAGTTCGTCATGTAAAATGGGGTTGTCTTTTTCATTGTCTGCACCTTGCACAACAGTTGCTGCATCATATCCTTTATATATATATATATATATTTATACACATATTTGATGGATTTGATGGAAGTGCAAGCTTCCACATTGATATGTGCATTGTACTTCATCAGCAAATGTGGATTGTATATAACCACATATCCATTATCAACTTTTTGGCCACGGATAATAGCTGTTTGTCCTTCTCTTCTTTTATACAAAGGGTATCCATCACAATTAACATAAGTCTGCATTTGAAATTGTTTTGGAAACTCTTTTATGCATTTCTTACTTTTCATACATGGTGACTTTGGATTGTTCTCTCCACATGGGCCATGTATCATTCTATGAGTTACAATCTCATAAAGTCTTGAATGCTTTTCTGGATGTGGCAGTTCAGCACTAACCACTGAATCCACTCTATCTGCTGTATTCAATTTATGTTTTTCTTGCAAGATTAAAAGTATATGTGCATGTGGCAGGCCTCTTTTTTTAAATTCAATGGTATAAACAAAAGCCACACATTTTCCAAATAAGTCTGCTTTAGTGATATCATAAATTAAGGAATTAAGTTTGATTTTGAATACTCTTGCAACCAAATCTGGTCTGTCAGAAGTAGTTTGTCCAAGCATAACATTTTCTTTGATATCTTGCCATTGTGGATTACATGTAAATGTAATAAATAAATCTGGTTTGCCAAATTTAGTGACAATAGCCATGGCATCATTATACCTTTCTCGCATATTGCGAGGAGATCCTTGGAAAGAGGATGGCAAAATCATTGCTCGTCAAGCAGGAATGTCTCTGTTTGCAGCCAATTCAGCGACATAATCCATCAATCCACAATATTGTTCAACTCGAAGCTTGTTTTGTTGAAATTTGACAAAATTTAGATTATTTGCTTCGACTTGTAGATAGGAATCAATAATCCATTGTTGTGTGAGTTTACCCCCACATAAAATAGGATTATAATGATCCCGGACAGCATTTTGTGCCACTTTATATTCCAGCATTGAAATATTGTTTCTAATACAAATTTACTATTGAAATACATTTCCTTTGTTCTCCTGTTTCTGGGTGTAAATGTGAAGTCCGATGGTATATTTGTCCTTGGACTTTAAAACAATAAGCACCATGTCCTGGTACATTTTCGGCTAATGTTGCACCCATTGAAGCAAATGAAATTGCACTGTTATAAGAGCGAATATTTTTCTTAAAATTGGTGTAATTGGGAAATGTAGGATCACTCATGATACTATTTAAATATTCTGGGAATGTGTGTCTTTCTGGAAGTCTTACCTTTCGTTTCTGACAGCAACTAATAAACTCTTCATCAGTTGGTTGTTCTTTCTGAAAATGATGAGCCCCACAAAACTGACAAAGCACATTCATTAATCCACAATAATGAGTGTCTACTGTTAGTGCTCTAAAGAAAGGACTATCATGAGCTTCGTCAATATAAATCTCATTTGAACTTTGTACAATTACATTGGTGTGATCTCTATCAACATTGGTGTCAGGAGGCAAAATAGGTTCAGTTGAGACAGTTTTATAAACATTTTTTTGTTTACTTTTTCTTTTCTTTGAAACTCCAGCAGACTCATTTTGTTGTTTTATTTAGAAGTCTCTGTCGATCTTCTTCTCTTAAACGTTGTGAAGTCTCAGGGGTCTGTGCATCTCTCCATCTTTGCTTCCTTTACCTTGCCATTCTTATTTTATATTCTTTCTTATCTTTTGCATTGTCCGCCATTGTAATCTGTAATTGGAAATAGAGTGTTAAGAATGACATTCATTTTATTACACATATTTTTTACCCTGTCATACTGTATATTTCTAAAAATGCAATAGTAATCTGTCTCTGTCTCTCTGGCTGTCTGCGTCTCTCTGGCTGTCTGCGTCTCTCTGGCTGTCTGCGTCTCTCTGGCTGTCTGCGTCTCTCTGGCTGTCTGCGTCTCTCTGGCTGTCTGCGTCTCTCTGGCTGTCTGCGTCTCTCTGGCTGTCTGCGTCTCTCTGGCTGTCTGCGTCTCTCTGGCTGTCTGCGTCTCTCTGGCTGTCTGCGTCTCTCTGGCTGTCTGCGTCTCTCTGGCTGTCTGCGTCTCTCTGGCTGTCTGCGTCTCTCTGGCTGTCTGCGTCTCTCTGGCTGTCTGCGTCTCTCTGGCTGTCTGCGTCTCTCTGGCTGTCTGCGTCTCTCTGGCTGTCTGCGTCTCTCTGGCTGTCTGCGTCTCTCTGGCTGTCTGCGTATTTCTGGCTGTCTGTGTCTCTGGGTGTGTGTCTCTGACTGTCTGTGTGTGTCTCTGACTGTCTGTGTGTGTCTCTGGGTGTCTGTTTGTCTCTGGGTGTCTCTGTCTTTGTGTGTCTATTTTGGTGTATGTGTTTGTGTGTCTATCTGGATGTCTGTATTTCTGTGTCTGTCTGTCTTTGTGTGCATAGGTTTCTATCTTTGGTTATCTGCAGGTGTCTGTCTCTCTACGTGTCTGTGGGTGTGTGTCTCTCTGGGTGTGTGTCTGGATATCTGTGGGTGTGTGTCTCTCTGGGTTTGTCCCTGGATGTCTCTGGGTGTCTGTGTGCCTCTCTGGGTCTCTGTGTGTCTCTCTGGGTGTCTGTGTGTGGGTGTGTGTCTGTGCCTCTGGCTGTCTGTGTCTCTCTGGGTGTCTGTGTGTCTCTGGGTGTCTGCGTGTCTCTCTGGGTGTCTGCGTGTCTCTCTGGGTGTCTGCGTGTCTCTCTGGGTGTCTGCGTGTCTCTCTGGGTGTCTGCGTGCCTCTCTGGGTGTCTGCGTGCCTCTCTGGGTGTCTGCGTGCCTCTCTGGGTGTCTGCGTGCCTCTCTGGGTGTCTGCGTGCCTCTCTGGGTGTCTGCGTGTCTCTCTGGGTGTCTGCGTGTCTCTCTGGGTGTCTGTGTCTGTCTGTCTTGGTGTGTATAGGATTCTATCTCTCTGGTTGTCTGCATGTGTCTGTCTCTCTGCGTGTCTGTGGGTGTGTGTCTCTCTGGGTGTGTGTCTGGATATCTGTGGGTGTGTGTCTCTCTGGATTTCTCCTTGGATGTCTGTGGGTGTGTTTCTCTCTGGGTGTGTGTCTGGATGTCTGTGGGTCTGTGTCTCTCTGGGTGTGTGTCTGGATGTCTGTGGGTCTGTGTCTCTCTGGGTGTGTGTCTGGATGTCTGTGGGTCTGTGTCTCTGGGTGTCTATGTCTCTGGGTCTGTGTGTGTCTCTGGGTCTGTGTGTGTCTCTGGGTCTGTGTGTGTCTCTGGGTGTCTGTGTGTGTCTCTGGGTGTCTGTGTGTGTCTCTGGGTGTCTGTGTGTGTCTCTGGGTGTCTGTGTGTCTATCTGGGTGTATGTGTTTGTGTGTCTATCTGGATGTCTGTATTTTTGTGTCTGTCTGTCTTGGTGTGTATAGGTTTCTATCTCTGGTTGTCTGCAGGTGTCTGTCTCTCTACGTGTCTGTAGGTGTGTGTCTCTCTGGGTGTGTGTCTGTATATCTGTGGAAGTGTGTCTCTCTGGGTTTGTCCCTGGATGTCTGTGGGTGTGTGTCTGTGTCTCTGGCTGTCTGTGTCTCTCTCTGGGTGTCTGTGTGTCTCTCTGGGTGTCTGTGTGTCTCTCTGGGTGTCTGTGTGTCTCTCTGGGTGTCTGTGTGTCTCTCTGGGTGTCTGTGTTTGTGTGTCTCTCTGGGTGTCTGTGTTTGTCTGGGCCTCTGTATTTCTTTGTCTGTCTGTCTTGGTGTGTATAGGATTCTATCTCTCTGGTTGTCTGCAGGTGTCTGTCTCACTGCGTGTCTGTGGGTGTGTGTCTCTCTGGGTGTGTGTATGTGTCTCTCTGGGTGTGTGTCTGGATATCTGTTGGGGGGGGGGCCTCTCTGGGTGTCTGCGTCTCTCTGGGTGTCTGCGTCTCTCTGGGTGTCTGCGTCTCTCTGGGTGTCTGCGTCTCTCTGGCTGTCTGCGTCTCTCTGGCTGTCTGCGTCTCTCTGGCTGTCTGCGTCTCTCTGGCTGTCTGCGTCTCTCTGGCTGTCTGCGTCTCTCTGGCTGTCTGCGTCTCTCTGGCTGTCTGCCTCTCTCTGGCTGTCTGCGTCTCTCTGGCTGTCTGCGTCTCTCTGGCTGTCTGCGTCTCTCTGGCTGTCTGCGTCTCTCTGGCTGTCTGCGTCTCTCTGGCTGTCTGCGTCTCTGGGTGTGTGTCTCCCTGTCTGTGTGTGTCTCTGACTGTCTGTGTGTGTCTCTGGGTGTCTGTTTGTCTCTGGGTGTCTCTGTCTTTGTGTGTCTATTTTGGTGTATGTGTTTGTGTGTCTATCTGGATGTCTGTATTTCTGTGTCTGTCTGTCTTGGTGTGCATAGGTTTCTATCTTTGGTTATCTGCAGGTGTCTGTCTCTCTACGTGTCTGTGGGTGTGTGTCTCTCTGGGTGTGTGTCTGGAGATCTGTGGGTGTGTGTCTCTCTGGGTTTGTCCCTGGATGTCTCTGGGTGTCTGTGTGCCTCTCTGGGTGTCTGTGTGTCTCTCTGGGTGTCTGTGTGTGGGTGTGTGTCTGTGCCTCTGGCTGTCTGTGTCTCTCTGGGTGTCTGTGTGTCTCTGGGTGTCTGCGTGTCTCTCTGGGTGTCTGCGTGTCTCTCTGGGTGTCTGCGTGCCTCTCTGGGTGTCTGCGTGCCTCTCTGGGTGTCTGCGTGCCTCTCTGGGTGTCTGCGTGTCTCTCTGGGTGTCTGCGTGTCTCTCTGGGTGTCTGCGTGTCTCTCTGGGTGTCTGTGTCTGTCTGTCTTGGTGTGTATAGGATTCTATCTCTCTGGTTGTCTGCATGTGTCTGTCTCTCTGCGTGTCTGTGGGTGTGTGTCTCTCTGGGTGTGTGTCTGGATATCTGTGGGTGTGTGTCTCTCTGGATTTCTCCTTGGATGTCTGTGGGTGTGTTTCTCTCTGGGTGTGTGTCTGGATGTCTGTGGGTCTGTGTCTCTCTGGGTGTGTGTCTGGATGTCTGTGGGTCTGTGTCTCTGGGTGTCTATGTCTCTGGGTCTGTGTGTGTCTCTGGGTCTGTGTGTGTCTTTGGGTGTCTGTGTGTGTCTCTGGGTGTCTGTGTGTGTCTCTGGGTGTCTGTGTGTGTCTCTGGGTGTCTGTGTGTGTCTCTGGGTGTCTGTGTGTGTCTCTGGGTGTCTGTGTGTGTCTCTGGGTGTCTGTGTGTGTCTCTGGGTGTCTCTGGGTGTCTGTGTGTGTCTCTGGGTGTCTGTGTGTCTATCTGGGTGTATGTGTTTGTGTGTCTATCTGGATGTCTGTATTTTTGTGTCTGTCTGTCTTGGTGTGTATAGGTTTCTATCTCTGGTTGTCTGCAGGTGTCTGTCTCTCTACGTGTCTGTAGGTGCGTGTCTCTCTGGGTGTGTGTCTGTATATCTGTGGATGTGTGTCTTTCTGGGTTTGTCCCTGGATGTCTGTGGGTGTGTGTCTGTGTCTCTGGCTGTCTGTGTCTCTGGCTGTCTGGGTGTCTCTCTGGGTGTCTGTGTGTCTCTCTGGGTGTCTGTGTGTCTCTCTGGGTGTCTGTGTGTCTCTCTGGGTGTCTGGGTGTCTCTCTGGGTGTCTGTGTGTCTCTCTGGGTGTCTGTGTTTGTGTGTCTCTCTGGGTGTCTGTGTTTGTCTGGGCCTCTGTATTTCTTTGTCTGTCTGTCTTGGTGTGTATAGGATTCTATCTCTCTGGTTGTCTGCAGGTGTCTGTCTCACTGCGTGTCTGTGGGTGTGTGTCTCTCTGGGTGTGTGTATGTGTCTCTCTGGGTGTGTGTCTGGATATCTGTGGGTGTGCGTCTCTCTGGGTTTCTCCCTGGATGTCTGTGGGTGCGTGTCTCTCTGGGTGTGTGTCTGGATGTCTGTCGGTCTGTGTCTGTATCTCTGGGTGTCTGTGTCTCTGGGTGTCTGGCTGCGTGGGTGTCTGGCTGCGTGGGTGTCTGGCTGCGTGGGTGTCTGGCTGCGTGGGTGTCTGTAGGTGTGTCTGTCTCTCTGTAGGTGTGTCTGTCTCTCTGTAGGTGTGTCTGTCTCTCTGTAGGTGTGTCTGTCTCTCTGTAGGTGTGCCTATATCATGAATGGAAAAACAGAAACAGTTATCGTGTTCCTAAAGAAGAGCTACACAAAAGAGCAAGTGACCTAATATAATACATGAAATAAAATATTTAACTGCTTCTAAGGTGCTATCCCTGTCAATGAGCAGTAACATAATGATGAATGAATGAATACAGGAATACACATAAAATCTTTATTATTATTATTTTTTTTTCCTTCTAATATACCTGTAAATTGGCTGTTCTCTAATTGAAAATGCTCCTGTTTTGAAGCAGGTGTAGACGTGAGAAATCTGCAAAAAGATGTTAAAATCATAATTAATTTTTTTATTGAATGAATGTATGAAATACCATTACTCAATGCAAATCAATAGTTGATATTATATTGTGTTAACAAATGTCATCACAAAATCATTTACCTGTCAATGTAATATTCTGTAATGTTAATTCTTGCAGAGGAGACTCCTGTATTGAGGCAGGTGGCGATGTCACAAATCTGTGAAAAGATGTAAAAGTCATATGTAATTTTTTTTTTCCATAAATGTATGAATCATTGATATTACACGTACATGCATGCAGTAAAGTAAATATAAATATTTTAAAATGATATACCTGTGAAGGTGATGTGATTACAGATACGGCCCTCTGTGTAGTCAGGTGGGCAGATAATCAAACTGTGAGAAAATAATTTTAAAAAGGGCTTGTTAATGTTTGCTATGTTTTAATTAGCATAGCTGTAAAATAGAAGTAAATGCACTGTAAAATGTAAGAAAGTGATATAAATATGTAAACGGTTTAATACAATGAGCTTAAAGAATCAACAACAGTAATATCTAAATTCAGTGCAAAAGGGAGATATGTTTTTATGCATTTTTGACTAAAAATTTCTGCTATGAATGATCAATGAACATTAATAGTTGAGTAGCAAGCACAAAATGTAAAACCACTATACATTTTTTTTTCTTTTACTAAATGTGTTATTATGACTAATTCATAATTAATTAACATTATTAATAATTGTAATGATGAATAAAGTAATAAATGAACATTAATAGTTCAGCATCAAGGTCAAAATCTAAGTCTGGTGACATTCTTTTTTTTGTTATAAATGTTATTACTATTAATTAATTATTATTTAATTAATGTACAGTACTAATTAATGAATTAGTAAATGTTCTATAAAGTTAATCAATAATGAAATCATAAAGTGAAGTTAATGACAATTGTCTATTTTTTTTTAAAATAATTAGTAATTAATAAACTAATGTCTATTAAAAATTAATTAATCAATTATTAAACATATTTGAAATGGTTAATGATTAATACCGTGCTAAAGTACAGGTATTGCAAAATGCAGTAATGTATTTTTTTTTCTTAGTTTTTTTTTAATTTTATTAATAAATTAATGAATATACTTTACCTATCGCTAAGAAATATCCAGCAATCAATATCCTGAAGAGCTAACAATCTCTTTGGATTTTCAGAAGCAGAAAATGTCCAGTCAGACTGTCATCACCTTCCCCCCCCCCCCTTGCTGTGGGTACGTTTTTTATGTGTTATTTGTGTGTATTTATTGTGTTTTGACTGTTTTCCGTTACATGCGGTTCGGCCGTTAAGGTCGTATTTTTTCGAGGTCGTATTTTTCCAAGTTCGTAATGTTTTTTTTCTAAGTCGTGCGTCTCATATTTTTGTCTGCTAAGTCCATAAATGTGCGTCGGGTAGTATTGTTGGTAAAGTGCCGATTGTGTGGGTGTTTGTAATCGCGTGTGAGGCGCCTTTGAGCCTCCACCTCCGCAAATGCGGCCCCTCGCTTTGCGAGGGTCCGCATTTGCGGCCTGCAATGAGTCGAACATCGGAGCCTCCACCTTCCGCAGAGAGCCTCCACCTTTGCAAGGGTCCGCATTTGCGGACCAAACTGCATCCCTTGAGAGTTTTTGCGAGCTCGCAAAGCGTGACGACGAATCGTAGTTTGACAACTATTATATGTGATATATATATATATATATATATAGAGAGAGAGAGACAGGGCAACTCCATGTAATATATAGAAAGTCAGGGCGGCTCCATGTAATATATATAAAGAGATAGAGTCAGAGCAGCTCTGTGTAATTATATAGAGAGAGTCAGGGCAGCTCCATGTAATATATATATATATATATATAGAGAGAGAGAGTCAGGGCATATCCATGTAAGATAGAGAGAATCAGGGCAGCTCCATGTAATATATATAGAGAGAGAGCCTGGGCAGCTCCATGTAATATATTTAGAGTCAGGGCAGCTCCATGTAATAAAGTGAGAGTCCATGTAATATATCTAAAGAGAGAGAGTCAGGGCAGCTCCATGTAATATATATATAGAGAGAGAGTCAGGGCAGCTCCATGATATATAGAGAGAGTCAGGGCAGCTCCATGATATATAGAGAGAGTCAGGGCAGTTCTGTGTAATATATATTTATTTTTATATTTTTTCTTCCCTCTACCTAAAAGATTTCAGTTTGTTTTTCAATTGAGTTGTACAGTTTATAGGTCACATTAAAGGTGGAAAAAGTTCTGAAATGATTTATCTTTGTCTCATTTTTTTACAGCACAGAAACCTGACATTTTAACAGGGGTGTGTAGATTTTTTATATCCACTGTATATAGAGAGTCAGGGCAGCTCCATATAATATATATATATATATATATATATATATATATATATATATATACAGAGAGAGAGTCAGGGCAGCTTCATGTTATATATAAAGAGATAGATGGCAGGGCAGCTCCATGTAATTATATATATATATATATATATATATATATATATATATATATATAGAGAGAGAGAGAGAGAGAGAGCAGCTCCATGCAATATAGAGAGACAGAGAGTCAGGGCAGCTCCATGTAATATATATATATATATATATATATATAGAGAGAGAGAGAGAGAGTCAGGGCATATCCATGTAAGATAGAGAGAATCAGGGCAGCTCCATGTAATATATATAGAGAGAGAGCCTGGGCAGCTCCATGTAATATATTTAGAGTCAGGGCAGCTCCATGTAATAAAGTGAGAGTCCATGTAATATATCTAAAGAGAGAGAGTCAGGGCAGCTCCATGTAATATATATAGAGAGAGAGAGTCAGGGCAGCTCCATGATATATAGAGAGAGTCAGGGCAGCTCCATGTAATATATATATAGAGAGAGAGTCAGGGCAGCTCCATGATATATAGAGAGAGTCAGGGCAGCTCCATGATATATAGAGAGAGTCAGGGCAGTTCTGTGTAATATATATTTATTTTTATATTTTTTCTTCCCTCTACCTAAAAGATTTCAGTTTGTTTTTCAATTGAGTTGTACAGTTTATAGGTCACATTAAAGGTGGAAAAAGTTCTGAAATGATTTATCTTTGTCTCATTTTTTTACAGCACAGAAACCTGACATTTTAACAGGGGTGTGTAGATTTTTTATATCCACTGTATATAGAGAGTCAGGGCAGCTCCATATAATATATATATATATATATATATATATATATATATATATATATATATATATATATATATATATATATATACAGAGAGAGAGTCAGGGCAGCTTCATGTTATATATAAAGAGATAGATGGCAGGGCAGCTCCATGTAATTATATATATATATATATATATATATATATATATATAGAGAGAGAGAGAGAGAGAGAGAGAGCAGCTCCATGCAATATAGAGAGACAGAGAGTCAGGGCAGCTCAATGTAATATATATTTTAGAGTGCTGTAGCCTCGTTTTCGTTTTGTTCGGCGGCCATTTTTTCTGTCGCTTACAGTTTTTTTTAGTGTCTAAACTCTTTTATTTTGATTTAAATGAAGGTGTAAGTTGTTTTTTTGAGGTGCTGGATGCTTCTTCTTGCTGTAGGTAAGCTTTTTATGTATGTGCTGTGTGTATTTATTGTGTTTTAAATTTTGTAATGTTCGCGAGTTGCGTCCGAGTGTTGCGAGGCCGTAATGTGTGTGAACGTGTCTCGTATGGTGTTTGCGTGTGTAGCCTCGTTTTCGTTTTGTTCGTCGACCATTTTTTGTGTCGCTTAGCAAATTGTTTACTGTCTAAACTCGTTTATTTTGAGTAAAATGAAGGTGTAAGTTGCATTTTTGAGGTCCTGGATGCTTCCTGTTTCTGTAGGTAAGGTTTTTATGTATGTGCTGTGTGTATGTATTGTGTTTTTAATTTTGTAATGTTCGCGAGTTGCGTCCGAGTGTTGCGAGGCCGTAATGTGTGTGAACGTGTGTCGTATGTTGTTTGCGAGTGTCGTAATGTGTGTGTCGTGCTCTTTGGGTTGCGACGTGAAGTTTGCAAGGGTCGCAGTTGCTGGCATGGAGCGCCTTCCGCGCTCCATGCCAGCAACTGCGGCCCTCGCTTTGCGAGGTCCTCAGTTGCTGGCAAAGAGCGCCTTTGGCGCTCCATGCCAGCAACTGAGACCCTCGCCCAGTGCCCTCGCTTTGCGAGCCCGCAGCGTTAGCAACAACTCGTACGCTTACAACTATATATGTGATATATATTTAGATAGAGATAGAGTCGGGCAGCTCCATGTAATATAAAGAGACAGGAAGTCAGGGTAGCTCCATGTAATATAGAGAGACAGAGTCAGGACAGCTCTGTATAATATAGAGAGAGTCCGGACAGCTCTGTGTAATATAGAGAGACAGAGAGTCAGGGCAGCTCCATGTAATATATAGAAAGAGTCAGGGCAGCTCCATATAATATAGAGCCGTCATTTTTTTTCAAGCCCGTAAATCGGAAACCCATTTTGAGCTTGGAGAAAATGATTAATTTCCCAAGCCTGCAAATAGTTTCACATCTGTAAATGGAAACAGGAGCACAGAGGAGGGAGAAAGACACAAGGGAGGGAGAAGGGGAGAGGGTGGAATGAGACACAGGGGAGGGAGTGAGGGGTAGAGGGTGGAAAGAGACACAGGGGAGGGAGTGGGGGGAGAGGGTGGAAAGAGACACAGGGGAGGGAGTGGGGGGGAGAGGGTGGAAAGAGACACAGGGGAGGGAGTGGGGGGGAGAGGGTGGAAAGAGACACAGGGGAGGGAGTGGGAGGGAGAGGGTGGAAAGAGATACAGGGGAGGGAGGGGGAAAGAGACACAGGGGAGGGAGGGGGAAGGGTGGAAAGAGACACAGGGGAGGGAGGGGGAAGGGTGGAAAGAGACACAGGGGAGGGAGGGGAGGGGGAGGGTGGAAAGAGACGAGGCTCGCAAGCGTGATGACAAATCACAGTTTGACAATTATTATATGTGATTATTGTCTTATATTTTAAATACAACAACATATTCTGCAGCGCTATACAGGGGTTAAATACGACGAAAAATACAATATTCAAGAAGGCAAAAAGTGGAGGGCCCTGCCTCTGAGCTTTCAACCTTACGTACATGATTCTTTCTTCCAAAGCACCTTACAAGATTGAAAACTCACAAACTTACCATATAGAAGAGGAGGCCAAGACCCTAAATAGATATAAACAGGTAAAAAAAAATGTTTTTACCTTATTGAAACATTTTCCTTATTATTAATACTATTTCCATACATTAGCACAATAAAATACTACTATAGTGTGCCCTTTAATATAGTATTTGTTTAAATAAACTAAACCTGAATAATTTATGAATGTCTGTTACTTTAGTCTTTTGCTTATTTATTGCATGTTCATGTATTACATCATCTAAATTATAGAGAGATACAGAAGTTTTCCTGTTTTTATTATTACTATAAACTACCCGTTTGCAAATCTAAACACCATTTTATTAACAAGTGCTTAAAAGCTGTTTTCACTCACACAGACCTTCCAAACAGTCTCTGCAAAGGTCTACTCCAACAGCTCATGCACATAGTGTCCCTATTAGTACTAGATGTACTAACTACTTGCAGACTTTCTCAACAGCTGTTTTATAAATTCTGCCAAGAGACAATCTATGATTTGCGGATCTATCCTGCTTTATGTGCGCATTTGTTGCAGTGCGCCGATGACTGTAGGAACTCAGGCACTCTCCCGTCCCCATCTAGCTGTTAAAACTAGGTAGTACACCCTAACCCCCTAAACCTCACTTTCTACCCCTACCCCTTACTTCCCAATCCTAACTTCTAACCCTCACTTCCTAACCCTAACCCCCTAAACCTCACTTCCTACTCCCTAACCCTAACCCGAAACCCCTAATGACTTACCGGGGGGAGTATCTCATTACAGCTAGATGGGATACCGGGCGTAGTAGCTCATCACAACTAGATGGGGGCGCAAGCGTGCACGCGTTCCAACAGTCATTGGCGGCGCGCTTCCAGCACTGCAACAAATGCACACATAATGAGGATAGGTCCCGATTTGCTTGTACATCTAGTAATGTATGCATGAACTGTAGGGTAGACCTTTGCAGGGACTGTTTGGAAGGTTTCTCTGAGTAAAAAAAGCACTTGTTAATAAAATGATGTTTAGATAAGCAAACAAACACTTAGGTAGTCATTTTAATATTAAAAACAGGGTAATTTTCTTGGCCATATCGGAGTTTTGGTACTTCTCTTCTGTGCTGTTATTGTCCGTACAAGTGCATATACCTTTAATTGGCTAGGGCAATTCAGCCAATTATATTGATAGAAACCGGTGACGTTCATGCCCCTTGGCATGATGGGATTGTAGTCTTTTCTTATGAACCGCCCATGTACTCTTTCTAGCCTACTTTACCCAACAGCCATTGTGTTTTGCAGACGTACAACGCAGTGCCATATGGTAGTTGTAGTCTATTTCGAGCTCATTTTCCTTTACTTTACGTTATTCTCCTACATTTCCCATCATTCCTCGGGGCACTTCCTGTTTTGCATCAGACTCTCTAACAGCCAGCTGAGCTATAGGTAAACAAACTGTGGGCTCTTCCTGCTCCATCCTGATTTATGCTTATTTGTAATTATCCTTATCAGAGACTCGTGCATTTAGCACCTTAGGGGTTGTGTATACAGATATTTGTGATACACCTAATATATTCCTGATTATTTAATTGTAATATTATTTGAATTAACTTCTAGTCTAATTAATCTACTTGTTAAATAATTAGACTTCTGTTCCTGATACCCCTCACCTGGAGACCACTGAGAAAGCAACAAGATGGACGACAACAAGGTAAGACCCTTATATAGAGATTCGTTATGTTAATAGTTACTGACAGGGCTTATTATTACCAATTGCAAGCATGTTGCAATAATGTTTATATATATATATATAATTATCATTGTGTAGTTTCATCTATTGATTACTAATCAACATCCTGCATTGTTGGAGGACTAAGCTAATTTGTATGTAATTATCAGGAATTATGAACATATTAAATGGATATGATCACATGTTTTTCATGCATTTAAAAGATCATGGCTTAAACAGTATGATAGCTTGTTTTGTTTGTCAAAATATTAAGAGAAACCTTTTTAAATTGAATTGAGATGCGCCTCTGGGTATGTGAACCATTCAATGATCTTTCCTGTTTTGATCCTGCCAGCAGCGGCCATTAGGTGGCACGACGGTGGCGTCCTGAGACATTCAACTAGTTCTTAGGGAGAGTGTTAGATTTAGGGGTTAGGGTAGTGGCAGATAATAAGCTTTATATACTAAAATGTGAGCACCACTAAAGCTCCTCATCTGCCACTACCCTAACTCTAACCCTTAAATCTAAACCTAACCCTAAGACCAAATTTAACATAGTTTTGTCGAGCCACCATCACGCTACCTTCTGGCTGCTGCATGCCACTGTTGGCGGGGACGAACCAGGAAAGGTAAAAAAAAATGCTCTCTATGCCCCTATAAGTAGATGGTAGGTGTTTAAGATGAACAAAAGTTATATATAGTAAATTGAGTGTAAATGGACACTAGGACCTACCCTGTTAGAGTTACGGCACCAGTCTGCCGCTCCAGTGCTGCAACCAACAGCTAGATGGCGCTGCCGATATTTTGCAGTGCTGCCGATATGTGAGAGAAGTTCTAACAGTTTACCTAAGCCTTGACTCTGATATGGCACTGAAATATCGGCAACGCCATCTAGCTGTTGGTCACCGCACTGCAGCAGCGGACTGGTGCTGTAGCCATAACAGGATAGGACCGGACACTATAGTCTCATATTATATTCTTCTTTTGAAGAACTGGACTTAATAATATAGGGGTGACAGTGGTTAAAGGCATATCTAAGTTTCCTGGATTCTGAATGCATCTAATACAGGAGAATCAGTAGTGTATTCAAAAAAAAAATTACATGAAAAAATATCGGAATAAGCATTTACAAACTCACCGTGATGTTTGCTAAATCTTTTCAGTTTGCAAGCTGAGGCTGTTGTTGACACCCCTGAAAATCCCTGCTATGATTAGCATAACATTCATAATTTGTTTTGGCCAATCAGGAGAAAGCAGAGGTTAGCTGATAGATTTGTTTCCTCTTCTGGGGTTCCTGTGTTGCAAAGCAGCCCGGGATATGTAGTCTTTCTCTCTCTCTCTCCTTGTGCTCTGATTCAGTTGTAAGCTCAGACCCCGCCCAACCATGTGATTCCATCTTACAGCAAGTACTTCCTTTGAAAGGTCAAACTCCATACCTAGCTGCATTTCATATGCATACTTGGTTATGTAAGCTTCTTGTAGGTGTGCAAAGCTGGAATTTACTTTTTTGCCTATAACTTTGTAAGTACACTGAACTTTTCTATATAAGACATATTTTTCTGATAATCACTGCCTGTTTCTTACCAAACATTTGAAACCCAGGAAACATATATACACTTTTTAAATTGACACCGTAAAGTTCCTAGTGCCAAATATTCCATGATTCTAAGCACAGCCGATACTGGGAATACAAGTTGTCTCTCAAATTATTGATCTACATCGCTAATCTGATCTAACATACAACCCCTCTTACATGAAAAAATTGAAATCTTCTTATGTTTCCTTTTTGTTTCTTCCCTTTTGGTCTTTAGTTGTGAATCAACCACTTCCCCCAGTTGAGAGACCATGAAACTTAGAGAATAACAATTAACATAAAAATACTTCTAAGCGGGATATGATTTAAAATGTTTTATGTATTTATCATAATGCGATTTCACATTGTTTTTGTGCTTCTCTATGCACATTTGAACACACAATATGGTCCAGATGTCTTCCACTTGGGAAAGAAGTGCTGTTTACTTTGACCCCAATTGATAACTCTTTAACTTTGGTGGGTAGATGGAAATCAATCCAACTATATTGTGCAACAAAAACACCTATTATCAATCTCCAACATTTTTATTATTATTATTATTGTTTATTTGTAGGATGCCAACATATTCCATAGCGCTATACATGAGTTAAGTTCAAGGCAAAACAGTATTCACTAGTGCTTTCCCCAAAACACCTTGCAAGACTGAAAACTTGCAGACTTACAAGCTAAAGGGTTTTAATGTGGTAGAGAAGGGAGATAGGTGCATTGTGCATGTTTAGGTTGAAGGTGATGAGCTTTAGTGCTAGACAAGGAGTTCCAGAGAATAGCGGCAGCACGAGAAAAGTCCTGAAGGCAGAAGTGAGAGGAGGTGATAAGAGATGGTGAGAAGAAGGTAGTTAGCAGAAAGAAGAGAGTGGGTGGGGGAGTATTTGGAGATGAGAGCAGAGATATAAGCAGGGTGCGTTAGAGTCATGATTTTAAATTCTATTCTGGAGTCTATGGGAAGCCAGTGGAGTGACTGACCGAGAGGAGCTGCCGACAGAATTTGAGTTTGGTAGATGAGTCTAGTGGAGGCATTCATTATGGACTGGAGTGGAGACAGACGGGTGATGGGAAGGCAGCAAGAAGAGAGTTGCAGTACTTGAGGCGAGATATGATGAGTGTATTAGTATTTTGGTTTTGTCTTGCGAGAGAGAGTGACGTATTTTCGAGATGTTTTCTGGGTGAAAATGACAAGATTTTGTTTGTGAATGTATGTGAGGAATGCGAGAGGGGAGGATCCAGTAGAACCCCGAGACAACGCGCCTAGGAGATGGGCGTGATGATGGTATTGTCAACAGTGAGAGATATGTGAGGAGAGGGAGCTGTGGAAGAGTGTTTACTCGTTACCACTATAGAGACTTCTTCAGGGCTTGTTATCTGTGTAATGCACCAACTTGTGCTATGTGAATGGCAGGGAATACATACATACATACAAGCATGACAAAAGTTTACATTCTGATACAGGGTGTTAAGGGTGTAGAGACAATAGGGTGGGGATTGCTTTTTGGGTGGTCCAGTGTGGGAGCAGGATCCGTGCACAGGGTGCATTCACCGCCTTGTTGGATGGTATTGTATGTGTACATGGTATTAGGAATGAGTTGGTGGGCTTCTCTTCAGAGAGGGATTGGAACTGTGAAGAGTAGGGAGAGTCTGACAGAACTATGTAGTGTTCTATAATTGAGCTTGAAAGTGTAGTGTATAAAGTATCTACATAGGACCTCCCTTTTTCTGTCCCCTTTATATAGCATCATTAATAAGGAAGAGGCAACATAGTGAACAATATTGATAAGGAAGAAGAACATGCCCAGTTGAATAAATAGTAATTGTTACAGATGCATTACCGGAGTTAACTTGAGTCATATATATTTATTTACACCAACTGGACATGTCACTTTAAGAAGCCTATATGTATCTACCCCTTCTGGATTGCTCCCCTGTAGTGATGAAGGAGCTTGTGGTGTGCCTCGATGAAGCTGTGAGATATAACATATAGGGTCAGGTCATAGAGAGGTCGGAGAAATTGCAATCCACTAGGGTCATGGAGCATTGAACACAACTGAATGACTCAACAACTATATGCGTGTGTGTGTGTGTATATATGTGTGTGTGTGTATATGTGTGTGTGTGTATATGTGTATATATATATATATATATATATATATATATATATATATATGAACACATTGGGTCAGAGACTCCAAGATTGTGTTGTAATCCATACTGCCCAAATAGCATGGAAGCAGTTTGATTAAATATGTTAATTTACTTGATATTCATGGTTTACAAAAACGCTATTGAATACACTGATATATATATATATATATATATATATATATATATATATATATATATATATATAATCAGTTGTTGGCAAGGATGTGTGTAAAGGTTCCTTTTAATGATTTCAGCCCCATTGATTTATTATTATGTTTTTTTTTTAAGTTTTATAAAGCACCTACATTGTAGACAAATCTATATATATATATATAACAGAAGATCTTACACTATAAAGGATATATACAACACATTTAGGTCCATATTTTGTCTGGTCTAGGTAATAGGGGCCATAGGGATTAATGATGTCCTTTTTAGTATAGCTCATTACTAATTACATTTTGGTGAATATCTCCTCCTTGCTTCTGATATTCTGCAGGTTTCTGGAGGAAAAGTGAAGAAACCTGGCAAACGTGGGAGGAAGCCAGCCAAGATTGACTTGAAGGCAAAGCTGGAGAGGAGCCGGCAGAGCGCCCGGGAATGCAGAGCCAGGAAGAAACTGCGATATCAATATCTCGAGGAGCTGGTGTCCAGTCGTGAGAGAGCAATCTGCGCCTTGAGGGAGGAGCTTGAGATGGTAACACTGCTTGCCTTCTTAAGTTAGTGCATGCAGGAAACTTAAATTTATAGTTTGTCATTTTTTTCATGTTAGTCTTTCTGACCCTCCCACTAAGTAAGGGTTGTTGTTAAACTAATCAAAGTGATGAAAGACACTTATTTATTTGTTTTCGCAAGGGGTCGGCCTGTATTGTTTTCAGTCTAAAGACTGTGGTTTAGGATTTAAAATCTATATCTTTGTGTTCATTCAGTTGCACATTAAACCCACTTGCAAAATCTGACTTTACCCAGTTGTGTGGATGTTTTTAAGACCCCAGAAAACTTCCTTTGTACATGTAAATAACTAAACACTCCCTTTTCATGCAGTACAAACAGTGGTGCACAGCAATGGATCAAGGAAAAATCCCGTCTGAAATCAAAGCTCTGCTCAGTGGGGAGGAACTGACCAAATCTTCACCCAATTCAGGCAAACAGCACAGACCGGTCAAAACAGAACTTGCAGCGAAATGTCCCTGTGAGTATTTGGGCCTCATTCCATATAGCTATGTATATTTGTGCTGGCTTAAGAAGGGCCACTGTGATGCCCTAGCAAGAGGAGCTAGTTTAATTATTAATTGATCATTAATAAAATCCATATTTAATTATTTATAGTAGGGATACTGCATTTTAAATTCACCTTCATTTCATTAGTATCAGTCTCTAATGGAGATCTTTGCCTCCATACTGATAGTGTCATCAAGGGGAGAGTGACAGGGTTTGCTGAGAGACCAGTCTAGTATTGACTGTTGGTGTGTATGCGTGACAGAACAATTCCATAGCATTTAGCCAAATTGGCATTTAGCCAATGTAAGTAAAAATAAGCAAAATCATAATAGGGCAATTGCATTTACTTTTTTTTTTTTGCCCACGTGTGGAATCTACCATTTTTGTTTTCCCTCATCATGTGTGCTGGGAGAAGACTTTGAATATAGAGGAAGCATGTGTCTGCACAATGGAAATGTTCTTTTGATCGGACTAATTTAGTTTTTAAGGACACTCCCTCCCGAGAAGGTAGCAGATAGAATCAGGCCAGAAACTGAAATGGGCCACACAGTACAGAATAATTGCACTAAAAAAATCAATTAATCTAGTTTAGGTCAGCTCTCCAAAATAACACCATATGTAGGTAAGATATGCCCTCCATTATACCACCATATCTAGGTTAGCTGTGTGCTACAGAATGGTCTCATGTGTAGGCTACATCTGCCCCCACAGAATGGCACCATATCTAGGTTACACCCGGTCTCCAGGATGGCGCCCTATCGTCTAGGATACACCCGGCCTCCAGTATGGCGCCCTATCTTTTAGGATACACCCAGCCTCCAGTATGGCGCCCTATAGTCTAGGATACACCCAGCCTCCAGTATGGCGCCCTATAGTCTAGGATACACCCAGCCTCCAGTATGGCGCCCTATAGTCTAGGATACACCCAGCCTCCAGTATGGCGCCCTATCGTCTGGGTTACACCTGGCCTCCAGAATGTCAGATCTGATCTATGAATTCTATTCTATAAAGCTGAGCTCATTCTGCCACTCATTTTTTAAGTACATACTTCTTCTCTAACCCATTTCTACAGTACTCATATATCCTTTAAAGGGCCGCTATGAGGTTGAAGTCTTTTGAAGCCTCTGCTGGACCCTAGAGGGATCCATGATACTTTGGTGGAAGTTGTGAGAGAAAGGGGTGATCACAATGGTTGCTTTTCCTGATGCAACTTTTCTGCTTATAGGCCAATAAGGCGGAAGGCATGTAGTGTTGGATCCAGTTATCTAACAAGACGACTTATCTCACAAATAGCCTCTTGACCTCATAAATAGTCTTCAAAAATTCAAATTTTCTCAATGATTTATGACCATGGCGTACACAGCTGCTAATGTTATTTGATACATACATCACAAACAAGGACCTTTAATATTGACTAAACAATGTGTCACCAATTCTTATTTTTGAGCTTCAGATCATTGTATATTTAGAACATCTGACAGAAAAGGTTTACAGAGGGAAGGTATAAAAAAATTTCTTAAAACATAACAGTTTTGAATATTGATAAGAGAATAGCTCGACTAACTGCGGAGTAAAACAGGGAGCAATATCCTTTACGATATCAGTCTGGTCCCACTTACTAGAGTAGCCCTGCCCCGAAATACCAGCCAATTCTACCCTGAACAGGAGAAACGGCAAACCCCAGACGTACGTTTCGGCCTTCATTGGGCCTCGTCAGTGAGGTATAGCTGAACAGTGAGCAAGCTTCCATTCACTAGCAGAGTCTGACATTTGAATTATCTCCTCATTTACAGTGGTCCTTTAGTCTGATCCAGATCACTTCTGAGAATGAGATTATTTTAGATAGTGATAGTACACACACTATGCTAGTTTTTCATTTAGTTGTTCGCCAGTTTGTATGAATGTAGATGACCAAGATCCTAAATTGCTTCCCTGGTCCTAAGATATCTCTTTATATGTGTTATAGGAACACGACTTGTGTTTGCTGGACACGTCTATATGCTGGCTGCAAATGGCACACAGAGAGGATGACAGGCAGTGCCTGGTGGGACTCTGTACTGGGACCACCTCCACCTGGGGATCAATGGACAGTAAAGGAATGGAGTGACCTGCACACCCCAAAACGAATTCTGCTGTTTATCAAACCTCTACTCACTGTCCTGTTCCAGGAATATTCCGCTATTTAGTTCTCTGTTGTGTCTCCTTGTTCTACTTTGAGTAAGGGCATCCCCTTCCTCCCTGGACAAGGGGCCAACACTGAGCTCTGTCCCTTTTTTCTCTGGACGTGGGAGCTGTAACTACGTGCATTAAGTGTGGACTAAGAGTGATACTACAAGTAGGAAAAAGAGAAGAAACTATAAGAACTGACAAGAAGTATACATGTGGCTTATTATTTTTTTTTTTCTTAAACACTCATTAACAACAGTTACTCTGTGATAATAAATGTATGTATAGACAAACACCCTCAACTCTTAGTTTTTGCTAGTATTGTACCCATTTGCTGCAACAAAGGGTCTGTCTTACAGGGAGTGCCAGCTATATATATATATATATATATATATATATATATATATATATATATATATATATATATATATATAATACTTTATACATTAATACAGGTTCTAATAATTACATTATCGATGATTATAACATTCTATTTAAAAGCTCCAATGGATTAACCTGCTCACGGTCAAGAGGGTTAAAGGGCCACTGTAATCCAAAACGTTTTGTACATAAAAAATAGTTGTTGTGCACACAGAACAAACAGGCAGAAATACTATACTTTGCTATTCAATTGGTGTCTTTTGTTTGCCTCCAAATGGCTTCAGAGTTACAGGTTGTTTTTTTTTAAGGCCGTACCTTGGAAGCCATTCGGAGGCCACCAAAAGATGCTAATTGAATTGCAAAGTATAGTATTTCTACCCCCCCTCTGCATTGCGATGAGTGCCTCGCAGTGAGCAGCTTTCATTGCGGGCCTTGCGGTGAGCAGCTTTCATCGCGGGCCTCGCGGTGAGCAGCTTTCATCGCGGGCCTCGCGGTGAGCAGCTTTCATCGCGGGCCTCGCGGTGAGCAGCTTTCATCGCGGGCCTCGCGGTGAGCAGCTTTCATCGCGGGCCTCGCGGTGAGCAGCTTTCATCGCGGGCCTCGCGGTGAGCAGCTTTCATCGCGGGCCTCGCGGTGAGCAGCTTTCATCGCGGGCCTCGCGGTGAGCAGCTTTCAGCGCGGGCCTCGCGGTGAGCAGCTTTCATCGAGGGCCTCGCGGTGAGCAGCTTTCATCGAGGGCCTCGCGGTGAGCAGCTTTCATCGAGGGCCTCGCGGTGAGCAGCTTTCATCGAGGGCCTCGCGGTGAGCAGCTTTCATCGCGGGCCTCGCGGTGAGCAGCTTTCATCGCGGGCCTCGCGGTGAGCAGCTTTCATCGCGGGCCTCGCGGTGAGCAGCTTTCATCGCGGGCCTCGCAGTGAGCAGCTTTGGCTTCGGTGCCCATTTCACATGTGCAAGCCTGCAATTTGCGAGCATTGCCAACAAACTCGCAATTACGACAACTATATAGATGACATATTTAATTTGGAATTTTTTTTTTTTTTTCTTTAACTCTTGTGGTCCTTTAAGAGGAAGTGTAAACAAGGACTGATGGACACCCTGGTTATTGTTTTTTCTTGTCTAATTTACTTTTTTTTCCCTATAATTATCAGGACAGAGGATGTGAAAGCAATCCCACACTGTCTATATTTAATGTAATTCTTGTGCACATCAATTATCAGACAAAAAAAAAACTATTTTTGTAATGTTTAAAACATATTCTTCTAATACATGCTAGAAACATTTGGACTACAGTGGCCTTTTAAGTTTGATTCTATAAGGCTGGAAATAATAGGAGAGATTGATATTGTGTCTGTTTATTGAAGAGCATTTTTTGTATGTATTTATTTGGAGAACTTTTTTTTAAATTTGTTTCTCACCTTTTCCCAGCAAAAACAATTGCACTTTGAAACATCCATCAATATTTTGTCCTGATGGTAGAGAAATCAATGTATTTTTGTTGTTTTTTGTTTTCCTGGTCTCTGCAGCTTTTACTGTCTCTGCCAGGGATGCTACTCTATAATTATTCCTATATATTTTGTTTTATCCTTTTTAATGTCTTATTTTCTCTTTATTTGTTCCAGTGTCTTATGTACTTACTATTTATTCTATTATTTGTTTGAAAATGTACCTACAAAATCTGCACCACGTGGTGCAAATTGTCTGCACACATATCGCAGGCCCAAGCCTTTCTAGAAAGGAGTTATATTGATGCAAAATTAGTCAAAAAATGTCCGTTCTTAGTAAAAGGAGAAATATAATCTAGTTATTTAGTCATTTAAATTCAACTACAGGTCTAGGCAACATCTATACGGCTTTTATTTCTTTAAATTAGTCAGTTTACGATGATATTGGTAGTTGCACTATTAACTCTATCTCCAGGTCTCTGTAGGACATCAGATAACTGACGACTCAGGTAGCCATTTTGTTTCATGGGCTGAAACGCACAGGTTTGGGTTGGTTACTCGGTTTAAAATTAAGAAATAAAATATATTGTTTCTCACAAATGTTTTGCTGCTGTTTTTATTTTTGTGTTGTTAGTCATATGGTAGAGAAGATCAAAATTAATTAAGGGAGTCATTAACGGAGACTGATTCAGTGTATTAATTATTGAATTTGAATTGCAGTAGGGGGGTAATAGACTTAATTTTACCTTCATTCTAGAGAGGTGGTGGGCACCAGGCATATTGGGGTCCCATGCGCCCCTCAGGCACTTCCAATACAGCCCCCCCTAGCTTGTTCTACAGCAATATTACGGTTTTGCTTTGGTTAAAATAAAAAGGTTTAAATCCCATTTAAAGGACCACTTATGTGGCTCCTGAATCCTTAAAGGCATATCTAAGTATCCCTGTTTTTGCCGTTTTCTAGTCGAACACCTGCTTTTTTTATCCGACACACACATTACATGGAGTCATTCTATACGCAGACAGGTTTATTTTACTTAAAAGTAAAACTTATTTTCCACACCCTCAAAGCTGCTTACATAGGCACAGTGTACCTGCCAATAGAAACAATGCACTTGGGTAAACCTTTGCTAACATTCAAGGCAAGATTCCCTGGTGGTACAGTTGTTAGGATTCAGTGCTGTGACCTCGGTTCAATTCCAGTCAGGAAACCAAGAGGTCACACCACCCTGAAGCCATGCAGGGTTGGGCCTGGTCAGTACTTGGATTGTAGACCACCTAGGAAGACTAGGAGCTGTATGCATTGGTCCACTGGAGAAGGAACTGGCAACCAACTTCAGTATTTCTGCCATGAATACCAAGTGGATCAGCATGGTGTGTTGTGTCCATAAAGTCACGGTGAGTCGGGCATGACTCAACGACACAAAGCAAACACAACCTTCAAACCAACAGCAGCACAATGCAGAAATTTACACAGCAATGTCTGGCTCCTCCCGCTTCCTGTTCCCGGATGAAAGCAGGACTACATGTCCCATGACTCTTTGGTGCACAAATTGGCATTACAGATTGATATAAATGTCTTAGCTGCCTGTGATTGGCCAAAATTAATTATGAAATGTATGCTAGTTTTAGCAGGGATATTAAGGGGTGTTAACTCTCCAGTTCAAGGTAACAATGTATTAGTTTTTCATATTTTCAGAAGGAACAAGATAAAGAAAAGTAGAAGGGTCAAGGATGGGAATGGAATAGTATATTTAAGACTGACTCTTCTTAAAGACAAAACGCGTCAGATTAACTATTTGACACGTTTCACTGCAGAAAGTAATCTATATACCACAGCAGAGGTATGGATTCAAAGACCTCTATTCAATTGCCACTTAGCCACTTGACTCAATAGACGAGTAGCCACAAGTAGCATACCACACACACACATTCACACTACAGGCAAAGACACCTAAATATAAGATTTATTTTTTTTCAAAAAAATAAAATGTATGCTTTTGGCTTACATACCTACCAACGTTAGTTTGTTTCATACTCCACAACCATGGGACGTTTTTCCCAAACTTCAGTGGTCCTTTAAGTGAACTGCTACTAGTTGAAAGAAAACAAACACACTTGTAGATAGGGGACACCTACAAACATTTATGTGCATTAAATAAACACTTATAATGAGAAGTCTCAGTGTTAAAGAAAACATAATAAATGCTCTACAAAAGTGTTGACTATAGAAATAAAAGCTCTCTGTGTATCAAGGGAAACTTCTTGAATAAAATACCCTGTGGATCATAAAAAATAAATAAATCGCAGTCCAATTCATAATAGAGAATAAAGACAACAAGTAAACAAACATTTAATTAGAATTTGACTAATTGTCATGATGAATCCCAGTGTGGTGAAACGCGTTGACAGATGATGTCATCCATCTGTTTTGGGGAATCTTGTCCATAAACTGCTCTGACATCTCCTGTCACTGCTTGTGTGATTTGCCAGAACTTATATTGTAATAAATGTCAGATTTGAATTACTATTTTTATTCTACTCTTTTTTAGCTGTTCCTTTATGCTGCTTTTAAAATAATGTTTGTGACACATTCATCATTTAACTGACTCACCTGTTCACAACATATCCCTGATATAGATTTTTAACCGATTTCTGCATTGTTGTTGTTGTTGTTGTTCAGTCTGTTCTGACTTTCTGGGACCCTATGGACCACGGGCGCCAGACACATGTAAGGTACTGGCCCTCTGAGCTTCTTCAAGTTCATGCTCATTGTGTCAATGACCTCATCTTTACATCTCTGCCGTCCCCTTCTTCTTGTGCCTTCAATCTTTCCCAGCATCAGAGTCTTCTCTAGGGAATCCTGCTGTCCCAAGATATTTAATATTCAACCCGTCCAGTGAACAGTTTGTCTAGATTTCCTGAAGTACTAATATATTGGATCTTCTTGTGGTCCAAGGGACTCTAAGCAGTTTTCTCCAACACCACATTTCAAAGGCGTCAATTCTCCGGTGCTATGTCTTCTTTCTGGTCCAGCTTTCACATTCTTATGTTACTACTGGGAATACCCTAGTTCTAACTATGCGGACCTTTGTTAATGGTTTAATATCTTTACTTTTTACCAGCTTGTCCAGACTTGCCATAGCTTTCCTCCCCGGAAGCACACGTTTTTTTTAATTTCATGGCTACAGTCACTATCTGCAGAGATCTTATAGCCCAGGAAAATAAAATCTATCATTGCCTCCACTTCTTCTACATCTATTTGCCTGGAAGTGAGATTTCCGATTGCCATAATCTTCGTCTTTTTAACATTGAGCAGCAGGCTAGGTTTGGCACTCTCTTCTTTTACCCTCATCAATAAGTCGTTTAGTTCCTCCTCACTTTCAGCCATCAGAGAAGTATCATCGGCGTATGTGAGGTTGTTGATATTCCTTCCAGCAATATTGATTCCAGCTTTGGATTCATCCAGTCCGGCCTTACACACAATGTACTCTGTGTATATAGTGAATAAATAAAGTGACAATATACAACCTTGTCGCAATCCTTTTCCGATCTTGAACCATTGTTGTCCCATGTTCGGTTCTGACCGTCGCTTCTTGGTCCACATGGAGATTCTTCTGGTGGTGGATGAGATGATCTGGTACTCCCATCTCTTTAGGAACATGCCACATTTTGTGATGATATATTCAATAGAGAATTGGAGAAAACAAAAATAATAAAGTTTTATTTACATTCTTAGGAGACAACGTCGATTAAAAACTCTTTAAAATCAAGGGAAGTAGGAAATAATTCCTTAAAAACATTTTAATATTGAATCCCTTATTTTCCACACTTTTGATAAGTGAATTACTAATATTTGAGGGATCAATACCTGATCTTATTTCCTCTAATCTTATCTTACTAAGTGTGTGATTTTGTTAGGTTTGGCTTCCAGACTGTTTTAAGTATATATCTCTCTTTTTTTATCAGTATTAGAGATATTGTGCTTATATCTTGGTGTCCTGTCACCTTCAAATTCTTTTAGATATGTATTCAGTTTAGTATAATTCTGAAGTTGACATATCTGACGTTCTAATTGTTGTTATATAACCTAGGTGCCCTTTGAATCTCTATAACAGTTTTAAATTGTACTGGTATATTTCTCCAGTTGTTATAGTGACTCACTGTTGGAGATTATTTACAACATAGAGGTTTTGGCTGGAAAAGAGACGCCCAAGTGACGAAACGTGCGTCAGGGTTGCGTCTGACGTCAGACGCTCATACTGAGAATAGGTAGTGCTTCCAGCGAAACTCCGTGAATGGGGAGCTTATAGTCACCGTCTTGTGCCCTAACTTGTAGTACACGGGAGAGCCTGGTACTACATAGGAGGAATCTGTGTATCTAGACAACAACAAACGCATTTTAAAAATCTGGAATTTTTAAGGTCTGATATTAATGCGGTACCCGAAATGGGGGTTATAAGAAATGCTATAGATACAATAGAGGGGTGGAAATGTGGGTAATTTTGCCAGAAAATCTCTTTTCCAGCCAAAACCTCTATGTTGTAAATAATCTCCAACAGTGAGTCACTATAACAACTGGAGAAATATACCAGTACAATCTAAAACTGTTATAGAGATTCAAAGGGCACCTAGGTTATATAACAACAATTAGAACGTCAGATATGACAACTTCAGAATTATACTAAACTGAATACATATCTAAAAGAATTTGAAGGTGACAGGACACCAAGATATAAGCACAATATCTCTAATACTGATAAAAAAAGAGAGATATATACTTAAAACAGTCTGGAAGCCAAACCTAACAAAATCACACACTTAGTAAGATAAGATAAGAGGAAATAAGATCAGGTATTGATCACTCAAATATTAGTAATTCACTTATCTAAAGTGTGGAAAATAAGGGATTCAATATTAAAATGTTTTTAAGGAATTATTTCCTACTTCCCTTGATTTTAAAGAGTTTTTAATCGACGTTGTCTCCTAAGAATGTAAATAAAACTTTATTATTTTTGTTTTCTCCAATTCTCTATTGAATATATGTGAAATAGGTGTTAAGCACCAAGAGAAAGTAAATACACTTCCCACTACTAATATATACATTTTGTGATGATCCACACAGTCAAAGGCTTTAGAATAGTCTATGAAGCAGAAGTAAATGTTTTTCTGGAAATCTTTTGCTTTCTCTATTATTCAGCGGACATTGGCAATTTAAACTCTTGTGCCTCTTCCCCTGAAGAACCTAGCTTGCACATCTGGCAGTTCATTGCCGCTATATTGTTGGAGTCGAGCTTGTAGAATCTTAAGCATTACCTTGCTGGCATGTGAAATGAGTGCAATTGTTCGATTATTGGAGCACTCTTTGGCACTACCTTTTTTGGGGGATTGGGATGTAGACTGACCTTTTCCAGTCTATTGGTCATTGTTATCCAAATCTGTTGCCATAAGGCAGCATCATCTTATAGGAATTTGAATAATTAATCTGGGGTTCGAGCTCCTGCAGCCTTGTTATCGGCAAGGCTTCTTATGGCCCATCTCACTTCAAGATGTCTGGCTCCAACTCATTGAACAAACTATTGAGGTCATCACTGCTGTTAAGATCCTTCCTGTATAAATCTTCAGTGTATTCCTGCCACCTCTTCTTTAACTGATCTTCTTCTGGTAAGTCCTTACCATTTTTGTCGTTTACCATGCCCACTTTGGCATGAAAGGTGCCTTAAGGATCTCCAATGTGCTTGAGGAGATCTCTTGACCTTCCTATTCAGTTATCTTCTTCATCGCTCATTGTAGATTGTCTCCTTGTCTCTTCTTCCCATCCTCTGGAATTCTGCATTCAGTTGGACAAATATTTTCTTATCTCCACTACCTTTTCCTTTTCCTTCTTTCCTGGGCTATTTTCAAGGCCACATCAGACGTCAGATTGACTTCCTACTTTTGGGGATATTCTTTGTTGCCGTTTCCTGGATAATGTTGCAAACTTCAGTCCAAAGTTCTTCAGGCATCTATCTTCCATGTCTAGTTCCTTAAATCGATTATTTACTTCCACTGCATATTCACACAAAATATTATTTATTTTGTATCTACTTGGTCTGATGGTTTACCCTCTTTTCTTCAGTTTAATTCGGAACTTTGCAATAAGAAGCTCATGGTCTGAGCCACAGTAAGCTCAAGGTCTTGTTTTTGCTGATTGTATGGAGCTCCTCCATCTTTAGCTGCACAGTATATAGTCAATCTGATTTCTATGTTGTCCATCTGGTGATGTCCATGTGTAGAGTCTTTTCGGAGGCTGCTGGAAGAGGGTGTCTGCTACGACCAGAATTCTATTAGTCTCCGACCTGCTCATTTTGTACCCAAGGCCAAACTTTCCTGTTATTCCAGGTGTCTTTTGGCTCCAATCTCCTATGATTTCTGCATAGCAAACTGTAATTATTATACTACTAAATAATCCATGTTTTATTTACACCATTTGAAGTCATTGTCTCCACCCCCAATAAGGTCATCAGGTGAGTGGGAGCAGCTACAATTGGGAGGCAGTATTAAATTGTCAAATAAACTACTCTTCACTGGCCGCCTCCCAGCCAAAGATAACAAACCGCTTAATTCAAAGGAAGCCTTTTAAGACGTGCTTAAAAGCTCTTTGAATCAACAAATAGTCCCTGTATGGGTCTGCCCACTGCATCGTATGCAGATACAGACTGTCAGGCTAGATGTGCAGTGTAGTGTCCTAGCCTATCAGGGACCACATTTCAGTAGCATGTTGCAGCATGTTTTCTGAGATGTGGTCCCTGATAGGCTAGGAGCTACACTGCAAATCCAGCCCTACAGAGTCTGTGTCTGCATATGCTGCAACGGACAGACCCATACAGGGACTATTTGTTTGGTTTTAGGCAACAAAAACAGAGCTTTTAGGCACTTCTTAATTAACCAAATTGCATAAAAGTAAATAAATACATAGTCATCTTACATACCCTTTATGAACATTACCAGCTATGTAATCAATGAGCACCAAAGCATTTTAGTCATGAGCATTTCTATCTTGTACTAACTGGGGATGTTATTTTACTGGGAGTTATACTTCTATTTTGCTCTATTGTCAATTGATTACATAAAGTGACAGAACTGAAAAGAGATATTATCTGATTCCAAGGTGCCTCAGATTCCTTGAAGATTTCCAGACAATATAGCGAAGTGAATTAAAAGTTAAAAAAGAAAAGCTATGTTAATTTATTTAAACTTTGTAAAAACATGTTGCCCATTACTGTTATTGAGATATACAAATGAATATGTCTGGCATTAGATTTTATTTTTCTTTCCTGCACCCCTTTAAAGGAACTCTGCAGTTTAAGAAAAAAAGACACCTGTTTGTCAAGTATGTACCAAACTAACATTATTAGCAGCTGTGTAAGCCATAATTATAAAGTATTTTTAGGGAAAATCTGAATTTGTGAACACTCTGTGTATTAGTACAGGAATCCATTTTGTGCTTGTAACATCATTTCCTCAGAGCTGAATCATGAGGGTGTGTGTTTTGGCTATCAGTGATGAAAGGTTGGAGAATGAGGGAACAGATGTAAAGATAATTAGATAAGATAAAATAGACACAACACCCCTTCCCTCTCACTGGCCCAGAAGCAGACCCCTTGCATATACCATATTGGGTCACCCAAGATGGGCAGGTCATAGCAAAGAAGAAACTGGAACCCACTCCAGTATCTTTGCCATGAAAACCATATGGATAAGCCCAACCAGAAACACAGACAGATGCCTAGCATGCAGCCTCTATATGGTCACCTAGAGTCGGTCACAACTGAAGGCACAGAAGCAAACAGTGTCATTGCATCCATGCTGATGAGGGTTCATTGGCAGAGGGTTGCCTTCTCGGATGAGTCACCTTTTCTGCTTCATCTACTGGACGGACGTTGGCGTGTGAGGCGCAAGATCTCTGAGAACAACAACAACAAATATAACATATTTTAAAAAAGTTAATCTAATTTAGAAAACAACAAAGAATAAATAAGTGAATTTGTCTGGAGTTCGGGGTGTTCCCTGCAGAGCCCGGTGACAGTGAGGCACGAGCCGCAGACGCGCCGCTCCCTGGTGCATCCCCTCCATGGGAAACCTGCACCCACATCACTGACTAATTGCAATTATAGAAACAAAAACGACTATCAATAAGTGAGCTCGGGAGTTAATTAAATCAGAGCGGCAGGCACAGCGCAGGCTGGAAGGTATTAACATCCCCCAGAGTAATAAGAACATCCCAGCAGAAAGACATCAGCATCTGCCTGCTCATTACCTGCAATCCATGGATAGGGAGATAGGTCCCAACACCAAGAGGCAGGAAATACAGACACTGCAAGGGCTGAGATACCTGTAACCTGCATGGGAGACGAGCGTAATCACTGCACAAGGATGTATATATATATATATATATATATATATATATATATATATATATATATATATATATATATATATACCTGCATGGGAGAAGAGCCTAATCACTGCACAAGGATGTATATATATATATATATATATATATATATATATATATATATATATATACCTGCATGGGAGAAGAGCCTAATCACTGCACAAGGATGTATATATATATACCTGCATTGGAGACAAGCGTAATCACTGCACAAGGATGTATATATATATATATATACCTGAATGGGAGAAGAGCCTAATTACTGCACAAGGATGTATATATATATACCTGCATGGGAGAAGAGCCTAGTCACTGCACAAGGATGTATATATATATACCTGCATGGGAGAAGAGCGTAATCACTGCACGAGGATGTATATATGTATACCTGCATGGGAGAAGAGCGTAATCACTGCACAAGGATGTATATATATATACCTGCATTGGAGAAGAGCCTAGTCACTGCACAAGGATGTATATATGTATACATGCATGGGAGAAGAACCTAATCACTGCACAAGGATGTATATATGTATACCTGCATGGGAGAAGAGCCTAATCACTGCACAAGGATGTATATATGTATACATGCATGGGAGAAGAGCCTAATCACTGCACACGGATGTATATATGTATACCTGCATGGGAGAAGAGCCTAATCACTGCACAAGGATGTATATATGTATACCTGCATGGGAGAAGAGCCTAATCACTGCACAAGGATGTATATATGTATACATGCATGGGAGTAGAGCCTAATCACTGCACAAGGATGTATATATATATATATATATATATATATATATATATATATATATATACCTGCATGGGAGAAGAGCCTAATCACTGCACAAGGATATATATATATATATATATATATATATATATATATATATATATGATACCTGCATAGGAAAAGAGCCTAATCACTGCACAAGGATATATATACATACTAGCTACTTGCCCGACAAAAATTGACGGCAAGAAAATTGTAAGCCAGGGAATGTTAGCCACACAATGTAAGGCTTTTGGTCCTCTGAGTACCTTGGGCGTTTATTGCGAGCCTCTCTCCATGGTGTATTTTTGGCCTTTGACGCTTATTGCAAGCCTCTCCCCTGGTATAGTTTTGGTGGTCTGAGCACCTTTGGCGCTCATTGCAAGCCCTGCGCTGAACGCCTTCTGTGCTCATCACGAGGCTGGCAATGAGCGCCTTCAGCGCTCATTGCAAACCTCTCCCCTTGTATACTTTTAGTTCTCTGCGCATCCTGTGTGTTCATTGTGAGTGCTTTCAGCGGTGCTCATTGCGAGGCTCTCCTCTGCTATTTGTATTTTATATATATATATATATATATATATATATATATATATATATATATATTTATTTATTTATATTTTAATAATATTTAATGAAATAATTAATTAATACATTTATGTACTATTTGTAATTAATAGATCCAGCAATGAATATCCTGAAGAGCTAACAATCCCTTTTGATGTTGGTGCAGCATACAATGTACATTTGGACTGTTGCTGAGCTGAGGAGAAAGTGTCAACAATGTGTGAAGTGTGCAATGTAAATAGGCTGCGTGCTCAAGGCTAAACCGTTTGTGTAGTTGTGTAAAGCGCCATTTTATAGTAGTAATGTTATTAGTTTGAAGTTGGTGCTGTAAAATGGCGACGATTGTCTATGTGTTACGCGGGTCAGGATCATTTACCGTCCTTCCTAATAGTGCATTTTGTACCTCGTACGTTCTGGCTGTGTTTTGCATGGTTAGGGGTCGTGTAGCCTCGTTTAGTTTTTTTTTCGGCTGCCATTTTTTTTCTCGCTTAGGCGATTATCGAGTGGCGAAAGTCTTCAAATTCTTCTTAAATTTGTGTGGAACCTCACTCCCACACGTCCTGGCTGTCCCCCCGTGCTGTGTGTGATGCTTTTTGTGTGTTTTTGTTTTTATTTTTTGTGTTTTTCGTGTTTTTGGATGTGCGCGGTTCGGCCGTTAACTATGACGCTCATCTCCACCAGCGCAGGAAGCGCCGTCTGGCTTCAACCGTGGCCCTCGCTTCGTGATGGCCGCAGTTTCCCCATTGCGTTACCAATGGGTTTTGCCAAGGTGACAACTATATATGTGATATATATATATATATATATATATATATATATATATATATATATATATATATATATACAGTGCCTTGCAAAAGTATTCACCCCCCTTCAGCATTTTTAGTGTTTTGTTGCCTCACAACCTGGAATTAACATGGATTGCTTGAGGATTTGCATCATTTAATTTATAGAACATGCCCACAACTTTGAAGTTGTTTTTATTATTTTTATTGTAAAGCAAACAACAAATAGGACAAAATAACAGAAAAAGTCAATGTGCATAACTATTCACCCCCCTAAAGTCAATACTTTGTAGAGCCACCTTTTGGGGCAATCACAGCTCCAAGTCGCTTTGGATAAGTCTCTATGAGTTTGCCACATCTTACCACTGGGATTGTTGCCTATTCCTCCTTGCAAAACTGCTCCAGCTCCTTCAAGTTGGATGTTTTGTGCTTGTGAACAGCAATCTTTAAGTCTGACCACAGATTTTCTATTGGATTGAGGTCTGGGCTGTGACTCGGCCATTCCAACACATTTACATGTTTCCCCTTAAACCACTCAAGTGTTGCTTTAGCAGTGTGTTTGGGGTCATTGTCCTGCTGGAAGGTGAACCTCCGTCCTAGCCTTAAATCACACACAGAGTGGTACAGGTTTTGCTCAAGAATATCCCTGAATTTAGCACCATCCATCTTTCCCTCAACTCTGACCAGTTTCCCAGTCCCGGCTGCTGAAAAACATCCCCACAGCATGATGCTGCCACCACCATGTTTCACTGTGGCGATGGTGTTCTTTGGGTGATGTGATGTGTTGGGTTTGCGCCAGACATAGCGTTTTCTTTGATGAACAAAAAGTTACATTTTAGTCTCATCAGACCAGAGCACCTTCCTCCATACATTTTGGGAGTCTCCCACATGCCTTTTCGCAAACTCAAAACGTGCCATTTTGTTTTTTGCTGAAAGTAATGGCTTTCTTCTGGCCACTCTGCCATAACGCCCAACTCTATAGAGCGTACGGCTTATTGTCGTCCTATGTACAGATACTCCAGTCTCTGCTGTGGAACTCTGCAGCTCCTCCAGGGTTACCTTAGGTCTCTGTGCTGCCTCTCTGATTAATTCCCTCCTTGCCCGGTCCATGAGTTTTGGTGGGCGGTTGTCTCTTGGCAGGTTTGCTGTTGTGCCATGTTCTTTCCATTTGGTTATGATAGATTTCATGCTGTTCCTGGGGATCATCAAAGATTTGGATATTTTTTATAACCTAACCTTGACTTGTACTTCTCAACAACATTGTCCCTTACATGTTTGGACAGTTCCTTGGTCTTCATGGCAGTGTTTGGTTAGTGGTGCCTCTTGCTTAGGTGTTGCAGCCTTTGGGGCCTTTCAAAAAAGGTGTGTATATGTAATGACAGATCATGTGACACTTAGATTGCACACAGGTGGACATCATTTCACTAATTATGTGACTTCTGAAGGTAATTGGTTGCACCAGAGCTTTTTATGGGCTTCATAACAAAGGGGGTGAATACATACGCACATGCCAATTTTCTTTTTTCTATTTCTAAAAAAATAGTTGTATGTAATGGTTGTATGTAATAGTTGTATGCAATGAGCGCCGAAGTACCTGGTTCCTGCCAGTGGAGGGCTCGCGATGAGCCCCTCCGCAGCTCATCGCGAGGCCCACCGGGCTCCCATCGCCCCACACTACATGGTTCCCCCCGGGATAGGAACACCCTGCAGTACCTGGTTCCTGCAATAGCTCAAGTACGTACCTGGATACAACTCTGCCAGCACCGCCGAACTCCGTCTTCTCCATTGCGCCACCCGTCTTCCGGACGGAACTACTTTCTGGATCAAGCCGCACATCCGGAACTATTTTCTGGATCAAGCCGCAAAAATGCGCGGCTTGATCCAAAAAGTAGTTCCATCTCAAAAGACGGTAGCTGCAGAGGAGGTGCTGCTGGCAGGGATACATCCAGGTACGAGACAGAGGAGGGGGAAAAGAGACACAAGGGAGGGTGAGGGGGGACGGAGACACGAGGAGGGAGAGGGGGAAAGGAGACAAGAGGTGGGAAAGGGAGAGGGGGAAAGGAGACACGAGGGGGAAAGGGAGAGGGGAAAGGAGGCATGAGGGGGAAAGGGAGAGGGGAAAGGAGGAACAGGAGAGGGGGAAAGGAGACACAGGGGAGGGAGGGGGGAGGGAGGGGGAGGAGACATAGGGGAGGTAGAGGGGGAAATGGAGAGGGGGAAAGGAGGTACAGGAGAGGGAGGGGGAAGGAGACACAGGGGAGGGAGAGGGAGGGAAAGGAGAAACAGGGGAGGGGGAAAGGGAGAGGGGGAAAGGAGACACAGGGGAAAGAGGAACAAGAGAGAGGGGGGAAGGAGACACAGGTGAGGGAGAGGGGGAAGGAGACACAAGGGAGGGTGAGGGGGGGAAGGAGACACGAGGAGGGAGAGGGGGAAACGAAACACAAGGCGGGAAAGGGAGAGGGGGAAAGGAAACATGAGGAGGAAAGGGAGAGGGGGAAAGGAGGAACAGGAGAGAGAGGAAATAAGACACAGGGGAGGGAGATGGGGGAAAGGAGACACAGGGGAGGGAGAGGGGGGAAAGAGAGAGGGGGAAAGGAGGTACAGGAGAGGGAGAAAGGAGACACAGGGGAGGGAGAGGGAGGAGAAGTATACAACGAAGAGCGAGAGGGGGTAAAGGAGACACGGGGGGAAAGGAGGAACAAGAGAGAGAGAGGGGGAAAGGAGACACAGGTGAGGGAGAGGGGGAAGGAGGTACAGGAGAGGGAGAGGGGGAAAGTAGACACACAGGAGAGAGGGGTCGGGGAAGGAGACACAGGGGAGGGGGGAAGGAGGCACAGGGGAGGGAGAGGTGGGGAAAAGACACAGGGCGGGTTAGCCAAGGCCAGCAATGAGTGGCAAGAAAAGTGGCAGGTTAGCCAAGACATGGTGGCGGGTTGGCCAAGGCCAGCAATGAGTGGCTCGCGATGGGCGCCCAAGGCTCGCAATTTACAGGGGGAAGAGCCAAGCATTGTCTGTCAAACAGCATTGTTAGCTTTCAAATTTTATTCCCGTAATTTTTGACAGGAAATTTCCTAGTAGATAGATACAGTATATATATACTAGCGAATTGCCCGTCAAAAAATTAGGGCAATGAAATTGTAAATGAGCTAATGCTGTTTGGTGTATAATAATAAAAATAATAATATATTAATAAAGTAATATACTTTACCTATTTTGAAGTAATATATCCAAGAAGCATTCTGTTGAAGAGCTGACAATCTGTTTTCATGTTGATGCAGAGCTGCTGTGTAAGCGTGATGAATGTGTGCAGTGTAATAGTGTGCGTGCGCGAGGCAAATCCGTTAGTGTAGCTCTGTACTTCCGCATTGTATAAGTTATTGTCTAAAATGGCGGCTAATGTGTGGTATGCGGCTGTGGTGGAATATCCGTGGGTGTTTTGTGGTGTTTTGCGTGTTTAGAGTCCTGTAGCCTCGTTTTCGTTTTGTTCGGCGGCCATTTTTTCTCTCGCTTAGGTGATTTTCGGGTGTTTAAACTTCTAAATTTCGACTTAAATCAAGGTGTAACTTTACTTGCAGAGGTCCTGGGTGCACCACCGAGCTGTGGGTAAGCTTTTTATGTATGTGTTGTGTGTATTTATTGTGTTTTTCATTTTTGCGAGGTCGTAATTGGTCGTAAAGTGTCTCGTACTTATTTGCGCGAGCCCGCAAGCATTAGCAACGGCTCGCATGCTCACAACTATATATGTGATATATATATACATATAATACTTGCATGGGCGAAGAGCCTAATCACTGGACAAGGAAATATATATATCTCACATATAATAGTTGTCAAACTGCGATTTGTCGTCATGCTTGCGAGCCTTGCGAAGCGAGGCGAGCCGTTGAGGTATTGAAGCCTTCCGAGCTCACAGGACTTAGGCAATGAGCTCCGAAGCAGTTGAGGCATTGAAGCACGCGGGACTTTGGGTGAAATGAGCACCTAAGCAGCAGCACAGCACTTAGGCTTGGCCAGTCCATCACCTTTACCTTCAGCTTCTTTAGCAAGGCAGTGGTCATCTTGGAGGTGTGTTTGGGGTCGTTATCATGTTGGAATACTGCCCTGCAGCCCGGTCTCTGAAGGGAGGGGATCACGCTCTGCGCAACTATGTCACAGGACATGTTGGCATTCATGGTTTCCTCAATGAACTGTAGCTCCCCAGTGCCGGCAGCAGTATATATTTATATATACACTTTGTCACCCCCAAATCAAGTCATTTTTGTTATTCTTAAAGAGAATGAAAAACTGGCTATATGTTGTATTGTCCATTTTTTTACTAAACTGAATTAATCCTGGTAAGTTGCAGCAGCAGCTGATGCATATTAATTAGCAGCTGTGATGTGCAAATTAGTATTACAGTTTGCTAGTCTGTCTCTGTACTGCCGAAAATAAAGATCTGCAATGTTATCTGGTAGTTACAGTCGCACAATAGCATACAGAGCTGCAAAATCAAATCAAAATATTTCTGAAACAATTTACGGTAGAGGAAAACTGCTAGTACAATGTGTAGCCAGCTTGTAACGCTTTTTAAAATTAAATCAACTTCTTGTTCGGGTGGCAGAGCCTATTTAAGGCGGTTAGAAGAAAAAAAAAAGATTTCTGTTGGGAGCTGGGGACATCGATAAAATGATGATGGAAGTCAAGTGCGTGAAAGGGGCTTTTACTTTTCACAATAATTGCATTTACTGATGCAAGCAGCCAGCTTTGGGGTCTGGGGGGAGTGGTGTGGTGTCTGTTTCTGTCAGATCCAATTATCTAACAAACTATTCTGGTCTCTCATTTTCCCCTCCTCTTCCCACTAATAAACACACCCTTACACTCTAGCTCTCAGGAGACGATGTAACAAACACAAAATGTATTCCTCTACTCCTAAAAAAAAAATCATATTTTCGGATTTTCCCAAATAATGTTTTTATGCCCAAACTTACACAGCTGCTAATGTTAGTTTGTTTTACATATATCAGCCTTTTTTCTTTAAATATTCTTCCTTTAAATGCACACAACCTCCACACTGTGCTCACGGCCTAGATATTAAAGGGACACTGCAATAAAAAGCTATTTTATGTAAAGTAGATACATTTCAGGGAAAAAAGCCACCCCAAAACATTTTAATTATTGTGCATTTCTTCGCTTGTCGTGGAGTTACAATTCTAGTATCTCTGCCTGTTTCACTCTCATTGCCCAATTCTGTCCTAAACTGCTGCATTGTTTACTTGTAACACTCAATTCACATTGATAAAAGCTTCTATTACACTGTCCCTTTAAAAGACCACTTGGTAATTTTTCTATATGTTATTTTGAATAAATAAACTTAATAATGGAAAAATGCAAAAAAAAAAAAAAATGGAAAGCAAAAAGAAAAGAAAAGAAATACAATATTTACATGTTTAACTTATATATGCAATTATTCTTTACGGCAGGGTTCCATTTTCTTTTCTGACCTGTTTCTTACAAACTATCAATATCACAATCCACTGTGCAGATGGAAGCTTCCTGAGCATCCAAAATCTCCTCCCACCTCAGGAAGCCGATCTGCTCAAAACAAAATGGAAGATTCTGCAGCAGTATAATTGCATAGAAAGGATAATATATAAATATATATATATATATATATTTACATTCTGAAAACGTGTATGGTATTTAAGTGTTGTTCTAAAAAAAACGTAAACAAATTTGCTTTTAAGCTTACTTTCTAATATTAGCTTCTAAGCTGCTGTTTGAGTTGTTTGTCTCCACCCCTGTGAGGTCATTATCAAGTATAAATAACATTCATATATGATCATTTGTTCACAGATAATGCAATTGTATTCTGCATCCTTCCTTACTCCTTACAGTTTCCTTTCTTATCCATCCTTCTGTTTGTCATTTTGTACTTCAGACTCCTTTTTAAAATAATCTCAAAATATTAATTCCCTTCACCTATCTTATTAAAGGGACATGGAAGCTGTTTTTGATATTGAAATAAATTACCCAAGTGTTTGTTTCCAGATCTAAACATCATTTTATTAACCAGTGCTTAAACCTTTCAAACAGTCCCTGCAAAGGTCTGCCCCCTGTAGCTCATGTATACAATATGTCAATAGTTCTAGATATACTAGCCAATGACAGGCTGTGTCTCAGCACCATGTTGCTGAATTGCTCTTGAGACACAGCCTCTCATTGGCTAGTAAATCCAGTACTATAGACACACTGTATGCATGAGCTACTGGGGGAGAAGCTTTGCAGGGACTGTTTGGAAGGTTTCAGTGAGCAAAAACAGAGCTTTTAAACATTTGTTAATGAAATTATATTTGAATATGCAAAATAACTCTTAGGTAGAAAATATTAATATCAAAAACAGGGAGCCCTCCACGTCCCTTTAACGCCAGGCCCACATGCTAAATACACAATTATAAGACACTAGTCGTTTGCCCGTCATAAATGACAGAATAATATTTGATGTGTTGTCTCTCCCTGTGCCCTCTCTCTTTGTGCCATATTTCTATTTCTCCCTCCCTCCTTATCTCTCTCCTTCCCTCTCTTCTCTCTCTCCCCAATATCTCCCCCCATGTTTCTCTGCCACCCTCTCCCCTGTCTCTCTACCCCCCGTGTCTCTCCCACCTTTTGTCTCTCTCCCACCCTTTTCCTTACCCTGTCTGTCTCCCACTGCTCGCCCCATGCCCCCCACGTGCCTCACTCCCACCCTCTCCCATTGCTCCCATCCCTGTCTCTCTCCCGCCCTTGCAGTACATGCTTGCACGAATACGTAGACTATTCCCCCATTGATTTGCAGAGATCTGCACACGTGCGGCGAATACATAGCATTCTACGCCCCAACACTGTGCCCTTAGTTTCCGTAGTGCACATGCGTTAAAACAGCGTTACACACTACGGAGACTATATTAGTGATTGACCTATTGAAAGTGGCGCCCTCTGGTGGTGTGTTACCTGAACCTGAAAAAAAAAATAACACATAAAGTAAGTAGAAAATAAGGATAAATGAGAATTATTGCATCAAATATCCCAAGAGCCACCAATGTGCAATGGTTCAACTTTAACTGTTACGTACTAAAATATAAACAACTTTTTAATTCATTAAACATTCTGGCTAGAACTGCCAGACTGTAGCAAAGCCTGCAACTGTCGTCCCTGCAGCTACCTCATAATTGCACAGCTATCCTGGCAAATACTGGGAAGCTGTTCTGCTATAGTCTGAAAAAGATAGGAAGTCCAAACCAACAATGGTGGAAAAAACGGCAATTTGTAATGTAAAAGATCTATTTTTTATTCACAATACATTGAAAAGTTGTTTATATTGGTCTTTAATACTTATACAATAGAAAACCTGGATTATTACAGTGGCCCTTTAAACTCAAACCACTTTGAAAACGTGAACTGATAAATTATTGTCAGAATGTCCCTCTCCATGTTTTCCTGGGGAATAATTTATTAAAGTTTACATAATATAATCAGACTGGCCGCGGAATTTGCATATTATTCAACGGCTCAGTTCATAAATGAGACTAAAATACAATTTTCAAAGTAAGATAACGTGAGTGTAAAAAATTAAGTTTATTAAATAAGTTTCCAATTAAAGAAGCAGGCAGACTTACTTATTTCCACCAATTATTTCTTATCCAGGATGATAGGAAAGCATCTGCCCAGGGGGCATTTGGTATATTGATTTTAGTTTTCTTCATTCATAAAAACTTGAGAGATAATGGTATCTAGAACCTTTTTTCCATTCACTTTTATTATTGGTTTAGTCATTAATGGGCCTGTGTAAGCACCAAGTTCAATACTTGTTAATTCAAGAAACTTGTATTAACAATAAAACCATCAACAATAAAGCCAAATTAATTTTAACCTGCTTGACGTGCTGGGTTTGTCTCCACCTATCATCTATCATATGACTAACATTGTTTGTCTGGAAGCCACTGAAGTTCTATGGCAGCTGTTTAATTATTAGGGAGTTATATCTTAGGCAATCATCTGGTAAACTAACTACTGTTTGGAAAATCATGGAGAGATAAGCCACAACTACTGAATAATTAAACAGCTTCCAGGTGACTTCAATGGCTTTCAAACAAATTGAATTGTGTGAAAGGAGGGAGGTGGAGACAGACCTAGCACTCCAAGAAAGTAATATTACATTTATAATTATTTTATTTATAGATGCTTTTTTGTTGATTTTGAAGAGCACACAAACAAGTAGTAACCTAGACAGCCCTTTATCTGGCACTTACACTGGCCCTTTAAATGGTTAAATAACGGTGTTCCACATCATTGTCAGCTGACAGTAAGAGATGGATCTGGTCTAATGTGTCTGATGTCCACAAACACCCAGGACTGACCTCCGATTAGTTATTAAATTGACATTTGAGTCCCGTTACCAAGCCCATAAATACACTATGTACATTACACCTGACAGTAAAAGGCCTTTACATACATATTGGCGCATTAACTCATTCGAAATACCGTATTTTAAACGCCTTCCAAGTACATATGCTTTCTCAAGAGAGTGTGTCTTCCTAAACTAAGGAGCTTTCCATTAGTCCTATTAAACAGATGGCAATTTTTAGCTGATAATTTTCCATTTTAGCAATTTAATTGACAGAAACTTATTTTTTTTTACATTTACAGTCTCCTCTTATCTCTGGAAATGGATTATAAGATATCTAAATGGAAGATTCCACTGTAGTATAATTGCATATAATAGTTATTACATTATAGGCTGTGTTTATTTGCTTTTTACTTTCAAAAGAGTACATTGTAAATGTAGGATTCCATTAGCCCTTTAACAGGTCAGGCAACAAAGACGTTGAGCGATTCCATCGGAAGCCAATGTAATGTACTATACTATAGGTGCTGTTTTTTCGGTAAAGAATTGTGAATGAATGATACAAAATCTGGGACCAACATATGGTCTGTTATGCAGTACTTTTATTATTACCCCTTATTCTCCTCAAACCTTCTTTCTCACTGTGACCAATACTATAATACAATATGAATTAAATAAAGAATTGTGAATAGACCAGAGAACATATATATATATATATATATATATATATATATATATATATATATATATATATATATATATAAACTTTGAGTCTAAGAGCAGAATTAAGAATGAAATAGTACTAAAACAAATTTTATTTAGAACCAAAATATGATGCCAAAGCTGGGTCGGTAGTTACTGCCTTGGTTAATTAATCATGATCACGCTATGAAATGCTACTTAAGGGGGCATGGTTTACGGTTTAGGCTTTCAGCCCGTAACTTGATTAGGGGCCTTAGTTTGGTAAATACTTGACAAATAAGTTTCTTGAAATACAGTGGTCCTTTAGAGGGGATGAGCAGAGGGTCCGGTCAACATGGCAAATCTCTAGAGGCCAGGAGGGTCAAATTCATTAATTAGTCATATTTCATAACTATCTCATTAGGGTAACTGGGATTTTATTATACTGGAAGCAAATCACATATTAAATAATTTTTTACCACTACAATGTCCTTTAAGAAAACAAAAAAATGATATTGTGCAGCATTTCTTGTGATGGTGTCTCTTTAAAACACAATTACACATGTGACAGAAAGAAACTCTGTACGTAGATCCGTCAAAATTACTTTTTATATTAATTAAAAGAGAGACAGACACACTTATTATCACAATTAACACATGGTCTTCATCACAGACAGAGTTTGGTAGCACACAGAGTAACATACATTACTGGGGAGAGTTTGGCTGGATTATTTTATTGAAATTTAGCCCTTTCATGAACATTTCAACACACAACATGGTAACCTTAAAAGTAAACATACAAATTATTGTTTTTTTTCCCCAAAACTGGGGTGTCTTCTGCTTATTTCATTGGCTGTGCTTCCCTTACCACTTCATCTGGATGTTAGTCAATGCAATGGCTACTCTTTTAGTAAAGCCTTCTCCTGTAATATTTCCACATTATTATCTAATATTCAGCCAAGCTGTGATGCACCTTTCTTGGATCCCCGAAAACAGATAGTGCTATTCTGCCACAATCAACATTTTCATTTTGACAATTTATATCTAAAACATGGCCTTTAAGGTGTGACTATGAAATGATGCTGCTGGAGTGACTGTAGAAATGATTACATATTTTATGTACAAGCTATTCAACTTTCTCGTTATAAATTAGATTTTTTTTTCTTCAAAAAGTCTCCCATTTTCCCGTTTTGACATTTTATTGCTTAAATCTCTTTAAAATGTAATCCAGAAAGTCCCTGTGATCAGTGAATTTCAAGTGAATGTTTGGCACAGTAGCACATGTTTAGGAAAGCCACTGTAACTGTTGTGTTTGGATTTTTTTCCCTTCAGCTTCTTTGCTGCCAGAGAGAGTGTAAACCAAAGCAGAATAAAACTCCTCTGGCAGCAAAATAGTTAAAGAAAAGTGAATTATGTGTCATTCATTATCGTGTCTTAAGATACCCAACCCAACTAAGATACCCAACCGTCACACAAAGGTATTAGGGGGGTTGGAGTCGATTGGCCACGCAAGCTTTTTTTCTTTGGCCTCTCGGTCAAAGGAGTCATAGACTGACTCCTTCACGGCAGTTTTAGCCGGTACAGGTATCTCACAAATGCCAACATAGTTCCTTTTGGCCATACGAGAGCTGGTGGTGATAGTATAAGCATTGCTCCTGTAGCATTTCATAGATGACATACAGAAAGTTTCTTTCATGCCACGCCGGAAGTTGGCATTGTAGACAGAGTATAGAGTTGGTTTAGCAGCTGAGGACCCAAATGAGAGCCAAGACACAGCCAAGAAAACCAGGCAGCTCTGCCGTCGGTCACTCTCATCAGGGTGCCATAGCTGTACCACATAGAAGGGCAACCACGACACCAGAAATATGGTGTTGAGCATTAGGAACATCTTAATGGTTTTGACCTTGGTCCTTGGGACGATGTTCATGGTGCGTCTAACAGTGAGGCCATCTGTGCCAATGCGCCAAATGTATTTGACTACCTTCTGATAAAAGAGGATAATAAGAGCAGATGGCACTAGAAAGCCCACTAGGAGATGGGCCACCCCATAAGCTGCTCCGTCCCAGGATGGGGGTGGGAAGAAGTTACAATGTCCATCAACTCCATCATAGAAGAAGAATGCAGGAGATACAAATGCAGCATCAAAAAACCAAGATGCTGCTATCATCCTTTTGGCTTTCTCCCTTGAAACTTTGAAGCTCAAAGGATATAAAATAGTGTAGAAGCGGTCAAGACAGATAGACAGAAGAACATATATTTGAACACCCGGAGTCAGGTAGTGGAAATAACGTACTAGCTTACACATGGCACTGCCCAGTGCCCAACGTCCGGAGGTGACCTGGAACAAGGTGAAAGGGGCACTGCCCAAACTAAGCAGCAGGTCTGCACATGCCAGAGATACCACAAAGTAATTGGTGGTAGACTGTGTCCTCCTGCTCCGATGGATGACCAGACAGACCAAAGCATTGCCAAAGACTGACAAGATCCAGATGATTCCAAAAATAAGGCCAGCCGCTGCTATCTCCCCAGGATGAAGGAGCTGGCCTGGCACAGAACTATTGTGTTGTCCTGTAGTGTCGTCTTTGAAGAGCTCAGGTGCCCAAGGATCTCCAACTGATAGTGGGCAGGTAGTCGAGCTGGTGTTGGTCATAGGGTAAATGATGGTTGGGAGGATGAGATGAGACATATGGGAATCCATTCCATGAGCAAACACCATGTTCACCGGCAAATTCAGTGACCTGAGAGTTGGAGAATGTTGAATAGAACTGAGGTGAATGAAGGATGAGAGAGAAAGCGTTGGTGGGAGAGTGATAGAAGTATAGACAGGAAGATGAAAAGAAACATAACAGGCAAAGTATGAAGGATAGAAAGAAGAGAATGCATGAGAAAATGAAGACATAAATTGGATTGTGGTAAATATGGTGTGTGAATAAGTGAAGGAGAAAGAAGAGGTAAAATGAAAAAGAAAAAATACAAACAGAATAAAATTAGATATTACATTAAATCAAGCTTCAGTTTCACTAACATTTCTACATTACATCAATATAGCCAGTAAATTCCTTACATTATGGAACAATCATTCATAGATGCCATGGAATTATTGTAGTTAACCATGGAATGAATCTTATTTTTGTATTAATAAAAATCCTGATGAAAATCTGCTATTTTGATTATATTGAGATTTATTGACAGAAAATGACCCCTGCACGCACAGTAATCTCTTTTGAAACACTAAACGTGATCATAGAAAAATGTTTTTAGAAAAAATAAATTATGTTTTTTTATTATTATATGCAATTTTGCTGCAATGGAATATACCACTGCCTTAACCAACAATCTTGATTAAGCTGCTTTCTAAGCAGGGTGTATCCTTGCTAATTAATATCATTATATCGTACCCCCACAGGGATTGGTAGATGTCGGATAAATGTAGTTTCTGGTTGCTGGAGAGTTATTATTAAAAGAGGCCTAGCTTAGCTGCATATAGGATGCTCTGCTAAGTATATTTGTCAGTGAGGGCTGTTCTAGCAGCAGCAGCTTTCACTCCTCACTGTAAAATTTAATTTTTATTTAAAGTACAGTATTCAATTTTGTTTCTGGTTGCTTGGCTTCTGGTTAACTAAGAGTCTACTGCATATATACATCACATATAATAGTTGTCAAACTACAAATTGTCGTGACGATTGCGTGCCTCGCGAAGCGAGGCGAGCAGTTGAGGCATTGAAGCACGCGGGACATAGGCTGGCATGAGCACTGAAGGCGCTCCTGCGAGCCTCGTGAAGCGAGGTGAACAGTTGAGGCATTGAAGCACGCAGGACTTAGGCTGAAATGAACACCGAATACGCTCCTGCGAACAGTTGAGGCACGCAGGACTTACTTAGGCTGCAAGCAGTTGAGGAACGCTGGGCTTAGATAAAAAAATCCGACCTTGGAATCTCGGGGGCAAAAAATCCGACCTTGGAAAAATACGAAGTTAACAGCCGAACCGCAGAAATCGAACAATACGAAAAACAAGATAATTGAAAATCGGCTAAGCGAGAAAAAAAATGGCGGCTGAAAAACTTAAAAAAATCTGAAACTGGATGAAAATGAGGCTGAGCAAAGCCAGGCACGCGGGACTTAGAAAATACACGACGGCAAAGACAGTAACACTTACACCGGCAAAACGCCAGGCACGCCAGGGACTTTGAAAATAAAACCAACGACAGTCAACGCACGCCACAGAAACATTCAGCAGACACATAGAGGAGAAACACACAGGGAAGGGACAGGGGGAGATGCTGGAAAGAGACACATGGCATTCTTAAGCACAAAACTTGCAGGTTAATGAACCCTGCAATGAGTGGCCCGTACAGTAGGAGGGAGGAAGGCGCTCATTGCGGGGCTCGCAATGAGTGCCGAAGGTGCTCATAGACGCAAAAGCCTCACATTGTCTGGCTTACAATTTTATTGCCATCCTTTTTTGAGGGGCAATTCACTAGTCACATATAATAATTGTGGTAATTGTGAGTTGTGAAAAAAACTCACAGGGCAGGGAGAGGGGGCAAAGAGACAGCGGGAGAGAGAGAGGGGGAAAAAGACACATGACAGGGAGAGGGGGCAAAGAGACAGCGGGAGGGAGAAAGGGGAAAAAAGACACAGGGCAGGGAGAGGGGGCAAAGAGACAGCGGGAGGGAGAGAGGGGCAAAAAGACACAGGGGAGGGAGAGGGGGCAAAGAGACAGCGGGAGAGCGAGAGGGGGAAAAAGACACATGGCAGGGAGAGGGGGCAAAGAGACAGCGGGAGGGAGAAAGGGGAAAAAACTCACAGGGCAGGGAGAGAGGGCAAAGAGACAGCGGGAGAGCGAGAGGGGGAAAAAGACACAGGGGAGGGAGAGGGGGCAAAGAGACAGCGGGAGAGCGAGAGGGGGAAAAAGACACATGGCAGGGAGAGGGGGCAAAGAGACAGCGGGAGGGAGAAAGGGGAAAAAAGACACAGGGCAGGGAGAGGGGGCAAAGAGACAGCGGGAGGGAGAGAGGGGCAAAAAGACACAGGGGAGGGAGAGGGGGCAAAGAGACAGCGGGAGAGCGAGAGGGGGAAAAAGACACATGGCAGGGAGAGGGGGCAAAGAGACAGCGGGAGGGAGAAAGGGGAAAAAACTCACAGGGCAGGGAGAGAGGGCAAAGAGACAGCGGGAGAGCGAGAGGGGGAAAAAGACACAGGGGAGGGAGAGGGGGCAAAGAGACAGCGGGAGAGCGAGAGGGGGAAAAAGACACATGGCAGGGAGAGGGGGCAAAGAGACAGCGGGAGGGAGAAAGGGGAAAAAAGACACAGGGCAGGGAGAGGGGGCAAAGAGACAGCGGGAGGGAGAGAGGGGGAAAAAGACACAGGGGAGGGAGAGGGGGCAAAGAGACAGAGGGAGGGAGAGAGGGGGAAAAAGACACAGGGCAGGGAGAGGGGGCAAAGAGACAGCGGGAGGGAGAAAGGGGGAAAAAGACACAGGGCAGGGAGAGGGGGCAAAGAGATAGAGGGAGGGAGAAAAAGACACAGGGCAGGGACAGGGGGCAAAGAGACAGCGGGAGGGAGAGAGGGGGAAAAAGACACAGGGCAGGGAGAGGGGGCAAAGAGACAGCGGGAGGGAGAGGGGGGAAAAAGACACAGGGGAGGGAGAGGGGGCCAATAGACAGAGGGAGGGAGAGAGGGGGAAAAAGACACAGGGCAGGGAGAGGGGGCAAAGAGACAGTGGGAGGGAGAGAGGGGGGGGGAAATACACAGGCCTGAGAGAGTGGGGAGAGGCCCGCGATGAGCGCCGAAGACGTTCATCGCAAGGCCTGCAAGTTAGAGGGGGGAGAGCCTCGCATTGTGTGGCAAACAGCATTGCCAGCCTTCACATTTTATTGCCATCATTTTTGACAGGCAATTCCCTAGTATATATATATATATATATATATATATATATATATAAAATGTGTTGTTCAGTCCTTCATTCGTCTCCAACTCTCAGTGACCATATGGAAGCAGCATGCCAGGCACATCTGTCTGTGCTTGTCCATATGGTTTTCTTGGCAAAGTTAATAGAGTGGGTTGCCAGTTCCTTCTCCATGATTTGTCTGACCTCTCTGCTATGACCTGCCCATCTTGGGTGCCCCTACATGGGATAGCTCACAGCTTCATTGAGGTACACAAGCCCCTTCACTACGACAAGGTAGCGATCCAGCATCAGATATATATAATACACAGATCTAAACAAATACAAACACACATGCCTGGCAAATCACGTTACGTTTACAGTATCTGTAATACAGCGTTCCACTTCTAACATAGAAGGACCAATCAGAATACAACACTGCAAATGTCTCCTCTCTGATTGGTCCCTGCTCTCACTCCTACAACAGATGGCCATGATGACTCAGGCTGTTTGGAGGTGAATCTTATCAGAATTTCACCGCCACAATCACTAAATATATATTTGAAAAGAGGACACACAGTATATTTTGATGCTCAAATCCAAAGATGTATTTGCTTTTGTTTTACGGAAAATTAGATTTCAGGATATTTACAGAGAGAGGCATCAATTTTGTTGTTTGTTGGTCATCCTACAGTATTTATTTTTAGCTTTTATATAGAAAGGTGGTTAAATAAACAACATTCTTAGTCTGAGTAATTTTTACTTATATAGGATAAAATGGGGTTTCCAAGAAATCGCAAAGTCTATTATAGAAATAGATTTTATTACAAAACAGTAACAGGCTCCTAAAAGCAAATGGCCATTGATCTACAGGAAAAAAACTATAAGAAAATGCAATTTAAAGGGACTCTGTCACCCCAAAATCAAGTTGGTTGTTGTTTTTTTAGGTAATTCTAAAAGAGTATATGTTGTGTTATCCATTTTGTTCTAAAGTGAATCAATCCTGAGAAATACCATGTTGTTGTTGCTGTATTCATATACAAATGGGCTGCTTGCACATATTAATTAGTTGCTTTGATGTGCTAATTAGGATTACAGCTTGCTTGTCTGTCTCTATAGTGGCTAAAATAACACCCCCAGTGTTATCAGGCAGGGAAACCCCTCAAGAACTCTTAAGCCGCACATTAACATAATGATCCTTGGATTATCATACAGAAGCCGCAAAATGAACTCTAAATATCTCAGAAATGATTTACTGTAGATAAAAACTGCTAGTTTCTGTAATTCATTTAAAAAGAGTTTTACACATTTCTAAAGCCTTTCGTGGCAGAAAAAAGAATGTTCATAAAGGTGAATAAATGCTGCTTTAATCCACATACTGATTTAGCAAAAATAGTCAGTACCTCCCTCCAACTAACTCAATATAAGGTGTCAGGGCGCTGTATCAGCTGAGTTATAGAGCTCTATGGAAAATCAGCTGCTCCCACTAGTGGACACACCCGGTACTACTAAAACAATTCAGAGAAAGGTCCTAATATTGTGGCAAAAACAGTTGTTGTTTAAAGGTTATTTAGTAATGATAACAATCTCATCTTTAAAATTCATTGTAGCAAATTTGTGATTTCAAAAATAATATCAAGTGGTAAAAAGGGTAATGGGTTAATCAAATTATATTTTCTTGAAGGTATAACTAATTTCCCCAGTTTTTTACTTTTTTCTTATCTAGCACATGCTGCTTATATCAGACACACACATTACATGGAGTCATTCTATAAACATACATATTTATTGTATTTAAAAATAAAACTTGTTTTCCACACCCCAGAGCTGCTTACATAGGCACAGTGTACCTACCAATAGAAACACTGCATTTGGGTATGGATTTTAACTCTTTACTAACCTTCAAGCCAGTAGCAGCACAATGCAGAGATCTACAGAGCAATGTCTAACTCCTCCTTGCTTCCTTGTACAGGGGACAACACATCCCATGATCCCTTGCTACACAAACTGCCATCATCATTGATGCTATGTATTAGCTGCCTGTGATTGGCCAAAACTAAATTATAATTTTTCTGCAAATTTTAGCAGGGATTTCTAGGGGTGTTAACTCTGAAAACCAACTGCTTCCAAACTTGCGAGATTTAGCAAACTTTATGGTAAGTGTAATAATGTTTATTTTGGTATTTTTTCATGCAAAAAAATGTTTTCATACACTACTGATTCTGATGCATTCATAAAAATGCCATCAAAATAAAAATTAACATTTAACAGCAGTATGAAAACACAACCTATTTTTTTTTCTTAAGGCTCTAAAAAGTTTGGTTGTTTAGATACAATAATAAAGGCCTCAGAGCACAAAAACATATTCAGAAGTTTTAATGCTCTTGGGGGCTTGTCCAATGAGATCTACAGACTAAAAGTATGCTCTGTACACTTCCTGTTATATCCAATTAAGTTTAAACATGATTTAGTTAATATTTTTTTAATGCAGAAACAACTTTTGTAATGTAGAAAACGTGCTCTTTAACATGCTTGAAAGCATTACATGCTCTTCAAATATTAAAGGACCACTGTAAAAAATAACACAACTTATTTTTGTCTACATTTTGTGTGTAGATATGCTATTGTGCAATCTACTATTTGAGTTTCTGATAATCAACTTCCTGAGGCACATGACAGTTTTATCTGCACAACAGGAATGTGGCAGCTACAACGGCCAAAACTTTCAACAGGGCTAATGAAAAGCCCATTAGTTTACAATAATCCACCCTCAGGAAAAGGTAACAAACAGGAACAGTACAGAAAAGAAGAAGGGTCCCTGCACTAGATAATAATTGCATATAAAAGGTACACATGTAAAGGTTGTCTTGTATTTCAAATATTTATTTTGCATTCTAAAAACATTTTTCTAGTTATCAAGTTTATTTATTCAAATGACATTATAGATATAGATAATATTTTACTACATTCATCGTTTAAGTCTGTAAGTATGTTCTACATCTAGAATATATATATATACGGATTTATGATAGAAAGATAGATAGATAGATATAAACATAGATAGATAGATAGATAGATATAAACATAGATAGATAGATATAAACATAGATAGATAGATAGATATAAACATAGATAGATAGATAGATAGATATAAACATAGATAAATAGATAGATAGATAGATAGATAGATATAAACATAGATGGATAGACAGACAGATATAAACATAGATAGATAGACAGACAGACAGATATAAACAGATAGACAGACAGATATAAACAGATAGACAGACAGATATACACATAGATAGACAGATAGAAACATAGAAAGATAGATAGATATAGACACAGAGAGATAGATAGACAGATAGATAGATAGACAGACAGATATACACATAGATAGACAGATATAAACATAGATAGATAGATAGATATAAACATAGATAGATAGATAGATAGATAGATAGATAGATAGATAGATATAAACATAGATAGATAGATAGATAGATAGATAGATAGATAGATAGATAGATAGATAGATAGATAGATAGATAGATAGATAGATATAAACATAGATAGATAGATATAAACATAGATAGATAGATAGATATAAACATAGATAGATAGATAGATAGATAGATAGATAGATAGATATAAACATAGATAGATAGATAGATAGATATAAACATAGATAGATAGATATAAACATAGATAGATAGATAGATAAATAGATAGATAGATAGATATAAACATAGATGGATAGACAGACAGATATAAACATAGATAGATAGACAGATATACACATAGATAGACAGATAGAAACATAGAAAGATAGATAGATATAGACACAGAGAGATAGATAGACAGATAGATAGATAGACAGACAGATATACACATAGACAGACAGATATAAAGATAGATAGATAGATAGATAGACAGATAGATAGATAGACAGACAGATATAAACAGATAGACAGACAGATATACACATAGATAGATAGAAACATAGATAGAAACATAGATAGATAGATATAGACACAGATAGATAGATAGATAGATAGATAGACAGATAGATAGATAGATAGACACATAGATAGATAGAAACATAGATAGATAGATATAGACACAGATAGATAGATAGATAGATAGACAGATAGATAGACAGATAGATAGATAGATAGATAGATAGACAGATAGACAGATAGACAGGCTATCCATTGACATACACACAAATACATACAGATAAAGACAGAATAATACATTATGCCTCTATATAAATGTTTACAGGCTATAGAGATAAGTAGCCTTTGTGCTGACCCACATCTGCCACCACACAGTACCACTGAACCCTGGTAAGAGTTAGCAGAGGGCGCCCACATAGAGATGGTGCCAGGCTATCTCAGCCTGCCTTGCAGACGGCCCAGTATCACACCCAGCATCACTGACGTCTGGTTGCCATGGTGCTGGGTGAATGCTGCGGAGAGCGATGGTCATTATGCGACCTTGGAGACCGTATGGGTAGCACATGGAGGGGGGGGGGGGGGGGGGGAATTAATTAACCTGACAAACCTGCTGTACCCCCCTCCTGGTTAACCCTTTCATTGTCATCCTAAGGATCACAACAGGCTTGAAACGTTTCCATCATCTGTAGGCCCCAAAATGGTGAAGGTGTACAGTTATATTATATACTACAGAGACCTGGATGGATATATATATATATATATATATATATATATATATATATATATATATATACACACACACACAACAGGACAGTGTTAATTATCAGCCTCCAGACCCCCACACACTCCGGTTACTACTCCCCCCCCAATTTGGTATATACCCAATTAAATATATATATATGTTTAAGCATATACAAATGTGTAAATATATAGTATGTCAGAAATATCTTTGCATAATACATTGTACCAGGCTCATCAAGTATCATAAATTAAGTCAAAATTCATTCTTCGGACTTAAATATTAAAAGACCAATGTACACACTAATCCTTGGCAGAAAAACATCATCTTAAGGCAGACTGTTGCACCAAGAGAAGGTCCTGCCCTAGGCCCACACCTTTCTCTTGGCCAAGGTAGAAACATACCAGTGGTTTACAGAAAATTAAACATCACGGTCATTCAAACGGCATGCATTGAGTGTTGTATTTGATAGGAGATTTAATGTAAAAGAAATTGATCCTTACAACTACCACATCTACAAAACGTAGATAATCCCATGACGGCAGATAAGTATCAAAAACGCCATTCTATCAACTTAACGGTTTGGCTTAATTATGCATCAGGATGGTTTTAAGTCCTTTCCTGTTATGGTTCTGGCACCAGTCCGCCATTGCAGTGCGGTGACCAAGCGCTAGATGGTGCTGCCGATATTCCAGTGCCATATCATGTGATATACTAAATTTTCATCTAGTTTAGTACATTTCATTTGCAGCTACATCCACCAGTTATCTATAACTGTAACTAATAGTAGTGGTATGTTTAATGTGTTAGCATCTCTATAGGGTCAGATACAGATCACTGACTGACCCACCTATATTCAAACAAGATATCCTGACAATCTGACATGATACCAGCCCTCAAGGACTGGAGGTGCACAGTCCCACTCTATACATATAATTCACTTGCACTATAGTCTGGAACTGTGACACAATACATCAACATCATATAACTACAGTATATAGACTGATAACTTGTGTTCACTCCATGTACACAGCAGGCTCTGCCCAGGGAACATGTACTGATCCCATAATGTATACCATACTGCACTAAACACCCTGTGTCATTTATACATACTGCTTTAATATATATATATATATATATATATATTACAAAAGGTATCAAATTATATTGCAATACTCATTATTAATCTATGTACCGTATATATGGATTAATAATTACTAAATTACTAAATTACTGGACATTCACGGCTGCTTCACGCTTCACTTTTCAATTAATAAATTAGGGGTGGGCAAGTTCGATCCTGGAGAGCCCCACCCACACAGGCCAGGATTTTAGGATACCCCTGCTGCCTACAGGTGAATGAATCACTTCTTCAATCATCCTGATTGACTCAAATGTGCACAGAAAGGATATCCTCAAATACAGGCCTGTGTGAGGCTCTCCAGGACGGGACTTGCCCACCCCTGATCTAGATGAATAATCAGAGTATTGCAGTATATAGTGATACCTTTTTTATTTGACAAACATATTTATAATTATAGTGATGAGCTTTTGAGAGATAATCTCTCTTTATCAAGTCAGAAGCAGTACTCAATAGTACTCAGCAGTATATATATATATATATATATATATATACATATTCATCACACATACTATGCTGTAGTATAAACATCTTGTTTCTGTATATTTACAGTGCTTGCCATGTACTCTCATATTTGGTACATGCACCCACCATGTCCAACTGGTAGAATTCAATATATACGCCATGCAAGTGTTATGTAGTATATACAAATGTATAGTGGGATTCAGAATATGTATACATTCAGTATATACACTTTGCTAGTCTTATGTTTTAAATTCACTTACTATTGCTAGCAGTGCGGGCAATACAGTATATATGTATATGTATATATATATATATATGTATATATATATATATATATATATATATATATAGTATATATAGTCACTATTGCTAGCAGTGTTGGCAATACAGTATATATTTTTATATATATATATATATATATATATATATATAGTCACTTACTATTGCTAGCAGTGAGGGCAATACAGTATATATTTATATATATATATATATATATATATAGTCACTTACTATTGCTAGCAGTGCGGGCATTACAGTATATATGTATATATATAGTCACTTACTATTGCTAGCAGTGCGGGTAATACAGTATGTGTATATATAGTCACTTACTATTGCTAACAGTGCGGGCAATACAGTATATATGTATATATATATAGTCACTTACTATTGCTAGCAGTGCAGGCAATACAGTATATATGTATATATATATATATATATATATATATATATATATATATAGTCACTTGCTATTGCTAGCAGTGCGTGCATTACAGTATATATATATATATATATATATATATATATATATATATATATATATATATATAAAGTGGATATAAAAAGTCTACACACCCCTGTTAAAATGTCAGGTTTCTGTGCTGTAAAAAAATGAGACAAAGATAAATAATTTCAGAACTTTTTCCACCTTTAATGTGACCTATAAACTGTACAACTCAATTGAAAAACAAACTGAAATCTTTTAGGTAGAAGGAAGAAAAAATATAAAAATAAAATAATATGGTTGCATAAGTATGCACACCCTTAAAATAATACTTTGTTGAAGCACCTTTTGATTTTATTACAGCACTCAGTCTTTTTGGGTATGAGTCTATCAGCATGGCACATTTTGACTTGGCAAGATTTGCCCACTCTTCTTTGCAAAAACACTCAAAATCTGTCAGATTGCGAGGGCATCTCCTGTGCACAGCCCTCTTCAGATCACCCCACAGATTTTCAATCAGATTCAGGTCTGGGCTCTGGCTGGGCCATTCCAAAACTTTAATCTTCTTCTGGTGAAGCCATTCCTTTGTTGATTTGGATGAATGCTTTGGGTCGTTGTCATGCTGAAAGATGAAGTTCCTCTTCATGTTCAGCCTTCTAGCAGAAGCCTGAAGGTTTTGTGCCAATATTGACTGGTATTTGGAACTGTTCATAATTCCCTCTATCTTAACTAAGGCCCCAGTTCCAGCTGAAGAAAAACAGCCCCAAAGCATGATGCTGCCACCACCATGCTTCACTGTGGGTATGGTGTTCTTTTGGTGATGTGCAGTGTTGTTTTTGCGCCAAACATATCTTTTGGAATTATGGCCAAAGAGTTCAACCTTGGTTTCATCAGACCATAACACCTTTTCCCACATGCTTTTGGGAGACTTCAGATGTGTTTTTGCAAAATGTAGCCTGGCTTGGATGTTTTTCTTCGTAAGAAAAGGCTTTCGTCTTGCCACTCTACCCCATAGCCCAGACATATGAAGAATACGAGAGATTGTTGTCACATGTACCACACAGTCAGTACTTGCCAGATATTCCTGCAGCTCCCTTAATGTTGCTGTAGGCCTCTTGGTAGCCTCCCAGACCAGTTTCCTTTTTGTCTTTTCATCAATTTTGGAGGGAGCTCCAGTTCTTGGTAATGTCACTGTTGTACCATATTTTCTCCACTTGATGATGACTGTCTTCACATGGTATATCTAATGCCTTGGAAATTCTTTTGTACCCTTCTCCTGACTGATACCTTTTAACAATGAGATCCCTCTGATGCTTTGGAAGCTCCCTGTGGACCATGGCTTTTGCTGTGGGATGTGACTAAGAACATTTCAGGAAAGACCAACTAGAGCAGCTGAACTTTATTTGGGGTTAATCAGAGGCACTTTAAATGATGGCAGGTGTATGCTGACTCCTATTTAACACGATTTGGAATGTGATTGCTTAATTCTGAACACAGCTACATCCCCAGTTATAAGAGGGTGTGCAGACTTATGCAACCACATTATTTTTCTTCCCTCCACCTAAAAGATTTCTGCTTGTTTTTCAATTGAGTTGTACAGTTTATAGGTCACATTAAAGGTGGAAAAAGTTCTGAAATGATTTATCTTTGTCTCATTTTTTTACAGCACAGAAACCTGACATTTTAACAGGGGTGTGTAGACTTTTTATATCCACTGTATATATAGTCACTTACTATTGCTAGCAGTGCGGGGAATACAGTATATATGTATATATATATAGTCACTTACTATTGCTAGCTGTGCGGGCAATACAGTATGTATATACATAGTCGCTTACTATTGCTAGCAGTGCGGGCAATACAGTATATATGTATATATATTATTCCATAATTCAATATATTCACTTGCTAGAAGCATTCATTATATACACTTTGCTTATTTCATTAGTTATTTGCCTTGTGCTAGCAGTACTTAGTATACACTGATTGATTGTAGTACTATTTTACATAGCAGCTATTTGGTATATAACACTTGCTCGTTAGCAGCCTTATTAAATTTTGATTTGGCCAAGTCTATAGGGCTCTATATAAGCACAGATCATAGTTTTTAGTTAGTGAAGACCTTGCTATTGGATAGAAGTTCACTAACTAAAGACTTCTGTAAAAAAAAATGCTCTGTGCTTATATAGAGCCCTATTCAATTGGCCGAATCTCAATTTAATAAGGCTGTATATTAGCTATTTAAACGTTATCTGCAGAATTCATTATATAGACCTTATTATGGCAAGTATTATTTCCATATAATCCCTTTGTTATTAGTAATAGAAATATACATTCTATTTTATAGGCTTTTAATAGTTTCTATTTTATAAATATATATCTATTTATAGTCATATTGTTTTCACTATATACACCTTCCTAGTAGCATTGTGTTCATATACCTTGTTCACAGTATTTAGTATTTACAAGTATACTATATGCCCATTGCTAGTAGTATTTAATAGCCCCAGACTAGTTTTATTTGGCCTTTTCATTCTGCTAGTATTATTCTCTATATAAACATATTTTTTGCAAAATTATCTTGTTTTAGTAATTTTTAGGATATGCATCATTAATAGTAATATTGTGCATGTACTCCCTTACAATAATATATATATATATATATACACATATATGGTAATATACATATATAAATAGTCAGTAGTATCTAATAGCCCCCTATGTATATTTTTTGGGCCTTTTCTTTCTCCTAATAGTATTCTCTATATATACATATTTCTAGCAAGATTATTTAGTTTTAATAATATTTAGGATATAAATAATTATTAGCAATACTATGTATGTACTACCTTACAATAATATATACAGTAGTAATAGTATTACAATAGTAATTTTGTGCATATCCCCCTTGCTGTATCCCCAGTCACCCCTCTGTGTATCAGACACCCTGTATATCAGCCTTAATGAGTATATCACCCCCTCTGAGTATATCAGTCCCCTGTTTACATCAACCCCCTGTGCATCAGCCCACCCTGGGTATCAGCCCCCTGTGATTATCAGCCCCCCCTGTGTATCAGCCCCCTGAGTATATCAGCCCACCCTGGGTATCAGCCCCCTGTGTATATCAGCCCCCCCTGTGTATATCAGCCCCCCCTGTGTATCAGCCCCCTGTCTATATCAGCCGACCGTGTGTATACCCCCTGTGTATATCAGTCCCCCCCTTTTGTATCAGTCCCCTGTATATCAGCCCCCTGTGTATATCAGCCCCCGTGAATATATCAGCCCCCCTGTGTATATTAGCCCCCTGTGTATATCACTCCCTTCCCCCCCCCCTGTGTATATCAGCCCCCCTGTGTATATCAGCCCCCCTGTGTATATCAGCCCCCCCCTTTTGTATCAGTCCCCTGTATATCAGCCCCCTGTGTATATATCAGCCCCCCTGTGTATATCAGCCCCCGTGAATATATCAGCCCCCCTGTGTATATCAGCCCCCGTGAATATATCAGCCCCCCTGTGTATATCAGCCCCCGTGAATATATCAGCCCCCCTGTGTATATCAGCCCCCCTGTGTATATCAGCCTCCTGTGTGCATCCCCTCCCGGCCTCCCATGCCAGCTGCCCGGTACCCGCACACTCACCTCTGGGTTACAATGTATCAATCAGCATCTTCCAGGAGGGGGGTGCTGGCAGAGCCTGTAGCCTCCCCCGACTCCCAATCATTGCGTGCCCCATGCCTGCATTCACAACCCCAGAGCCCCCCATTACAGATCCATGTGTGGGGGCTCAGTGCACACTCCAGGGCAGCCCAGGCACATACAGCCACTGCAACAAAGCATAGGGGGGAGAGGGGCTGGACCAGCAGAGACCCTCCCCCTGTGTCCTCATCACACTGACAGGGGGGGGGATGCTCTGATTCATCATTGTGATCACTCACTGAGGGCAGGCTGGCACACTCAGGAGAGAGGATGCTCTGATTCATCACTGTGATCACTCACTGAGGGCAGGCTGGCACACTCAGGAGAGGATGCTCTGATTCATCACTGTGATCACTCACTGAGGGCAGGCTGGCACACTCAGGAGAGAGGATGCTCTGATTCATCACTGTGATCACTCACTGAGGGCAGGCTGGCACACTCAGGAGAGGATGCTCTGATTCATCACTGTGATCACTCACTGAGGGCAGGCTGGCACACTCAGGAGAGAGGATGCTCTGATTCATCACTGTGATCACTCACTGGGGGCAGGCTGGCACACTCAGGAGAGGATGCTCTGATTCATCACTGTGATCACTCACTGAGGGCAGGCTGGCACACTCAGGAGAGAGGATGCTCTGATTCATCATTGTGATCACTCACTGAGGGCAGGCTGGCACACTCAGGAGAGAGGATGCTCTGATTCATCACTGTGATCACTCACTGAGGGCAGGCTGGCACACTCAGGAGAGGATGCTCTGATTCATCACTGTGATCACTCACTGAGGGCAGGCTGGCACACTCAGGAGAGGATGCTCTGATTCATCACTGTGATCACTCACTGAGGGCAGGCTGGCACACTCAGGAGAGGATGCTCTGATTCATCACTGTGATCACTCACTGAGGGCAGGCTGGCACACTCAGGAGAGAGGATGCTCTGATTCATCACTGTGATCACTCACTGAGGGCAGGCTGGCACACTCAGGAGAGGATGCTCTGATTCATCACTGTGATCACTCACTGAGGGCAGGCTGGCACACTCAGGAGAGGATGCTCTGATTCATCACTGTGATCACTCACTGAGGGCAGGCTGGCACACTCAGGAGAGGATGCTCTGATTCATCACTGTGATCACTCACTGAGGGCAGGCTGGCACACTCAGGAGAGGATGCTCTGATTCATCACTGTGATCACTCACTGAGGGCAGGCTGGCACACTCAGGAGAGAGGATGCTCTGATTCATCACTGTGATCACTCACTGAGGGCAGGCTGGCACACTCAGGAGAGGATGCTCTGATTCATCATTGTGATCACTCACTGAGGGCAGGCTGGCACACTCAGGAGAGGATGCTCTGATTCATCACTGTGATCACTCACTGAGGGCAGGCTGGCATACTCAGGAGAGGATGCTCTGATTCATCACTGTGATCACTCACTGAGGGCAGGCTGGCACACTCAGGAGAGGATGCTCTGATTCATCACTGTGATCACTTACTGAGGGCAGGCTGGCATACTCAGGAGAGGATGCTCTGATTCATCACTGTGATCACTCACTGAGGGCAGGCTGGCACACTCAGGAGAGGATGCTCTGATTCATCACTGTGATCACTCACTGAGGGCAGGCTGGCACACTCAGGAGAGGATGCTCTGATTCATCACTGTGATCACTCACTGAGGGCAGGCTGGCACACTCAGGAGAGGATGCTCTGATTCATCACTGTGATCACTCACTGAGGGCAGGCTGGCATACTCAGGAGAGGATGCTCTGATTCATCACTGTGATCACTCACTGAGGGCAGGCTGGCACACTCAGGAGAGGATGCTCTGATTCATCACTGTGATCACTCACTGAGGGCAGGCTGGCACACTCAGGAGAGGATGCTCTGATTCATCACTGTGATCACTCACTGAGGGCAGGCTGGCACACTCAGGAGAGGATGCTCTGATTCATCAGTGTGATCACTCACTGAGGGCAGGCTGGCACACTCAGGAGAGGATGCTCTGATTCATCACTGTGATCACTCACTGAGGGCAGGCTGGCACACTCAGGAGAGGATGCTCTGATTCATCACTGTGATCACTCACTGAGGGCAGGCTGGCACACTCAGGAGAGAGGATGCTCTGATTCATCACTGTGATCACTCACTGAGGGCAGGCTGGCACACTCAGGAGAGGATGCTCTGATTCATCAGTGTGATCACTCACTGAGGGCAGGCTGGCACACTCAGGAGAGGATGCTCTGATTCATCACTGTGATCACTCACTGAGGGCAGGCTGGCACACTCAGGAGAGGATGCTCTGATTCATCAGTGTGATCACTCACTGAGGGCAGGCTGGCACACTCAGGAGAGGATGCTCTGATTCATCAGTGTGATCACTCACTGAGGGCAGGCTGGCACACTCAGGAGAGGATGCTCTGATTCATCACTGTGATCACTCCCTGAGGGCAGGCTGGCACACTCAGGAGAGGATGCTCTGAATCATCAGTGTGATCACTCACTGAGGGCAGGCTGGCACACTCAGGAGAGGATGCTCTGATTCATCACTGTGATCTCTAAGTGAGGGCAGGCTGGCACACTCAGGAGAGGATGCTCTGATTCATCACTGTGATCACTCACTGAGGGCAGGCTGGCACACTCAGGAGAGGATGCTCTGATTCATCACTGTGATCACTCACTGAGGGCAGGCTGGCACACTCAGGAGAGGATGCTCTGATTCATCAGTGTGATCACTCACTGAGGGCAGGCTGGCACACTCAGGAGAGAGGATGCTCTGATTCATCACTGTGATCACTCACTGAGGGCAGGCTGGCACACTCAGGAGAGGATGCTCTGATTCATCATTGTGATCACTCACTGAGGGCAGGCTGGCACACTCAGGAGAGAGGATGCTCTGATTCATCACTGTGATCACTCACTGAGGGCAGGCTGGCACACTCAGGAGAGGATGCTCTGATTCATCAGTGTGATCACTCACTGAGGGCAGGCTGGCACACTCAGGAGAGGATGCTCTGATTCATCACTGTGATCACTCCCTGAGGGCAGGCTGGCACACTCAGGAGAGGATGCTCTGAATCATCAGTGTGATCACTCACTGAGGGCAGGCTGGCACACTCAGGAGAGGATGCTCTGATTCATCACTGTGATCTCTAAGTGAGGGCAGGCTGGCACACTCAGGAGAGGATGCTCTGATTCATCACTGTGATCACTCACTGAGGGCAGGCTGGCACACTCAGGAGAGGATGCTCTGATTCATCACTGTGATCTCTCACTGAGGGCAGGCTGGCACACTCAGGAGAGGATGCTCTGATTCATCACTGTGATCACTCACTGAGGGCAGGCTGGCACACTCAGGAGAGGATGCTCTGATTCATCATTGTGATCACTCACTGAGGGCAGGCTGGCACACTCAGGAGAGGATGCTCTGATTCATCACTGTGATCACTCACTGAGGGCAGGCTGGCACACTCAGGAGAGGATGCTCTGATTCATCACTGTGATCACTCACTGAGGGCAGGCTGGCACACTCAGGAGAGGATGCTCTGATTCATCACTGTGATCACTCACTGAGGGCAGGCTGGCACACTCAGGAGAGGATGCTCTGATTCATCACTGTGATCACTCACTGAGGGCAGTCTGGCACACTCAGGAGAGGATGCTCTGATTCATCACTGTGATCACTCACTGAGGGCAGGCTGGCACACTCAGGAGAGGATGCTCTGATTCATCACTGTGATCACTCACTGAGGGCAGGCTGGCACACTCAGGAGAGGATGCTCTGATTCATCACTGTGATCACTCACTGAGGGCAGGCTGGCACACTCAGGAGAGAGGATGCTCTGATTCATCACTGTGATCACTCACTGAGGGCAGGCTGGCACACTCAGGAGAGAGGATGCTCTGATTCATCACTGTGATCACTCACTGAGGGCAGACTGGCACACTCAGGAGAGTATGCTCTGATTCATCATTGTGATCACTCACTGAGGGCAGACTGGCACACTCAGGAGAGGATGCTCTGATTCATCACTGTGATCACTCACTGAGGGCAGGCTGGCACACTCAGGAGAGGATGCTCTGATTCATCACTGTGATCACTCACTGAGGGCAGGCTGGCACACTCAGGAGAGGATGCTCTGATTCATCACTGTGATCACTCACTGAGGGCAGGCTGGCACACTCAGGAGAGAGGATGCTCTGATTCATCATTGTGATCACTCACTGAGGGCAGGCTGGCACACTCAGGAGAGAGGATGCTCTGATTCATCACTGTGATCACTCACTGGTGGCAGGCTGGCACACACAGGAGAGGATGCTCTGATTCATCACTGTGATCACTCACTGAGGGCAGGCTGGCACACTCAGGAGAGGATGCTCTGATTCATCACTGTGATCACTCACTGAGGGCAGGCTGGCACACTCAGGAGAGAGGATGCTCTGATTCATCACTGTGATCACTCACTGAGGGCAGGCTGGCACACTCAGGAGAGGATGCTCTGATTCATCACTGTGATCACTCACTGAGGGCAGGCTGGCACACTCAGGAGAGGATGTTCTGATTCATCATTGTGATCACTCACTGAGGGCAGGCTGGCACACTCAGGAGAAGATGCTCTGATTCATCACTGTTATCACTCACTGAGGGCAGGCTGGCACACTTAGGAGAGGATGCTCTGATTCATCACTGTGATCCCTCACTGAGGGCAGGCTGGCACACTCAGGAGAGGATGCTCTGATTCATCACTGTGATCACTCACTGAGGGCAGGCTGGCACACTCGGGAGAGGATGCTCTGATTCATCACTGTGATCACTCACTGAGGGCAGGCTGGCACACTCAGGAGAGGATGCTCTGATTCATCACAGTGATCACTCACTGAGGGCAGGCTGGCACACTCAGGAGAGGATGCTCTGATTCATCATTGTGATCACTCACTGAGGGCAGGCTGGCACACTCAGGAGAAGATGCTCTGATTCATCACTGTTATCACTCACTGAGGGCAGGCTGGCACACTTAGGAGAGGATGCTCTGATTCATCACTGTGATCCCTCACTGAGGGCAGGCTGGCACACTCAGGAGAGGATGCTCTGATTCATCACTGTGATCACTCACTGAGGGCAGGCTGGCACACTCGGGAGAGGATGCTCTGATTCATCACTGTGATCACTCACTGAGGGCAGGCTGGCACACTCAGGAGAGGATGCTCTGATTCATCACTGTGATCACTCACTGAGGGCAGGCTGGCACACTCGGGAGAGGATGCTCTGATTCATCACTGTGATCACTCACTGAGGGCAGGCTGGCACACTCAGGAGAGGATGCTCTGATTCATCACTTTGATCATTTACTGGGGGCAGGCTGGCACACTCAGGAGAGGATGCTCTGATTCATCACTGTGATCACTCACTGAGGGCAGGCTGGCACACTCAGGAGAGGATGCTCTGATTCATCACTGTGATCACTCACTGAGGGCAGGCTGGCACACTCAGGAGAGGATGCTCTGATTCATCACTGTGATCACTCACTGAGGGCAGGCTGGCACACTCAGGAGAGGATGCTCTGATTCATCAGTGTGATCACTCACTGAGGGCAGGCTGGCACACTCGGGAGAGGATGCTCTGATTCATCACTGTGATCACTCACTGAGGGCAGCCTGGCACACTCAGGAGAGGATGCTCTGATTCATCATTGTGATCACTCACTGAGGGCAGGCTGGCACACTCAGGAGAGGATGCTCTGATTCATCAGTGTGATCACTCACTGAGGGCAGACTGGCACACTCAGGAGAGGATGCTCTGATTCATCACTGTGATCACTCACTGAGGGCAGGCTGGCACACTCAGGAGAGAGGATGCTCTGGTTCATCACTGTGACCACTCACTGAGGGCAGGCTGGCACACTCAGGAGAGGATGCTCTGATTCATCACTGTGATCACTCACTGAGGGCAGGCTGGCACACTCAGGAGAGGATGCTCTGATTCATCATTGTGATCACTCACTGAGGGCAGGCTGGCACACTCAGGAGACAGGATGATCTGATTTATCACTGTGATCTCTCACTGAGGGCAGGCTGGCACACTCAGGAGAGGATGCTCTGATTCATCACTGTGATCACTCACTGAGGGCAGGCTGCCACACTCAGGAGAGGAAGCTCTCATTTACCAGTGTGATCACTCACTGAGGGCAGGCTGGCACACTCAGGAGAGGATGCTCTGATTCATCACTGTGATCACTCACTGAGGGCAGGCTGGCACACTCAGGAGAGGATGCTCTGATTCATCACTGTGATCACTCACTGAGGGCAGGCTGGCACACTCAGGTGAGGATGCTCTGATTCATCACTGTGATCACTCACTGAGGGCAGGCTGGCACACTCAGGAGAGGATGCTCTGATTCATCACTGTGATCACTCACTGAGGGCAGGCTGGCACACTCAGGAGAGAGGATGCTCTGATTCATCACTGTGATCACTCACTGAGGGCAGGCTGGCACACTCAGGAGAGGATGCTCTGATTCATCACTGTAATCACTCACTGAGGGCAGGCTGGCACACTCAGGAGAGAGGATGCTCTGATTCATCATTGTGATCACTCACTGAGGGCAGGCTGGCACACTCAGGAGAGGATGCTCTGATTCATCACTGTGATCACTCACTGAGGGCAGGCTGGCACACTCAGGAGAGAGGATGCTCTGATTCATCATTGTGATCACTCACTGAGGGCAGGCTGGCACAGTCAGGAGAGGATGCTCTGATTCATCACTGTGATCACTCACTGAGGGCAGGCTGGCACACTCAGGAGAGGATGCTCTGATTCATCACTGTGATCATTCACGGAGGGCAGGCTGGCACACTCAGGAGAGAGGATGCTCTGATTCATCACTGTGATCATTCACGGAGGGCAGGCTGGCACACTCAGGAGAGGATGCTCTGATTCATCAGTGTGATCACTCACTGAGGGCAGGCTGGCACACTCAGGAGAGGATGCTCTGATTCATCAGTGTGATCACTCACTGAGGGCAGGCTGGCACACTCAGGAGAGAGGATGCTCTGATTCATCACTGTGATCATTCACGGAGGGCAGGCTGGCACACTCAGGAGAGGATGCTCTGATTCATCATTGTGATCACTCACTGAGGGCAGGCTGGCACACTCAGGAGAGGATGCTCTGATTCATCACTGTGATCACTCACTGAGGGCAGGCTGGCACACTCAGGAGAGAGGATGCTCTGATTCATCACTGTGATCACTCACTGAGGGCAGGCTGGCACACTCAGGAGAGGATTCTCTGATTCATCACTGTGATCACTCACTGAGGGCAGGCTGGCACACTCAGGAGAGGATGCTCTGATTCATCACTGTGATCACTCACTGGGGGCAGGCTGGCACACTCAGGAGAGAGGATGCTCTGATTCATCATTGTGATCACTCACTGAGGGCAGGCTGGCACACTCAGGAGAGGATGCTCTGATTCATCACTGTGATCACTCACTGAGGGCAGGCTGGCACAGTCAGGAGAGGATGCTCTGATTCATCACTGTGATCACTCACTGAGGGCAGGCTGGCACACTCAGGAGAGGATGCTCTGATTCATCACTGTAATCACTCACTGAGGGCAGGCTGGCACACTCAGGAGAGGATGCTCTGATTCATCACTGTGATCACTCACTGAGGGCAGGCTGGCACACTCAGGAGAGGATGCTCTGATTCATCAGTGTGATCACTCACTGAGGGCAGGCTGGCACACTAAGGAGAGGATGCTCTGATTCATCAGTGTGATCACTCACTGAGGGCAGGCTGGCACACTCAGGAGAGGATGCTCTGATTCATCACTGTAATCACTCACTGAGGGCAGACTGGCACACTCAGGAGAGGATGCTCTGATTCATCACTGTGATCACTCACTGAGGGCAGGCTGGCACACTCAGGAGAGGATGCTCTGATTCATCAGTGTGATCACTCACTGAGGGCAGGCTGGCACACTAAGGAGAGGATGCTCTGATTCATCAGTGTGATCACTCACTGAGGGCAGGCTGGCACACTCAGGAGAGGATGCTCTGATTCATCACTGTGATCACTCACTGAGGGCAGGCTGGCACACTCAGGAGAGGATGCTCTGATTCATCACTGTAATCACTCACTGAGGGCAGGCTGGCACACTCAGGAGAGGATGCTCTGATTCATCACTGTGATCACTCACTGAGGGCAGGCTGGCACACTCAGGAGAGGATGCTCTGATTCATTATTGTGATCACTCACTGAGGGCAGGCTGGCACACTCAGGAGAGGATGCTCTGATTCATCACTGTGATCACTCACTGAGGGCAGGCTGGCACACTCAGGAGAGGATGCTCTGATTCATCACTGTGATCACTCACTGAGGGCAGGCTGGCACACTCAGGAGAGGATGCTCTGATTCATCAATGTGATCACTCACTGAGGGCAGGCTGGCACACTCAGGAGAGGATGCTATGATTCATCACTGTGATCCCTCACTGAGGGCAGGCTGGCACACTCAGGAGAGGATGCTCTGATTCATCATTGTGATCACTTACTGAGGACAGGCTGGCACACTCAGGAGAGGATGCTCTGATTCATCACTGTGATCACTCACTGAGGGCAGGCTGGCACACTTAGGAGAGGATGCTCTGATTCATCAATGTGATCACTCACTGAGGGCAGGCTGGCACACTCAGGAGAGGATGCTCTGATTCATCAATGTGATCACTCACTGAGGGCAGGCTGGCACACTCAGGAGAGGATGCTCTGATTCATCACTGTGATCACTCACTGAGGGCAGGCTGGCACACTCAGGAGAGGATGATCTGATTCATCATTGTGATCACTCACTGAGGGCAGGCTGCCACACTCAGGAGAGGATGCTCTGATTCATCACTGTGACCACTCACTGAGGGCAGGCTGGCACACTCAGGAGAGGATGCTCTGATTCATCACTGTGATCACTCACTGAGGGCAGGCTGGCACACTCAGGAGAGAGGATGCTCTGATTCATCACTGTGATCACTCACTGAGGGCAGGCTGGCACACTCAGGAGAGAGGATGCTCTGATTCATCACTGTGATCACTCACTGAGGGCAGGCTGGCACACTCAGGAGAGGATGCTCTGATTCATCATTGTGATCACTTACTGAGGGCAGGCTGGCACACTCAGGAGAGGATGCTCTGATTCATCACTGTGATCACTCCCTGAGGGCAGGCTGGCACACTCAGGAGAGGATGCTCTGATTCATCATTGTGATCACTTACTGAGGGCAGGCTGGCACACTCAGGAGAGGATGCTCTGATTCATCACTGTGATCACTCCCTGAGGGCAGGCTGGCACACTCAGGAGAGGATGCTCTGATTCATCATTGTGATCACTTACTGAGGGCAGGCTGGCACAATCAGGAGAGGATGCTCTGATTAATCAGTGTGATCACTCACTGAGGGCAGGCTGGCACACTCAGGAGAGGATGCTCTGATTCATCACTGTGATCACTCACTGAGGGCAGGCTGGCACACTCAGGAGAGGATGCTCTGATTCATCACTGTGATCACTCACTGAGGGCAGGCTGGCACACTCAGGAGAGAGGATGCTCTGATTCATCACTGTGATCACTCACTGAGGGCAGGCTGGCACACTCAGGAGAGGATGATCTGATTCATCACTGTGATCACTCACTGAGGGCAGGCTGGCACACTCAGGAGAGAGGATGCTCTGATTCATCACTGTGATCACTTACTGAGGGCAGGCTGGCACACTCAGGAGAGGATGCTCTGATTCATCACTGTGATCACTCACTTAGGGCAGACTGGCACACTCAGGAGAGGATGCTCTGATTCATCACTGTGATCACTCACTGGGGGCAGGCTGGCACACTCAGGAGAGGATGCTCTGATTCATCAGTGTGATCACTCACTGAGGGCAGGCTGGCACACATTAAGGAGAGGATGATCTGATTCATCATTGTGATCACTTACTGAGGGCAGGCTGGCACACTCAGGAGAGGATGCTCTGATTCATCACTGTGATCACTCCCTGAGGGCAGGCTGGCACACTCAGGAGAGGATGCTCTGATTCATCAGTGTGATCACTCACTGAGGGCAGGCTGGCACACTCAGGAGAGGATGCTCTGATTCATCACCGTGATCACTCACTGAGGGCAGGCTGGCACACACAGGAGAGGATGCTCTGATTCATCACTGTGATCACTCACTGAGGGCAGGCTGGCACACTCAGGAGAGGATGGTCTGATTCATCATTGTGATCTCTTACTGAGGGCAGGCTGGCACACTCAGGAGAGGATGCTCTGATTCATCAGTGTAATAACTCACTGAGGGCAGGCTGGCACACTCAGGAGAGGATGCTCTGATTCATCAGTGTGATCACTCACTGAGGGCAGGCTGGCACACTCAGGAGAGGATGCTCTGATTCATCACTGTGATCACTTACTGAGGGCAGGCTGGCACACTCAGGAGAGGATGATCTGATTCATCACAGTGATCACTCACGGAGGGCAGGCTGGCACACTCAGGAGAGAGGATGCTCTGATTCATCACTGTGATCACTCACTGAGGGCAGGCTGGCACACTCAGGAGAGGATGATCTGATTCATCACTGTGATCACTCACTGAGGGCAGGCTGGCACACTCAGGAGAGGATGCTCTGATTCATCATTGTGATCACTCACTAAGGGCAGGCTGGCACACTCAGGAGAGGATGCTTTGATTCATCACTGTGATCACTCACTGAGGGCAGGCTGGCACACTCAGAAGAGGAAGTTCTGATTCATCACTGTGATCACTCACTGAGGGCAGGCTGGCACACTCAGGAGAGGATGCTCTGATTCATCACTGTGATCACTCACTGAGGGCAGGCTGGCACACTCAGGAGAGAGGATGCTCTGATTCATCACTGTGATCACTCACTGAGGGCAGGCTGGCACACTCAGGAGAGGATGCTCTGATTCATCACTGTGATCACTCACTGGGGGCAGGCTGGCACACTCAGGAGAGGATGCTCTGATTCATCATTGTGATCACTCACTAAGTGCAGGCTGGCACACTCAGGAGAGGATGCTCTGATTCATCAGTGTGATCACTCACTGAGGGCAGGCTGGCACACTCAGCAGAGGATGCTCTGATTCATCAGTGTGATCACTCACTGAGGGCAGGCTGGCACACTCAGGAGAGGATGCTCTGATTCATCACTGTGATCACTCACTGAGGGCAGGCTGGCACACTCAGGAGAGGAAGCTCTGATTCATCACTGTGATCACTCACTGAGGGCAGGCTGGCACACTCAGGAGAGGATGCTCTGATTCATCATTGTGATCACTCACTGAGGGCAGGCTGGCACACTCAGGAGAGGATGTTCTGATTCATCACTGTGATCACTTACTGAGGGCAGGCTGGCACACTCAGGAGAGGATGCTCTGATTCATCACTGTGATCACTCACTGAGTGCAGGCTGGCACACTCAGGAGAGGATGCTCTGATTCATCACTGTAATCACTCACTGAGTGCAGGCTGGCACGCTCAGTGGAGGATGCGCTGATTCATCATTGTGATCACTCACTGAGGGCAGGCTGGCACACTCAGGAGAGGATGCTCTGATTCATCATTGTGATCACTCACTGAGGGCAGGCTGGCACACTCAGTGGAGGATGCTCTGATTCATCACTGTGATCACTCACTGAGTGCAGGCTGGCACACTCAGGAGAGGATGATCTGATTCATCACTGTGATCACTCACTGAGGGCAGGCTGGCACACTCAGGAGAGTATGCTCTGATTCATCATTGTGATCACTCACTGAGGGCAGGCTGGCACACTCAGGAGGGGATGCTCTGATTCATCACTGTGATCACTCACTGAGGGCAGGCTGGCACACTCAGGAGAGGATGCTCTGATTCATCATTGTGATCACTTACTGAGGGCAGGCTGGCACACTCAGGAGAGGATGCTCTGATTCATCATTGTGATCACTCATTGTGGGCAGGCTGGCACACTCAGGAGAGGATGCTCTGATTCATCACTGTGATCACTCACTGAGGGCAGGCTGGCACACTCAGGAGAGGATGTTCTGATTAATCAGTGTGATCACTCACTGAGGGCAGGCTGGCACACTCAGGAGAGGATGCTCTGATTCATCACTGTGATCACTCACTGAGTGCAGGCTGGCATACTCAGGAGAGGATGCTCTGATTCATCAGTGTGATCACTCACTGAGGGCAGGCTGGCACACTCAGGAGAGGATGCTCTGATTCATCACTGTAATCACTCACTGGGGGCAGGCTGGCACACTCAGGAGAGGATGCTCTGGTTCATCACTGTGACCACTCACTGAGGGCAGGCTGGCACACTCAGGAAAGGATGCTCTGATTCATCACTGTGATCACTCACTGAGGGCAGGCTGGCACACTCAGGAGAGGATGCTCTGAATTATCACGGTAAACCACTCACTGAGGGCAAGCTGGCACACTCAGGAGAGGATGCTCTGGTTCATCAGTGTGATCACTCACTGAGGGCAGGCTGGCACACTCAGGAGAGGATGCTCTGATTCATCACTGTGATCACTCACTGAGGGCAGGCTGGCACGCTCAGGAGAGGATGCTCTGATTCATCATTGTGATCACTTACTGAGGGCAGGCTGGCACAATCAGGAGAGGATGCTCTGATTAATCAGTGTGATCACTCACTGAGTGCAGGCTGGCACACTCAGGAGAGGATGCTCTGATTCATCATTGTGATCACTCACTGGGGGCAGGCTGGCACACTCAGGAGAGGATGCTCTGATTCATCACTGTGATCACTCACTGAGGGCAGGCTGGCACACTCAGGAGAGGATGCTCTGATTCATCATTGTGATCACTCACTGGGGGCAGGCTGGCACACTCAGGAGAGGATGCTCTGATTCATCACTGTGATCACTCACTGAGGGCAGGCTGGCACACTCAGGAGAGGATGCTCTGATTCATCACTGTGATCACTCACTGGGGGCAGGCTGGCACACTCAGAAGAGGATGCTCTGATTCATCATTGTGATCACTTACTGAGGGCAGGCTGGCACACTCAGGAGAGGATGCTCTGATTCATCATTGTGATCACTTACTGAGGGCAGGCTGGCACACTCAGGAGAGGATGCTCTGATTCATCACTGTGATCACTCACTGAGGGCAGGCTGGCACACTCAGGAGAGGATGCTCTGATTCATCATTGTGATCACTCACTGGGGGCAGGCTGGCACACTCAGGAGAGGATGCTCTGATTCATCACTGTGATCACTCACTGAGGGCAGGCTGGCACACTCAGGAGAGGATGCTCTGATTCATCATTGTGATCACTTACTGAGGGCAGGCTGGCACACTCAGGAGAGGATGCTCTGATTCATCACTGTGATCACTCACTGAGGGCAGGCTGGCACACTCAGGAGAGGATGCTCTGATTCATCACTGTGATCACTCACTGAGGGCAGGCTGGCACACTCAGGAGAGGATGCTCTGATTCATCACTGTGATCACTCACTGAGGGCAGGCTGGCACACACAGGAGAGGATGCTCTGATTCATCACTGTGATCACTCACTGAGGGCAGGATGGCACACTCAGGAGAGGATGCTCTGATTCATCACTGTGATCACTCACTGAGGGCAGGCTGGCACACTCAGGAGAGGATGCTCTGATTCATCACTGTGATCACTCACTGAGGGCAGGATGGCACACTCAGGAGAGGATGCTCTGATTCATCACTGTGATCACTCACTGAGGGCAGGCTGGCACACTCAGGAGAGGATGCTCTGATTCATTACTGTAATCACTCACTGAGGGCAGGCTGGCACACTCAGGAGAGAGGATGCTCTGATTTATCACTGTGATCACTCACTTAGGGCAGGCTGGCACACTCAGGAGAGGATGCTCTGATTCATCACTGTGATCACTCACTGAGGGCAGGATGGCACACTCAGGGGAGGATGCTCTGATTCATCACTGTGATCACTCATGGAGGGCAGGCTGGCACACTCAGGGGAGGATGCTCTGATTCATTACTGTAATCACTCACTGAGGGCAGGCTGGCACACTCAGGAGAGGATGCTTTGATTCATCATTGTGATCACTCACTGAGGGCAGGCTGGCACACTCAGGAGAGGATGCTCTGATTCATCACTGTGATCACTCACTGAGGGCAGGCTGGCACACTCAGGAGAGGATGCTCTGATTCATTACTGTGATCACTCACTGAGGGCAGGCTGGCACACTCAGGAGAGGATGCTCTGATTCATCATTGTGATCACTTACTGAGGGCAGGCTGGCACAATCAGGAGAGGATGCTCTGATTAATCACTGTGATCACTTACTGAGGGCAGGCTGGCATACTCAGGAGAGGATGCTCTGATTCATCACTGTGATCACTCACTGAGTGCAGGCTGGCACACTCAGGAGAGGATGCTCTGATTCATTACTGTAATCACTCACTGAGGGCAGGCTGGCACACTCAGGAGAGGATGCTCTGATTCATCACTGTGATCACTCACTGAGGGCAGGCTGGCACACTCAGGAGAGGATGCTCTGATTCATCACTGTAATCACTCACTGAGGGCAGGCTGGCACACTCAGGAGAGGATGCTCTGATTCATCACTGTGATCACTCACTGAGGGCAGGCTGGCACACTCAGGAGAGGATGCTCTGATTCATCACTGTGATCACTCACTGAGGGCAGGCTGGCACACTCAGGAGAGGATGCTTTGATTCATCGCTGTGATCACTCACTGAGGGCAGGCTGGCACACTCAGGAGAGGATGCTCTGATTCATCACTGTGATCACTCACTGAGGGCAGGCTGGCACACTCAGGAGAGGATGCTCTGATTCATCACTGTGATCACTCACTGAGGGCAGGCTGGCACACTCAGGAGAGGATTCTCTGATTCATCACTGTGATCACTCAACGAGGGCAGGCTGGCACACTCAGGAGAGGATGCTCTGATTCATCACTGTGATCACTTACTGAGGGCAGGCTGGCACACTCAGGAGAGGATGCTCTGATTCATCATTGTGATCACTCACTGGGGGCAGGCTGGCACACTCAGGAGAGGATGCTCTGATTCATCATTGTGATCATTTACTGAGGGCAGGCTGGCACAATCAGGAGAGGATGCTCTGATTAATCACTGTGATCACTTACTGAGGGCAGGCTGGCACACTCAGGAGAGGATGCTCTGATTCATCACTGTGATCACTCACTGAGTGCAGGCTGGCACACTCAGGAGAGGATGCTCTGATTCATCACTGTGATCACTCACTGAGGGCAGGCTGGCACACTCAGGAGAGGATACTCTGATTCATCATTGTGATTACTCACTGAGGGCAGGCTGGCACACTCAGGAGAGGATGCTCTGATTCATCACTGTAATCACTCACTGAGGGCAGGCTGGCACACTCAGGAGAGGATGCTCTTAATTCATCACTGTGATCACTCAGTGAGGGCAGGCTGGCACACTCAGGAGAGGATGCTCTGATTCATCACTGTGATCACTCACTGAGGGCAGGCTGGCACACTCAGGAGAGGATGCTCTGATTCATCAGTGTGATCACTCACTGAGGGCAGGCTGGCACACTCAGGAGAGGATGCTCTGATTCATCACTGTGATCACTCACTGAGGGCAGGCTGGCACACTCAGGAGAGGATGCTCTGATTCATCACTGTGATCACTCACTGAGGGCAGGCTGGCACGCTCAGGAGAGGATGCTCTGATTCATCATTGTGATCACTTACTGAGGGCAGGCTGGCACAATCAGGAGAGGATGCTCTGATTCATCATTGTGATCACTCACTGAGGGCAGGCTGGCACACTCAGGAGAGGATGCTCTGATTCATCAGTGTGATCACTCACTGAGGGCAAGCTGGCACACTCAGGAGAGGATGCTCTGATTCATCACTGTGATCATTTACGGAGGGCAGGCTGGCACACTCAGGAGAGGATGCTCTGATTCATCAGTGTGATCACTTACTGAGGGCAGGCTGGCACACTCAGGAGAGGATGCTCTGATTCATCACTGTGATCACTCACTGAGGGAAGGCTGGCACACTCAGGAGAGGATGCTCTGATTCATCACTGTGATCACTCACTGAGGGCAGGCTGGCACACTCAGGAGAGGATGCTCTGATTCATCACTGTGATCACTCACTGAGGGCAGGCTGGCACACTTAGGAGATGATGCTCTGATTCATCACTGTGATCCCTCACTGAGGGCAGGCTGGCACACTCGGGAGAGGATGCTCTGATTCATCATTGTGATCACTCACTGAGGGCAGGCTGGCACACTCAGGAGAGGATGCTCTGATTCATCACTGTGATCACTCACTGGGGGCAAGCTGGCACACTCGGGAGAGGATGCTCTGATTCATCATTGTGATCACTCACTGAGGGCAGGCTGGCACAATCAGGAGAGGATGCTCTGATTCATCACTGTGATCACTCACTGAGGGCAGGCTGGCACACTCAGGAGAGGATGCTCTGATTCATCATTGTGATCACTTACTGAGGGCAGGCTGGCACACTCAGGAGAGGATGCTCTGATTCATCACTGTGATCACTCACTGAGGGCAGGCTGGCACACTCAGGAGAGAGGATGCTCTGATTCATCACTGTGATCACTCACTGAGGGCAGGCTGGCACACTCAGGAGAGGATGCTCTGATTCATCACTGTGATCTCTCACTGAGGGCAGGCTGGCACACTGAGGAGAGAGGATGCTCTGATTCATCACTGTGATCACTCACTGAGGGCAGGCTGGCACACTCAGGAGAGGATGCTCTGGTTCTTCACTGTGATCACTCACTGAGGGCAGGCTGGCACACTCAGGAGAGGATGCTCTGATTCATCACTGTGATCACTCACTGGGGGCAGGCTGGCACAATCAGGAGAGGATGCTCTGATTCATCACTGTGATCACTCACTGAGGGCAGGCTGGCACGCTCAGGAGAGGATGCTCTGATTCATCATTGTGATTACTTACTGAGGGCAGGCTGGCACACTCAGGAGAGGATGCTCTGATTCATCAGTGTGATCACTCACTGAGGGCAGGCTGGCACACTCAGGAGAGGATGCTCTGATTCATCACTGTGATCACTTACGGAGGGCAGGCTGGCACACTCAGGAGAGGATGCTCTGATTCATCAGTGTGATCACTTACTGAGGGCAGGCTGGCACACTCAGGAGAGGATGCTCTGATTCATCACTGTGATCACTCACTGAGGGCAGGCTGGCACACTTAGGAGAGGATGCTCTGATTCATCACTGTGATCACTCACTGAGGGCAGGCTGGCACACTCAGGAGAGGATGCTCTGATTCATCATTGTGATCACTCACTGAGGGCAGGCTGGCACACTCAGGAGAGGATGCTCTGATTCATCACTGTGATCACTCACTGAGGGCAGGCTGGCACACTCAGGAGAGGATGCTCTGATTCGTCAGTGTGATCACTCACTGAGGGCAGGCTGGCACACTCAGGAGAGGATGCTCTGATTCATCACTGTGATCACTCACTGAGGGCAGGCTGGCACACTCAGGAGAGGATGCTCTGATTCATCATTGTGATCACTACTGAGGGCAGGCTGGCACACTCAGGAGAGGATGCTCTGATTCATCACTGTGATCACTCACTGAGGGCAGGCTGGCACACTCAGGAGAGGATGCCTCTGATTCATCACTGTGATCACTCACTGAGGGCAGGCTGGCACACTCAGGAGAGGATGCTCTGATTCATCACTGTGATCACTTACTGAGGGCAGGCTGGCACACTCAGGAGAGGATGCTCTGATTCATCACTGTGATCACTCACTGAGGGCAGGCTGGCACACTCAGGAGAGGATGCTCTGATTCATCACTGTGATCACTCACTGAGGGCAGGCTGGCACACTCAGGAGAGGATGCTCTGATTCATCATTGTAATCACTCACTGAGGGCAGGCTGGCACACTCAGGAGAGGATGCTCTGATTCATCATTGTGATCACTCACTGAGGGCAGGCTGGCACACTCAGGAGAGGATGCTCTGATTCATCACTGTGATCACTCACTGAGGGCAGGCTGGCACACTCAGGAGAGGATGCTCTGATTCATCACTGTGATCACTCACTGAGGGCAGGCTGGCACACTCAGGAGAGGATGCTCTGATTCATCACTGTGATCACTCACTGAGGGCAGGCTGGCACACTCAGGAGAGGATGCTCTGATTCATCACTGTGATCACTCACTGAGGGCAGGCTGGCACACTCAGGAGAGGATGCTCTGATTCATCACTGTGATCACTCACTGAGGGCAGGCTGGCACACTCAGGAGAGGATGCTCTGATTCATCACTGTGATCACTCACTGAGGGCAGGCTGGCACACTCAGGAGAGGATGCTCTGATTCATCACTGTGATCACTCACTGAGGGAAGGCTGGCACACTCAGGAGAGGATGCTCTGATTCATCACTGTGATCACTCACTGAGGGCAGGCTGGCACACTCAGGAGAGGATGCTCTGATTCATCACTGTGATCACTCACTGAGGGCAGGCTGGCACACTCAGGAGAGGATGCTCTGATTCATCACTGTGATCACTCACTGAGGGCAGGCTGGCACACTCAGGAGAGGATGCTCTGATTCATCACTGTGATCACTCACTGAGGGCAGGCTGGCACACTCAGGAGAGGATGCTCTGATTCATCACTGTGATCACTCACTGAGGGCAGGCTGGCACACTCAGGAGAGGATGCTCTGATTCATCACTGTGATCACTCACTGAGGGCAGGCTGGCACACTCAGGAGAGGATGCTCTGATTCATCACTGTGATCACTCACTGAGGGCAGGCTGGCACACTCAGGAGAGGATGCTCTGATTCATCACTGTGATCACTCACTGAGGGCAGGCTGGCACACTCAGGAGAGGATGCTCTGATTCATCACTGTGATCACTCACTGAGGGCAGGCTGGCACACTCAGGAGAGGATGCTCTGATTCATCACTGTGATCACTCACTGAGGGCAGGCTGGCACACTCAGGAATGGATGCTCTGATTCATCACTGTGATCACTCACTTAGGGCAGACTGGCACACTCAGGAGAGGATGCTCTGATTCATTATTGTGATCACTCACTGAGAGCAGGCTGGCACACTCAGGAGAGGATGCTCTGATTCATCACTGTGATCACTCACTGAGGGCAGGCTGGCACACTCAGGAGAGGATGCTCTGATTCATTATTGTGATCACTCACTGAGGGCAGGCTGGCACACTCAGGAGAGGATGCTCTGATTCATCACTGTGACCACTCACTGAGGGCAGGCTGGCACACTCAGGAGAGGATGCTCTGATTCATCACTGTGATCACTCACTGAGGGCAGGCTGGCACACTCAGGAGAGGATGCTCTTATTCATCAGTGTGATCACTCACTGAGGGCAGGCTGGCACACTCAGGAGAGGATGCTCTGATTCATCAGTGTGATCACTCACTGAGGGCAGGCTGGCACACTCAGGAGAGGATGCTCTGATTCATCACTGTGATCACTCACTGAGGGCAGGCTGGCACACTCAGGAGAGGATGCTCTGATTCATCACTGTGATCACTCACTGAGGGCAGGCTGGCACACTCAGGAGAGGATGCTCTGATTCATCACTGTGATCACTCACTGAGGGCAGGCTGGCACACTCAGGAGAGGATGCTCTGATTCATCACTGTGATCACTCACTGAGGGCAGGCTGGCACACTCAGGAGAGGATGCTCTGATTCATCACTGTGATCACTCACTGAGGGCAGGCTGGCACACTCAGGAGAGGATGCTCTGATTCATCACTGTGATCACTCACTGAGGGCAGGCTGGCACACTCAGGAGAGGATGCTCTGATTCATCACTGTGATCTCTCACTGAGGGCAGGCTGGCACACTCAGGAGAGGATGCTCTGATTCATCACTGCGGGCAGGCTGGCACACTCAGGAGAGGATGCTCTGATTCATCACTGTGATCACTCACTGCGGGCAGGCTGGCACACTCAGGAGAGGATGCTCTGATTCATAACTGTGATCACTCACTGGGGGCAAGCTGGCACACTCAGGAGAGGATGCTCTGATTCATCACTGTGATCACTCACTGAGGGCAGGCTGGCACACTCAGGAGAGGATGCTCTGATTCATCACTGTGATCACTCACTGAGGGCAGGCTGGCACACTCAGGAGAGGATGCTCTGATTCATCACTGTGATCACTCACTGAGGGCAGGCTGGCACACTCAGGAGAGGATGCTCTGATTCATCAGTGTGATCACTCACTGAGGGGAGGCTGGCACACTCAGGAGAGGATGCTCTGATTCATCAGTGTGATCACTCAATGAGGGCAGGCTGGCACACTCAGGAGTGGATGCTCTGATTCATCACTGTGATCATTCACGGAGGGCAGGCTGGCACACTCAGGAGAGGATGCTCTGATTCATCACTGTGATCACTCACTGAGGGCAGGCTGGCACGCTCAGGAGAGGATGCTCTGATTCATCACTGTGATCACTTACTGAGGGCAGGCTGGCACACTCAGGAGAGAGGATGCTCTGATTCATCATTGTGATCACTCACTGAGGGCAGGCTGGCACACTCAGGAGAGGATGCTCTGATTCATCACCGTGATCACTCACTGAGGGCAGGCTGGCACACTCAGGAGAGGATGCTCTGATTCATCACTGTGATCACTCACTGAGGGCAGGCTGGCACACTCAGGAGAGGATGCTCTGATTCATCACTGTGATCTCTCACTGAGGGCAGGCTGGCACACTCAGGAGAGGATGCTCTGATTCATCACTGCGGGCAGGCTGGCACACTCAGGAGAGGATGCTCTGATTCATCACTGTGATCACTCACTGCGGGCAGGCTGGCACACTCAGGAGAGGATGCTCTGATTCATCACTGTGATCACTCACTGAGGGCAGGCTGGCACACTCAGAAGAGGATGGTCTGATTCATCAGTGTGATCACTCACTGAGGGCAGGCTGGCACACTCAGGAGAGGATGCTCTGATTCATCACTGTGATCACTCACTGAGGGCAGGCTGGCACACTCAGGAGAGGATGCTCTGATTCATCACTGTGATCACTCACTGCGGGCAGGCTGGCACACTCAGGAGAGGATGCTCTGATTCATCACTGTGATCACTCACTGAGGGCAGGCTGGCACACTCAGGAGAGGATGCTCTGATTCATCACTGTGATCACTCACTGAGGGCAGGCTGGCACACTCAGGAGAGGATGCTCTGATTCATCACTGTGATCACTCACTGAGGGCAGGCTGGCACACTCAGGAGAGGATGCTCTGATTCATCACTGTGATCACTCACTGGGGGCAGGCTGGCACACTCAGGAGAGGATGCTCTGATTCATCACTGTGAGCACTCACTGGGGGCAGGCTGGCACACTCAGGAGAGGATGCTCTGATTCATCAGTGTGATCACTCACTGAGGGCAGGCTGGCACACTCAGGAGAGGATGCTCTGATTCATCAGTGTGATCACTCACTGAGGGCAGGCTGGCACACTCAGGAGAGGATGCTCTGATTCATCACTGTGATCACTCACTGAGGGCAGGCTGGCACACTCAGGAGTGGATGCTCTGATTCATCACTGTGATCACTCACTGAGGGCAGGGTGGCACACTCAGGAGAGGATGCTCTGATTCATCACTGTGATCACTCACTGAGGGCAGGCTGGCACACTCAGGAGAGGATGATCTGATTCATCACTGTGATCACTCACTGAGGGCAGGCTGGCACACTCAGGAGAGGATGCTCTGATTCATCACTGTGATCACTCACTGAGGGCAGGCTGGCACACTCAGGAGAGGATGCTCTGATTCATCACTGTGATCACTCACTGAGGGCAGGCTGGCACACTCAGGAGAGGATGCTCTGATTCATCACTGTGATCAATCACTGGGGGCAGGCTGGCACACTCAGGAGAGGATGCTCTGATTCATCACTGTGATCACTCACTGAGGGCAGGCTGGCACACTCAGGAGAGGATGATCTGATTCATCACTGTGATCACTCACTGAGGGCAGGGTGGCACACTCAGGAGAGGATGCTCTGATTCATCACTGTGATCACTCACTGAGGGCAGGCTGGCACACTCAGGAGAGGATGCTCTGATTCATCACTGTGATCACTCACTGAGGGCAGGCTGGCACACTAAGGAGAGGATGCTCTGATTCATCACTGTGATCACTCACTGGGGGCAGGCTGGCACACTCAGGAGAGGATGCTCTGATTCATCAGTGTGATCACTCACTGAGGGCAGGCTGGCACACTCAGGAGAGGATGCTCTGATTCATCACTGTGATCACTCACTGAGGGCAGGCTGGCACACTCAGGAGAGGATGCTCTGATTCATCACTGTGATCACTCACTGAGGGCAGGCTGGCACACTCAGGAGAGGATGCTCTGATTCATCACTGTGATCACTCACTGGGGGCAGGCTGGCACACTCAGGAGAGGATGCTCTGATTCATCACTGTGATCACTCACTGAGGGCAGGCTGGCACACTCAGGAGAGGATGCTCTGATTCATCATTGTGATCACTCACTGAGGGCAGGCTGGCACACTCAGGAGAGGATGCTCTGATTCATCACTGTGATCACTCACTGAGGGCAGGCTGGCACACTCAGGAGAGAGGATGCTCTGATTCATCATTGTGATCACTCACTGAGGGCAGGCTGGCACACTCAGGAGAGGATGCTCTGATTCATCACTGTGATCACTCACTGAGGGCAGGCTGGCACACTCAGGAGAGGATGCTCTGATTCATCACTGTGATCACTCACTGGGGGCAGGCTGGCACACTCAGGAGAGGATGCTCTGATTTATCATTGTGATCAATCACTGGGGGCAGGCTGGCACACTCAGGAGAGGATGCTCTGAATTATCACTGTGATCACTCACTGAGGGCAGGCTGGCACACTCAGGAGAGGATGCTCTGATTCATCATTGTGATCACTCACTGAGGGCAGGCTGGCACACTCAGGAGAGGATGCTCTGATTCATCACTGTGATCACTCACTGAGGGCAGGCTGGCACACTCAGGAGAGAGGATGCTCTGATTCATCACTGTGATCACTCACTGGGGGCAAGCTGGCACACTCAGGAGAGGATGCTCTGATTCATCACTGTGATCACTCACTGAGGGCAGGCTGGCACACTCAGGAGAGGATGCTCTGATTCATCACTGTGATCACTCCCTGGGGGCAAGCTGGCACACTCAGGAGAGGATGCTCTGATTCATCACTGTGATCACTCACTGAGGGCAGGCTGGCACACTCAGGAGAGGATGCTCTGATTCATCACTGTGATCACTCACTGAGGGCAGGCTGGCACACTCAGGAGAGGATGCTCTGATTCATCACTGTGATCACTCACTGAGGGCAGGCTGGCACACTCAGGAGAGGATGCTCTGATTCATCACTGTGATCACTCACTGAGGGCAGGCTGGCACACTCAGGAGAGGATTCTCTGATTCATCACTGTGATCACTCACTGAGGGCAGGCTGGCACACTCAGGAGAGGATGCTCTGATTCATCACTGTGATCACTCACTGAGGGCAGGCTGGCACACTCAGGAGAGGATGCTCTGATTCATCAGTGTGATCACTCACTGAGGGCAGGCTGGCACACTCAGGAGAGGATGCTCTGATTCATCACTGTGATCACTCACTGAGGGCAGGCTGGCACACTCAGGAGAGGATGCTCTGATTCATCAGTGTGATCACTTACTGGGAGCAGGCTGGCACACTCAGGAGAGGATGCTCTGATTCATCACTGTGATCACTCACTGAGGGCAGGCTGGCACACTCAGGAGAGGATGCTCTGATTCATCACTGTGATCACTCACTGAGGGCAGGCTGGCACACTCAGGAGAGGATGCTCTGATTCATCACTGTGATCACTCACTGGGGGCAGGCTGGCACACTCAGGAGAGGATGCTCTGATTCATCACTGTGATCACTCACTGCGGGCAGGCTGGCACACTCAGGAGAGGATGCTCTTATTCATCACTGTAATCACTCACTGAGGGCAGGCTGGCACACTCAGGAGAGATTGCTCTGATTCATCACTGTGATCACTCACTGAGGGCAGGCTGGCACACTCAGGAGAGAGGATGCTCTGATTCATCACAGTAATCACTCACTGAGGGCAGGCTGGCACACTCAGGAGAGGATGCTCTGATTCATCACTGTGATCACTCACTGAGGGCAGGCTGGCACACTCAGGAGAGAGGATGCTCTGATTCATCACAGTAATCACTCACTGAGGGCAGGCTGGCACACTCAGGAGAAGATGCTCTGATTCATCACTGTGATCACTCACGGAGGGCAGGCTGGCACACTCAGGAGAGGATGCTCTGATTCATTATTGTGATCATTCACTGAGGGCAGGCTGGCACACTCAGGAGAGGATGCTCTGATTCATCACTGTGATCACTCACTGAGGGCAGGCTGGCACACTCAGGAGAGGATGCTTTGATTCATCATTGTGATCACTCACTGAGGGCAGGCTGGCACAGTCAGGAGAGAGGATGCTCTGATTCATCACTGTGATCACTCACTGAGGGCAGGCTGGCACACTCAGGAGAGGATGCTCTGATTCATCACTGTGATCACTCACTGGGGGCAGGCTGGCACACTCAGGAGAGGATGCTCTGATTCATCACTGTGATCACTCACTGGGGGCAGGCTGGCACACTCAGGAGAGGATGCTCTGATTCATCACTGTGATCACTCACTGAGGGCAGGCTGGCACACTCAGGAGAGGATGCTCTGATTCATCACTGTGATCACTCACTGATGGCAGGCTGGCACACTCAGGAGAGGATGCTCTGATTCATCACTGTGATCACTCACTGAGGGCAGGCTGGCACACTCAGGAGAGGATGCTCTGATTCATCATTGTGATTACTCACTGAGTGCAGGCTGGCACACTCAGGAGAGGATGATCTGATTCATCACTGTGATCACTTACTGAGGGCAGGCTGGCACACTCAGGAGAGGATGCTCTGAATCATCACTGTGATCACTCACTGGGGGCAGGCTGGCACACTCAGGAGAGGATGCTCTGATTCATCACTGTGATCACTCACTGAGGGCAGGCTGGCACACTCAGGAGAGGATGCTCTGATTCATCACTGTGATCACTCACTGAGGGCAGGGTGGCACACTCAGGAGAGGATGCTCTTATTCATCACTGTGATCACTCACTGAGGGCAGGCTGGCACACTCAGGAGAGGATGCTCTGATTCATCACTGTGATCACTCACTGAGGGCAGGCTGGCACACTCAGGAAAGGATGCTCTGATTCATCAGTGTGATCACTCACTGAGGGCAGGCTGGCACACTCAGGAGAGGATGCTCTGATTCATCACTGTGATCACTCACTGAGGGCAGGCTGGCACACTTAGGAGAGGATGCTCTGATTCATCACTGTGATCACTCACTGAGGGGAGGCTGGCACACTCAGGAAAGGATGCTCTGATTCATCACTGTGATCACTCACTGAGGGCAGGCTGGCACACTCAGGAGAGGATGCTCTGATTCATCACTGTGATCACTCACTGAGGGCAGGCTGGCACACTCAGGAGAGGATGCTCTGATTCATCACTGTGATCACTCACTGGGGGCAGACTGGCACACTCAGGAGAGGATGCTCTGATTCATCACTGTGATCACTCACTGAGGGCAGGCTGGCACACTCAGGAGAGGATGCTCTGATTCATCACTGTGATCACTCACTGAGGGCAGGCTGGCACACTCAGGAGAGAGGATGATCTGATTCATCACTGTGATCACTCACTGGGGGCAGACTGGCACACTCAGGAGAGGATGCTCTGATTCATCACTGTGATCACTCACTGAGGGCAGGCTGGCACACTCAGGAGAGGATGCTCTAAATCATTGCTGTGATTACTCACTGAGGGCAGGCTGGCACACTCAGGAGAGAGGATGCTCTGATTCATCACTGTGATCACTCACTGAGGGCAGGCTGGCACACTCAGGAGAAGATGCTCTGATTCATCACTGTGATCACTCACTGAGGGCAGGCTGGCACACTCAGGAAAGGATGCTCTGATTCATCACTGTGATCACTCACTGAGGGCAGGCTGGCACACTCAGGAGAGGATGCTCTGATTCATCACTGTGATCACTCACTGAGGGCAGGCTGGCACACTCAGGAAAGGATGCTCTGATTCATCACTGTGATCACTCACTGAGGGCAGGCTGGCACACTCAGGAGAGGATGATCTGATTCATCACTGTGATCACTCACTGAGGGCAGGCTGGCACACTCAGGAAAGGATGCTCTGATTCATCACTGTGATCACTCACTGAGGGCAGGCTGGCACACTCAGGAGAGAGGATGCTCTGATTCATCACTGTGATCACTCACTGAGGGCAGGCTGGCACACTCAGGAGAGAGGATGCTCTGATTCATCACTGTGATCACTCACTGAGGGCAGGCTGGCACACTCAGGAGAGGATGATCTGATTCATCATTGTGATCACTCACTGAGGGCAGGCTGGCACACTCAGGAGAGGATTCTCTGATTCATCACTGTGATCACTCACTGAGGGGAGGCTGGCACACTCAGGAAAGGATGCTCTGATTCATCATTGTGATCACTCACTGAGGGCAGGCTGGCACACTCAGGAAACGATGCTCTGATTCATCACTGTGATCACTCACTGAGGGGAGGCTGGCACACTCAGGAAAGGATGCTCTGATTCATCAGTGTGATCACTCACTGAGGGCAGGCTGGCACACTCAGGAAAGGATGCTCTGATTCATCATTGTGATCACTCACTGAGGGCAGGCTGGCACACTCAGGAGAGGATGCTCTGATTCATCACTGTGATCACTTACTGAGGGCAGGCTGGCACACTCAGGAGAGGATGCTCTGATTCATCACTGTGATCTCTCACTGAGGGCAGGCTGGCACACTCAGGAGAGGATGCTCTGATTCATCACTGTGATCACTCACTGAGGGCAGGCTGGCACTCTCAGGAGAGGATGCTCTGATTAATCACTGTGATCACTCACTGAGGGCAGGCTGGCACACTCAGGAGAGGATGCTCTGATTCATCACTGTGATCACTCACTAAGGGCAGGCTGGCACACCCAGGAGAGGATGCTCTGATTCATCATTGTGATCACTCACTGAGGGCAGGCTGGCACACTCAGGAGAGAGGATGCTCTGATTCATCATTGTGATCACTCACTGAGGGCAGGCTGGCACACTCAGGAAAGGATGCTCTGATTCATCACTGTGATCACTCACTGAGGGCAGGCTGGCACACTCAGGAGAGGATGCTCTGATTCATCACTGTGATCACTCACTGAGGGCAGGCTGGCACACTCAGGAGAGAATGCTCTGATTCATCACTGTGATCACTCACTGAGGGCAGGCTGGCACACTCAGGAGAGAGGATGCTCTGATTCATCACTGTGATCACTCACTGAGGGCAGGCTGGCACACTCAGGAGAGGATGCTCTGATTCATCACTGTGATCACTCACTGAGGGCAGGCTGGCACACTCAGGAGAGGATGCTCTGATTCATCACTGTGATCACTCACTGGGGGCAAGCTGGCACACTCAGGAGAGGATGCTCTGATTCATCACTGTGATCACTCACTGAGGGCAGACTGGCACACTCAGGAGAGGATGCTCTGATTCATCACTGTGATCACTCACTGAGGGCAGGCTGGCACACTCAGGAGAGGATGCTCTGATTCATCACTGTGATCACTCACTGAGGGCAGACTGGCACACTCAGGAGAGGATGCTCTGATTCATCACTGTGATCATTTACTGAGGGCAGGCTGGCACACTCAGGAGAGGATGCTCTGATTCATCACTGTGATCCCTCACTGGGGGCAGGCTGGCACACTCAGGAGAGGATGCTCTGATTCATCACTGTGATCACTCACTGGGGGCAGGCTGGCACACTCAGGAGAGGATGCTCTGATTCATCACTGTGATCACTCACTGAGGGCAGGCTGGCACACTCAGGAGAGGATGCTCTGATTCATCACTGTGATCACTCACTGAGGGCAGGCTGGCACACTCAGGGGAGGATGCTCTGATTCATCACTGTGATCACTCACTGAGGGCAGGCTGGCACACCCAGGAGAGAGGATGCTCTGACTCATCACTGTGATCACTCACTGAGGGCAGGCTGGCACACTCAGGAGAGAGGATGCTCTGATTCATCACTGTGATCACTCACTGAGGGCAGGCTGGCACACTCAGGAGAGGATGCTCTGATTCATCACTGTGATCACTCACTGAGGGCAGGCTGGCACACTCAGGAGAGGATGCTCTGATTCATCACTGTGATCACTCACTGAGGGCAGGCTGGCACACTCAGGAGAGGATGCTCTGATTCATCACTGTGATCACTCACTGGGGGCAGACTGGCACACTCAGGAGAGGATGCTCTGATTCATCACTGTGATCACTCACTGAGGGCAGGCTGGCACACTCAGGAAAGGATGCTCTGATTCATCATTGTGATCACTCACTGAGGGCAGGCTGGCACACTCAGGAGAGGATGCTCTGATTCATCATTGTGATCTCTCACTGAGGGCAGGCTGGCACACTCAGGAGAGGATGCTCTGATTCATCACTGTGATCTCTCACTGAGGGCAGGCTGGCACACTCAGGAGAGGATGCTCTGATTCATCACTGTGATCACTCACTGAGGGCAGGCTGGCACACTCAGGAGAGGATGCTCTGATTCATCATTGTGATCACTCACTGAGGGCAGGCTGGCACACTCAGGAGAGGATGCTCTGATTAATCAGTGTGATCACTCACTGAGGGCAGGCTGGCACACTCAGGAGAGGATGCGCTGATTCATCATTGTGATCACTTACTGAGGGCAGGCTGGCACACTCAGGAGATGATGCTCTGATTCATCACTGTGATCACTCACTGAGGGCAGGCTGGCACACTCAGGAGAGGATGCTCTGATTCATCACTGTGATCACTCACTGGGGGCAAGCTGGCACACTCAGGAGAGGATGCTCTGATTCATCACTGTGATCACTCACTGAGGGCAGACTGGCACACTCAGGAGAGGATGCTCTGATTCATCACTGTGATCACTCACTGAGGGCAGACTGGCACACTCAGGAGAGGATGCTCTGATTCATCAGTGTGATCACTTACTGGGAGCAGGCTGGCACACTCAGGAGAGGATGCTCTGATTCATCACTGTGATCCCTCACTGGGGGCAGGCTGGCACACTCAGGAGAGGATGCTCTGATTCATCACTGTGATCACTCACTGAGGGCAGGCTGGCACACTCAGGAGAGGATGCTCTGATTCATCACTGTGATCACTCACTGAGGGCAGGCTGGCACACTCAGGAGAGGATGCTCTGATTCATCACTGTGATCACTCACTGAGGGCAGGCTGGCACACTCAGGAGAGAGGATGCTCTGATTCATCATTGTGATCACTCACTGAGGGCAGACTGGCACACTCAGGAGAGGATGCTCTGATTCATCATTGTGATCTCTCACTGAGGGCAGGCTGGCACACTCAGGAGAGGATGCTCTGATTCATCACTGTGATCACTCACTGAGGGCAGGCTGGCACACTCAGGAGAGGATGCTCTGATTCATCACTGTGATCACTCACTGGGGGCAAGCTGGCACACTCAGGAGAGGATGCTCTGATTCATCACTGTGATCACTCACTGAGGGCAGGCTGGCACACTCAGGAGAGGATTCTCTAATTCATCACTGTGATCACTCACTGAGGGCAGGCTGGCACACTCAGGAGAGGATGCTCTGATTTATCACTGTGATCACTCACTGGGGGCAGGCTGGCACACTCAGGAGAGGATGCTCTGATTCATCAGTGTGATCACTCACTGAGGGCAGACTGGCACACTCAGGAGAGGATGCTCTGATTCATCAGTGTGATCACTCACTGAGGGCAGGCTGGCACACTCAGGAGAGGATGCTCTGATTCATCACTGTGATCACTCACTGAGGGCAGGCTGGCACACTCAGGAGAGGATGCTCTGATTCATCACTGAGATCACTCACTGAGGGCAGGCTGGCACACTCAGGAGAGGATGCTCTGATTCATCACTGTGATCACTCACTGAGGGCAGGCTGGCACACTCAGGAGAGGATGCTCTTATTCATCACTGTGATCACTCACTGAGGGCAGGCTGGCACACTCAGGAGAGGATGCTCTGATTCATCACTGTGATCACTCACTGAGGGCAGGCTGGCACACTCAGGAGAGGATGCTCTTATTCATCACTGTGATCACTCACTGAGGGCAGGCTGGCACACTCAGGAGAGGATGCTCTGATTCATCACTGTGATCACTCACTGAGGGCAGGCTGGCACACTCAGGAGAGGATGCTCTTATTCATCACTGTGATCACTCACTGAGGGCAGGCTGGCACACTCAGGAGAGAGGATGCTCTGATTCATCATTGTGATCACTCACTGAGGGCAGGCTAGCACACTTAGGAGAGGATGCTCTGATTCATCACTGTGATCACTCACTGGGGGCAGGCTGGCACACTCAGGAGAGGATGCTCTGATTTATCACTGTGATCACTCACTGAGGGCAGGCTGGCACACTCAGGAGAGAGGATGCTCTGATTCATCACTGTGATCACTCACTGGGGGCAGGCTGGCACACTCAGGAGAGGATGCTCTGATTCATCACTGTGATCCCTCACTGGGGGCAGGCTGGCACACTCAGGAGAGAGGATGCTCTGATTCATCACTGTGATCAGTCACTGAGGGCAGGCTGGCACACTCAGGAGAGAGGATGTTCTGATTCATCACAGTGATCACTCACTGAGGGCAGGCTGGCACACTCAGGAGAGAGGATGCTCTGATTCATCACTGTGATCACTCACTGAGGGCAGGCTGGCACACTCAGGAGAGGATGCTCTGATTCATCATTGTGATCACTCACTGAGGGCAGGCTGGCACACTCAGGAGAGGATGCTCTGATTCATCACTGTGATCACTCACTGGGGGCAGGCTGGCACACTCAGGAGAGAGGATGCTCTGATTCATCACTGTGATCACTCACTGAGGGCAGGCTGGCACACTCAGGAGAGGATGCTCTGATTCATCACTGTGATCACTCACTGGGGGCAGGCTGGCACACTCAGGAGAGAGGATGCTCTGATTCATCACTGTGATCACTCACTGAGGGCAGGCTGGCACACTCAGGAGAGGATGCTCTGATTCATCACTGTGATCTCTCACTGAGGGCAGGCTGGCACACTCAGGAGAGGATGCTCTGATTCATCACTGTGATCACTCACTGGGGGCAGGCTGGCACACTCAGGAGAGGATGCTCTGATTCATCACTGTGATCCCTCACTGGGGGCAGGCTGGCACACTCAGGAGAGAGGATGCTCTGATTCATCATTGTGATCACTCACTGAGGGCAGGCTGGCACACTCAGGAGAGGATGCTCTTATTCATCACTGTGATCACTCACTGAGGGCAGGCTGGCACACTCAGGAGAGAGGATGCTCTGATTCATCACTGTGATCACTCACTGAGGGCAGACTGGCACACTCAGGAGAGGATGCTCTGATTCATCACTGTGATCACTCACTGAGGGCAGGCTGGCACACTCAGGAGAGGATGCTCTGATTCATCAGTGTGATCACTTACTGGGAGCAGGCTGGCACACTCAGGAGAGGATGCTCTGATTCATCACTGTGATCACTCACTGAGGGCAGGCTGGCACACTCAGGAGAGGATGCTCTGATTCATCACTGTGATCACTCACTGAGGGCAGGCTGGCACACTCAGGAGAGGATGCTCTGATTCATCACTGTGATCACTCACTGAGGGCAGGCTGGCACACTCAGGAGAGGATGCTCTGATTCATCACTGTGATCACTCACTGGGGGCAGGCTGGCACACTCAGGAGAGGATGCTCTGATTCATCACAGTGATCACTCACTGAGTGCAGGCTGGCACACTCAGGAGAGGATGCTCTGATTCATCACTGTGATCACTCACTGAGGGCAGGCTGGCACACTCAGGAGAGGATGCTCTAAATCATCACTGTGATCACTCACTGAGGGGAGGCTGGCACACTCAGGAGAGGATGCTCTGATTCATCACTGTGATCACTCACTGAGGGCAGGCTGGCACACTCAGGAGAGGATGCTCTGATTCATCACTGTGATCACTCACTGAGGGCAGGCTGGCACACTCAGGAGAGGATGCTCTGATTCATCACTGTGATCACTCACTGGGGGCAGACTGGCACACTCAGGAGAGGATGCTCTGATTCATCAGTGTGATCACTCACTGAGGGCAGGCTGGCACACTCAGGAGAGGATGCTCTGATTCATCACTGTGATCACTCACTGAGGGCAGGCTGGCACACTCAGGAGAGGATGCTCTGATTCATCATTGTGATCACTCACTGAGGGCAGGCTGGCACACTCAGGAGAGGATGCTCTGATTCATCATTGTGATCACTCACTGAGGGCAGGCTGGCACACTCAGGAGAGGATGCTCTGATTCATCACTGTGATCACTCACTGAGGGCAGGCTGGCACACTCAGGAGAGGATGCTCTGATTCATCACTGTGATCACTCACTGAGGGCAGGCTGGCACACTCAGGAGAGGATGCTCTGATTCATCACTGTGATCACTCACTGAGGGCAGGCTGGCACACTCAGGAGAGGATGCTCTGATTCATCACTGTGATCTCTCACTGAGGGCAGGCTGGCACACTCAGGAGAGGATGCTCTGATTCATCACTGTGATCACTCACTGATGGCAGACTGGCACACTCAGGAGAGGATGCTCTGATTCATTACTGTGATCACTCACTGATGGCAGGCTGGCACACTCAGGAGAGGATGCTCTGATTCATTACTGTGATCACTCACTGATGGCAGGCTGGCACACTCAGGAGAGGATGCTCTGATTCATCACTGTGATCACTCACTGATGGCAGGCTGGCACACTCAGGAGAGGATGCTCTGATTCATCACTGTGATCACTCACTGAGGGCAGGCTGGCACACTCAGCAGAGGATGATCTGATTCATCACTGTGATCACTCACTGGTGGCAGGCTGGCACACTCAGGAGAGGATGCTCTGATTCATCACTGTGATCACTCAATGAGGGCAGGCTGGCACACTCAGGAGGGGATGCTCTGATTCATCACTGTGATCACTCAATGAGGCCAGGCTGGCACACTCAGGAGACGATGCTCTGATTCATCATTGTGATCACTCACTGAGGGCAGGCTGGCACACTCAGGAGAGGATGCTCTGATTCATCACTGTGATCACTCACTGAGGGCAGGCTGGCACACTCAGGAGAGGATGCTCTGATTCATCACTGTGATCACTCACTGATGGCAGACTGGCACACTCAGGAGAGGATGCTCTGATTCATCACTGTGATCTCTAACTGAGGGCAGGCTGGCACACCCAGGAGAGGATGCTCTGATTCATCACTGTGATCACTCACTGAGGGCAGGCTGGCACACTCAGGAGAGGATGCTCTGATTCATCACTGTGATCACTCACTGAGGGCAGGCTGGCACACTCAGGAGAGGATGCTCTGATTCATCACTGTGATCACTCACTGAGGGCAGGCTGGCACACTCAGGAGAGGATGCTCTGATTCATCACTGTGATCACTCACTGATGGCAGACTGGCACACTCAGGAGAGGATGCTCTGATTCATCATTGTGATCACTCACTGAGGGCAGGCTGGCACACTCAGGAGAGGATGCTCTGATTCATCACTGTGATCTCTAACTGAGGGCAGGCTGGCACACTCAGGAGAGGATGCTCTGATTCATCACTGTGATCACTCACTGAGGGCAGGCTGGCACACTCAGGAAAGGATGCTCTGATTCATCACTGTGATCACTCACTGAGGGCAGGCTGGCACACTCAGGAGAGGATGCTCTGATTCATCACTGTGATCACTCACTGAGGGCAGGCTGGCACACTCAGGAGAGGATGCTCTGATTCATCACTGTGATCACTCACTGAGGGCAGGCTGGCACACTCAGCAGAGGATGATCTGATTCATCACTGTGATCACTCACTGGTGGCAGGCTGGCACACTCAGGAGAGGATGCTCTGATTCATTACTGTGATCACTCAATGAGGGCAGGCTGGCACACTCAGGAGAGGATGCTCTTATTCATCACTGTGATCACTCACTGAGGGCAGGCTGGCACACTCAGGAGAGGATGCTCTGATTCATCACTGTGATCACTCACTGGTGGCAGGCTGGCACACTCAGGAGAGGATGCTCTGATTCATTACTGTGATCACTCAATGAGGGCAGGCTGGCACACTCAGGAGAGGATGCTCTGATTCATCACTGTGATCACTCACTGGTGGCAGGCTGGCACACTCAGGAGAGGATGCTCTGATTCATTACTGTGATCACTCAATGAGGGCAGGCTGGCACACTCAGGAGAGGATGCTCTGATTCATCATTGTGATCACTTACTGAGGGCAGGCTGGCACACTCAGGAGAGGATGCTCTGATTCATCACTGTGATCACTCACTAAGTGCAGGCTGGCACACTCAGGAGAGGATGCTCTGATTCATCACTGTGATCACTCACTGGGGGCAGGCTGGCACACTCAGGAGAGGATGCTCTGATTCATCACTGTGATCACTCACTGAGGGCAGGTTGGCACACTCAGGAGAGGATGCTCTGATTCATCCTTGTAACCACTCACTGCGGGCAGGCTGGCACACTGGAACATAGGTATATTATATCCGAAGTGAAATCCAGAAATCTTCCATGTGCCTTTAATAGCACATAATAGTTAATAAATTGAAGGCTGTATTTATTTTTTTAGTTTCTATTTTTCTTATTGTGTAGTCTACTTCTTCATAATTGCACAGCATAAACAAAGGACTTTACTGATCTTTTGTTATAATATAGAAATGATTGTCCACTCTCTCATATCTTACTTATAAGAGAGGGGTGCACACTGCATCCCTACTGGTCACCTCTGAATTTTTCTACACCCTCTTACAGGTACATTGATTTTTTTTATTTGTTGCATCTGTATATTTTTTTCAAATGATTACCTCAGAACATAATTAACTAATTAAACTAATTAAAATTGCTATGGTGGGGCTTGCCCTTGTCAGCCAATGAGCCGTAATAAAGATGTAGAAGTCTGTAAATGGGACTTAAATAGTACTGTATGTTTGTGCATTTCATGTTAGTTTTAAGGAGGGTAAAACATGTTTTTTTGTTGTTGTTGTTTTTTTCAATCAGTTTTATTAATTAGCAAAGATGTCAGCATACAAATGGTACAACAAAATACAGTGGAGAAGCAGAAAAAGGAACTTGACTCATTCGGTAAAACAATTAGGGTACCTAGGGGTCTTGTATAGATTAACAATACATATTTAACAAAGATAACAATGTCTAGACATACAAGTTCTGCTAGATGAGCTACATTTTGTAAGGCATCTTTACTAGTGTTTGTTCTTTTTTTAGGATATAAAGCATAAGGTAATTATAAAGATATAAATTAAAAATAAGGAAAAAGGGGAACAATCAACTAAATTAAATTAAATGTGTATCTCAAGTATATATTGCCATAGAGCTCAAGACCTACCTCCCATCGTTATCTCTGAGGGGATCCAAAGTCAGCCAAGTCCAGTTCCAATTCGAAAAAAACATGTTTTTTTAAAATATTTTTTAATGCAAAACGCATCTTTTTAATACATAAAAAAAACATAGTGTTCAATGTCGCTTTAATCAAACAAGTTTGTCATTAAACAAATACAAAATGGTATTTAAAAAATGCTATACATATTCTGTATCAAGCATCTAAATGAGTATTAAATTCACCTATAATAGTTGTTAGCTTGTGAGTAACACCCAGGAGATGCGTTCTGCACAAGCGTTACTTACAAGATACTATTCCACAAGCCTGTAATCCCCTTGTGTCTCTTTCCCCCCACTCCCTCCCATGTCTCTTTGCCCTCCTCTCCCTGCCCTGTTTTTTTCCCTTATCTCCCTCCCCCGTGTCTCTTCCCCTCTTCTCCCTCCCCTTTGTCTCTCCCCCTCCCCTGTGTCTCTTTCCCCCCACTCCCTCCTGTGTCTCTTTGCCCTCCTCTCCCTGCCCTGTTTTTTCCCCTTATCTCCCTCCCCCATGTCTCTTCCCCTCTTCTCCCTCCCCTTTGTCTCTCCCCCTCCCCTGTGTCTCTTTCCCCCCACTCCCTCCCGTGTCTCTTTGCCCTCCTCTCCCTGCCCTGTGTTTTGTTTTCCATTCTCTCCCTTCCCTGTGTCTCTTCCCCTCCTCTCCCTCCCCTTTGTCTCTCCCCCCTCCCCTGTGTCTCTTTCCCACCCTCAACCTCACTCCGCCTCGGCGGAGCATCACATGCAGTCCACAGTGACACGCATATAGACGCATGGTGCTCTGTTCTCCGCGTCCTCTAAATAAGACCCCCCACATCATCCTGCTCTACCTTAAACAAATATGCATAGCATTAAGGTTATTTCCATAGAGCTTTATGCCATGTGATACAGCCGCTCTCTCGCATTAACAACGTTTATGACCTAGAAGCATTTAGGCCAAAAATTGGCAGATATGGGGTATATATAGGGAGAGATAAAATATACACTTTATACAGACATTTATCTTTGTTAGTGTTTTGGACGCCTAATAGAACATTTGCACTTCAGAATCCTCAAATATTGATAAATATAACATATTAGATATTGATTATCCCACTGACTTGGATTCTTTAGGCCACATGGATGGCATTGTTTTTAGTTTACCCTTACTATCCTTGGTTTTAACTTTTTAATCGTCGTTGTGAGGTACAAGTACCTAATAAATTGTATAAATATATGTATTTTTCCCATATTTTGCTATATAACAAGATTGTCATATGGTATACTAATACCAGAGTGGGAAACACTCATGGGACTGGAAAAATCCAATTTTACCCTGATTTATAACTAACAACATTAGCTGCCATGTGAGCATTTTTTTATATAAACTTAAAATTACTATATTTTGAAGAAATATATTTGAATGTAGGCAAAATGTCTATAATGTTTTATGCAATTATGCAGCAGTGGAATTATATATATTTTTAACTTATCAAGGACATGAAGTGTGAGGAGTATTTAAATGCACATGAAGCTTCTATCTGCACAGTGTGATTGTGGCAATTAAAACTGCTAACAGAAATCTCATTAACTTAAAAGGATACATCCTCCCAAAAAGTAACAGGATCAGCTTAGAAAAGACAATGGAACCCTGTAGTAAAGAACAACTGAATAAAAGTTTGCTTTATTAAATTAAAAAAAGGATTTTGCCCATTATCATGTTTAATTATTCAAACAATTACATAGAAATAAAGTAACCACAAGAATCCTTTAATTTTAGCGGCCTTTGCTAGTGGCTGAAGGCTTCCATCTTGAACTCATTTTTGGCCAGCAGTCAGGGTGCAGGATTATCCTACTGTGAGTTGTACTTCCATTAAATCCTATATTTAATTGACAAAAACCTTTTCAATAAATCTGAGGAGATAATATCTGTATCCAAGTTCCCAAAATCACTAATCCTGTTAGGAACAAAAACAAAATGTCACCTTCCACTTAAGCAAAAATATTAGTTTGTCCATTGTTATACTATAAAAGTAACACTTAGTCATTTAAAACATTGCAAGTTGTTTTAAATTATTGCAAATTGATGGAGTTAATATATTTACTATTTATTTTTATTTATGTATTATCTTGCACTATTATTCACTGTGGTTGCATATTCCTGGCTGTGGACTATAACAGGATAGATCCCAGGCTGTCTTATTCCAAACAATCCTGACATTTACTTTGATCGTTGGATATCACCAGTGATTTGGATGATTCTAATGCAAATAATGCATCACTCGCCGCCATTTTAGCGTTTGGGAACTACAATTCCCGGCAGCCTTTGAGTCTCACGTGACCAGTTCATACATGGCGGCGCCCAGGCCTTCTGTCAGGTTTGTTTATCATTACAGTACTAAGTGGTTTCTACACATTTCTACTCCAGTCTATTCGTTTTATTACGAAAATCCGGATGGATCTGGGATCGTATTTGTTTTTTATTCATTAAATAAATAACTATAACGTTTGTAAATCGCTGCAAAACCAGACGGTGACAGGATCGTCACTATGGCGCAGGGACAGGACGATTTATTTGGTGATCTCTGCCTCCGCCTGGCGGGAAATTACAGTGTAGTTGGGGGGCAGGTTACCACATGATGTGTTCATCTTTGTGACCCCAGTTTGTAGGAGTTTCTTCAATAAGAGGATGAGTCAGATTTATGTAAATATTGTCTTGTCCAAGAGCTTGCACTGGGAAGTTGGATGATCTGGTTTCATGTTGTATGTCAAGTGGCATGTTAAGAATAAAGGACCACTGCATAAAAATGTTTTGGGAAATCTGACATTTTTAAGGCTCTGTTTATGAGTACAGGAATCCATGTTGTGTTTGCTGGACCAGGAGGGTGTGTTTTTATTTATCAGATGATACAAAGGCAGGTAATATAGACAGAAGACCAGAGCTTTGTTTGCTAAATGGATATTATTGAAATTGACACCACAACCCTTCCCAATCACTGCCCCCCACAGTTCTCCAGAAATATAAATGCTCCTCTCACACACACTACTTACACTAAAGTATCATGGATCCCTCCAGGGTCCTGCAGAGGCATCAACTTTTTGTTTTCTAATTTAAAACAAGATGAATGGCTATTTTCCAGCTTAATTATGTTCTTAGAGTCAGTTTTTCAAATATCACATATTATAATTGTCTAACTACGAGACATCGTCATGCTGTTTGCGTGGTGCGTACGACTTAGCGATGAACGATGCAGACAAGCCTCGCGTATCGAGGCGAGCCATTAAACTCAGAGCACTTAGGCAATTAGCAACGAAGGCGCTCATTGCTGAACCGTTAAACTCGGAGCACTTTTAGGCAATATGCGCCAAAGGCGCTCATTGCCGGCGAGGCAAGCCGTTAAACTCGAGCCACTTGCGGGACTTAGAAAAAAAAAAATACCAGACGCCAAAAAATTATGAGATTAGCGGCCAAACCTAAAACCCGAAAAACACACTAACTACACCTAAAAAAATTACAAAAACATCACGGACAGCATGGGGCAACAGCCCGGACGTCTGTGAGTGAGCTGGAACGCGAATTTAACATGATTTAAATGATTTTCGCCACACAAAAATCGCCAAAGCAAGGAAGAAAATGGCCGCCGAAAAAAATGAAAACAAGGCTACACGACCCAGGGCCGCGCAAAACACTGTAAACCGCGTAGCACTTTACACATCACACTACGACCTACAAGATACACTATTACAGAAGCCGGAAATTGCTCACGAGACGTGTACCACATTAATAACATTACAACTATACAATGCCGCTTTACACAATAAACCAACAGCTTTACCTCGCGCACGCAGCCTATTTAGAGTGCACACTTCAAACATTCATTACACTTTATAAGCAGGGCACTAACACTCACAATGTATATTGCATGGAGACGCAAAATACAAACAGATTGTTAGCTCTTCAGCCTATTGCTCGCTGCATATATCAATTATAAATAATTAAAGTATATTTATTGCAGAAATAATTATTGCTTAATTAATTGAATAAATCATTAATTATTACTTAACTACATACAAATATATATATATCTCTCATGAGATGAGCGCAAGCCTCGCAATGAGCACCGAAGGTCCTCACAGTATAAAATGTTTTCAATTATATCTCAAACAGCATTCCCATGCCTTCAAATTTTATTGACCGTGGAGGCTCTAACATCGGCTGCAATGAGCCAAAGGCTCATTACTTCGCGAGGGGCCGCATTTGCGGAGGTGGAGGCTCGACGGCGCCTTACACGCTGTTACAAACACCCACACAAGCGGCACTTTACCAACAATACGAATCGCCGGAAATTTACGGACTTAGCAGACTAAAATACGAGACGCAGGACTTAGAAAAACATTACAACCTTGTAAAACAACGACCTTAACGGCCGAACCGCGCGCACATCTGCTACGTACAGCTATATACATGCATCCTTTGCTTGCTCTTCACTGGTGTAGCTGGCTATTAAAGGGCCATTTACCTTCACTGTGTGAAAGCGCACAAGATTGTATGTTAATATGATCTTTTTTTTTATTACACTAAAAACAGGTAAAAAAATGTATGTTTAGATACATGTCTATTCAGCCAAGTGTATAGCGTGCATTGTGTGATTCTCTATGTGGAAGACACACCGTTTGTATCGTCCATTGGCTTTCGCTAAGCACTCACACTTTTCATAAGTCTTAATATGAGTCTTCGCTATGCAGTATCTCTATAATTGTCGTCTCCATCAGCGTCCTCGTCCACTCCCAAGGTAATGCTTTTGTCTTTTGCTAAACACCTCCTTGCTGATTTCTACCCCAAATCGGCGTCCTTGCCCTCGCCCAAGGACTCGACCAGGCCTTTAAGCAGCCCAGATGTCTGGTAGCACTCGGCCAGATATCGGCTACCTTTCCATGAGTAAGGGACCTGACCACAACTATATATATATATATGCATTAAAGTTGTGTAATACAGCATGCATAAGCTTAAAGGAAGTCATGTTTGACAATGGCTATGGATTAAAGAATGAGGCATTTGTGGGCACATTTGCATGTGCCAACTCAGCTTCCCAGAATGCAGTGTAATAACAGTTTTTTCTCTGAATTCTGATCTGGAAGCAGGTTTTTAAACTCGTTTTAGACATTCAAATGTGAACACAGATGTACTTTTTATTTACTAATATATATATATATATATATATATATATATATATATATATAGTACATTTGTGTTCATATTTGAATGTCTAAAACAAGTAAAAAAAAAAAAAAACTTGTTTCCTGCTCAGAATTCCGAGAAATACAGTTATTACACTGCACTCTGGGAAGCTGAGCAGGGGCATGCAAATGTGCCCACAAATGCCTCGCTCTTCAATCCATAGCCATTACCAAACATGGCTTCCTTTAAGCTTATGCCTGCTGCATTACACAGCATTCTTGCAAAATCAAAACAAGATGGGAATCCTACCCACGGACAGCCGTTTCAAGGTTACTGCCTATTATCAGCGTAGGGCGGTATCCCAGCATGTGTTGTGGACCTTTATGAGTAGGTAGTGTGTGTATAGTGGATATAAAAAGTCTACACACCCCTGTTAAAATGTCAGGTTGACCTATAAACTGTACAACTCAATTGAAAGACAAACTGAAATCTTTTAGGTAGAGAGAAGAAAAAATATAAAAATAAAATAATATGGTTGCATAAGTATGCACACCCTTAAACTAATACTTTGTTGAAGCACCTTTTGATTTTATTACAGCACTCAGTCTTTTTGGGTATGAGTCTATCAGCATGGCACATTTTGACTTGGCAAGATTTGCCCACTCTTCTTTGCAAAAACACTCCAAATCTGTCAGATTGCGAGGGCATCTCTTGTGTACAGCCCTCTTCAGATCACCCCACAGATTTTCAATTGGATTCAGGTCTGGGCTCTGGCTGGGCCATTCCAAAACTTTAATCTTCTTCTGGTGAAGCCATTCCTTTGTTGATTGGGATGTATGCTTTGGGTCGTTGTCATGCTGAAATATGAAGTTCCTCCTCATGTTCAGCTTTCTAGCAGAAGCCTGAAGGTTTTGTGCCAATATTGACTGGTATTTGGAACTGTTCATAATTCCACCACCATACTTCACTGTGGGTATGGTGTTCTTTTGGTGATGTGCAGTGTTGTTTTTGCGCCAAACATATCTTTTGGAATTATGGCCCAAAAGTTCAACCTTGGTTTCATCAGACCATAACACCTTTTCCCACATGCTTTTGGGAGACTTCAGATGTGTTTTTGCAAAATGTAGCCTGGCTTGGATGTTTTTCTTCGTAAGAAAAGGCTTTTGTCTTGCCACTCTACCCCATAGCCCAGACATATGAAGAATACAGGAGATTGTTGCCACATGTACCACACAGCCAGTACTTGCCAGATATTCCTGCAGCTCCTTTAATGTTGCTGTAGGCCTCTTGGTAGCCTCCCAGACCAGTTTTCTTCTTGTCTTTTCATCAATTTTGGAGGGAGCTCCAGTTCTCGGTAATGTCACTGTTGTGCCATATTTTCTCCACTTGATGATGACTGTCTTCACTGTGTTCCATGGTATATCTAATGCCTTGGAAATTCTTTTGTACTCTTCTCCGTACTGATACCTTTTAACAATGAGATCCCTCTGATGCTTTGGAAGCTCTCTGTGGACCATGGCTTTTGCTGTGGGATGCGACTAAGAAAATTTCAGGAAAGACCAACTAGAGCAGCTGAACTTTATTTGGGGTTAATCAGAGGCACTTTAAATGATGGCAGGTGTATGCTGACTCCTATTTAACACGATTTGTAATGTGATTGCTTAATTCTGAACAAAGCTACATCCTCAGTTATAAGAGGGTGTGCAGACTTATGCAACCATATTATTTTATTTTTATATTTTTTCTTCCCTCCACCTAACAGATTTCAGTTTGTTTTTCAATTGAGTTGTACAGTTTATATGTCATATTAAAGGTGGAAAAAGTTCTGAAATTATTTATCATATATTATATATTATTATATATTATTTAACATGTATCTGTGTCTCATTTTCTTTTACAGCCCAGAAACCTGACATTTTAACAGGGGTGTGTAGACTTTTTATATCCACTGTATATATATATATATATATATATATATATATATATATATATATATATATATATATATATTTATATTTATATTTATATATATATTTATATATATATTTATATATATATTTAATGCAAACTAATCCTTGAATGTAAATACCTTTAAGTCATTTCTAAAACTAATCTGATTTAGTTTCACTTTACCCCTTAGAAATCCCGCTTGACACAAGTTCCCTGAATGTCATTTGCAATGGCTGTGTCACAGAACGTATCCAGCTTGTCACTGAGTGCAATGTGGGACTGGTCACATTCAGGGACCACTACAGCCATATCCATATTAGATGCAGCCGCCGACCTCTTGGTTCTTGAGAGAAATTTTGCAGGAGCCCTAGAGCTGTGTGAGAGAGGTTTGCAGATCACAGCTGCAGAACCAGGAGACACAAAGTAAGTACACTGAATATTATATGTGTGTTCATGCATATTGTCTCTGCACATACAACACATCTAACAAACTCGTATACTCTCTGATCAAGAGACCAAACACTCTCCATCAAAGGTAAAAGCTCTGAAAACCCTTTTCAAAACCACTTACTGCACCTGCACCTGCAAGGGTCATTCCGTGAAATCATTCACGCATTCACATTACAAATTCTTTCGTGAGATGCATCTTATCAAAGCTGGTTATTTTTCCAAGTGCTTCACCCAACCATTCCAAGGTTGCTGCATCCTCACAATATCACAAAGAAAGATGGCTCACCGATTGTGGCATAATATAATTTTATGTATTCAGAGATAAAATGCTTTTAGAAAGTGACCATTGATCCCATGCAGATCAAAGCACCTGGTGGTATAGTGAAAGACAATAAACTTCCTTTTAAGGCTTATGTATACTTATTTACAAACCTACATTTTCAGTTTCTGGAACTGAAAATTCAGAAGGTTGTCTTACATAATCTAATTTTTCCTTAGAAGACATGCCAAATTTATTGGAAGGATGTTTTATACCTTATATTTATGATGATATGTGAGCTTCAGAGTGAAGTGTGAATTTTGTTGGTATCACTTTACCGTCACACTAACAGTGGTGTTAAAGCATTTTTTATATGGTCTTTTGAAGAACTTAACTTCATAAAGAGCAACATTTTCATACAAGCTAAAAAAAAAACACAACCTCTACATTTTTAAATTTTATATGAAATTATGGATATATCCCATTGCATATGTGCAAGAAATCAACAGCACTGACAGCTGCAGTGCCAGCCACTAGATGGCACCGTCAGGTTTCAGGGAAAGCCTATAATTATTCCCCCCTCCGACGTGTCACAACTTGGCGGCGCTGAATCGACAGCGAGGCCATCGCTATATTTGGCACAGGCACTCGGCCCTCGAGGACCTCGGGAGCTCCTCTCATACGTCAAGACCACTTCTGTCGGTGCGCCTTCTATGCAATATGCAGCAGTAATAATTACCAAACTATTAGTGTCATAGATGGATATCTTACATTTGAAAATAGAAAGTATGATCTCGGCTCACAAAACATTGGTCAACTTTATTATTTAAGCATACATTCCAAATATATATGTTTGTCTGCTTGTTAATACCAGGAGATTGCTAGCTCTAGTAATAATTATGCAGCTTAAAACGATAAAAACAACACCATTAGATTACACTTACTTTTAGATGACTTGAACATGGGGGTAACCTTTGTTTGTGACAGAATTTATGTTAAAATACCACCTTCATTGAAAAACTAGCCATCAAATTGTAACAGCAACAATTTAAACCTCACCTCACAAACATTATATGTTTGTGCTTATCAAAGCAAGAACTTAAATAGTTAATAAGGCTCAAATACTTAAAAGAATTGAACATTGTCTTGAAGTTATGAGTAATCTTTATCATGGAAAGACTAAGGGCCTCATTCAATTTCGATTTGGCCAATTGAATAGGCCTCTATATATGCCCAGAGCATATTTTTTTTACAGAAGTTTAGTTAGTGAAGACCTGGCTTTTGGGTAGAAGTTCACTAACTAAAAACTTCTGTAAAAAAATATGCTCTGTGCTTGTATAGAGCCTTGCTCAATCTCAATTGAATGAGGCCCTAAGTGTATGCTGTGTGTTTAAACTTGATAACCCTGTGTTCCTTTACATGTGTAACCGCTGTATTTTCAGGGGGGAATGTAACAAATAAACAAAATTAGCAGCTTTATAAGCTATGAATTTAAAAGCATTCAAAAATAAATTTAGCAGGCTGCTTGCCTCATGGGCACTTTTATTTTAGATTGTCTGTAACCTAAAGAAAAGGATGATCCTACTGGGGATTGCTCTCTATTATCAGATTACAGTCTTTAAACAGAATTGAATATAGATGTCATCTAAATCTACGATCCCTCCCAGGTAATCCTGTTAGGAACAAATGCAAAATATCAGACTACATTACCAAAAATGATGTAATAATTTAAATTATACATTGAATTATTTTGAGCTTTCTAAAACTTTATGAACATTATCAAGCACGGGTCAGTGTTCCTTTAAGTAAAGCAATATCCGCAGGTATGCTTCCCTTTGTAAACTAACCCATCAAAAAAGTTGCATTATTCTTTTTCTTTCCTATTTGACTTGTTCTGATCACCTAATTAATACATTTGTCCTTTATTTTCTGTATTAATTTCATTCTTAAAACCGTTTCCCTGATTTCAAGTGTAGTTCTGCAGAAGAGTATGTTTGTTTTTAAAAGGACATGCAACGCAGCATGCATTTAAAAGGGCATGTTTTAAACATTGAAAAAAGTTGCATTCTGTATAAAAAAATATGAAATAAAACCTATTTAAACTTGACTGAAACTAACAAGATATGCAGAGAGCATGCTTTAGTCTATAGATCTCACTGGCTGACAGTGGGCAAGTCCCCAAGAGCAGTTACAAATCTGAATATACTTTTGTGCTCTAAGACCTTTGTTTGAAAAAACAAAACTCTTTGTGACACATTATCAAATACCCTCTATCTGTGAGTGGTCTTGTAATATTGATCTTACTCCTTACTCCTAGTGAATGTCTTTATTTTTAATTTCTTTAGTTCTCTGTGAGAGTCGTATCATATAATATGTCTCCCCTTAATATTTAGGTGTGAGCAGGTCAAGGCCTCTCTGTGTGTAATTGGGATCCAGGCTCTTGCAGAGTTAGAGCGATGGCGGGAAGCCCTACCCTGGCTTTTACAATATTACACAAATCCTCAGGAGATGCCCCACAACATTATGGAAATGTGGTAAGTAATACTCTGGACTCTCAGCATCTCACGTTTTACTGTTATTGACTTAGACTTACAATCACTTAACTCTAAAATGTATATAAGTAACAATATTTATTGGGGTTGTGGTAGAAGTTCAACTATCTGTTGGTATATTTGTGGTTTTGATTGTATTCAAAACTGTAGAGAGAAAAAGTAATAAAGCTACTAATTAAAAATAACTTTCATAATTTTTGAGATGGGAGGAGACTTTGAATGCAGAGGAGCAATCTAGCGTGTTTCATACACGCCACTGAGGTTCGTAGTGAGAAGTGCTGTACACCCCTCCCTCTCGTCTGTCACAGGCTCTGTCCACTTAAGGTGGGTTACTACAGTTGCAGTTCCAACAATGATATACAAGCAAAAAGAGTGGGGTCTGGGTGGGCGGTAGGAGATCAGAATGGGGGACCTGGGGGGTGGGGGAGTAGGAGATCAGAATGGGTGACCTGGGGGGGTGGGGGAGTAGGAGATCAGAATGGGGGACCCAGGTCCCACTCTTTCTGCTTGTATATCATTGTTGGAACTGTAACTGTAGTGGACAGAGCCTGTTACAGATGAGTGGCAGCAATTTTCACTCGGGACCTCAGTGGCGTGTATGAAACATGCTAGATCCCAAAGGAAGCGTCCATCTGCACAATGGAGATATGGCAGATAAAACAGAGCTAATTGAAAGCTCATTACTTTACAAGGACACATTTCTGGAAGAAGTAGCAGAAACATTCATCTAACATTCATGTAATAAAAATAATTCCATATAATCATTTAAACAAAGTTGTATTTTTTTACCTTTCTTAAAACTTTTTGAGCCCGTTATCAAGTTCAGTCACTAAGAAGTGAATATATGGACAGTGGTCTTTTAAGCTGAAGATATGAGATGGGAGTGATTCTCTCATGTTAGTAAAGCAGTTTTGTTTTTGAGGAAAAGAAAGTAACAAAGTGACTCATCTGTAAACTTGTGTCAACACCTGCATATCTCCAGCTTAATCACAAGTAATACAGACTTGCTTATTGTTTTTCTTAACTTTTCTTATTCTTTTAAAGGTATATGAAAGTGAGGGTTATGAATGCATCTTTAAAAATTATCATAACCCACCTAACAAAAAAATTTTGCATAAAAAAAAATGCAAACATTTTTTGCAGAAGCGAAAAAAATGTGCTGGGGGTGATGTAGAACTTTTTACACCTTTTAATGTGACCTATAAACTGTACAACTCAATAAAAAAAAAACTGAAATCTTTTAGGTGGAGGGAAGAAAAATAAAAAAATAAAATAATATGGTTGCATAAGTATGCACACCCTTAAACTAATACTTTGTTGAAGCACCTTTTGATTTTATTACAGCACTCAGTCTTTTTGGGTATGAGTCTATCAGCATGGCACATTTTGACTTGGCAAGATTTGCCCACTTTTCTTTGCAAAAACACTCCAAATCTGTCAGTTTGCGAGGGCATCTCCTGTGCACAGCCCTCTTCAGATCACCCCACAGATTTTCAATTGGATTCAGGTCTTGGCTCTGGCTGGGCCATTCCAAAACTTTCTTCTTCTGGTGAAGCGATTCCTTTGTTGATTTGGATGTATGCTTTGGGTCATTGTCAAGCTGAAAGATGAAGTTCCTCTTCATGTTCAGCTTTCTAGCAGAAGCCTGAAGGTTTTGTGCCAATATTGACTGGTATTTGGAACTGTTCATAATTCCCTCTATCTTAACTAAGGCCCCAGTTCCAGCTGAAGAAAAACAGCCCCAAAGCATGATGACCTTTTCCCACATGCTTTTGGGAGACTTCAGATGTGTTTTTGCAAAATGGCTTGGATATTTTTCTTTGTAAGAAAAGGCTTTCGTCTTGTCACTCTACCCCATAGCCCAGACATATGAAGAATACGGGAGATTGTTGTCACATGTACCACACAGCCAGTACTTGCCAGATATTCCTGCAGCTCCTTTAATGTTGCTGTAGGCCTCTTGGTAGCCTCCCAGACCAATTTTCTTCTTGTGTTTTCGTAAATTTTCGAGGGAGCTCCGGTTCTTGGTAATGTCACTGTCGTGCCATATTTTCTCCACTTGATGATGACTCTTCACTGTGTTCCATGGTATATCTAATGCCTTGGAAATTCTTTTGTACCCTTCTCCTGACTGATAGATTTTAACAATGAGATCCCTCTGATGCTTTGGAAGCTCTCTGTGGACCATGGCTTTTGCTGTGGGATGCGACTATGAAGATTTCAGGAAAGACTAACTAGAGCAGCGGAACTTTATTTGGGGTTAATCAGAGGCACTTTAAATGATGGCAGGTGTATGCTGACTCCTATTTAACACGATTTGTAATGTGATTGCTTAATTCTGAACACAGCTACATCCACAGTTATAAGAGGGTGTGCAGACTTATGCAACCAAATTTGTATTTCTTTTTTTTTTCCTTTTTTTCTTCCCTCCACCTAAAAGTTTGTTTTTCAATTGAGTTGTACAGTTTATAGGTCACATTAAAGGTGGAAAAAGTTCTGAAATGATTTATCTTTTTTTCTAATTTTTTTTACAGCACAGAAACCTGACAGGGGTGTGTAGATTTTTTATATCCACTGTATATACCATGGAGGGTCTGTAACTGGACTCCCTCCATAAAGCCTAAAAGCGATTTCCTTCTCTGGTAAAATCTAGTTTTAGATGTGTTTATTTCCACTCCTGCTTACAAGATGCTACAATGTCCCAAAGACATTACATACGAAATGAACTTGCAACAAAACTACACATTTTTTTAATTACAACCCAATTTAATTGTATTTGGGAAACTGGTGTGGGGTAGCCATTGTGTCATTTAAAGAATAGATTGTACAATTGTCTAAGACTGCTATTGATGAAAAAATCCCATTGATTCACTCCTTATTTGTTTTAGCAAGGAATAGGACGTTCTCCCTTTTTGAGTACACGAGAATCCTAAAATTGCTTATCCCAAAGTGGTACATGAAACAGTGCGATCATTTTTCCTCATTAAAACATACACAATTCAGATTCCATAGTTATGCTTTATTATAGGCCTGCAAAAAATAAAAACCTGAAAACATAAATGAGTTGTGCTAAATCTTTAGACAGAGTGCCTTGGATCAGGGCTTGAACACATAGCAAAGTAAAAAACTGTAGCTGCTATTTATATATTAAGGGGTTGACTGCCTGGGGTCCAAATTATCCATAGGCAAAATTTAAATCAAGTATGTTCATGTGCATATTATTAATGCAATTGTATTTTTTCGTGCCAAGCTCATGCCAACAAGATGGTGGCCCAGTCACTCCAAACCAAGCAGTTTGAAACTAATATCCACAACCAACAGCAGGGGTAACATACTTACAAGGCCAAACTCCCTCCAAATGACCCACATTTCCTAGGACCACTAACTGAGCCTCATTACAATAGGTGACGTGTGATGGCTAGAATAAACTGGGGGCAGAGAATGAGATATACTCAGTGGGCATTTTGCCATGAGAAGAACCAGTTGTGATCCATGGCAACCAGAAAGACTTGTAATTATTTTATACTACAAATACTTTTGCAGTGATTCAGGTTTTAGTATTTTGTTGCTGATTAATTTGTACAGAAAATACCCAGTTTTTGGAACATGATGATTTACATTTATAGACCAAAAATTCGCTAGCACCCAATCTCTTTGTTCATTGAAGACTTACTCACTGCATATCATATTATCATCCTATAACATCCTCCATTTGAAATCTATGAATGCTTATTTTATCTATTTCTAGTCTCCTCTTATACAGCAAAGTGAAGCAGCCTCGTGTGATGCTGGATCTGACTAGCGATTGGTTGAAAGAGCGAGCCAATCAGCAATTACCCGGATATGTGCGTGTGGCTGAGCTACATCTCTTGCGAACACTACTCCCTTTGGGTCTTTTCTCTGAGGCCGAGGAGCTGGCGAGGGACTCTCAGGTTTTCACTGGCCAGCAACAGCAAGTGATTCTCAGAGCTGTGAGTGAGAAGAAAAGTCATTGTGAGAAGCATGATGAGCAATTACAATCTGAGCAGGCACAAAACAGCCAGACAGAGTTAGAGGCCGAGAGGCAAACAGGTAAGTAGGATTTGGAGAACTTGGTGTAATGTGTGAGCTGCTACGTGAGTAAATTGTATTCTTTCTGCTGACTTCACTGGCAGAACAGTTACAGCAATTGCAAAGCTATATATCCCATCTCCGCAGTGACTTAAATGGACGCTGTCACCCTAAAAAACAAGTTGTTTTTAGGTTATTCTTAAAGAGCATGAAACACTGGCTGTATTTTGTTATCCATTTTTTCTAAAGTGAACCAATCCTGGGATATTCCATGTTGTTGCTGTATTTATAAGCAAATGAGGGGCTTACATATTAATTAGCTGCTTTGATACGCTAATTAGGATTACAGCCTGCTTGTTTGTCTCTGTAGTGGCTAAAATAAAGGCCTGCAATGTTATCTGGCAGTTAGATCCCCTCTAACACCCTTATTAAGTACTATGAGCTGCACATTAGCATACAGGAGCATCACAATCAATTTGAAATATTTCAGAAATGATTTACTATAAATAAAAACTGCTATTACAAAGTACAGGCAGTTGTTAATGCTTATTAAAATTAACAATTCTTGTTGAAGTGTCATATTTATAGTACATAGTATGAACTCGATTTGATGTGCAAAATATTTTTTTACAAAGTTTAAAATAAATAAATACAGCCTTTAACACGAGCAGAGTCAACTTATGCTAACATTCTCTATAAAAATGCTTTTTTTGCTTCTGGTTTACATTTACTAATGTTTATTACATACTTCACAAGCTTTTGAAGTTTTTCCCAAACTGCAGTAGAGCTTTAAAATGAATTTGTGAATATTCCTGTTGTTGCAGGTGACCCCCCGACAAGGCTTTTGCATATCACCAGACTTTTATGTGGGACTTTGGCTGTTGTGATGAGACACATTCGCAGGATCCCGTTGCGACAGATCGTGCTGGCACTTCTTATGATATCTGTTATTGTACTTCGCTTGGACCCAGGTACGATGTCACCCTCCATGTCTGGTTTTTGGTATATGATGCTTTCAGTGTATGTGAAGAATTAAAGGGATATGAAAGTTTGCCTGTTTTTATTAAGTGTTTATTTGCATATTTAAACATTATTTTATTAACAAGTGCTTAAAAGCTCTAATTTTTACTAATTGAAACCTCCCAAATAGTCCCAACAAAGGTCAGGCCCTGGTAACTCGTGCATACAGAGTCTCTGTGGTACTAGATGTACTAACCAATCAAAGATTGTCTCCACATTATTTCAAAACATGCTGTTGAGAAACAGTGGAAAGTGGCTAGTACATCTAGTGCAAATAGAAACACTGTGTGCATGAGTTTCATGAAGTGGATTTTTTCAGGGACTGTTTGGAAGATTTCAGTGAGTAAAAACACAGCTTTTAAATACAGCTATACCTTGTTTACCGCTGTAGATACATTCCAGGCAATAGAAGTGCTAAGCGAAACAGCTCTAAAAAGGGCAGTTCAACATGGGGAAGATAGGGATAGGGGAACTCATAAAAAAAAACAACACAATTTCAACTGCAAACATAAAGTCAAACTGAACATTAGCAAAAATATAAACTTTAAATTATTGATGTTGAATCTTCTGGGTCATCCTGAATTCTGTTTTCTTTGGAGAAAAAAAACAGTGTTATAGTGACTCGGATCGTTAAAAGTGGTCCGGCTGGTAAAAACAGCGTTGTAGTGAGACAATGCTATAGAGAATTTGAGCGTTAAAAGGGATCTGGCAGGAAAAACAGCTCTTAAGGAATAATACCCAAGTAATGGTAGTTAATTCTGTAAGTAATCTTAAAGTTAATGAGTTTTAATTACATTTCTAGTGTTGCATTTAAACCATTACACTAATGTTTAGAAAACTTTATGTAGATGATAGATGCAATAGCTGCGATTAAAAAATGATGTCAAACAATATTTAATCAACCTTAGATACTTAGATGACAGACTTTGGCTAAAAAATGTCTGTACTATATTCCAATATAAAGGGAGAAGACATAATTGCAAATTAATTGAATAAAACTCTTATTATTTGATTATTGATGGATATATTAGCAGTTAAATGCTATTATTTTAGTGCACTGTTCCTCTCTACCCCAAAACTGTTTTACTGCATCGTTTTAAAGGGATACAGAATGTTTCTGCATGTTACTATAATATTTACTTTTATACACTTTTAGTAAGAAGTGCTTCTAAGCTCTGTTTTTACTTCCTAAAAGCATACAAATATTACATGATTGGGTCTGCCCACTGAAGCATATACAGACACAGACTCTGCTGTATCTCTACTAACCAGTCGGTGACCATCCCTCAGCAACGTGCTGCTGAGATGTTGGGCCTGATGGGCTAGAACACTAAACTCATGCCTTACAGAGTGTGTGTCTGCATACACTGCAGTGGGCAGACCCATTCAGACACTGTTTGTTAGATTTTAGGCAGCAAAAACTAAGCTTATAAGCACTTCTTAAAAATAAAAAAAACGTACATAAACAGATACACAGGTATATTATGTACCTAGTAAAATATAGAAACCTTCCAAATCCCTTTAAATGAATATACATCATTGTGCAACATTAGTTATTTAAGGTGATTCATCACTTAGGATGGAAAAAAGAACAGTCCAGGACGTGCACAAACCTACTAGAAAATAGTAATTAATTTACTTATTTAAGGAAAAACTAATTAATGGAGTTCAGTCAGAGAACAAACTCCTTAATAGGACACGATAATCCACTCTGAGAGCAACCTCTTTTAGCTCATTTGTGCCTTTCACAAGGAGAAATATGCTGTAGTATATCAGTCTGGTATCACTAGTTTTTGATTTATTTTTTTGTCTCTGTCTTCCAGCCTCCCCTATATCTCTGGGTCCTGTGTCTCGGCTACTCCTTTTGCTCAGAAGTGTCATCTCTAGTGTTTTCCAGACTTCTGGCAGACAGTCCTGAGTGTTCCTTGTGCAAGTGACAGGCGGAAGAAGGAAAAGGACCAAAGAGCTTGTGTCAGCCGCTGAGTTTATCTAAATTCGGGTTTTTTATTTCCCTCTATGATAAAGACATTAAGTGGACACAGCAAAGATCTGCATTATAGTAAAAATATAAAGTAAATAAGGATATTTGCAACTGGTTGCTAAAAATAAATCTAAATTAGTGGTTTATAATTGAGGGTCATTGTAGCCAGAAATTATTTTCTAGGATTTTTTTTTTCTACCTGGCCAGATTTCAACTCATAATAGCACCAAATATTTCAATCGTTAAATATATAAATATATATTTTAAATATTTCCGTGTCTAAGGGCATATTTTGCCAGGAAAAAAAATATAAAGCATTTTTTTTTAATTTTGGATTTTTTTTTTAATGTTTCTGCCAGTAAAGATGGCAAGTCTCAGAGCGCCATTTACATTTCTGCAGAAGCAGGACTTGCAATTATCCTTGCAAGCTGCCCACTGAGCATATGCAGGGAAAGGGAATAGGTGTCAGATATCAAAATATCTATTTTATAAGATATCTCTATTTCCTTCCTCCACCCTCAAAACTTTCAAATCGTCCATTTTGAACTTTTTAGTCTTAAAGGCTCTAGTAGAGGTACTTCTCTCCACACTCTGGTGTCCAGATGGAGAGAGATCTTTTACTTTTCTGTTGTCAAACATTTGCTAGACCAGTCTATGTTGTTAATGAAAGACCTGAAATAAGGGACCTGACCAGTTAGGAGAATTTTGAAAAGCAAGCCTAAAAATTGCAACATTCAAGGTCCATTACAAAACTCTTATTTAGATTGTTTTAATCATAACAAATTGCAAATATCCATATTAATCGCTAAAGCTTTCATTTGCACCATAACATTAGCAGCTTTTATGCTCATCTCTAAAGGCTTCACTGTTAGTCTTCAACCCAGCAGGCAGCACTAAAGGAGGACAGCGTGATGTGCGCTGCCAATATTTCTTTCTATTTTGCACTGGAGAGAGGGAAATGTGATTTCAGTAGAGTACATAATAACTGGAGATGAGTTCCTCACTAATCTGTCTATAATTGTGACTAATGATAAAGATATGTGTGAAGTGTTAGGCTCTCTTCATCCCTTTGGGTTTCTGATTACTATGAACAATGGTCCTAGGAATGACTATTGAGAACCACCAGTCTAAATCATGTGGAGAAAGCGCAGCTTACAACATCCACAGCACGGCACTGCTTCTCCTACCTGCTATTTTGCCTATCTTTAAAGTACAGTCTTTAATAATTCTATTTGCTTCTATTACGCTGATTATAACTTGAAAAAATATATATATTCCTTTGTGGCCCTTTTTTCACTATAATTTAAAATGGTAGCACTATTTCATTTTTATAATTATATCAGAATATGAACAACAGTACTGTTAAAATCATTATGTAATAAGAACATTGATTTTGTACAGTATATGTGTAAGATATAAAATTTATATTGCTCTGTAATCTGTCCACATAAGTCTTATGTATTTTTTTTTTTTAATTAAAAATGATTGATTACTAATTTTGTTTTTGTTTACCAAATACATTTATTATGCTAGATATGGAATTGCAATCTACCTGAAAGTCACTCTTCCAAAACCAGTAGCAATCATATGGAATCATTCCATAAAAAAATATATATATATGTAATGCGCCAATATATTCCGCTATACAGTACATGGGTTAAGTACTAGGCGCAAACAGTGTTAACACATTGCAAACAAATAGAGGGCAAACTTACAATCTAATATATATTATTATTAACTTTTTATTTGTATTGTGCCAACATATTCCATAGCGCTGTACAAGGTATAAGAACAAGGACAATACAATATTAACAAGTTCAGAAAATGGAGGGCCCTGTTTTGAGCTTTAATATCTTTGTAGAAAGGTCTTTTTTCCAAAGCACCCTACAAGACATGAAACTCGCAGCTCAGTAGAATGTTTTTCTTACAGAATTACTTATTAAATAGTGCCCAACTGCTAATATCTATTTACATGTGTGTGTGTGCTATAGGGCAATATTAACCCAAACTATATTTCAGCCATGAAATCTTATTTGGGGTCCAAGAGTGTTGATGGAACACAGGGACCTTCTCTACACCAAAGTGTCCATGCTGTGTCAAAAACCTCTCCCAGGACTGAAATACAACCCTTAAGCTCTATGCCAGTACCTCATAATCCCTTTATTTATTGTTTAATCATTCAGTCGTGTCCGACTCTCCATGACCCTATGGAAGGCAGCATGCCAGGTATATTCATTATGTCTCTCGTTGTGCTTATCCATAATGTTTTCTTGGCAAAGATATTGGAGTGGGTTGCCAGTTCCTTCTCCAATGGACTGTGATTTCTCTAACCTCTCTGGTATGACCTGCCCATTTTTGGTGACCCAACATGGTTTAAATCCCAGCTTCTTAAAAGTATTCAAGCCCCTTCACCACGGCAAGGTTGCGATATAGAAGGGGAATCCCTTTATAGGAGACACTTTTTAGGGTTACTGCAAGAAAACACTAGTGTACAATAATTCTGGTTCTTATACTATCTGAGCAAACCTTTATTTAATGAAAATTATTTTCTTAAAACGCAGATCAGATATGTTCTTAGAGTAAGGATACAGCTGGAGACCTGGCGATTGGTCAGATGCTTCCTGTGGTCCCTCATTTTGGTATGTCACATGAATAAAGCTGAAACATATCACAGGGTCTCTCCTAAATCCAGGCCACAAGTACATTTCTGCCTCTTGCATTATGATGTTGGGCTGTGATGCCAACAATTCACTGGCCTCCTATCTGAGCCAAAGTGCAGGATAAAGTCACAAGTAGCCAACTGACTTTATCAGAAGCAGATAGAGTTGAGCGAGTGTCTGCCAGAACTGGCCTATTGAAGCGTTATGGTAAGAGCTTCTCGCAACTGAATAAGACTGCCCCCCCCCCCCTTGCTTTAGATTGTAAGTTTGGGAGTTTTCATTCTTGCAAGGTGCTTTGAGGAAAGCCCTATGCACACTAGATTTTAAGCTCAAAGACAGGTCTCCATTCTTTTCAATTTGTTAATATTGTTTTGCATGGAACTTAACCGATGTACAGCGCTACATACCGTAATATGTTGGCGCGTTACAAATACATGATAATAATACATGTGCAATGTGTCCTAGAAAGCTTCTATTGATGCTGGGAAAGACTGAAGGCTCATGAAGAAGGAGATGGCAGAGGTGGAGATGGCTAGATGAAGCAAAGAACATGAGCTTGGTGTAGCTCATAGGGGCAGTGGCTGTCAGATATGCCTGGCGTGCTGCTGTCCATAGGATCATGGAGAGTTAGACATGACTGAACAACAACAGAAAGCTTATGTTTTTTTTTCCCAACCATGATTAGTCTAATCTATTACATTTCTCTAATGTCAAAGGGAGGTCTGACGATTCTCACAAGTTCTCTTTTGTTGAGTATCACACTTCATAGTTTCTCCTTTTTGTTGTGTTGTTATTATTGACTAGCAAATTGCCCGTCAAAAAATGACGGCAATAAAATTGTAAGTGAGCTAATGCTGTTTGGTGTATGGTAATCAAATAAATAATACATTAATAAAGTAATATACTTTACCTATTTTCAAGTAATATATGCAGGAAGCATTGTGTTGTAGAGCTGATGAATGTGTGCAGTGTAATAGTGTGCGTGGCAAATCCGTTAGCGTAGCTGTGTACTTTCGCATTGTATAATTTATTGTTCTAAAATGGCGGCTAATGTGTGGTATGCAGGTGTGCCTGATTTAGCTTCCTTTGTTTTGTATGTCGTATGACTTCTTTGGAATATTCGTAGCTGTTTTGTGGTGTTCTGCGTGTTTATCGTGGTGTTTTGCGTGTGTAGGGTCCTTTAGCCTCGTTTTAGTTTTGTTCGGCAGCCATTTTTTCTCTCGCTTAGGTGATTTTCGGGTGTCTAAATTTGTACTTAAAATGGAGATGTAACTTCACTTGCAGAGGTCCTGGGTGCCAACGCTGCAGGCATAAGCTTTATGTGTATTTATTGTGTTTGTAATGTTTTTAGGGTTGCGTCCTTGTTTTCGAATCTCGTACATCTTTTTTGGGATATCCGTAGGTGTTTGGTGGTGTTTTGCGTCTTTAGACTGCTGTAGCCTCGTTTTCTTCAGCGACCATTTTTTCTCTCGCTTAGAGGATTTTTGAGTGTCTAAACGCTTTTATTTTAAGTGAAATGGAGGTGTAACTTCAGTTTTCGATGTCCTGGATGCTCTCTCTTCCTGTATGTAAGCATTTTATGTATTGGTTGTGTGTATTTATTGTGTTTTTCATCTTTTGATGTGCGCGGGTTTCGGACGATTATTGCGACATCGTAATGGGTCGTAACATGTCTTGTATTTTACTTTCGTAACTACGTAAATGTTGCGAGATCCGCAGTTGCTGGCAAGGAGCGCCAAAGCTCCTTGCCAGCAACTGCGGCTCTCGCTTTGCGAGGGCCGCAGGCTCGCTATGCGAGCCCCCAAGTGTTAGCTGCAACTCGCATGCTCACAACTACATATGTGATTATTTACAACAATTTGAATAATCCTGTACACTTGGTTAGCTACATAAACCAATATGGAAGACATTAATAGCCCTGCTCAGGTTAACTAGTCGATCCTGTGGAAGTTTAAAAGATCCTCCTGCCCTCATGAGAGAGATAGAGATATATCTAGCTCTATCACATATATAGCGGATTGTTGCCAACGCTGCAGGCACCCGAAAATCACCTAAGCGAGAGAAAAAATGGCCGCCGAATAAAACGAAAACTAGGCTACAGGACCCTAAAGACGCAAAATACCAAACACATACTGATTTTCTGAAATAGACGGACGCGATCCAAGAACAAGGACGCCAAATCAGCCACCGCCGCGTACCACACATTAGGTGCCATTTTACAACATTAACTTACACAAATGCAGAAGTACACAGCTACCCTAACTGATTATCCTTGCACACGCACACTATTTACACTACACACATTACTGACACAGCACTGAAAACACATATTGTATGCTGCAGCAACATGAAAACAGATTGCTAGCTCTTCAGCACAATGCTTCCTGCATATATTACTTCAAAATAGGTAAAGTATTAATTTATTATTTTATTCATTATTTCATTAGCATACAAAAAACCAACACTGCTCATAGCACACAAACAACCAACAGCCTCGCAATGAGCGCTAAAGGCGCTCAGCATGAGACTCGCAATGAGCGCTGAATAAGGTCTCAACCAAACATCATTACCTGCCTTACAATCTTATTGCCGTAATTTTTTGACGGACAAGTCGCTAGTGTATGTATGTATGTATGTATGTATGTATGTATGTATGTATGTATGTATAAATATAAAAATATATAGATAGATTTGTGTGTATTGTGACAAGGATGGCCGTTTGCCACAGGAATCCTTTATGACAAAATAGAGATTTTGAATGCAGAAGACTTGTTTATTAAGAAGGCTCATAAACAAGGATTAGAAATAATGAAAATAAAAATCTACATATACGTTTCTTACTAAACGTGCAGGAACACCCTGACTACACCCGGACAGCTTCTCTGCTCCGGAGAAATTATAGTTCATGAAGAAAACAGTCGCTTATAGTGCCACCTTGTGGCCAGGATACAAATATTCTTCTTCTAGTGGGAGTAGTGCCACCTTGTGGCCAGGACTCAAACAGTCTCTTATTAGAAGTCTTTACTCTGTAGATCGTCGTCTTTAAACTTCATACCATAGGGTGGGGTTCTGGCCCGCCCTACTCTCCAGATACCCCAACCTCCAGGGACCCTTAGCACCCTCTTCTGGTGAAGGCTACAAATCTGTTTAACGACACAGACTTCTCCCTGGGGATATCAGACTCTGCAATGGTACCTTTACATCCAGGATTTCCACAATTAGCCTGCAGCTTTACTTTGTTATCTGTGTGAGCAAACTTTCACACAATCTCCTCTTATAGCAGTCCAACCAGCTGACAGCGTTCTCTTGTTAGCTGCAACTCCCAGACTCCTCACTGGCATAGACCTTGTCTCTTTTTAGGCTAGTCTGCCTGGGAATCCTCCTCAGTCTGTCATTCACTTACTTGGTGCTTTTGTAGCTTCACCTCCTGACTGTGTAGTTGCTCTGACCGCTCTGTTAGTCCAGCGACTTCACAACAGCACACACTTCTTTCTGTCATCCAAAACTGGCAGCCACAGTAAAACAAGATTTCCTCCAGGTTCTTTTTCCAAAGTTCAAACGGTAGATCCACACAGGATCAGCCAGCAAGCTCCTCTCTTGTGGCTTGCTGTGGCTTGCTCTGGCTGCTGGCTGCTGGCTGCTGGCTGCTGGCTGCTGGCTGCTGGCTGCTGGCTGCTGGCTGCTGGCTGCTGGCTGCTGGCTGCGGCACACAACTTAGGCCAGAGCCTAATCAGCCACCCCTTTCCATGTCTGCTTTCCAGGCTTTAAAGAGAAACTGCACCTGCACCAATTAGTAGGTCTTCAGGAGTTAACTCCGTCACTCCTATCAAGAACTCTTTACTCTTCTTTACTTGGCACCATCCTCTAGGGGGCAAACGATCACAGTATATATAGCCCACCATATGTGAAACAATTGCTGTATAGAACTACTCTCTACAACAATCACCACACAAACCAGGCACTCATACCATACTGAGGATCGGCAGTAACCGTGAAACAGTACTGTATGTGGTTAAGTGACCGACCTGGTTTGTGAAAAATCCATCCGTTGCTATGCCTAAAACTGTGAAATACAGTAAGCATATGCTTAAAAGGAGCCATGTTTAAAATGGTTTGGATTGACAGAGTGATGGTGCACTATGTGGCCTCATTTGCATGTCCCGCCCAGTTTTCCCAGACTGCAGTGCATATATTGTATTTCTGAGAAATTTGAGCAGGAAATAAGTTTTTATCAACTTATTTTTAGACATTCAAATAGAATCACTAATGTACTATTCCTTATTTGTACTACTATATATATATATGATAGATATGTGTGTGTGTGTGTATATATATGTGACACTAGCTAGTTTTAAACAGGGTAGTCAGGTTTGTGACATCATCAATTATGACTCCTTGTACAACAGGGTTACTTTGACTTTAATCGTTTTTTTATTACAGAATTGTGTCTTTAATGCAAAACTATCTATTTATGTTTTGAGATGAAATGATTAAAAAAGAAAAGCACATGCACCCTATTCTATTCTACTTTGTAAATAGAGCTACAGAAAATGTTGGGGATTTTATACATAAAAAGTAATAATAGTAATATTTTGAATAAAAAAAAAAAGAAGTACTTACTGCCAAAAAAGACTAATCGCATGTTGGTGAAAGGGTTAAATGATATTATATTCCCATTTTTCAATACACTCTTTTGAGAAACTAACTTGGTAATGTTTTAAGAGAGTAAAAAGAAATGGAATATTGTAGAAAAGCAAGTCACAGCACTTTAAAAATGTAAATTTCATCTAATTAAATATAAGATATAACCTGACAAAGTTTACAAACAATGCACGTTGGTTGGGAGAGGGTTTTTTTTATTTTTATTTTTCATTTTAAGCAGTGTTGCAAATATTGTATATTTTTATATTTATATCTTTTGTTTGTTTAGTCATTCAGTTGTGTCTTTTTTTTTGTATTGTGCAGTTGTTTCTGTCTCTCTGTGACCTTATGGACTGTACACACCAGTCACATCTTTATGTCCCATGGTCGTGTTGATCCACTTGGTTTTCATGGCAGATAAACTGGAGTGGGTTGCCAGTTCCTTCTCCAGTGGACCACAGCATACAGCTGCTATTCCTAGGTGGTCTCCCATCTAAGTACTGACCAGGCCCAACCCTGCTTAACTTCAGGTTGCTGTGACCTCTTGGTTCACTGACTGGAATTGATACCTGATTGCAATGGTGAAAGCACTGAATCCTAACCTCTGGACCACCAGGGAACCCAAATCCCTATAGTTAAAATGGTAATGATTCATAATTTGATATAATTTCCCTTTGTTTGCCTCTGGGGGGCTCCATATTGGCCCCTCAACCTTCTCCACCCTCTTAGAGGATTACACTTTGTGTATTGGGTGGTCTGATTAGGAGCCTGTTTATGCCTAAACTGGAGTTAATGTGGTCATCATTGCCTGGAGATTTTCCTATGGCAACCACCAGTCTATCAGCTGTGACTTGGAGGCAGACATTGAAGAGCACTGTCTAGACACAAACTAGCATCCCTTCCTAAAGCCCTTTATATGTGCTTCAGAGCCTCTTACACTCCCTGGAAGGGGTGGAGACAACACTATGCCTTGCACATCTCTCATTCAACCACCCAAGTCATGAAGTTAAAATGTCAGTTTGTAGATAAAAGAGCATGCTTAAAAAAAATGCTAGAGCATTAAAACACAGTTACTTTATCAGGAAGTGACCATAAAGGACGAGCAAACTATATTCATGAAGCGATTCTATCATAAATTTGATGAACCAGTTTTACATTTGATAATATGGATCTATCACGTTGTGTATGCGCATAAAATCGACAGCACTGACAGCAAGTAGCCACTAGGTGGCGCCATCAGGTTTCAGGGAAAGCCTATAATTATTACCCCCTCTGACGTGGCGCAAGTCGCCGGCCTCGGTCGCCTCTCATATCTCAAGGTCTCTTTTGTCCATGCACCTTATGTGCAATGTGCAGCAGTATTGCGAAAATCGGCAGCGCCATCTAGCGGTTGGCGGTGGCAATGCTGCTGCCAATCTTTTGCCTAGGGGAAGAGGGAAAGGACTGATGAGATATATATTATTTAATCAAAATGCATAAAAAGTAGTACAGTAGTATATATTATTAACTGGGTCATTAAACTCTTAAATATACAAGTGGTCCTTGGAAGAAAATATTTTGGGAACCACCAGATTAATACATTTTGATGGGCAAGCATTTGTGGGGGGAAAGTTCCCAATCATATGCAATCATGCTGCAGTGGGTGCCACCCGTTTTATTTCAGCTGAGCTGCTTCCACAGGTGCAAAGAAGCCTTGGATCTGCAGTGGAAGCTTCCATCTGCAGCTGAGGAAACATGGCAACTTAAAATGCAAGTGCTTTCAGTAATGGAAGTCTCGTCGGTTTATAAGAACGAATCTTGCTGAGAAAGAAGCAGCTAAAAACTGGAAGTGGAAACCTTGTAATTGCATATAAAAGTGAAATATTTAAAGACCAAGGCCCTCATTCAATTGCAATTTTGACAATTGAATAGGGGTCTAAATAGGCACATCACATATATTTTTTAAAGAAGTTTTTAGTTATTAAGCATCTATCCAAAAGCAAGTTTTTCACTAACTAAAAACTTCTTTAAAAAATATATATTATGTGCTTATTTAGAGCCCTATTCAATTGGCAAAATCGCAATTGAATGAGGGCCCAAGCATGTCTATTATCAAGCTTTGTTATTCAAAATACCATATAGTAAAAATAGGTCTAGGTTGATGCTTTAAATATGGATTTGTCAATGCTTTACAGTATATTGAAGGGGTTAAAAGGTGCCCGTCTCCTAAATAATCTGGGGCACTGCCAGTTTTGAACTAGGAATAGCTCCTCATTACAGACCTGTCATATGCTCACTTGGCAGACGAGATGCCCAGCTCTGTTCCTGTGCACTCTGGGTAAACAGGAGAGTAATATTTGCTCAGTGCTACTTTAAATCTTGTTTACTTCCTAAACTATTTAATATATTTATTTATCATAGGTTTATGTCACTATACACTTAATGTGAGATCCCAGTGATATTTTTCAAATACATTCTTTTTCCACAAAAATCAATTTTGTGGAAAAAATGGCTAGTTAAATTAAGAGGTGTTATCTTTTGTTTCAGTAATTAAGATCTGTTTGCAGAGCCAGTTTTACATTCAAAAGGATGGTAATAGAACACTAACTTGTGTCTGTACAATAGATTCCTAAATCACTGTGTTTTATCTGTGTCAGGATGTAGAATAGGAGAAAATAAATGGGTCCCAGTTACATTTTAATAGACACCATGGATGTTACAAGTATGGTATAATATAATATGCATCTTCTTATACAATTTATATAGATCAGGGTGCCTGGAGGGCCACACACATGCCAGGATTTGAGGATATCCCTGCTCTGCACAGGTGAGTCAATCACTTCTCCAGTCATCCTGATTGACTCACCTGTGTACAGAAAGGATATCTTCAAATCCAGGCTTGTGTGTGGCCCTCCAGGTCTGAACTTGCCCACCCTTGACATAAATGGGTGCTTTAACCTAACAATCACTTTTTCTCAACCATCCACCAAGCATAGTCTGATATCTCTTTCTTATGGGTGTTTATCACTAATAATTTAAAACTACTCCTAGACCTAAGTTACTCCTTGGGGCTATAGCACCTTAGTCTTATTAACAGCATATGGCTTTAAACTAAAAACTATAACCAGAACCATGAGATTAATTAGCAATTATGACCTATAATCATTCATAAGAATGAGATACACTGCCTTGCAAAAGTATTCACCCCCTGGACTTTTTACCTATTTTGTTACATTACAGCCTTAAGTTCAATGTTTTGTTAATCTGAATTTTATGCGATGGATCAGAACACAATAGTCTAAATTGGTGAAGTGAAATGAGAAAAATATATACATAAAACTATTTTTTAGAAATAGAAAAATTAAAATTGGCATGTGCGTATGTTTTCACCCCCTTTGTTATGAAGCCCATAAAAAGCTCTGGTGCAACCAATTACCTTCAGAAGTCACATAATTAGTGAAATGATGTCCACCTGTGTGCAATCTAAGTGTCACATGATCTGTCATTACATATACACTCCTTTTTTTAAAGGCCCCAGAGGCTGCAACACCTAAGCAAGAGGCACCACTAATCAAACACTGCCATGAAGACCAAGGAACTGTCCAAACAAGTAAGGGACAATGTTGTTGAGAAGTACAAGTCAGGGTTAGGTTATAAAAAAATATCCAAATCTTTAATGATCCCCAGGAGCACCATGAAATCTATCATAACCAAATGGACAGAACATGGCACAACAGCAAACCTGCCAAGAGACGGCCGCCCACCAAAACTCACGTACCGGGCAAGGAGGGCATTCATCAGAGAGGCAGCACAGAGACCTAAGGTAACCCTGGAGGAGCTGCAGAGATCCACAGCAGACACTGGAGTATCTGTACATAGGACGACAATAAGCCGTACGCTCCATAGAGTTGGGCTTTATGGCAGAGTGGCCAGAAGAAAAACCATTACTTTTAGCAAAAAACAAAATGGCATGTTTTGAGTTTGCGAAAAGGCATGTGGGAGACTCCCAAAATGTATGGAGGAAGCTGCTCTGGTCTGATGAGACTAAAATGTAACTTTTCGTCCATCAAACAAAACGCTATGTCTGGCGCAAACCCAACACATCACATCACCCAAAGTACACACAGTAAAACATGGTGGTGGCAGCATCATGCTGTGGGGATGTTTTTCAGCAGCCTGGACTGGGAAATTGGTCAGAGTTGAGGGAAAGATGGATGGTGCTAAATACAGGGATATTCTTGAGCAAAACCTGTACCACTCTGTGCGTGATTTGATGCTAGGACGGAGGTTCACCTTCCAGCAGGACAATGACCCGAAACACACTGCTAAAGCAACACTTGAGTGGTTTAAGGGGAAACATGTAAATGTGTTGGAATGGCCTAGTCACAGCCCAGACCTCAATCCAATAGAAAATCTGTGGTCAGACTTAAAGCGCAAACCATCCAACTTGAAGGAGCTGGAGCAGTTTTCAAGGGGGAATGGACAAAAATCCCAGTGGTAAGATGTGGCAAGCTCATAGAGACTTATCCAAAGCGACTTGGAGCTGTGATTGCCGCAAATGGTGGCTCTACAAAGTATTGACTTTAGGGGGGTGAATAGTTATGCACATTGACTTTTTTCTGTTATTCTGTCCTATTTGTTGTTTGCTTCACAATAATAATACAAAAAAAAATCATCTTCAAAGTTGTGGGCAAGTTTTGTAAGTTAACTGATGCAAATCCTCAAACAATCCATGTTAATTCCAGGCAACAAAACACAAAAAATGACAAGCGGGGTGAATACTTTTGCAAGGCACTGTAGACACTATGGCCCTCATTCAATTGCAAGTTGGCCAATTGAACAGGGGTCTAAATAAGCACATAACATATTTTTTTAAAGAAGTTTTTAGTTAGTAAACATCTATCCAAAAGGAAGGTTTTCACTAACTAAAAACGTATTAAAAAAAATATGTTATGTGCTTATTTAGAGCCCTATTCAATTGGACAAATCGCAATTGAATGAGGCCCTATGTTTGCTGGTTGTCAAGTAAAAAATGCACATTTCAGTGTGAGTTTACTGCACAAAAAACAAATTTTTCTAAATATTTGGAACCTCTGCTGAGTCACTTACAGTGCCATGCAAAAGTATTCACCCCCTTGACATTTTTCGGGTTTTGTTGCCTCACAACCTGGAATTAACATGGATTGTTTGAGGATTTGCATCATTTAATTTACAGAACATGCCCACAACTTTGAAGATGTTTTTTTTTTATTGTGAAGCAAGCAACAAATAGGACAAAATAACAGAAAAAAACAATGTGCATAACTATTCACCCCCCTAAAGTCAATACTTTGTAGAGCCACCATTTGCGGCAATCACAGCTCCAAGTCACTTTGGATAAGTCTCTATGAGCTTGCCACATCTTACCACTGGGGTTTTCGCCCATTCCTCCTTGCAAAACTGCTCCAGCTCCTTCAAGTTGGATGGTTTGCGCTTGTGAACAGCAATCTTTAAGTCTGACCACAGATTTTCTATTGGATTGAGGTCTGGGCTTTGACTAGGCCATTCCAACATATTTACATGTTTCCCCTTAAACCACTCAAGTGTTGCTTTAGCAGTGTGTTTGGGGTCATTGTCCTAATGGAAGGTGAACCTCCGTCCTAGCCTCAAATCACGCACAGAGTGGTACAGGTTTTGCTCAAGAATATCCCTGTATTTAGCACCATCCATCTTTCCCTCAACTCTGACCAGTTTCCCAGTCCCGGCTGCGGAAAAACATCCCCACAGCATGATGCTGCCACCGCCATGTTTCACTGTGTGTACTTTGGTGATGTGATGTGTTGGGTTTGTTTGATGGACGAAAAGTTACATTTTAGTCTCATCAGACCAGAGCACCTTCCTCCATACATTTTGGGAGTCTCCCACATGCCTTTCCGCAAACTCAAAACATGCCATTTTGTTTTTTGCTAAAAGTAATTGCTTTCTTCTGGCCACTCTGTCATAAAGCCCAACTCTATGGAGCATACGGCTTATTGTCGTCCTATGTACAGTTACTCCAGTCTCTGCTGTGGATCTCTGCAGCTCCTCCAGGGTTACCTTAGGTCTCTGTGCTGCCTCTCTGATTAATGCCCTCCTTGCCCGGTCCGTGAGTTTTGGTGGGCGGCCGTCTCTTGGCAGGTTTGCTGAGTGCGCTGTTCTTTACATTTGGTTATGATAGATTTGATGGTGCTCCTGGGGATCATCAAAGATTTGGATATTTTTTTATAACCTAACCCCTGACTTGTACTTCTCAACGACATTGTCCCTTACTTGTTTGGAGAGTTCCTTGGTCTTCATAGCAGTGTTTGGTTAGTGGTGTCTCTTGCTTAGGTGTTGCAGCCTCTGGGGCCTTTAAAAAAGGGTGTGTATATGTAAGGACAGATCATGTGGCACTTAGATTGCACACAGATGGACATCATTTCACTAATTATGTGACTTCTGAATGTAATTGGTTGCACCAGAGCTTTTTATGGGCTTCATAACAAAAGGAGTGAATACATACGCACATGCCAATTTTCATTTTTCTATTTCTAAAAATAGTTTTATGGATATATTTTTTCTCATTTCACTTCACCAACTTAGACTATTGTGTTCTGATCCATCACATAAAATTCAGATTTACAAAACATTGAACGTAAGGCTGTAATATAACAAAATAGGTAAAAAGTCAAGGGGGTGAATACTTTTGCAAGGCACTGTAGATAGTTACATATAGTTAGCAGATAAACAATACAAATATTATGGTGATAGATTTATTAAAACATGTACAATGTGCTTCAGGCTATGAGGAACCTCTCATTTTCAGATGTTAAAATACATTTATGGCAGGGCTAAACGTAATTAACCAAAATTCATTGGCCAATGTCCTCTCTTTATAAGCACCAAGCTTTATTATCATTACTTGATGTTTGTTTGGTGATTTCATAAAGATTTGATTAATGGATTCACTAATTTTAAATCTCTGTCCATTAAATTCTTTAAAGAACCATTATAATTTGGAGAAAATGTGAACTTTTTGAAGACTATTTGAGTTTAGGTATCCATTTTAAATGTTATGTCATGTGCTGAGCGCTAGATGATGGGGTGGTGCAGGGGCGCAGGAAAGGGGTGGTGCAGGGGCGCAGGAACTGGAGGGGAAGGGAAGGACAAATCGCCCCCAGATGAAATGAATAGGGCACACAAAAAAAATAGCACAAAAAAAAACGTAATCATTTGCTCCTATGATAGCTTTGAAACATCACATATAATAGTTGTCAAACTGCGAATCGTCAAAGCGAGCTCGCAAGAACTGCGTCCCTCGCGAAGCGCAGTTCGGGCCACAAATGCGGACCCTTGCAAAGCAAGGGGCCACAACATTGGCGGAAGGTGGAGGCTCCAACGTCGGCTGCAATATCGGCTGCAATGAGCCAAAGGCTTTGCGAGGGGCCACATTTGCGGAGGTGGAGGCTCTACGGCGCCTCACAAGCGGTTACAAACCCACAGAAGCGGGACTTTGAAAAAAAACTATAACACGCAATGACTAAATACGGACTTACACAAAAAATACAAGTCGCGGGACTTAGAAAAAAAAAATCCGAACTCGCAAAAATACAAACTAAAGGGCCGAACCGCGCACAGCGAAAAACATAAAAAAAACACAAAATACACACACAAATACAAAAAAAACCATTACACACAGCAAGGGGGGACAGCCAGGACGTCTGGGAGTCAGGTTGCACGCAAATTTAAGTCCAATTTACAGAGTTTAGACACTCGAAAATCCCCTAAAAAATGGCCACCGAAAAAAATGAAAACTAAGCTACACGACCCCTAAACCCGCAAAAAACTGCCAGGCACATACAAATTTTACGAGGTACAAAATACACTATTAGCAAGGACGCTAAATCATCCACACCCGCGTACCACATACACATTTTACAACACTAACTTACAGAATGCAGAAGTACCCAGCTACACTAAAGGCTTCCCCTTGCACACGCAGCCTATTTACACTACACACTGCACACATTGCTGACACTTACACCTCAGCTCCACAACACTGCAAACCTACATTATATGCTGCAGGAACATCAAAACAGATTGTTAGCTCTTCAACACATTGCTTGCTGCATATATTAATTACAAATAGGTAAAGTATATTAATTTATGATTTAATTAATTAATTATCATCAAAAAATACATATACAGAAAAGAAAAAAAACACCACAGTATCGCAATAAACGACAAAGGCCTTCACTGCACGCTTCACAAGGAGCGCCAACGGTGCTCATAGGACACAAAGTACGCCAAAAGGAGATCAGCGCAGACCTTACAATGAGCGCAAAAGCGCCTCTGATAACAAAAAATACACCAACCAAGAGGCTTGCAATGAGCGCTGAAGGATCTCAGACGACCAAAACACTTACTGACGGTGGCAAACAGCATTACCTGCCTCACAATTTTATTGCCCCGTCATTTTTGACTACCAAGTCGCTAGTAATATATATGATATACGGTATATCATTTTTAATTATACTGGGTGGGCAGCGGCATTGAGGATTTAAACAAAGACCCCCGGAGCTAGATCCGCCGCTGCTTCCTGTCCTGGGAGTAGTGTTGAATTATTCCCCCTAGATTTTTTTGGGCTCTTACTCCCTCCATGGGGTGGGTGGTGTGTGCTTGTAGTTATCAATGGAGGGGTCGGGGGAGGGAACAGGCAGTCCAGAGCCTTTGATAACTGGATAAGATTGAACTTGATTAATTTAAAATTATTTACAATGAATAATTAAATGCTTCTAAAAGCAGTTTACCTGTTTCCTAAGTTACAGCACCACTGGCGTGTCATTATATTAGGCTGTTTTGAAGAACCTGACTTGATCATGTGCAAAGTGTTTAAACAAAGCTTAAGATAGATAGAGCATTTGTTCTTTAAATATTGAGTTACAGTTTGCTTTAATGACAGTAGACCTTTTCTGTTGAATTAGACACCTGCGACGATCAGGGAGAAATCATTTACTTCTCTATTCAGTTCTGTTGTAAGAACAACACTTAAATAACCACATGACAATCACATATTATAATTGTCAAACTGCGATTCGTCGTCACGCTTTGCGATGAATCGCAGTTTGACAACGATCCGATTGCAAAGGCGATCGGATCGCGCACATGCGCATTGCACAGCGTGAGACGCGCATTTGCAGAGCTTGACGCCTAAGGGGAGGGAACAGACACAGAGGGAGAGGGGGGGAAGAGACACAGAGGGAGAGGGGGGAAAAAGACACAGAGGGACAAGGGGGGAAGAGACACAGAGGTAGAGGGGGGAAAGAGACACAGAGGGAGAGGGGGGGAAGAGACACAGAGGAACAAGGGGGGAAGAGACACAGAGGGAGAGGGGGGAAAGAGACACAGAGGGAGAGGGGGAGAAGTGACACAGAGGCAGAGTGGGGGAAAGAGACACAGGAGGCAAAGAGACACAGGGGAGGGAGAGGAGGGGGAAAGAGACACAAGGGAGGGAGAGGAGGGGGAAAGAGACACAAGGGAGGGAGAGAAGGGGGGAAATGAGACACAAGGGAGGAAGTAGACAGAGGGAGAGACTCGCAGTGAGCTCTAAAAGCACTCATCGTGAGGCCAATAATGTAGAGGGGAAGAGGCTCCCATTGTGTGCCAAACAGAATTGCCAGGCACGGGAGGGCGAGAGGAGTGAAATTACAGGGGGCTGGGGCGGGGGGGGGGGGGGATACAAGGGAGGGAGAGGAGGGGGAAAGGAGACACAAGGGAGGAAGAAGGCAGGGGGAGAGACTCACAAAGATCTCCAAAGGCGCTCATTGCAAGGCCCTCGATGAGGCCAGTAAAGTAGAAGGGGAGAGGCTCCCATTGTGTGGCAAACAGCAGTGCCAGGCTTCACTTTTTATTGCCCTCATTTTTGACGGGCAAGTCGCTAGTAGTACATAATAGAGCAAGTCCCAGTAGGGTAACCCTGCCTCCCAGACTAGAGACATGCTAGTAGTCCAAGATGTAAGCTCCCAGGACACAAGCAGAGTCTGCTAAATGTATGTTTTTCTTTAAAATGTTTTGATACTTTCATAGCTGCTTATGTTTGTTACATTGTTGTTGTGCAGTCGTGTCCGACTCTTGGTGACCAAATAGACACAGAATGCCAGGCACATCTGTCTGTGTTTCTGATTGTGCTTATCCATTTGGTTTTCTTGGCAAATGGGTCCATTTGTGTTCACATTTGGATGTCTAAAAATAAGTTTAAAACAAGTATTTCCTGCTGGAGATGTCAAGAAATAGTTATGGCACTGCACTCTGGGAAACTGGGATGAATAGGCAAATTAGTCCACAAAGCATTCTCACTCTTTAATAATTCAATACCATTATATACATGGCACATTTTAGCATATGCTTGCTGTATAACAGCTTTCATACATAGCATAGGATGGATTTGCCCAAGTTAGGCCACCTACCCAAGGACAGCCACTGTTAAGCCACCTACCCACAGACAGTGACTGTTTCGACCTTATTGGATCTCATACATCACAAAGTTACAATTTTCCAAATTCCAGGGGCTGTTTAAGTACAAACATGTTATCAGCCGCCCACTTTTGATACCCCAAACTCTTATATGGACAAGGCTTGAGCAACCAGCCCTTAGTGAGTGGCCACTGCTGTAAAGCCATGTGGCAGGTGCCTAATATATACAGATATTATCACACAAAGAGCTAGTAACACACAACATTATTGTCCCAATGAAGCCCTGTCTATCTCAGCTGTCACGTTCCTTGTAAGTTTGTGTGTCAGTGCATAAATGCTGGTGTGATCCTCCCTTTTTAATTGGTGGCTGTTTATAGCTCTTAGCTATGAAACTAAACCCAAGCTGCCACCCCAGATCCTCTTCCTGGAGCGGCCGCAGACACGCTGTATGATCGCTTTGGATTTTTTGGAAAGAAGAGGAAGTCTGCAGCCACCATGTGGGGGATCCGAACCAAATCCGTATGTCATGTGTGGGGGTGTGTTTAATATCCCCTTAATAAGAGATGGAATGATATAGCCGTGCAAAACTGTACAAGGACAAAAGAGCAGATTTATGAACAGAGGCTGTTGTGTGTGGCATTCAAGCATGCCGCATAAGGGTTTGATGTTGATATAAATTGATCCTGTAGAGTTAGGGATACAATAAACACATGGATAATAGTAGATTATAAAACGGTATTATGGCTCATTTATACATATCGATTGGTATTGGAGGTTATAAGGGCCCTGCTCTTGTGAGGGCGTATAATGTAATTTGAAATAAGTACAATCAAGCATAGACGCATATAACATAGGCTTTGACTCCAAAACCCTAGGCATGCTTGAATCATTCACATTATATGTCGGCCACTTGCACTGGAAGGCTATTGCACTTTTCTATTACTTTTTCTGTAAAGCACAGTTTAGTTAATCCTCTACCCTCCAGTTTTTAATCATCACATATTCTTAAAATTTTTCTCTTATTTAAAAAAAATAAATCCTACCTTCCTGAACTTTATATATCGCTTTAATAATCCCAAATCCATTTTCTCCTTCAACCTATGCACTTAAGGTCATGAAATCTCTCCTTATATGTTTTGTTATTCAAACCAAAGCCTCATTTAGACCTAAGTACTCATTTCAGTAGTTTAGGATATAAATGCTGAGCTGTTTTCATGTCTTTGTGCAAATGATATCTTTAGTAAAAACCTTTAGAAAGCACAGTATAGGCCTGTCTGGCAGCCCCAGGGTTAATTCCGTAGTTTTGCAATTTGACACCTAATAGTGTTTTTTTTTTTAAAGTTCATGTGGATCTATTTGTGTCAATGGTATCGAGGTCTTATGGTTCTAAATGTATTGGAGCAGATACATTGGGTGTATATCTGCTTAGGACAATGAGACCTAGGCCTAGGGCAGGACATTTTCAGGGGGCAGCAGACTGGCCCATTGCATTTTTTCCCTAACGTGGAATTTGAGACTTTATCTAAATCGAAAAGGGTTATATGCATATATCCTTATATATGAGTGTTTAAGTCAATGGCCAAATGAAAAAGTTCACACTCACCCAAGTGAATTAATGGCAATATGTGTAAAAGGTCATTGTTATTAACAGACTGGGTGACACCACTGTGTATCTGCCATGTATTGTGATGGCTTTTAGTGGTATTTGCTTTATAACACTAACAGATCTTTTGAGTGTGTTATTTATTAAGCTATTATCTTGTGCTGTTTTACAGTATTAAATGTTTTTTGAACCTTCTTTTAAAAAAAAAAAAAAATACAGCCATCTTCATTTGTTTTTAATATTATTTAATTACTTTTAAAACTTTTAAAAATTTCTGCCCAGATTAAATGAATAATGGACAGAAAAAATAGCAAAATAAAACTTAACCATGCAATACCAGATTTAGAGCAGTATGAATTTCCCCTGAAAGCTTTGACCGATAATTTATATTATATATATATATATATATATATATATATATATATATATATATATATATATATATATTTATAGTGCATTGAACCGGGTGCACCAGTGTTAGGTCTGCCCCTGTTTCCTGTCCTGGGAGTAAAGTTGAATTATCCCCCCCAGATTTTTTTTTGGCTCCTACGCCCATGCTAGCATGAATCCTATTATTAGGTGGAAACAGAGTTACTAGTATGTAGATAGACAGGATCATTACATTACATTTGTAAAGATTATTTTTTAATTGTTAATTCATTTTCCGCAATTTCTCTTTAAGGTAAGTCATTAACACTTTCCTGTGTGTTCCTTTAATATGAAAAATATACATTAAATAGTAATGCACAAATCTGTTACAATTTCACTCTGGTTTGTTCAGCGTTTTTACAATGTCTCTGTTCATCTTCACAGAGGGAGTGTATATCCGTGCATGTTGGCCAGGCTGGCGTTCAGATTGGCAATGCTTGTTGGGAGCTCTTCTGTCTGGAACATGGCATCCAGCCTGATGGCACCTTCTTAGACAAGACAGCTCCGGGTAGTGCTGATGACTCCTTTACCACCTTCTTCAGTGAGACTGGTAACGGCAAACATGTGCCACGGGCAGTCATGGTGGACCTGGAGCCCTCTGTAGTAGGTATGTTGGGGCTGTTTGTTTAAACTGTGACAAAAAGAAAGTTAAACATTTTATTTGACCCCTTGGCTTGGTATCAAGAGATCCCGAATTTTTGGATATCTTTTTATATAATTTTCCATCATTATGAAGTTCTGTTACCTTGTTACGCAGGTCTTTTGACAGTTCTTTTCTGCTCCACCATGGCTCAGTATCTAACCTGCACAGTGCATCCACGTGAGAGCTGACAAACTCATTGACTATTTATACACAGACACTAATTGCAATTTAAAAAGCCACAGGTGTGGGAAAAAAAACCTTTAATTGCCATTTTAACCTTTGTGTGTCACCTTGTATGTATGTAACCAGGCCAAACATTCAAGGGTATGTAAACTTTTGATCAGGGGCATTTGGGTGATTTCTGTTATCATTATGATTGAAAAGGGAGCCAAACAACTATGTGATAATAAATGGCTTCATATACAATTTTATTGCATGATCAGTCATATTTTTAAAATGAATGCCAAAATGTCACAATTTCTGCCAGAGTATGCAAACTTTTCAGCACAACTGTACACCCATACAAGATATCTGGAAAAGATTAGCAATATTTATTAAACGGTGCTGTAAACATATAATCACCATAAATAAAATCTGAATGGGCATCCACATGGCACAAAAATATAGGTGACACATTTAATGAATCTGCAATATTAATATACCAGGTGACCTAGGAGAATAGTATATTTGAGCTAATTAATGTGTACAGTTCACAATGAGGCCCATGCATGGTTCTCAGTCTGAATAGATACTGCCTAACTCATGCATATTATATCTACTAGTATAGGAGAATAATCCATATCCCAGGCAAAACAGGGGGAATAGAGGTAAGACATAGAAATGCACAGTTCATGTAATGGTCCTCATAAAGTGATCTCTATTGCTGGAGTAAAACCTATAATCCAATTCAGCAGTCTTCAACCACTCCAAAAGAATAAGACCACAGTCTCCTACCTCTTCCATTACTGCCCAGAAAACATCTTGAATAGTCCACACAGGTTGCAGCAGAGTATCACCATAAAGTGGTGAGTTGCACAGCCTGGTTTCCAAACAGATACATGCTAACAACATCATAAAATTCCTGATGCGTGTACCTGTCTACCATGCAGGCTTTGTTACATCTCCAGTGCAAATTTTTTTCGCAATTTATTTTTAATAAAAAATAAATGAAATCTTTTTTATTCATATTTTTATGACTTGGAAGTTTGGACCCATTGAAGTGACATTGAACTCCAAAGCTATGATGAGAAAATGCACCATTAATAATCCTCTGGCCCTTCACAAAACCTATAACTTATTGTCTCAAGTACTCTGTAGCGGAACCCATCACTGTTTTACCCTGTTTTATGATTATTATGGTTAAAATATGATCCTACAATATGTATGCTGGTTTATGCTCTGCAGAATATTAGCCAGACTTTTGCAGACCTAGGCTAATAGATAATCCTATTACAGAGATTCAAGAGATAAGAAAGTTGTAAAGGATCCTTGCATTTTCCAAAGTGTTTTCATTCTCTGATAAGAACAAAGAAGTGTAATTGAATCAATGTCTGATTGTATCAAAGTTGCCAGGGAGGTGTGACCCCCCTATTGTTCTCTTTATGTGTATTGTGTGTAGCCAAATATGGGCATGTGTATTGCCTGTGGCCAAAGAGATGTATATATATTTCTGCAATAACAAAATAAAGTCAGTATTCATTTGACTCCCAAATTGTGTGTCGTCCAATATGGGAGGTAGGGGATGGTGAAACTGTAGTGCCTCGTGGGTATTTTATCGTATACCAGCGGAGATTTTGGACTGCGTGTTCCTGCTCCGTTACATTTGTTGGCAAGTGGCGGGATTGTTCTCACGGTCAGAAGGACAGCTACAGGAGACACCATTCTGTGGAGTACAAATTGAGGGCAACGCTAGTATCCGTACAGCGCCCCTGGCTACAGCAGGATGGAACCGGCTAGTTTTCAGACAGCGTTCCATCATGAGGAGGAGGAGGCGGCCGCGGACTACAGGGATGCAGACAGAAAGGAACTCATGGTTACAGTACCTCGTATTACCCCACAGAATGAGTTTGGAAGAGAACTCCAAAGCAGACTGGCCTTTTTCCCAGGTACGCTTCCCATGAAAACCTTGGAATGGTTAATGACAGATGTCCACAAATTCATAATGGAAAAGCAGCGGGCACGGGAGCGGTCCATCTTGGGAGCTGCTAACCCACCTCCCACCATTAACCCCCCCCCCAGCACTGCGTCCGGGTGGTGGGAACTACCAAACCCCTGCACGGTACATCAGGTGCCACACGTGTAACCAGCAGGGTCACATGCAGAGAGACTGTCCCAGAAACAGAAACCGCTCCACGTGGAATACTCCAACTAATTCCCCTCCCCAGCGACAGTGTGTACCCCAGGGAGCTGAAGGTGTCGTCCTTCCTCCCCAGCAGCAGTGTGTACCCCAGGGGGCCGAAGGTGTCGTCCTTCCCCCCCAGCGCCAGTGTGTACCCCAGGGAGCCGAAGGTGTTGTCCTTCCTCCCCAGCAGCAGTGTGTTCCCCAGGGAGCCGAAGTTGTCGTCCTTCCTCCCCAGCGGCAGTGTGAACCCCAGGGGGCAGAAGGTGTCGTCCTTTCCCCCCAGCGGCAGTGTGAACCCCAGGGGGCAGAAGGTGTCGTCCTTCCCCCTCAGCGGCAGTGTGAACCCCAGGGGGCAGAAGGTGTCGTCCTTTCCCCCCAGCGGCAGTGTGAACCCCAGGGGGCAGAAGGTGTCGTCCTTCCCCCTCAGCGGCAGTGTGTACCCCAGGGAGCTGAAGGTGTCGTCCTTCCTCCCCAGCGGCAGTGTGTACCCCAGGGAGCTGAAGGTGTCGGCCTTCCCCCCCAGCGGCAGTGTGTACCCCAGGGAGCAGAAGGGGCCGTCCTTCCTCCCCAGCGGCAGTGTGAACCCCAGGGGGCAGAAGGTGTCGTCCTTCCCCCTCAGCGGCAGTGTGAACCCCAGGGGGCAGAAGGTGTTGTCCTTCCCCCCCAGCGGCAGTGTGTACCTCAGGGAGCAGAAGGTGTCGACCTTCCTCCACAGCGGCAGTGGGTACCCCAGGGAGCCGAAGGTGTCGTCCTTCCTCCCCAGCGGCAGTGTGTACCCCAGGGGGCCGAAGGTGTCATCCTTCCCCCCAAGCAGCAGTGTGTACCCCAGGGAGCTGAAGGTGTCGGCCTTCCCCCCCAGCGGCAGTGTGAACCCCAGGGGGCAGAAGGTGTCGTCCTTTCCCCCCAGCGGCAGTGTGTACCCCAGGGAGCTGAAGGTGTCGTCCTTCCTCCCCAGCGGCAGTGTGTACCCCAGGGAGCTGAAGGTGTCGGCCTTCCCCCCCAGCGGCAGTGTGTACCCCAGGGAGCTGAAGGTGTCGTCCTTCCTCCCCAGCGGCAGTGTGTACCCCAGGGAGCTGAAGGTGTCGGCCTTCCCCCACAGCGGCAGTGTGTACCCCAGGGAGCAGAAGAGGCCGTCCTTCCTCCCCAGCAGCAGTGTGAACCCCAGGGGGCAGAAGGTGTCGTCCTTTCCCCCCAGCGGCAGTGTGAACCCCAGGGGGCAGAAGGTGTCGTCCTTCCCCCTCAGCGGCAGTGTGAACCCCAGGGGGCAGAAGGTGTCGTCCTTCCCCCCCAGCGGCAGTGTGTACCCCAGGGAGCAGAAGGTGTCGTCCTTCCCCCCCAGCAGCAGTGTGAAACACAGGGGGCAGAAGGTGTCATCCTTCCCCCCCAGGGACAGTTTACCCTAACCAGGGGAGACACCAATCTCCCAGACGGCGCAGATGGGACCATGGTCTCTGCGCCCACAGCTTGTCCAGATCCCCAACTACCGTCGCTGGGACAACCGGAGGAGGGGGTAAGTACAAATTCCCCTCCCCAGCTAACTTCTAATGTGGCCCCAGGGTTAACAGAGGAAATGTTAACCCCCACTGACCCCCACGTTTCCCTGGCTACTGAGCCGGAATATGTCCCAAGTACCCCAGCAGAAGAGCTGACAGCGGGGCAGAGTGCAGTCGGCCTCTGCCCTCCCTTTGTCCCTTGTACAGAGCAGGAGGTCCTGCAGGTTATACCAGCAGAAGAGCTGGCATCAGGGCAGAGTGCCGCTGGCCTCTGCCCCTCAAGTCCCCTCAGCGTGTTGCACCATCACCCCAGCAAAATATCCAGGTGCCTGGTTAGACTTCCCCCCAAAGGGGAGATGTGTGACGAAGTGCCCTTCGCCACTTTGGTTTGGAGAGGACTGTTTGCCAGCCTCCTGCCCTGCGACTATGGCCCTGGTACATATTGCCCTTTGGAACCAGTGTTCGGCCATACCAGAGTGTATGTCACTCATTCTGGCCCTTTACATACAGGGGGGTCATTCGGTACTTGCCCTGTGTGAGCCATGATACCACAGATAACTGTGCCATGAAGCCCATTCGTATAATGAAAGACTATGGGAAAGACTTTAGCTACATGGCAATTGAACTGTGTGAAGAGGATCTGAGCGCTATTCGGTAGTTTTGTGCGCTCAGATCCCAGCTATCTGGGGATATGTGAAATGTGAGTAAAGGTGAATTGCAGTAATGCTGATGGGTTGTCAAACTAGAGAATTGACCAACAAATACTTTTGTCCGGACATCCCCAGGCCGATCCGTTGCGATCAGACCGTGTATGCCGGCTTATGGTCACGGGGGAGGTGTGTAGCGGAACCCATCACTGTTTTACCCTGTTTTATGATTATTATGGTTAAAATATGATCCTACAATATGTGTGCTGGTTTATGCTCTGCAGAATATTAGCCAGACTTTTGCAGACCTAGGCTAATAGATAATTCTATTACAGAGATTCAAGAGATAAGAAAGTTGTAAAGGATCCTTGCATTTTCCAAAGTGTTTTCATTCTCTGATAAGAACAAAGAAGTGTAATTGAATCAATGTCTGATTGTATCAAAGTTGCCAGGGAGGTGTGACCCCCCTATTGTTCTCTTTATGTGTATTGTGTGTAGCCAAATATGGGCATGTGTATTGCCTGTGGCCAAAGAGATGTATATATATTTCTGCAATAACAAAATAAAGTCAGTATTCATTTGACTCCCAAATTGTGTGTCGTCCAATATGGGAGGTCGGGGATGGTGAAACTGTAGTGCCTCGTGGGTATTTTATCGTATACCAGCGGAGATTTTGGACTGCGTGTTCCTGCTCCGTTACATACTCTATTTGGTTTCCTTTAGTATGTAAGATTCTGAGCTGTGAAAATGAGGTTATCCAGTGTTTTGGATAAAAGTGCCATAAATCATAGATTGTTTTCCCAGGGCAGGGCCCCCTATTCCGCTTGTAACTGTAGGTTTACATTTGTCATTAACACTTCAACCAATGTCATTATAAGTATTAAAACTATATTCTCATAAACCCTCTTAGTCAAAAGCACATTGTATAGAAATGTGAAATAAATAAAGAACCTTAAATTAATGTAAACCAAAAATGATTTCTATGGGTTCATACAGCTCATCATGAGTAAATAATTTTCCAATGCCTACTTTAAAAGTTGTTTTTCCTCAGGTAACTAAATTCCTGCTATTTTTACATTAAAATAATAATTTCAAAAATCCATACTAATGGATACTGTTTTTTTGTGACCTGATATATGCATAAGTGCATGTTTGAGAAGGATGACCAACAGTTGTATCCATTTGGCACTCTGAAGTATCATATAATCTGGACATTTAGTCTTAATTTTATCTTCGTTGGCCTACTTTGGCCTACATATCCATGTACGCATGGGCAATTTTAACAATATTGCAATCTGTGGTGGTAAAATCTCTCAATTTAATCTTTAGTATAATTATCTGACTCATGTGTAATACTTCCATTGCAATTGTTATGGTTTGTAAGTAACTGTGACTCATACTTTTTCCTTAGATGAAATACGCAGTGGTCCATACCGTCAGCTTTTCCACCCAGAACAGCTAATTACAGGCAAAGAAGATGCAGCCAACAACTATGCCCGTGGGCACTACACCATTGGCAAGGAAAGCATTGACCTAGTGCTTGATCGTATTCGTAAGCTGGTAAGACTCCATAGACTAATGTCCCTCTATAACCTCTGAGCTATGATATGATTCAGTATTTCCCAAACCTGTCCTAAGGCTACGTTCTGAGGATTTCCTTGCCTCATGGCAGGTGTGCTAATTAGTGCGTACGTCTTTCTGAGACACTTGTACTTCAGTCACGATATCCTTCAAACCTGACCTACTGGTGGCAAACTGGTTTATATAATGTAATCATATATTTAAACATCCAGCTTGATACAATGGCCCAGCATGTACTGAGAGAGTTGCCAAACATCTTGAAAAACACAATATAGAAAAGACTTGTGTAGGGAAGTTGGTTGCTGCTTTTTGCATGCAAAAAGAGTGTATTTTTCATGGGACTCTTGGTTTTGTGATGATTCTTCCACAACATAAAGCCCAATGGGACCTTTTCTTCACTTCAGAGGCTACTATATTTTGTGCTTCTGCATCAATGAATTTGTAGAGGTGGTGTTGTGAAAAGTTATCTGGGCTATATCTCCACATACTGTAGGCCTCCTATCATCAGACAGTACTTCTGACCAATGCCTCTTGCCAGTTTCCCATACCCAGTTCTGTCTCTGGACACTCAAGGAGTTCTCACAGCTTAAAAGCGGTTACCTTTCCCTGAGAGAGATAAAGACAACAGAGAGAAGGAGTAAAAATAAAAGATATGGGAGTATATAGTAATGGATTAACAAAGGTGAAATAGAGGTAGCAGAGATAAACACTGAATTATGAGAAAGAGATATGTTGGAGAAAAAAAAGTGATGTTTCTATACCATGACCAATGTCCTATATCATCATCATTAGTCATACAGCTAACTAAACAGATAGAATAAGAAAACGAGAGATTGCTGGGAACACATGAGTCATTATTTCCTGATACTCAGGATATGGCACAAAAGTTATCAGCAGTCTTATTTCTGGTCAGCAGTGCCTCTTTAAGAATGTGAATATTTAAGTAATTCATACGAAATTGACCAAAATGGTGCATGATCTGAAAAACAAAGTCTTCATGACCATAATATTGTAAGTTGGGTGTGAGGAGATATGATGGATTTATTAGTAGCCCACACATGTAAATAGTTTAATAAAGTGTAAGCGAAAAGCATTTTTTTCAATAAGGGAAGAATATTAAATTAAGATATTCTGATTTAAGGTGGAGAGTGGGAGATTCAATGGTAATTTCTAAATGTAGTTATTTAAAAATAGATACAAAAATATCTGTTCAACAGATGTGGTAGAGGTAAACATATAACTACTGTGTATACAAGTATGTGGATTCAAGAATGAACACGATATACTATCCTGAGAAATAAATAAGCTGATTCGTACCGTCATGTAAATTCTGTTCATGTTTTCGAGATTGTGCCCTGTAATTTTTAGTTTTTAATGGATATATTAGCTGATGCTGTATTTTTCTTTAGTACTATTTGAGAAGGAATTTTATTTTATAAATTTGTTCTTCATATCTGCTAGGATTATTATGTGAAATGGGAAATAAAAATCACTTTTATTACTATTAGCATTTTATAACAAATCATTTTCAGAAACAAGGAAAATAGTCAAGCTTGTGGAACATACATTGTAACATTAAATATTGTATGATTGTTCAGTTGGGACATAAAAAGTCAGTCTAGTTAAAAATTATCCATTATAGTTATAAACACATTCAATAAACATTAAGGGCCTCATTCTATTATCGGCCGCTGCGGGCCGCAAGGACCGGCCGCAAGCTTTCCGGCTATTCTATTCCCCTCCGGCCAGGGGTTCCGGCAGGCTTGCGGCCGGCGCCTTGTTATCTCTTGCGGCCGATCGCGCCGGAGGAAAGCCTTTGATCTAAAACGGGCGCAAGGAAATCGGCCGTAAGAAAAGCCTGGTTGCGATTCTATTGCTCCGGGAACCCTGTCTGCAAGGCTAAAACCGAGCCGCAGCTTACTTGCAGCAAACAGGTCCCGCTAGCACCAATTAAGCACATAAAATAGCTCAAATAAAGCCATCCTGCACTTTGAGGAGACTATAAAGTGATATTCGGTGTTAGCAAAAATAGCACATAATTACCCTATACTCAAATCCGTAAAATATATTTTTTTAATATACGTAAAATATACATGTAAAAAGTCCATAGGGCTTGGAGCACCTCAGACACGCCCACGCCGCAGCCGGAAAATAAACAGTTAATTTGAACCCGGATTTGGGCTGATGTGCAAGCTTGAGAGGGGGTTACTTTTAATCCTCATGTCCCCCAATATGATCCCTAGCATTTACAGAGCTGTACAGTGCAGGCTTGAATTTATTTTTGCGTTTTTAGATTTCAGAGCTTACGGCCGGTTTCAAGATATGCGGCCGGCCGTAAGAGGAGATCCTTGCGGGGCCGTATAATAGAATCGCGAGTTAACTGAACCCCCAAGGAATCGCAGCCTTACGGCCGATTTACGGCCGCTAATAGAATGAGGCCCTAAGGGTGTTAGATTTCTGACCAATGTATATTGCTTAGTACAACTGGTGCTTTGAACAAAGAAACGTACAGTTTTTACATAAAGCAATAGTGCCCATTCAATAAAACACTGACACGAGGTCAATGTTAAGTTGATATTAACCATGTTTTCCTTTTTCTAGAGTGATGCATGCTCCGGTCTGCAGGGCTTTCTAATCTTTCACAGCTTTGGTGGAGGAACGGGCTCAGGATTCACCTCTCTGCTCATGGAACGTCTTTCCTTAGATTATGGCAAAAAGTCCAAGTTGGAGTTTGCTATCTATCCAGCTCCACAGATCTCTACAGCTGTGGTAGAACCATACAACTCCATCCTGACCACCCACACCACTCTGGAGCACTCAGACTGTGCATTCATGGTGGACAATGAAGCAATATATGACATCTGTCGTAGAAACCTTGATATTGAGCGTCCAACCTATGTGGACCTCAATCGTCTCATCAGCCAGATAGTCTCTTCCATCACTGCCTCACTGCGTTTTGATGGGGCCCTCAACGTGGACCTTACTGAGTTCCAGACCAACCTTGTGCCATACCCACGTATCCACTTTCCCCTTGTTACTTATGCACCCATCATCTCAGCAGAGAAGGCATACCATGAGCAGCTGTCTGTGGCGGAAATCACCAGTGCCTGCTTCGAGCCATCCAACCAGATGGTAAAGTGTGATCCTCGCCATGGCAAATACATGGCCTGCTGCATGCTGTACCGGGGAGATGTGGTACCCAAGGATGTCAATGTGGCCATTGCCACCATAAAGACAAAGAGAAGTATCCAGTTTGTGGATTGGTGTCCCACAGGGTTCAAGGTGAGAATCTGAAATTTACAAATACATGATTAAGAAACAATACTGAAGTAGACTTATCTGCTGGTCTTTCTTCATTACCGGAAATAGTCAAATGTTTAAGCTTCTGTACAGTTTATGACAGGTTTATATAATGCTTTACAATTAACAGCAACAATCCAGTATACACCCCTACCATTTACATTTAAAGTACCTCAGTAATACCACAGGAGCTAAATGTATAACTAGGCATTGATCATTAATGTACCATGAAAAAATATGAACATCTGAGCCCAAGAGCATAACATGTGATTAGCTATTTTTTTATTAGGAAATAATACATTTCAAGCAATAAGCCTCTGCTCATTGCTGGATGCATCCGTTTTACTCTGGTGAGGGTTGCGTTAAATTGATATTCAATAAATAAAAAAAACAACAACAATATTTAATATTAAAATTACTTTCTGATTCAGAAGGAAATGATAAGTTGTCAGGCACAGCTTGTGTTCAAGATGTTTCGCCTGGAAACAAGCTTTTTCTGTGGGGGCATCCTATGCATGATTGTTTGACCTCTATCAGCCTGATCTTAAGACACTGTAGACATGTCTCCCAGCCAACCCTCCCCTTCCTGCTTTGAGGACATTGTCAGTGTGAGGACAATCAGCTCAACCAGTTTTATACTGAGCTTTGGAAATCAATTTTATATTGAAAATTGCTATTATAAATCATTTAATATGATCATATTGTCGAATAATAAATAATAAAAACTAGCTCCTCTTGTTAATGCATTACAATGGTCATTTAAAGGGCCACTGCACTGTCAAAATATATATATATATATATATATATATATATATATATATATATATATATATGTTATTAAACAATGGCTCTGGACTTGCTCCCTAATTCCCCACCTTTCCCTCCTCTGATAACTAAAAACACACCACTAGAATCCAGCTCTTCAAAAATTCATTTTTTGCAAAAAAAATGTTTTATGTACATGGCTTACGCAGTTGCTAATATTGTTAGTTTGGTATGTAGGGCCCTATTCTATTGCCCAATTCGTACAATTATACACATTTAAAACTGCTCTTAAAATTGCCACAGATTAAATTAGCTACTTGCAATCCGATTACGAGTTGCCCGCCCACAATCACTGCAGGCCAGTCAAACCTGCAAAAACAGCCTTAGAACTCCATTGGTTTTAGCACAACTTGAATATTATGAGCTCTAATTAAAGTTACACACAATCGCTATTCGTAGTGCTAGATCGCAAATAAAGTCTGACCTGCAAATGACAAAAGTATCTTTAGTCAAAAATATTACGAGTACTAAATAAGACTCACAAGGGCTTTTTCAAACACTTATTAGAGCTGGAGCAGCAATTACACACACAATACTGTACTTTAAAAGCACAGGAAGGCATGGAAAGATATTAGAATTAATTAAAGTCTGAAAACCCACAAATATGCAATTAAGAAATATTATTTTTAAAAGTTATTTCTGAGTAATATCGATCCCAGGACTTAAGGGGTTAATACATATCACGAAAACCACATGCTCTAGAAAAGATGATCTAATGCATTTTATAGATTGCTAGATTGTGAGTTCGATCTGCAAATATTACTTTTTGGCACTAATTAATTTGTAGCCTCCTATTGCAGATTACGTGTATCTTCCATGTTTTACTGAAACCATGATGACGGTCTCATTTACTATTGGCTGTAAATTATTGTATGTACACTACAGGGGTCCTTTAAAGGAATGGGAGCACTAGCTTGGCAGATTTGACATAAATCTGTGCATTGTTTGCTCCTTGATATGTCTAACAATATCAACAAAATATTATTGCATTACAGAAGAAGTTCTATGCAATGTATTTTTCCTCCCACCAAGCTCAGGTAGACATGGGAACATTCTCTATATATCCTCCTAGGCTTTGTTTTTGATTTTACATTGATGATGAAATAAGCCCTCAAACAAATATGTATTATATATATATATATATTTATATTTACCACTTTGAAATATATTAGGTTGCTAATTTACATCGTGGATCGGAAATAAACATATGTGCGAGATTGTTTGTGTATGTATAAAATAACTGTCTGTTCTATTTTAAATATATATTTAAATACATATATACTTCTATCACTCTTCTGCCCACCATAAGCTAAATGATTGTTGTGGTAAAAAGCCTCCCCACAAAATCACAAAGTAGGACCCAGACCCACCCTGATGAGATCCGTTTTAAGATCAAAATTGGGACTGTTTGTGGGTAGGTCTCCTGGTAATACAGTGAGCATATCCCTAAAAGGAGCCATCTATAAAATGTTTTTGGGATTTAAGAGTGAAAATGCATTGTGGGCTCATTTGAATGTCCCCGCCCAGTTTCCTAGAGTGCAGTGCAATAACTGTATTTCTGGGAATCCTGAGCAGGACATACATTGTTAACTTATTTTTAGACATTCAAATGGGAACACGAATGTACTATTTATTTTCTTTACTACTGTACTCTGTATGGTGGAGGGCATCTACTACTCATTTGCCAACCATAAGCTAAATGAGGTTTAGAAATATACACAGCTTGTGTAGGGTTAGGGAAGACTTTGTACATCTTAAGCCTATTGCCAGAAAATCCCGTGTGTATCAATCCATGTAAGATGACCTCATGTTTGAATAGGGTCACATCCCCAGATATTTTATGCAATTTAATATCTCTAGATAGATTACCATGGCAGTTATGAGTTAATTTAGGTACTGTGGGGGTCCTTTAAGGAACTGCCTTTCTTGTTATCCTAAGTCTTGTTGCAGGTGTACTAAGCATTAAGTAAATGTAACATTACTAAAAAAATTCACTTGCAGTTGAAATTTGGTATTTTTGCGAGTTACAAGTCTCAAATTGAATGATGCTCCTAGTTGGCCATTCTGAGGACCCATAAATAAGCGGATCAGGAGAATGCTGTTTTTGAGAGGAAGCTGATTATTTTGCTGCGAGGAAGAGTGCTTGGTGGTGGGCAGGCAGTGAGAGGCAGAGCTAGTATAATGAACTGATGAGAGCTCCTGCATTTGATCACTGAGGTGCTAGGTGGTGAAGACACATTGACCTTAACCCTGAGCTCCCATGCCCTTTTGTTTTACTATAGTGTAGCACATTGCACTTCATGTCCATCTCCTCCTCCCCAACAAAAGAAATGGTCATGGCACCTGGCTATAAATGGCTGGGGCTATGTGAGATCGCTACCTTGTCGTAGTGAAGGGGCTTGTGTACTTCAATGAATCTATGAGCTATACCATGTAGGGTCAGCCAAGATGGGCAGGTCAGGACAGAGAGGTCAGACAAATTGTGGTCCACTGGAGAAGAAACTGGCAATCCACTTCAGTAACTTTGCTAAGAAAACTTTATGGACAGGCACAACCAGAGACATAAAGATATGGCAGCATAAGATGAGCCCCTCAGGTCAGAAGGTGCCTACCGCTTTACTGAGGAAGAGCAGAGGGCAAGCACAAGTAACACCAGATCTAATTAAGTGGTTGGGCCAAAGCCGAAAGGACACCCAGCTGCGGATGTGTCAGGAGGGGAAAGGAAAGTCTGATGCTGCAAAGATCAATTCAGAATAGGAACCTGGAATGTTAGAACTATGAACCAAGGCAACATCTTACTTAAGGTTGGTGAAAACCGATCTTGACTGAATCAAATCTATACGGTTCTAATCTAGAGATCTTAATCTACCGGAGATCTTTTCTATGTAACACATTGAATAATATCTGGATGGTATACACAATAAACTGTATTATTGCTGATTTTGTAAAAGATCCAGCAGCTCATCTCTCAAATAAGGATATAACATGCATTTTATGTGGGAGACTGTGAAAAATTAATACAACCTACTTCTGCATTGTGAGAATTGCTTTATAAGTCTAGAAATACACAATTACTTTGAAACAGAAACTGTTTTCATCAGTCAGAATTAATCTCCTTGTTTACGTCTTTGTGTACTCTTTACTGCCATCAAGCAGCCAACTGTATGTATAACATCTTCAGAAATACCTAATTGAAGACTACTTAAAGCAAATGAAAAAAAACATGGCGGGTGCCTTTAAGAGACGTTCTTCCCAACACCTCGCTATTCCAGATAAACAATTACCAAAAAGTGTAACAGAGATTTCCACACCCTGTACTAAAGCAGGTATTCAAGACTTGAAAGAATTAATCTCCTCTTTCAGATTAGAAATTGCAGCTGAGATACAAAGAATCCCTGAGGAACTAAAAGCAGAAATAAAAGCATTAAATGCTAAAGTTTTTGAATTAGAGGTGAAATATGACAACCTTCTTAAGTCATACATACAAATGGAAAATTATCTGCTTATACTTAAAGATGAACAAAAACAAGTGAAAATCATTCAAGAGGATCAAGAGAATAGATCTCGGATGCTGAATATTCAAATTCATAATTTATCAGAGTCAGTACAAGATCTACCTCTATACATGAAAGATTTATGTGCCAAGCTCTTACCTGATCTAAGTAAAGAAGAACTTAGAATTGACAGGATTCATAGAGTTCTAAGACCACCGCAATCCTCCAATGAGAAACCAAGAGATGTGATCGTCAGATTCCATTATTTTTCTACAAATGTCTTATTCATGAAAACAGGTAGATATGGTGTTCCTGGAATTGAAGGTGGTTAACCTGCTATCTTCTCGGACTTGTCACCCATTACCTTATACAAAAGGAAACTCCTGAAACCCTTTTTGGGGTGATTACAAAGCATGGATACAAGTATACTTGGGGTTTTCCTTTTAGACTGATTATATCAAAAGAAGGGAGACATCACACAATTCACACTCCTGAGGAAGGTGACAATGCTCCATTTGTGGAACTTACCAACACCAAACAACTTGGGACAAAATTAAAATTCCCTAATACAAAGCGGACCAAGAAGAAGAAATATCCACACAATTATCAAAATAGAGTGTGCATAAAAAGTCATGGACTCTTATGGTGATAAGCTGAACCATGTGCCTCCTCTGTAAAACTGTTGAAAACATTCTGTTTTATTTTTCTCCCCCCCCCCCTGAATATTTTCTAAGCGCTAATTGCTCCATACGCTAATCAGGTGAACTGCCTCTGTATTCAATTTTAGGGAAAACCATCAGACCAAGCAGATACAAAATAAATAATATCCCTTGTGAATATGCAGTGGAAGTAAATAATAGATATAAGGAACTAGACATGGAAGATAGAATGCCTGAAGAACTTTGGACCAGAGTTTGCATCATAATCCAAGAAACAGCAACAAAGAATATCCCTAAAAGAAAGAAAAGTAAGTCAAACTAGCTGTCTGATGAGGCTTTAAAAGTAGCCCAGGAAAGAAGGAAAGGAAAAGGTAGTGGAGAACAGAAAAGATTTGTCCAACTGAATGCAGAATTCCAGAGGTTAGCAAGAAGAGACAAGGAGACATTCTACAATGAGCGATGTAAAGAGATTGAAGAAGATAACCAAATGGGTAAATCAAGAGATCTCTTCAAGAAAATTGGGAACCTAAAAGGCAACTTTCATGCAAAACTGGGTGTGATAAAAGACAAAAATGGTAGGGACTTAACAGAAGAAGATCAGATAAAGAATAAGTGGCAGGAATACACTGAAGATCTATACAGGAAGGAGCTTAACAGCAGTGATGACCTCAATAATTTGTCCAATGAGTTGGAGCCAGACATCTTGGAGAGTGAAGTGAGATGGGCCCTAGGATGTCTTGCTGATAATAAGGCTGCAGGAGGTGATTGAATCCCAATTGAACTATTCAAAATTCTACAGGATGATGCTGTAAAAGTGTTACTTGCCTTATGCCATCACATTTGGAAAACTCAACAATGGCCAATAGACTGGAAAAGGTCAGTCTACATTCAAAACCCAAAAAAGGCATTGCCAAAGAGTGCTCCAATTATCAAACAATTGCACTAATTTCACATGCCAGCAAGGTAATGCCTAAGATTCTACAAGCTTGACTCCAACAATACATGGACCAGGAACTACCAGCTGTGCAAGCCGGTTACCCAGAGGAAAAGGCACAAGCGATCAAATTGCCAATATCCGCTGGATAATAGAGAAAGCAAGAGAGTTCCAAAAAAACATTTACTTCTGCTTCATAGACTTTTCTAAGCCTTTGATTGTGTGGATCATGACAAAATGTGGGATGTTCTTAAAGAGATAGGAGTACCAGATGATCTCATCCTCCTCTAAAAAAACTGTATGTCGACCAAGAAGCCATGGTCATAATCGAACACGGGACAACAGAATGGTTCAAGATTGGAAAAGGAGTGCAACAAGGTTGTATATTGTCACCTTATTTATTCAACATATATGCAGAATACATCATGGGTAAGGCCGGACTGGATGAATCCAAAGCCGGAATCAATATTGCTGGGAGAAATATCAACAACCTCAGATACACTGATGATACTATTCTGATGGCTAAAAGTGAGGAGGAACTAAGGACTTATTGATGAGGGTAAAAGAAGAGAGTGCAAAAGTTGGCCTGCTGCTCAACGTAAAAAAAGACAAGATCAACAGCAATCTCACTTCCTGGCAAAAAGAAGTGGAGGCAGTGATGTTGACTGTAGTCATGAAATTAAAAGACGTTTGCTTCTGGGGAGGAAAGCTATGGCAATCTTGAGCAAGCATGTAAAAAATAAAGATATTGAACTATCAACAAAGGTCTGCATAGTTTGCACTATGGTATTCCCAGTAGTAACATAAGGATGTGAGAGCTGGACCATATAGAAATCTGAGCGCTGTAGAATTGACACCTTTGCATTGTGTTGTTGGAGAAGACTGCTTAGAGTCCCTTGGACTGCAAGAAGATCCAATAAATCAATACTTCAGGAAATCAAGACAAACTGTTCACTAGAAGGTATTTCTCAAATATTTTGGCCATATTATGAAACAGCAGGATTCCCTAGAAAAGACTCAGATGCTGGGAAAGATTGAAGGAACAAGAAGAAGAGGACGACAGAGGTGCAGATGGATAGATGAGGTCACTGAAGCAATGAACATGAACTTGATGGAGCTCAGAGGGGCAGTGACTGAGAGATGCACCTTGCGTGCTGTGGTCCATAGAGTCACGGAGAGTTGGACGCGACTGAATGACTGAACAACAACAATGTGTGAAACATAAAGAAACCTGAATTTTGAATGCATTCTTATGCAAATGAAGTTATAAATCCGCCCATTTTTGCAACCAACAATATACTGTGCAATATGGCATATTTATAGTATTTAAGTGGCAGATATAAATCACATATATAGTTGTGAGCGTACGAGTTGTTGCTAACGCTGCAGGCTCGCATAGCGAGCCCGCAGGCCCTCGCGAAGTGAGGGCCGCGACTCGCGTAGCGAGCTGCGGCCCTCGCGTAGCGAGGGCCGCGACTCGCGCAGCGAGCCGAGGCCCTTGCAAAGCGAGGGCACTGCCCGAGGGTCTCAGTTGCTGGCATGGAGCGCCGTAGGCGCTCCATGCCAGCACCTGAGGACCTCGCAAAGCGAGGGCCGCAGTTGCTGGCATGGAGCGCCGAAGGCGCTCCATGCCAGCAACTGCGACCCTCGCAAACTTCACGTCGCAACCCAAACAGTACGACACACACATTACGACACTCGCAAACAACATACGACACACGTTCACACACATTACGGACTCGCAACACTCAGACGCAACTCGCGAACATTACAAAATGTAAAACACAATACATACACACACCACATACATAAAAAACTTACCTACACCAAGAGGGAGCACCCAGCACCTCAAAAATACAACTTACACCTCGATTTTACTCCAAATAAAACAGTTTAGAGACTAAAAAAAAATCGAAGCGAGAGAAAAAATGGCCGCCGAACAAAACGAAAACGAGGTTACAGCACTCTAAACTCGCAAAACACCACAAGAAACTCGCAAAACACCACAAAACACCTACGGATATTCCGATACAAACGTATACCACACATTACTCGCCATTTTAGGCCAATGCGGAAGTACACGACAACGGTTTGGGCTCGGGCACGCACAGTGTTACACTGCACACATTCAGCACGCTTACACAGCAGATCCACACCACTAATGCTGCAGCAACATCAAAACACATTCACAGCTCTTCCACACAATGCTTTAAAATAGGTAAAGTATATTCATTTATTAATGTATTATATATTTCATTATTACACACTAAACAGCATTAGCTACCTTACAATTTCATTGCCGTCATTTTTTGACGGGCAATTCGCTAGTGCATAATATTTTCAAACTGACTGTTTTACAAACAAAATATGATCCTGGATATAATTAACAAAAATGCATTGCTGACCTTTCCAACAGTAAAGCGGTATATTTGGTAATTTTTAGGATATTTTGGACATTGCCCTCTGTCACAGCAGTTCATATTTTATACATAGTGAATGATTATGTTACTATTGCTGTACATATGTTACTAGTCAAATATGGGGTTCAGGAGAGGACTAATATCAGAGAAGTATCTACCTGGGTTCTGTTGGAGAAAAAGCCTTTCTACAATCAATGCCATTTCTTAGTAGCTTGTAGTAGTTCACTTAGATACATGTTTCTACCATGCATTTAAAGGAGCATGTTTTAAACATTATAATAGTAAATTTTTTAATGAAAAAAATATTTGGTAAAACTTGTTTAAACTTATTGGAAACTACTCTAGATCCCATTGGTAGGCACTTATGAGTCAAACAGTTCATCTAAAGGCCTACCCAGCTCCCTTGGCCTCACCAGATCTTCCCTGCCTGCATGTCTTCTAGTAGTGCAGGGAATCCCAAGTGACATCACACAAGTGTCTTCACTCAAAACATACGCAGGATCCGGTAACTAGTGAGGCCAAGGGAGCGGAGGAAGGGGGCAGGGTGAGAGGGGCCGTTAGGCATGGAAACATACCTTCCCCTTTGAAAAAGATGCTGTTAGCCGTGGAAACGTACGTAAGGGTAGCTGGCGTAGCATGTGATGTCACACGCCAGTGTCCAAAGAGGCGAGTGAGACCTAGAACTTTGAATGAGGCAAATCGGAGGTTCCGAGATTTGGGGTAGCTAAATCAATTCATTTTCCACCCTAGTTTTACTGTGCGAAGCAGAAATCTAAAGACCAAAGAAATGATATAACACTCTATGCACTAGAATTTAGAGAAACTATTGGGGTTGATATACCGGGCTGTAAAATTAAGTAAAAAGGATCCGCTGCACAATACAAGGCTGGCAATGCTGTTTGCCATACAATGTGAGGCTTTTGCTCCTCTGATCACCTGCGTTAGTTTTATTTTCAAAGTCCCGGGTGCCTGGCATTGTTCGTGTAAGTGTTACTGATTTCGCCGTCGTGTATTTTCTAAGTTCTGTGTGCCTGGCGTTGCAGAGTCTCGTTTTCATCCTGTTTCATAATTTTTACGTTTTTTTGTCCGACATTTTTTCCCTCGCTTAGCTGATTTTTGTTTGATGAAAAACACAAAATATGGCTCAAATTAGTTTGTAACTTCACTCCCAGTCTTCCTGGCTCTCCCCCTGTGCTGTGTGTGATATTATTATTTGATATTTTATATTTTGGTTGTTTTTCAGTGTTTTGGAATTAAGCGTTTGAACCTTCAAGAGGCTCGCAGTGCAATGAGCGCCAAAGTCCTGCGTGCCTTAACTGCTCGACTCGCAACACAAGGCTCGCAGGCGTCCCTCGCTGTGTGAGGGACGCAAAAGCTTGATCAACATCGCAAGCATTCCCAACACTGATAACTATATATGTGACTAGCTACGTGCCCATCAACAATGACAGGTTTAAAATTGTAAGGCTAGCAATGCTGTTTGGCCTGCTCTGAGCGTCTTTGAGCATCACTGATCACCTTCGGTGCTCATTGCGAGCTCCTCCTGTTCGAGGTGCTGATCTCGTGGCTAACAATGAGCGCGCTCGGCACTCATTGCGAGCCTTTCCTCCCGTCTACTGTACGGGCCGCTCATTACAGGTTTCGTTAATCTGCAAGTTTTGTGCTTGGGAATGCCATGTGTCTCTGTCCACCATCTCCCCCCTGTCCCTTCCCTGTGTGTTTCTCCTCTGTGTGTCAGCTGAATGTTTGCGTGTTATCCTCTGAAGGCCGTTTCTTTCTACAAACACCTCTTCATCATCCAGTACACAGGATGTGATATAAGAAACACAAAATGGATTCCTATATTCATAAACAGTCTTCACAAATTCTGATTTTCCCAAAACATATTTTATGCCCATGACTAACACAGCTGCTTATATTGTTAGTTTAGTACATACTTGACAAACAAATGGCTTCTTTCTTCAAGCACAGTTGTCTTTTCAGCCAAATATGACAATGAGATGATCACTATAGTTCGGAAACAATGCTTGATCTCAGAAACACAAGTTGCCATACAATATTTTCCATTAAATCGGAAAACTTAAAAAAAACTATTTTTTGGTGAATCTGTATTCTCAAACAAATTCCATATTTTTATCCACAGAGATCCCATTGTCAGATATTTACTGATATAATTGTCCAAGTTATGGCCAGGAACTCAAAATAACATAAATAATAAATCTGGCAGACACTTCTCTGTGTCATCCACAGCCAATAAAACTCCCTGTCTAATGTAACACCCTATTCATTGTACATATATTTGTTTCATTTCTTTCTATCACAGTTTATCTAGAAGTTTCATTTCTTTGCTTTGCACTTTTGTTTGTTTCTTGAAAGTCAGCATTTTCAAAACAGACTTGTACGATTCCCCTTGTATCCCCCGCCACCACAACCCTCAGACATTAAATATCACTTAATGTAAAACATTCCATAATGACTCTGGACTGCCAAACATGTGTAAGATTAGTGGCCAATACACACAAGCATGACTAATTGCACAGGTTGACCATACTTCATATGATGACAAAACAAAAGTTTTCTGGATTAGTTATGAGCTGAAAATGTCCAAATTTGTGGAATCTCAAGTGGAATTTGAAAACCTTGATCTGATTTAGTTTGTGTGTATATATATATATATATATATATATATATATATATATATATATAGTGAGACAGTATAAAGTACACTTACAAATAGAAATACCATTGCATATAGATATTTCGGTGCATATACACACGTATATCAATGTATTGAACTACAGCTTTGATTAGCCTGTTGCCCACTGAGAATGTGCTGCTCTAGGCCTGGGGCAAGTCACAAATACACCACTGATTCAAATGAATACAAAGCTAAAATACCAAATCATTGAATATTACAAAAGAACCAAGTCTATAGTATACAGTCCAATCAGAGGAAAATAATCATTATAAAAATTGAACCGGTAGACCTGACAGTCTGAGTATACTTAATTATGATATGTTATTAAACATAACCATAAAGTCTTTAAGCGTTTAAAGAATATTTTCCATTTTTAAAAAGATCTGTTGTAACCCCAGTCTTGTGCTTTGTTTAAGGGGTGTGCCAGGTGTGTATATGCTGCCAAATAGAGGTTCAAAAAGGGAAAAGGAAGTGTTAGTTTGAGTATGTAACCAGTCTCAATATGCTCATGTAAGCTATGTTTTAATGGGGCCCAATACACCAGTACCCACTGTACCACCCCGATGGCGGCTCTGTCAACCATGACAAAAGTCTTCTCTGGATTTATTATCCACCCAGTCCTTTTGTATAAATGTAGATGCATTGTCTTATATATTTGTGTCCATACACAATCTCCACTCTTTCTTGGTCCTCCCTTTGATCCTTCCTCTTCTCCTTCTCTTTGTAGGTTGGCATTAATTACCAGCCTCCCACAGTTGTCCCTGGCGGGGACCTGGCGAAGGTGCAGCGCGCGGTGTGCATGCTCAGTAACACCACAGCCATTGCTGAAGCCTGGGCCAGGCTGGACCACAAGTTTGACCTGATGTATGCCAAGCGTGCATTCGTGCACTGGTATGTGGGTGAAGGAATGGAGGAGGGGGAATTTGCAGAGGCTCGTGAGGACCTAGCAGCTCTGGAGAAGGATTACGAAGAGGTGGGAATGGACTCTTTCGAGGAGGAGAATGAAGGAGAAGAATATTAAAGAGGATAACATGAAAATAAAGACTCAAGTTTCACGTGGAGACTTGTAAGACCTAAAGCAAAATAAAAATAAGATGTCTCTCTTATTCAAGCAATTACTGTGTCATTCATAGGCATCATGTGGTTATCCCTGTTTATAATTCTTTGTACAGCTTCATATGATACCTCCATATAACTTATCTACCTGACACCAACCACTGCTCTCAATAACCTCTCCCTATATTTACTCCTTATACTTTTATCCTTATAATATGCCAAATTGCTGCGTGGTATAACTCTTCTTGATGCTCCATATAACCCTTACGTATAATGCCTCTGTATAATCCCCTTGCAATACTGTTTCTATAACTCCATCTAGTGCTTCAAATAACTGCTAAATATAATTACTTTGTATATCATGTGCTATTGTTCCCTATATCCTGTCCACCTCGTGTCCCATAAAACCAAAACATCTCCTGTTGCTCCATATGACTTTTCTTATTGATCCTTATAACCCCTCATGTTGCTAATTATACCATCTCCTTAACACTCCTCATTCCTCCCTATAACCTCTCATATAACTTATTTATTTGCTGTGTGACTTCCTATAACTCTGCCTATTGTTCTTCATATGATCTCCATATAACTCCTGTTATAACTCCTATAACTCTTTATATTGCACCATATTACTGTCTCCATATAACTCCTTATATAGCACCCTTTTTTGTCCTCTCATAACTCTTCTTGCTTAATACCTCCCCAATTTCATCTCTATATATGTATATAATTATAATGCTCCATATAATACCTACTTATAATTGAAAATACTTTTGTCTATTGTTTGGCCTCCATTCAATTGAGCAATTTGTTATACGAGCCCTTAATGGAGCCTGTAAAAGAATTTGCTATTCAATTGGCGTATTTTAGCTACCTGCAATCGGTTTGCGGGTTAGAATCTCAAAATTCCTGCGGTTGTCAAAATAGTAACTCCGACCCATCTAAGCCTTTGATCTTTCAAGCCTGTAAATTTTACAATCGCTATTCAATTGTTACAATTCCTCAAGCCCGCAATTGCCTTCAAACCCGTAAATGGCAAATGTAGAAGAAAATCCTATGAGTACCAGATAGGACTCTCAAGGGGGTTAAACACCTGTTCATAGCACTGTAAATGCAAATAAAAATCAATACTGCACTTTAAAAGATGGTGAAAGCAATGACAGACATTAGAATTAATTGCACAACAGTCTCGAGCTCGCATATCTGCAATCAAAAATATTTATTTTGGGGGCGGAGCTAACGTCCAAAGCTGCTGGACGTGTTTAGGGAGAGCTCCGCGGATCAGGCTGGGAATTAGGGCCCTAATATACCCAAAAAGCCAGAAAACCTCCCCAACAACATCAGGGGACTACTGGGGTAAACAACCCCAACTAGAAACCCCGAACTCACGGAGGCAAGGGAAGGGCAAGCACCTACTTTCCAGAGCGGGGAGCTACGTCTGGGGAAGAAGACCTCCGGTCCAAGGCTGCACAAGGTCAGAGGAAGTGCTGCTGGCGGGGGACACAGACGCGGAGGCCCCAGACGCCCGGACTCCCGGTGAAGGAGGTGAGGGCGGGGGCCCGAGGAAGAGAAGAGGCTGCCATTTTGTGAGGCAGGCGGCGAGGACCCGGCAGCACTAAGAGCACAGGGGGACGGGAATACGGCAGAGGGGAGACCAGAGGGCCCTACCGAGTCCTACAAGGGCTGTGGCTCCGGGCAGAGGCGGGCGGGAAAGCAGGAAAGCCCGCGAAAAGAGAGTCAGACGCCATCTTGTGGCATCATGAGGTAGGCCTGAGGCCTGGGAAGCAGCCATTCATATCCCCACTACAGGCCAGTGCAGGGCTCTAACTAAAAGAGGAACTGCTTTCTCCCGACAGTCTGAATGGGTCCCATGCTATTCTCACCATCTCTGAACCCCATACAAACTGCCATCTCAGTGGAAGAACCCCTCACCAGCTACGCCTCTGCCTGGCAGAAATGTTGGGGGAAGATCACGACCGCCCTCCACCTCCTCCTATCCCAAAAAGACAATGGACTCTAGTAGGCTCACAACCTCAAAAAGAGGATCCGCTCCCTCCTAGAAATCCCAGAGACAAGAGCTTGATTAATAAAGGCCAGGCTGTATACAGCTTTCAACGTAGAGGGGATTCTGGTCTTACCACTGACACTTCGACTATTCCGAGATCAGAGTGAGGACGGACCCAGCAACACGAACTAAAGCGCAAGATTCTACTTCGTTTTTGGACTTTTTGATACACTCTTGCTGCAGGAGAACTAGTGTAGAGAATTCTAGCTAAAGTTTGTGTTAGTCAAAACCTTAGATATAGGGAAAATTAGAAGTTAACATCTCATTTAGACACAAAATTTGCCAGTTTAAGTTTGAAAAGTTGATATGTTGTTTAGTTTTTGTACTAATGACCACAGAGACTGGGAAGAACTTAATATACTGGCACAGCAAACCAAATGCCGGGCAATAGTAATTAGAGCAAGTCTAGTAGCGGAGGCGAGCACGTTTATAGAAAACTATGCAGCTAGCTGTTTAATTGCAAACTAAGGTAGCCGAGGCCCAGGCCCCCTACATACTGTAGCTTTAGCAACTAGAATTGCAGTCTTTCTAATGGTTTATAGGAAATATAGATCTCTACAAAATGCAATATTAATGCTATATATCTGTGCTTTCTTCTATGTTGACAACGATCAGACTTTCCAACATCAGCAGACTCCCTCTGGGCCCCCCTACGTCCTGGGATACTTTGAGAACGGCGACAGATGAGAAACAGCAGGTAGACAAGAATTACGCACACGCATTGATTCTAAATTAAGATGAGTGGGTCAGAATATACGTTTATTACCCATAATGTGAAAGGGTTTAACTTGCCCTTCAAGAGGAGGAAGGCTTTCAGGTACTATAGACAGCTTAAGCCCTCAGTTATTTTCATGCAAGAAACCCACTTCTTGCATGCAAATAAACCAAATTTTATCCATGAAGATTACCCGATAATATACATGGCCACCCAACCCACTAAGAAGGCAGGGGCAGCAATTCTCATACACAAAATCTTCCTGTTCAAACTAAAACACAGTAGGATAGATAAAGAGGGACACTATGTTTTGGTATCTGGAGTAGTCTCAGGTCACAGAGTCTCGTTGATCTCCCTTTACTCTCCCACAACCTCACCCCACAAAACCCCGATCAAACTATTGAAGGATCTAGAACCGTTAGACTTAGGTAGGCTGGTGATTGGGGGGACCATAATTTGACTTTTGACTCGACAATAGACAGATCGGGGGGCACTCAGGAAACTACATTTTCCAATAAACTGGGTCAAATTAATCAGTTGTTGACGAGAATGAGCTTAGTAGATGCTTGGAGGGCCCTTCATCCAGACTGTAGGGAATATACATATTATTCACCCACGCATGTCACCTATTCAAGGATTGACACGTTTCTGGTGGACTCCCTTCTTTTTGATAGCATCCGGGAATCTGACATTGCCCCCTGCCCCTGGTCTGACTATGCTATAGTGGTCGTCAAATTAACTCTGGGACCTAGCTTATCCCCATTTAGGAGCTGGAGGATTAATGAACACCTGCTGTCCGATCCCAATAACTGGCGGAGGATATTAAATTGTATTTTGAATGGAACAATTCTCCAGGGACGGGGGCAGGTTGGCTCTGGGTAGCCCATAAGTCTTTCATAAGGGGCTCCTGTATTAAACTCACCGCTTTGCACAAGTCCCTTATCGAAAGGAGGTTGTGCTAACAGCTACCCTAAGCAACCTGGAAAAACTTAATCAGCAGTGCCCAACTAGGAAGCTCCGTAATCAAATTGATACAGTCAGGTTAGAGCTCGATTGGGAACTATCTTATTATACAGAGAAAGCTATGAGGAAAACGAGACATTTATACTACTGGAAAGCGAACAAACCGGACAGGATGCTAGCCAGGAGACTAAAATCTAAGGAAGTTCAATCTAGGGTCACCCAGATTAGAAAGTCCGACGGTAAAATCTCCTGTAGCCAGAGGGACATACAGAAAGAGTTTCAGTCCTTCTATCAGCAGATATACTCATCCTGAATGCAGACTAAAGGACTGGACCTTGACTCCTTTTTAGGATCTATAGATCTTCCCTCGATAACGGAGCAGCAACTAGCTAACCGGAATCTAGACATTTCGCAGGAAGAATTGAGAGCAGCCATCCAGAGTCTCAAAATAGGTAAATCCCCAGAGCTGGTTTCACAAAATTATATTATAAGAAATTTGAAGCCTTACTTACTCCTCCCCTTACTTCCCTCTTGAATGCAATCTTGAAGGGGGAAAGTATGCCCCCAGAGTTAAACCAGGCGGACCTGGTGGTATTCTCTAAAGAAGGTAGGGATAATCTGGAAGCAAAGAACTATCGGCCCATATCCCTATTGAATGGGGACGTCAAACTGCTAGCTAAAATTATGGCAACGCGGATCTCCAGATTCCTACCAGAGATTATTCCTAAAGATCAGGCAGGTTTTGTACCTCACAGGCAGGCGGGGGACAATGTCAGACGTATCCTAAATATCCAATATTTGGCTCACAAAGCGAACTCTCCAATGTGTTTACTGGCCCTAGACATTGAGAAAGCATTTGACACAGTTGAATGGCCATACCTATTTAAAGTGCTTGACAAGTTCGGTTTTAAGGGTTGTTTTGTTACTATTCTTCGAACATACTATAAATCTCCGTTAGCTAACCTGAGGTTACCTGGCGAGAATAGAGCCCAGATTTGAATCCAGAGAGGTACAAGACAGGCATGCCCACTCTCGCCCCTGTCATTAGATCGGATAAAGAGATTCAAGGGTTTCAAGTGGGATTGCAGCACTACAACAAGCCCCAGGTCCTCCATACCAGCACTTACGTTGGCTCTAGATAGGTTTAGCACAGTTTCGGGGCTTACGCTGAACTTGGAGAAATCAGAGGCCCTAAGCCTGGGCATGATGCAGAGCGATATAGAAGTTCTAAAAATGCCTTCTAATGGCCTGCCAGACATCTGAAATATCTAGGGGTTAACATTACACCCAAGCTATTGGATTTGTACAGGGCAAACTATCCCCTTATGTATAAAAAATTGAATAACGAGTTGTTGAGATGGAGGAATTATCCACTCTCGTGGACAGACAGTATAGCAGCAATCAAGATGAATATATTACCTAAGACCCTATATCTTTTTAGAATGCTCCCTATACCGATCTCCCTGAAACAGCTGGATTGGTTCCAATCTAGTATTTTTAGAAACATCTGGAAAAATAAAAACCCTCACATATCTAGAAAAATAATGTTCAGGCATAAGGAGTGGGGTCTATCATTCCTATCAGTACTACTTTAAGGCGGCGCGACTAGCTCAGCTGCCCCTAGCACGCTCCGCCAAACATCAGCCAGGTTGGGTGTTCCTAGAACATCAACAAATGCACCCTCATAGCTGGGAGACACTAATATGGGTACCTGAGGGGCTGAGCCCGATTAAGTCTCATCAGAATCCTATAATAAATTTAACTATATCCTCTTGGAGGTGGGCTAGGTCCAAGAACAGGTTAGATGTGTCGGTTCTCTCCTTCCCTGAAATTTTGGCAAACTTGAGTGTAACATCAAAACACTGGTTGACCTCTAGGGGCTTGGACAGGTTAGGCTCTTGGTATACGGAAGGTCGCCTGATGACTTTTGAGCAGTTTAATGAGAAATATACCCTCCCTTCTAAGGAATTTTATAACTGTCTGAAGATAAGAAGCTGGGATAGTGAGTTGCTTAAAAGATTTGGGCCTCCGAAATCTTCTTGGTTCTCTGTAACATGTAAAACCCTTCCACTTGATTAAGATTGCAAACCTATCAAAAGCCAGTAAGAGGAAGATCCGGGGCGGAGGGGGCTCGAGAGGGGGTCCTGGAAACTCTGGTTCGTGAGGGCTACTGGACAAGAGGTAATAATTTTTTGCCTGGCTGTAAATGTTAGGAATTGTATTGCTACTTGATGTTAATCTAGGAAAATAGAAGACTCTCTATGCAACTTAACTTGAAAGCTAGATAGGACACTACTGAAAAGTAACTAACCCTTATTTAAAGAGTTGCCAAGTTTGGAGGTTTAGCTTGGATGAAGAATCATCTGACTATAAGTATACAGTCATATCTTTATGCCTTCGCTCTCTTCCTGTCTCCTTTGTTATTTATTTATTATCTGACTGTTTTAGTTTCTTTTTTTTCTTGTCTTTGTTTGTGTTTTCTTTTTCTCGTTTAAATGTTACTGTTGTGGTTTCATAATAATAGAAAATATAAAATGGAAGGGGTATACTAAAGTACTGAATACATGGCATTCGTGTTATTGAAAATTTAGAATGTTAGTTCTAGCTATTGCTCTATTGTGTTGGACCATTGTATATACCTTTCAATAAAAACTATTAAAAAAAAAATATATATATATTTATTTTTAAATTTAATTTCCGTGTTATATCAATCTCGGTAATCAAGGAGTTAATACATATCAGGCCACCCACATGGACTAGAACAGTATCGTCATTCATTTTTTTTTATTTTGTACATTGCCGGATTGGGAGTCCGATTGCATATCGAACCTCTAAACGCTAATTGATTGACGTTTAACCTCCATGTTTTACTGATGTCATGAGGACAGTCTCATTTACTATTGGATAATTCTGAATTGGTAGTTACAACCTTGCTTAATTGATCATGATCATGGCCTGAAATGCTACTTACGGGTGCATGGTTTATGATTTAGCTGCGGGCTTGTTCAATTGAATCAATCTGTAACTGCTGCAATTTTCAAGCCCGCAGTTGCCTTCATACAGGCTTGAAAATTGCAACAGTTACAAGAGTTTGCAATTGAATGGTGGCCTTTGTTTGCATTTGTACTTGTTTAGTAGCAAAGTAAAATGGAAACCACAAGTGGTAAACCTATATATACCCGTACTGAGTAATATCACTCAGTGGAAATCTCACAACCAAAACGGTTTGGTTTTGAAGCAACTGTATTTTTAGTTCCCTCTTCCTTCACCTTTAGAAAAATATCAAGTTTCTGAAGAAATCAGATAAATAATGTACCAGATAGTAAACTTTGCATCTCCCTGACTCCAGTAATATGTACATAGTTGAGTCACAATATTATGACACCAGTTAATATCCCAAATAACCAATGCGTGCAGCACGTACAGTAGATAGATGGCACAGTAGTGAGTTAATAGGATGCTGGAAGGTTGGCAAGGGTATCTGGAGCCATGCAGACTACAGTGCACCCGACAGCTGCTGAAGAGGATTCATTCAGCGAACATGGTGATCGAGGTGGTTCCACTAGTGCTCGATGGGGTTCAAGTCCGGGGAATTTGGAGGCCAGGAAATCACTTGAAAGTCTTTCTTGTTCTCCGCCAACATGTTGCATTGCTCTGCTGGAATATACCTTCTGCTCCAGGGAAGACAAAATGTATGGGTGTACTTGATCTGTAAGGATGGATAGATAACCCAATCGGTTAAGAGTGCCTTCCAGGGGTATGAATGGACCCAGATAATAACAAGAAAACATTACGCTGACGCCACCAGCTTGTGTTCTTCTAACAATGGTTGCAGAGTGTTTGTCCCCAGAGGTTTCGGGCTTGACACACCAATGTTTGATGGAGCAGAAAATGGGACTCATCAGAGAAGGTAACTCTTGCCAATCAGAAGAGATTCAATTTTGGTACTGTCGTGCAAATTGAAGCTGTTTCTGACAATTAACCGTCATCAGCATGGGTGCCGTGACCAGCCGTTTGCTTCAGAGCCCCATACGCAGCAGAATTCACTGTCGTCTGGAAGTCCCCTGGTTCGTTTGGATGGTAAGTTGCTCAACTGAAGCGTGTTGGTTGGCCTTCACACACCCCTTTGCAGCCGACGTTAACCTCTGACATCAATGGCCTGTGGTGCTCTCCAGTCTCAATGTTGTTTACGGTACACTTTAATCACAGCAGCATGTGAACAGTTCACAAACTGCGCACTTTCATTAATACTGCCACATTTGGCCCAAAAGCCAATGATCATCCCTGTTTCAAAGTCGGATAAATCACATGTTTTACCCGTGACATCAAAGGTTGATATGTTTTCAGATGCCTACATGTCACCTTATATACCCACCAAGCCAGCTCACGACATTAGCTATGTGCTGCTGATGTCAAAAGTAGGTGTTGGTTATAATAATGTGACTCAACAATGTAGCAGCCCATTCCATCTAGCATCCAATTCCATCTAGCAGCCCATTTCATCTTGCATTCAATTCCATCTAGTATCCAATTCCATCTAGCAGCCCATTCCATCCTGCATCCCATTCCATCTAGTATCTTATACCATCTAACATCCCATTCCATCTGGCATCCAATGCCATCTAGCAGCCCATTCCATCTTGCATCTTATTCCATCTAGCATCTTATTCCATCTTGCATCTAATTCCATCTAGCATCCAATTCCATCTAGCAGCCCATTTCATCTTGCATTCAATTCCATCTAGTATCCAATTCCATCTAGCAGCCCATTCCATCCTGCATCCCATTCCATCTAGTATCTTATACCATCTAACATCCCATTCCATCTGGCATCCAATGCCATCTAGCAGCCCATTCCATCTTGCATCTTATTCCATCTAGCATCTTATTCCATCTTGCATCTAATTCCATCTAGCATCCATGCTGGCAAAGAAAAAAAAAGTATGCTGTTTAGTGTGTTCATTTCTCTGATACATGTGAAAAAAGTGTTTCACAGTCTATGTCTAAATAAGAAAGAGAAATAATTATGCACATAGTAGTAAACGAGGTAAATGAGAAATATAAACAGATAGATTAATAAAAAGGAAGCAACACATATTAGTAGATAATATATAAATAGTGTTTATACAAGACAGTAGATAAGGGTATAGCGAGGAGATAATTTTATAGATGATTTCTTCAAGATTATGGAATATAGAAAAGTAGATTAGTGATTAATTATAAATAAAGAGAATATACTCATAAGAATTAATAAATTAGTACATGATTATGGTAGAGCAGGTAAATTATTTGTCACTACAAAAAAAAAAGGGAGGAAAAATATAGTAAATTATCACAAATTGTAAGTAGTTAATAGAAGGTTATCTCCAAGTTTGGAAACGTTATCTCCAATTACCCTATATATTCTGCCTCAATCTCTCCACTCCAGTCCCTCTTTATTATAGGTATTATAGGTATACCTTTTGATTATAATATTTTGGCAATTGTGAACGCACTGGTTTCTATTTTTTTTCTAATGAGATGTTTTCTACTTTTTTCTTGATTTCTTTTCTTCTTCTCTTTAATATTAACGCTTCATCTTTTGGAACCCAAGCAGTTTCCGCCAGTTACTTCCCATTCGGAAGTTAGCCCAAGAGGGACCTTCTGAATATAATAAACATCTAAATAAGTTCATAAGGAAGTATGTTAGAATATTTGTTGGTGGTATGAAAGGTTTAGGGGGGATGGTAGGTAGAGACCTAACACGATTGAATATTAATAAGATTAAATGACAATTGTATTTCTGTCCCAAAATGCCCAAGGACTGAATACACCTTTTAAGAGAAATGCTGCGTTCCTGGAATGCATTAGACATAAGGCAGATGTGGCTTGCTTCCAGGAAACACATTGGAAAACAGGAAATATTCCTAAAATGTACAATAAATGATACTTAGAACCTATAAATTCTATCTTCTATCAAGGTAAATCAAGAGGTGTTTTCTTTTTTAGTAGGAGATTAAATATTCAGGAAGAATTTAAATCTATAGACTTAGAAGGAAGATTTATAATATGGATGGGTAAAATAAATAATTCATATTATACAATAGTAAATACTGTATATATTCTCCTAATAGACACAAGTACGTTTGGTGAAGAAACTTTTTAATCAAATTTTTAGAATCCGCAAGGGTTCCCTAATCCTATGTGGAGATTACAATATGATGACAGATCCTATGTTGGATAGATCCTCCTCTGTAAAACTGACTCCGGATTTGCACTCCATAGAAGTAGACAAAAAATGTATTGAACTAATGATGAATTATAATTTGTTTGATGTATAGAGGATGATAAAACCATCAGAAAGAAATTATACTTTTTTCTCCAAAAGACACTCAACATATACCAGAATATATTATTTTATGACTGATATTCAGACATTGTCATTGGTAGATAAAGTAAAAATGTATGAAATATCTTGGTAGGATCACTCATGGGTGTGTTTAAGTCTTAGGAGAGGTGATATTGGAGTGAGTAGAAAGCAGTGGAGGATGGATCCAACTCTATTTAGGACAAAAGAATATATTGAGGAGCTTAAACAAGAAATTGGGCTCTTCTTTGCTTCTAATGAAAATATAGAAAGTTTAAGTTCCCTAGTTTGGAGTACTCACAAAGCATTTATGCAGGGAGTTCCTATTTCCAAAGCTATAGCATTGAAGAAAAAAGGAGGCCAAACAATGAAAGAGTTACACATAGATCTGTATAAACTTTAGAGGTTAGACAAGGTATCTCCAAATAAGACTATAGGGTTGCAAATGAAGGACATTATGTTAAACATAAGAAAGATTATCCAGTTACAAACGGATAATATTATCTGGAAATTTCAACAAAACCAGTATCAAATGGGGAAAAAAGCAGGCAAAATATTAGCCAATAAACTAAAGAAGCAAGGTATTAAAACAAATGTTAAAAGATTAAGGGGGCAAGATAATGTAATTTACTCCCAACCAAAGGAAATTGGCAATATTTTTTTTAAATATTACCAATCGTTATATAACTTGGAAAAGGAAGAAAAGCTAAAACAAATCCCTTAATTCAGAAATTCAAAACTTCCTCGACAAAATTAATTTACCAAGCATATAAGATTAAGATTTAATGAGCTGGGAGGCGGAGCCAACGTCCACAGCCACCGGACGTGTTTAGTGCAAGCTCCTGTTGCAGGCTTCTGAATTTGGCCCAAAATACACCCCCAGGGCCGGAAAAAAAAAACAAATACCTCAGGGGAGATTGGGGGAGCAGCCAGGTCACCACCCAGAGACCCCGACCCCTCGGAGCCAGGAGAAAAGGGGGTGCACAAAGCTCCTAAACGGGGAGCTCCCCCAAAAGACAAGACAACTCCCTCCTTGATCCCTTCCAGTCTGGCTTCCGGCCCCAACACTCTACAGAGACAGCTCTCACAAAAGTTACTAATGACCTGCTCAACGCCAAATCAAAGGGTCATTTCTCTATCCTAATTCTCCTGGATCTCTCTGCTGCCTTTGACACAGTTGATCATCCTCTTCTTATCCAAATTCTCCACTCTCTTGGCATCCGTGACACTGCTCTCTCTTGGTTCACATCTTATCTAGAAAATCGAACATTTAGTGTCTCCTTCTCTGGCACCTCTTCATCTCCTCGCCCTCTAACTGTCGGTGTACCCCAAGGCTCAGTCCTAGGCCCCCTCCTTTTCTCCATCTATACATCCTCCCTTGGTGCCCTTATACAATCTTTTGGATTGCAGTATCAACTATATGCTGATGACACCCAAATCTACATCTCTGCACCTGAACTATCCCCCTCTCTGCTAGCTCATGTTGCCAATTGCCTCTCGAGCATATCCTCATGGATGTCTGCCCGTCAACTCAAACTCAACATGTCTAAGACAGAGCTTCTTATCTTTCCACCCTCTACTACAGCTTTCACTCCGCAAATATCTCTATATCTCTCTGTTGACAATGCCATCATCACTCCCACCTCTCAGGCCCGTTGTCTTGGGGTCCTACTGGACCCTTCCCTCTCTTTCATTCCCCACATCCAATCACTCACAAAATCTTGTCACTTTCACCTAAAAAACATATCCAAAATACGCCACTACCTCACACAAGACACAACTAAAATTCGTGTTCACGCTCTCATCATATCTCGCCTCGATTACTGCAACACTCTTCTTGCTGGCCTTCATATCACCCGTCTGTCTCCACTCCAATCCTTTTTGAATGCATCCGCTAGACTCATCTACCATACTAAACGATCAGTGTCTGCAGCACCTCTCTGTCAGGCACTCCACTGGCTTCCCATAGCGTATAGAATACAATTCAAAATCATGACCCTAACATATAAAGCCCTCCACAATAGTGCACCCTCCTACATCTCTGCTCTCATCCCAAAATACACTCCCACCCGCCCTCTTCGCTCTGCTAATGACCTTCTTCTCTTCTCCTCTCTCATCACCTCCTCTCACTCCCGTCTTCAAGACTTTTCACGTGCTGCCCCTATTCTTTAGAACTCTTTACCTCGCAAAAACCAGACTATCTTCCTGCCTCAGATCCTTCAAAATCTCTTTAAAAACACATCTATTCAAAAAAGCCTATCATCTTTAGCCTCTTCACTCACTATGCATCTCTCACTCTCCTGTACCTCACCCATACCCTTTAGAATGTAAGTTTGCGAGTTTTAATCTTGTGAGGTGCTTTAGGGAAAGCACAGTGTATATCAGATTGAAAGCTCAATAACAGGGTCTTCCATTATTTTCATTGTGGGGTATTGTTTATACTTGTACCTAACCCCTGTATTGCGCTGCGGAATATGTTAGCGCGTTATAAATAAAGAATAATAATAATAATAATAATAAAGACAACGCCAGACGGGGGCTCCACAGCCACAGAGGAGGCACAGGAGGCCAGGGGACCGAGACCGGAGGCTCCAGGCGCCTGGATCCCCGACGGAGGAGGTAGGAGAGGCAGACATGGGGGCCATAGAAGGGAGGAGGAGGCCGCCATCTTGGACCACGTGAGGAGAAGGCCCATCTACCCCAGGGGAGCCCCAGGGCGCAGGTGGAGGTGAGACACGGGCAGAGGGACGGCTGGAGGGACAGGCTGAAGCATATGAAGCCAGTAGCCTGCATCAGAAGCCACAAGGGAGGCGGGAAATCACAGGGAAAAACGGGCGGCCGCCATTTTGGGTCCACACGAGGCAGACCTGAGGCCTAGAAGCACACAGCACCATCCCCATAACAAACTAAAGCAGCTCAATAAAAAGGGAGCTGTCTCCACAAGCCTCACTAGATTCAACACCCTCACCATACCTCTGGGGAGCAAACACTGGGCCAGAAAGACTGTACCACTGGAACCCTCCACCCCCCACAAGCCCTACCAGGACACTGTCTTACCCTGACTACACCAGACTCAGGGGTTGTGGACCCACATCCTGACTGGGAACATTGCTCCCCTGGGGAAAATTATGGATATAATGTCATGGTCCAATAAAAACAAGCTTCTCATGCTCACCCTGTCATGAGATGCAGAGAAAGCATTTGCCAGGGTGAGCTGGGACTTTATAGGTGCAGTGTTAAATAAATTCTGACTGGGGCAATTTGGATCTAAGGCAATTAAAGCACTTTATGTTAATCCAACTGCCAAAATTAGTGGATTGGGATTTGAAACAGAGAAATTCTCCTTGAATAATGGAATGAGACAAGGGTGCCCACTCTCACCATTAATATGTATTTGACAATGGAACCATTAGCAGATATTATAAGAAAAAGAATAAAATCTTCTAGAAAGATCAAAGGAGTTTCAATCGGCAAAGAGAATTACAAAATATTGCATGATTGGAATCAATTAAATTTGTCAGGGAGAATATCTGCAATTAATATGGTGATTGTACCTATTATTATTATTATTATTATTATTAACTTTATTTAAATCGAGCCAACATATTCCGTATTGCTGTACAGGGGTTTAGTACATGGCAAAAAAACAAACGAAATACCTTATAAAGAATGGAGGGCCCTGTTTTTGAGAATAAAATCAAATGTACATAGTGCTCGTTTCCAAGGCACTGACACAATATTGAAAACTCGCAAACTTACAATCTAAGGGTTTAGGTGTGATACAAGAGGGTGACAAATGCAAGATGGCAATGTGAAAGCAATTTGTTTAGTCAAGCGGAGGTGTATGTTTGTTGTACTGTAGATTGTGGGTGTGAGTGTTATTAGGATGTGGAGTGTGCAGTTGTACATGTTAAGGCTGAAGGTGATAAGATACCTAAAATAACGTATTCCACAAATAGTCCCAAAATATATGTTGGAGACCTTTCAAATATTAGTAAATAAATCTATATATAATAAAAAAAAGTTAGAGAATAAGATTGGAAATAACAAAGAGAAAGTTTGAGAAATTAGGTATTGCTTTCCCCTCAATCAAGGACATATATGAATCATTCTCTCACATCTGATAGGTTGGAATAGCTTTGAATTAACTCCCAAATGGATAGAGATAAAAGATGATATGATACCTAATCTCTCTAGAGAAATATACCTTTGGCTTCCAGGCATGGAAATTATAAAGCTTAAAGCATTAATGTATGGATTTTTTTCAATAATAACTTTTTGGTGTAAACATAGAAACAGATATTCTAACTTTCCCTCTCTAGTGGCATCTACGGAGTTATTATCGTATAATGAAAAATTAAACTGCGGGCATTACCTAATAAGTAAAGGAATACAGAAAATCAAGGGCTTTTATTGTAGGGGGGTGAGATATACTTATGAAATATTTCAAAAGGAATTTCACTTGAAAAATATTTCCTGGCTAGATTTTACGGTATTAGATCATAAATTGGATAAACTAGGTTATCAAAAAGAAATATGAACAAGAATCGCTTGAATTCGAAAAACTGTTGCTGAAAGATAATTTAACACATTAAGTAGTTAGATGTCAGGATGTATTAAATAACCTTAATCATAGAGGTAAAATATATAGAATTATTAGATGGGAGGTTGATTTTAGATGGGATCTACCCGAAGTTAAATGGGGGAGGATTCAAGCTAGTGAAAGAAACATCCCGGTGTACAACATATAGAGAACTTTTGGAAACAATGTTTTAATCCGTTGATAAAAATGATGGATGTAGTATTAATATATGATCCTAAGATTGCTTTGTTACATATCTTTGAGGACAATATTTCCTGGCCTAACAGATAAATAATTTCACATAGTCTACTAGCGGCCAAATGGCTTCTAGTCAAATATTGGAAGCAGAAACTGGTTCCCTCATGGAAGGAAGTCCTTATTATAATGTCGAGAAACAGAGAATTGGAAATCATAAATAGCAATGGAATTAGGCCCAACGGAAGACTTAGTAAAAAATTGCAAATTTGGGATATTACATGGAAGATAAAAATTGTTAGAGAAATTATTGTATTAAGGATTAGATCTCTATCTATCACTTGTGAATGAGGATTGTATTAACTTTTATGCTGTTTATTATGTTTTATGTTGTTTGTTGTGTTTTACATAGATGTTAAGGTTAGGGGACCTCTGTGGCCATATTTTAAAAATCTATTACTTAATTTAAAAAAATTACACTGAAAAATATTTAACATACTTTTAGAATGGAAAAAATAATACAGCCTCAAATATATTATTTATTATAAGCAATGATGCTGCAAATCTACCATTTTGGTTTTAGTAGCTCAACTTAATCGGGTGAGAGAAGACTTTGAATTCACAGGAAGTTTCTCTCTGCACAATTAGAAAGTGGCTGTGACATCTGCCAGTGCTCTCAGCTGGACTGAGCATAAATTAATTAGCTTACAGGGACACACCCACCACAAAAAGTAAAAAGTAGCAGCAGGGAAGAAAGCAAAATGGAGCCACACAGTAAATAATAATTGCATATAAAAGTGCTTATTTTTTATGTTTTGCTTTCTTAAAACATTTTGCATGTTATTGTGTTTAGTTATTCAAAAACAATCTAAAAAAATTGACCAGAGTGATTGTGACGATCCAAGCTGGTAGGGGCTATACAAGCCCAGGGCCACTGCCTATAGACTACAGAGTAACTACCCACAAGTACCGTTGGGTTCTTGGAAATCTCGGCACCAGCACCCTGATATCTGGCTTCTGTATCAGTCATAGTCTCTCTATCAGGGATTCGCACTTCCAGGAGTCTCAGTAACCTTCCTGTGGTAGTGACCAGGACAAGTTACTTGCAGGGTAAAGATAGGATCAGTATAGCAGCCACCAGGAACAAAATAAAAGACATACCATTTCTATATGCCTCAAAAGTGAACTGCCTTCATACGCCTTCAAACACCAACTAAAAAAACTTTGTTTGCCCTTCAGACACATTTTTCCCAAAACCAATAAAAAAAACAAATGCCCGTTTTTCCACCGTTACTATGGTTACCAACCCATCTTCGGCAGGCCAGGCTGTGTTCCATTGCTAAAACTTGTTTGATCTTTCCATTTGGTATTTGCGGCCCCAGATTACAGGATCTAGCCTCTTATCTCAGTTTTATGACCTTCTTTGATAACTAAACATTCTAAGAGAGGTACCGGTTACAATATATCTTGTTTTATCTGGGGCCATATCCACATAATAAAACTTAACCAAATATATCAGACTATCACATGACATCAACTATACTCACACATTAATTATTTTAAACATGACACAGAACACAGTAATATTACATGGGGAAATACATACAGTATACAGGATGAGACAGGGGCATATGCTATAAAAAACATGATGCATGCTGGCAATATAATTCTCTGTTCTCTATGATAGCTCACTGGGCCAAAATTCTGGCCCTGAAAAGAGTCCATGACATTACCCCCCCCCCCCCCCCCCCCCCCCCCCTTCCAGACAGCACTTCTGGGGCTATGATCCTGATGGATGATAGTCTTGAACTGCAGCCCATAGTCCAAGTCCAAGTCCCCATCCAAAGAAGAAAAAATGTTGGCCCAAATGGCCACTGCATAAATCCCACTGCATGTCCTCCTCCTGGAGGGGGTAGGAGGTTTGCCCGGTCTGGGGTGGTTGCCCATCCTTCAGGAAAGTGTCCACAGTCTCTAACCCCATTCCTTTCAATAACCCAACCCAAATTGCAGGCATCAATCTTGAGGACATATCCAGTATGTCAGGAACCAGAATCTCATGCAGGGACATACTCCAACCACACCAGGTCCTCAAGCCATTCTGCTAGCTTCTCACCTGGCTGGAACCCAAGGGAAACCATCCACTGATTTAGAATAGCTGTCCACCTATCCACATCTGTGGCAATCCGTTGCCTTCACCCCTCCAGCATACTGGTGATCAGGCTCCTTTTCTCCTTGATCACCTCCACTCTGCAGGGCTCCATGTGGTCCATGATCCCCTCTATCTAGGGCTGGCTTTCCTTGGACTTGGGCCTGCATATATCACCATATTCCATCCTTGCTGCTGGTTCTTGCATTAAGATCCCAGCACTGCCGACTAGTTGTGACGATCCAAGCTGGTAGGGGCTATACAAGCCCACAGCCACCTGCATACCCTGCAGAGGGCAGATTCAAACAGGGACTATTTGTTTAATTTTTAGTCAGTAAAAACAGAGCTTTTAATCGCGTCTTAATAAAACAAAGTACATAAAAGTAAATAGATACACAGGGATATTATATACAGTGGTTAGGATTCAGTGCTTTCACTGCTGTGACCAGGGTTCAATTCCAGTCATGGAACCAAAAGGTCACATAACCCTGCAGGGTTGGGCCAGGTCAGTACTTAGATGGGAGACCACCTAGGAATACCAGGAGCTGTATGCTGTGGCCCACTGGAGAAGGAACTGGCAACCCACTCCAGTATCTCTGCTATGCATACCAAGTGGCTCAGCATGACCATAAAGATGTGTCTCGTGTGTTATGCTCCATGAGTTGGACATGACTGAATGATGAAAAAAAAGCCAGAAATCCTTCATATCCCTTTAAGGCGTCACCTGCAGAAATTTTTTTTTTCCAGGAAGAACTTCCGAAACGGTTAACATTCAGTAATAAAGTCGGTTTTACCCAGTTCGCTTGCCCCATGTGAAAAAGTGAACTAATGCTCAGTGAAGTTCATGAAAATGTGATCTTCATTCAGTTAACATTGTTTGCTCAACACACTGGTGCAATATCCGGCAGGCACACTGCATTAATTAAAAAGTAAATAGATATATTAAAAAATCACTTTAAAGATCATCAAATAGCATATGGAAGGAAATTCAATTGCACAAGGTGCTTTAGGGAAAGCACTATGGATTTGAGGGCCCTCCTTGCCTTGCTATTTGTTAATTTGTATGTATCCTTGTCTTGAACGTATCTTATGTACAGAGCTACGGAATATGTTGGCGCGTTATAAATAAACAATAATAATAATAATAACTTTAAATTGTTCTTATTGAAAACATTGGCGATTTTAGGTTCCATATTTCCATTATGCAGATAGGAGCTTCCTCAGAGTCTTCTCTCACTGATATTTAACAGATCCAAAATAGAAGCTGTATTTTTTTACATTGTAGCATATTTTTTAAGCATAGTTCTTCCAAATAATGTATGTTAAATATAAGTTTTTGGATGGCTATTTAATATTATTGGTATAAGCAAAAGGCTGTAATTAAAGTTATCTAAGATTCCCTATTTTTACCTTTTTTCTAATCTAACACCTGCTGCTTATATCAGAAACACCCATTACATTGAGTCATCCTATACACATACAGAATTATTTGATATTAAAAAAATGGTTTCCAACCCCCCCCCCCCCCCCAAATGTGGAAACTCTGCATTAAGGTCTCTTTGTGTAACCCTATACTAACTTTCCAGCAAGTAGCCCCACAGTGCAGAGATTCAGAGCAGCTGCTTCACTCCAGGTAGGAGAGTACGGTGTGTGGTGGGAACAAAAGACTACCAATACCACAATGCTTTGCGGCAGAGACTGAATTGTCATACTGCTACAATGTTGTAGCTGCCTCTCACACAGTCAAATGTCTCTAAGTTGATCTATTTAATATATAGTAAGTGCTTCATTGCTCAATAAAATGTCCCTATGAATCTTCCCTCCCACATATCATTGTATTACTTCATACAACCCCTCTCTATATAGCCTCCTATTACTCCATGTGACCTCTTCCTATAACTCCTCCTATTTTTCTATATAGCCTCTTCCATATAACTCCACTCTATAACTAATATTGGTGATAAAACCCCTGCCTATAACTCATATTGCACTCTATAATCTACCCATATAATATATATTGCCAAATTTGACTCCTCCCTATTACTCCATATAACCTCTTCCTATAACTCATGCTATTGCTTTATATAACCTTTTCCAATGATACCTGCTGTTGCTCCATGTAACCACTTTCCAATAATTCCTTCCATTGCTACATATAACTTCTCATTATAACCTTTTCCTACAACTGTCCCTTTTGCCCAATTTTATCACTCCCTATAACTGATTTGATTGTTTCATAAAACTTTCTCCAATAGCATCTATTACTCCTAAAGCTTCATAGAAATACTCCCTATATCTTCTTCTGTTCCATATAATCTTCCCCATAACTGCATTGCTTCAACATAAAACTCATATTGCTTAATATAACTCCTCCCTATAACTTATATTGCTATATAATCTTTCCCTATACCTTATATTGCTTCGTATAACTCCTCCCTATAACTCATATTGCTGTATAATCTTTCCCTATACCTTATATTGCTTCATATAACTCCTCCCTATAATTCATGTTGTTCTATATAATCCTTCCTATAACTGACATTGCTTCATGGATCGATACTTTGCCCTGGTGAAGGTGTTTATATACTTCAGTGAAGCTATGAGCCATGTATGATCCCCCAAGATGGGAAGGCCATAGCAGAGTGGTCCACTGGAGAAGGAACTGGCAAACCCACTCCAGTATCTTTGCCAAGAAAATTTTATGGAAAAGCACAACCAGAAACATAACAAAACAGAACATGAGCCCCTCAGAAGGTGCTTACCACATTACAGAGGAAGAGCATGAGTAGCACTAGATCAAATTAAGTGGTTGGACCAAAGTCGAGAGGACACCCAGCTGCGGATGTGCCTGGAGGGGAAAGGAAAGTCCGATGCTGCAAAGAAAAATTCAGTATAGGAAGCTGGCATGTTAGAACTATGAACCAAAGCAAACTAGATGTGGTCAAGAATGAAATGACAAGGCTAAACATCGATATCCCCTGAATTGGTGAACTTATATGGACTGGAATGGGACATTTCACATCAGACAACCACCAAATCTTCAACTGTGGGTAAGAATCCCGCAGAGGAAATAGAGTAGTGGCCAAAGCAGTGCTCGGTTACAACCCAATAAATGACAGAATGATTTCAATTCAAATTCATGGCAAGCCATTTAACATCACAGTGATCCAAGTCTATGCTCCAACCATAGTTCCAGAAGAGGCTGAAGTTGTCCAGTTCTACAAAGACATTCAACACGTCATAGATATAACACCAAGAAAATATGTTACTATCATCATAGGAGATTGGAATGCCAAAGTAGGAACCAAAAGATGCCTGGAATAACTGGCAAATGTGGCCTTGCAGTACAAAATGAAGCAGGTTAGAGATTAGTAGAATTTTGTCAAGATAATTCTCTGGTCGTAGCAAACACCCTCTTCTAACAGCCTCCGAGATGACTCTACACATGGACATCACCAGATGGCCACATAGAAAATTGCAGCCAAAGATGGAGGAGCTTTATACAGTCAGCAAAAACAAGACCTGAAGCTGACTGCGGCTCAGACCATGAGCTTCTTATGGCAAAGTTCAGAATTAAACTGAAGAAAAGAGGGAAAATCATCAGTCCAAGTAAAGACAAAATAAATAATATCCCTTATGAATATGCAGTGGAAGTAAAGAATAGATTTAAGGGACTAGACATGGAAGATAGAATGCCTGAAGAACTTTGGATCGAAGTTTGCAACATTATCCAGGAAACGGCAACAAATATTATCCCTAAAAGAAAGAAACGTAAGAAGTCAAACTGGCTTTGAAAGTAGCCAAAGAAGGAAAGTGAAAGGTAGTGAAGATAAGAAAAGACTTGTCCAACGGAATGCAGAATTCCAGAGGATAGCAAGAAGAGACAAGGAGACATTCTACAATAAGTGATGTAAATATATACAAGAAGATAACAGAATGGGTAAATCAAGAGAACTCTTCGAGAAGGTTGGGGATTACAAGGGAACCACATTTCCAGCATTGACAACCTCAATAGTTTGTCTAATGAGCTGGAGCCACTGGAAAGGGAAGTGAGATGGGCCCTAGGAAGCTTGGTTGATAACAGAGCTACAGGAGCTGATGAAATCCCAACTGAACTATTCAAAATCCCACAAGATGATGCTGTGGGATGAAATTGTTGCTTGTATTAACGGAACAAATTTGTAAAATTCAACAAAGGCCTGTGGACTCGAAAATGTCCCAATCCCAAAAAAAAGCAGTGCCAAAGAGTGCTCCAAATATTAAACAATTGCACTAATTTCACATGCCAGCAAGGTAATGCTTAAGATCCTGCAAGCTCCAATAGTATATAGACCAATAACTACCAGATGTGCAACCCGGGTTCCTCAGAAGAGGCACAAGAGATTAAATTGCCAATGTCCGATGGATAATAGAGACTTCCAGAAAAACATTAACTTCTACTTTGTAGACTATTCCAAAGCCTTTGCCTGTGTGGATCACAACAACATGTGGCAAGTTCTTAAAGAGATGTGAGTACCTGTCACAGGTAAATCTGGAAAGGACAGGGTTACCAGGTCTTTTTGTCTATCCATGTAAATGTGGCAAGCATAGGGTTACCTAGGCAAGCTGTCAGTCCAGGTAAATGTGGGAAGCATAGGGTTACCTAGGCATGCTGTCTGTCCAGGTAAATGTGGCAAGGATAGGGTTACCTGGGCATGCTGTCTGTCCAGGAAAATGTGGCAAGGATAGGGTTATCTGGGCATGCTGTCTGTCCCAGTTGTATGTGGCAAGGATAGGGTTACCTGGGCATACTGTTTGTCCCAGTTATATGTGGCAAGGATAGGGTTACCTGGGCATGCTGTCTGTTCCAGGTAAATGTGGTAAGGATAGGGTTACCTGGGCATGCTGTCTGCCCAGGTAAATGTGACAAGGATAGGGTTATCTGGGCATGCTGTATGTCCCAGTTATATGTGGCAAGGATAGGGTTACCTGGGCATGCTGTCTGTCCCAGTTATATGTGGCAAGGATAGGGTTACCTGGGCATGCTGTCTGTTCCAGGTAAATGTGGTAAGGATAGGGTTACCTGGGCATGCTGTCTGTCCCAGTTATATGTGACAAGGATAGGGGTACCTGGGCATGCTGTCTGTCCCAGTTATATGTGGCAAGGATAGGGTTATCTGGGCATGCTGTATGTCCCAGTTATAGGTGGCAAAGATAGGGTTATCTGGGCATGCTGTCTGTCCAGGCAAATCTGGCAAGGATAGGGTTATTTGGGCATGCTGTCAATCCCAGTTATATGTGGCAAGGATAGGGTTATCTGGGCATGCTGTCTGTGCCAGGTAAATGTGGCAAGGATAGGGTTACCTGGGCATGCTGTCTGTCCCAGTTATATAGTTACATAGTATTTAAGGTTGAAAAAAGACTTTCAGTCCATCAAGTTCACCCCCCCAAGATCTCCTCTGATCTGCAATATGCGGACTAACTATCAATTAATTAGTTGTTATCCATGATAACCCTGAATTCCCTTTTTAATTAGAAATAAATCTAGTCCCCTTTTAAAGTTATCTATCGAATCCGCTGTCACCACCTCCTCTGGTAGAGCATTCTACAGATTAACCACCCTTACTGTGAAGAACCATTTTCTTTCTTTAAGGTGGAATTTTTTACTTCTAACCTCAAGGGATGTCCTCTTGTCAGTTGAAAACCTCTTGGCACAAAAAGCTCCCTTGACAAATCATTATACTGATCCTGGATGTATTTATATAAGGCAATCATATCTCCTCTTAGATGCCTTTTTTCGAAAATAAGTTTACTTTGGTTCCTTTTTCTTCATAACTTAGCCCCTCCATTCCCCTTATTAGTTTTGTTGCCCTCCTCTGTACCTTTTCCAGCTCTAAAATGTCCTTTTTATGAAGTGGTGCCCAAAATTGTACTCCATATTCAAAATGAGGGCGTACTAGAGATTTGTATAGTGGCAGAATTATATTTGCTTCCCTGGCTTCTATACCCTTCTTAATACATGCTAATATTTTATTTGCCTTTGCAGCTGCTGCTTGGCTTTGAGCACTGTTACCTAGGTGGTTGTCCACAAGTACTCCCAAATCCCTTTCAATATCTTATACACCTAGATTTCCTCCATTAAGATTATAAATTGCATGGCTATTTTTCCTTCCCAGATGCATAACTTTACATTTATTCGTATTAAATCTCATCTGCCATTTAGATGCCCATTCCTCAATTTGATGTAAATCCCTTTGGAGGGAAAGCACATCATTATCTGATTTAATTACCTTGCACAACTTCGTTTCATCAGCGAAACATTAAGCACTAAGTCCTTAATAAACATGTTAAAAAGGAGAGGACCTAATACTGAACCCTGAGGAACCCCACTTACCGCATTAGTCCAATCGGAGTATGTTCCATTTACAACAACCCTTTGCTTCCTGTCTTTTAGCCAGCTCTCAATCCATGAGCAGATTTTTTACTGCAATTCCTGTATCACTTAGTTTGCACAATGATATCTGGCAAGGATAGGGTTACCTGGGCATGCTGTCTGTTCCAGGTAAATGTGGTAAGGATAGGGTTATCTGGGCATGCTGTCTGTCCCAGTTATATGGGGCAAGGATAGGGTTACCTGGGCATGCTGTCAATCCCAGTTATATGTGGCAAGGATAGGGTTACCTCGGCATCCTGTCTGTCCCAGTTATATGTGGCAAGGATAGGGTTATGTGGGCATGCTGTCTGTCCAGTTATATGTGTCAAGGATAGAGTTACCTGGGCATGCTGTCTTTCCAGTTATATGTGGAAAGGACAGGGTTACATGGGCATGCTGTCTGTCCCAGTTATATGTGGCAAGGATATGGTTACCTGGGCATGCTGTATGTCCTAGTTATATGTGGCAAGGATATGGTTACCTGGGCATGCTGTCTGTCCTAGTTATATGTGGCAAGGATATGGTTACCTGGGCATGCTGTCTGTCCTAGTTATATGTGGCAAGGATATGGTTACCTGGGCATGCTGTCTGTCCCAGTTATATGTGGCAAGGATAGGGTTACCTGGGCATGCTGTCTGTCCTAGTTATATGTGGCAAGGATAGGGTTACCTGGGCATGCTGTCTGTCCTAGTTATACGTGGCAAGGATAGGGTTACCTGGGCATGGCTGTCTGTCCAGTTATATGTGGCAAGGATAGGGTTACCTGGGCATGCTGTCTGTCCAGTTATATGTGGCAAGGATAGGGTTACCTGGGCATGCTGTCTGTCCAGTTATATGTGGCAAGGATAGGGTTACCTGGGCATGCTGTCTGTCCCAGTTATATGTGGCAAGGATAGGGTTACCTGGGCATGCTGTCTGTCCCAGTTATATGTGGCAAGGATAGGGTTACCTGGGCATGCTGTCTGTCCCAGTTATATGTGGCAAGGATAGGGTTACCTGGGCATGCTGTCTGTCCCAGTTATATGTGGCAAGGATAGGGTTACCTGGGTATGCTGTCTGTCCTAGTTATACGTGACAAGGATATGGGTACCTGGGCATGCTGTCTGTCCTAGTTATACGTGGCAAGGATAGGGTTACCTGGGCATGCTGTCTGTCCAGTTATATGTGGCAAGGATAGGGTTACCTGGGTATGCTGTCTGTCCTAGTTATACGTGACAAGGATAGGGTTACCTGGGCATGCTGTCTGTCCTAGTTATACGTGGCAAGGATAGGGTTACCTGGGCATGCTGTCTGTCCAGTTATATGTGGCAAGGATAGGGTTACCTGGGCATGCTGTCTGTCCAGTTATATGTGGCAAGGATAGGGTTACCTGGGCATGCTGTCTGTCCCAGTTATATGTGGCAAGGATAGGGTTACCTGGGCATGCTGTCTGTCCCAGTTATATGTGGCAAGGATAGGGTTACCTGGGCATGCTGTCTTTCATCCCTGTCTTTGCAGCAGCTCTCTGCACACACTGAGTTTCATTTTTCACTTTCAGGATTAGGAAATGAAACTAACTGCAGAGAGAGAGCGAAGTGTAATGCTGTGTGTGAGTGTGTGTGTGACAGATGTATATAAGGAGCTAGGGAGCCAGGAGACTGCACACAACCCAGGACAACTGATCTGTAAGTCTCATTTACACTGTATACTATATTATATTATATATAAAAAGAATTACTGTCACTAGGACATGTATATTAGTTTCATATTTATGAAGATGTAAGGAATGACACAATGTTCATTTAGTTTTAAGATCATTTCGATGTATATATATAATTAATATGCAAATACTAAAAACGAATTGTCAAAACAAAGACAAAATACAAAAATAGAACAGGTTTTATATATAGTTAAACATGTAAAAATAAACATATTTTAGATAGATAGACTAATAATCAGTATTATTGGACATGGGATACTGGCCTTTCACAGGTCCTCCATTTATATATATATATTTGTATTTTTTTATATACATATTTTAGACACAGTACACTCAAAAGGTTACCAGTGGGGTAAAATAGGAGACAGCACATAGCTGATGGGTGAAACGAAACCTAGATCTTATATTGCCATTGTGTTATCTGTATACAATTATGTGATGTGCAAGCAGTTCCAAGAGTATATATATATATATATATATATATATATATATATATATATATATATATATATTTGTATATAGATGGATAGATAGTTGTGTGTATATATATATGCATGTGTGTGTATATATATATATATGTATATATATATATATATATATATATATATATATATATATATAGTTCTATGTAGATGGATAGATAGTTGTGTGTATATATATATGCATGTGTGTCTATATATATATATGTATATATATATATATATATATATATATATATATACATATATATATATATATATATATACATAGCTGTATATATATGGATAGATAGTTGTATATATACACACTTATTTATTATATTTATATATATAAATAGTTATTTTCTTCTGGTCAAATAAAACATTTAAAGGGCCAGAAGTTAGAATCATGTAATACAGATGTAGAGAAAAAACAAATACTATTTTAAAGTGTATTCTAAAGTTAAGGCAGTTTTCTTCCAAAAATCGATGGGGGAACTATGATTTCCAACTGATAAAGCCCTGAGAATTTGTACAGATCAATAAATACATAGAGAAGGAAAGAGAAAGAGATAGATACATTAAGAGATAATAAAAATGTAATATATGTACCAGTAAATTTATATTATAAGAATGTTTTTACAAATGTAATACCTCTGTGTATAAATCCCATGTATAAAAACTTATAACTAGATTACAAAGTTATAATTGGAAGTCGAATATTTATATTATATTATATATTTGTTGTTATTTTGCGTATCTTTAAAAGTACAATGCATGCTATCCCTCCCGGCAGTGAACAGGTTAAATAGAAGCTGGAAAATGTTCTCATATACAGAAAATATCCTCATCCTGCTTGTTACAATGTACATATTTGTGGGATAGGACTGTGGGAGCAAAGTATATACATTGTATTATGTATTATATTATATCTCAAGGCAAAAACCTAGCACAGTCACCAAATTCAGCATTTTATTCATAGCTCTTTTCTTCTTCTATATATAATGACAAATTGAGAGAAGGGAAAGAAAAAGTATCCTTTTGAATTGAAGTGCACACCCTCTGCCCTAATAACAATATAGAACAGCAAATAAGTTAAAACTTAACGTTTATTAATTAATAATAAAATGTATTATTAAAATCCTGAAATACTGACGAGATCCAATAAGTAGAGAAATCTGAAATAATTGTAAGGGCTTTCTTAGTGTAATGGGTAGAATTAAGAATCTGCGGAAATAAACACTTAATCCTCCTATATAAAGTGACAAGTGGCTACAAAGTGCAAAATAATAATAAGTGGAATACTAATATATAGCAGAAATGCAGGTCCAAACTAAGGGACCTATATGTTTGCTTGATGCGTATTCCATATATACAAAGTGACTAGTGCTAGTAATTATAATAACAGTGATATCACTTATAAATATTGCACCTTCATTTGGCTTATAACATATATTCTAAAGTGCCTAGTGCCAATATCAATTGAATAAATATAATATAATGTTGGATACAATATAAATAAAGTGCTGGTGCTTGCTGAGGATATAGTAAATTGCACAATACAGCTTTATTGAGGAAAGTCCAATATTGTTATATATTATGAATAATCAGTATCACTACACGAACTGGGGAGCTGGATGGAGGTCTGTATAATTCCACATTAGCTTGATGATTAGTATAAAATATAGATTATAAGTTTAGAGCATGTGGGAATCATATTGTTCGATCGTTTTGTTTTAGATAGTATTTCTATATAGTTTGCACAGCTCCTGAGTCCCTAAACTACCCGCGCGTGGTCTAGGCGTCTGCGTATGACGTCATAGCGCAACGACGCGGCGTAGAACGTACCCTTATATTCTGAGATATAGGCAAATCTATCTTAAATTATTAGGGGAGGTGAGAGGGGTAGATAATTTTATAAATATAGTAAATAAATAGTACATTTGAATGTCTAAAGCAAGTAAAAATAATTATTACACTGCATTCTGGGAAGCTGAGCTGGGACATGCAAATGTGCCCACAAATGCCTCGCTCTTCAATCCATAGCCATTATCAAGCATGTCTTCCTTTAAGCTTATGCCTGTTGTATTACACAGCTTTAATTCAAAACCAAGGCTGGATTTTGCAAGCCGAGAATCCTATCCATGTACAGCTGTTTCAAGCTTACTGGCTATCATCAGCATGGAGCGGGATCTCAGCCCGTGTGGTGGACCTTATGAGTAGGTAGTTCACCACAACAATCATTTATAATATGGTGGGCAAAAGAGCGATAGAAGCCTCCACCGTATAGTAGTACAGTAAATGAAAAGTACATCTGTGTTCACATTTGAATGTTTTAAAAAGTTAAAAAACCTGCTTCCAGCTCAGAATTCCGAGAAAAACAGTTATTACACTGCATTCTGGGAAGCTGAGCTGGGACATGCAAATATTTATAATTATTTACAAAAGCACTAGAACTGTATTAAAACATTTTGACATTTTTAATTATTCAAAGATTAGGTCTACATTTGTGTGCGGTTCTTTTTATGAGAGTGGCTTGCATTTATTTTTGCAAGCTGCCTGCTTCTGAGTATTTCCAAGGGTAGGTGGTCAAATACTAAAAAACTCAATTATATCACAAGCTTCATCCCCTATGCCTCTTTTCTCCTCCCCCACCCCTCCCTTCACTGATATATTTGCTAAACACACCAATCAGATTCCTAGCTACCAGGAAGTGATGAAATCAGACAAGATGGAAACTTCTATACATAATCACAATCTTCAAAAATGATGACTTTCTCTACAGATGTTTTTATGCTGGTGGTTTACACAGCTGATAATGTTACTTTATTACATGCTTCACCATACTGACCTTTAACTTGTTTTAATAACTGTCTTCTTACACGGATGAAGGAGACGTGTTTTCCTTTGGTGTTTACACAGAGAAATATACAGAACCTGCTTAACTACTGGATTTCCACACCAAAAAAGGAAATATACATTGAATTAATTTGAATATGAACTTTAGAGTCAGTCCAACATGGTAATCATGCAGAAAAGTGTCAGCCCTCCTCTATCACTGGCAGATAACCACAGGCCCACAGTCTCCAAGCTAGCAGGATTTAATGGCAACTTCTATACACAGAGTTTTCAAAAAATAAGATATTCTCTAAAAATATTAGCTTACACAGTTGCTAATGTTGTTACAAATTTCACAACATGTGACATTTTTCCTGAACTACAGTAAACTTTTAATAATAGCTTGATGGGTTTGTTCAGTCCTTCAGTCATGACCGACTCTCTGTGACCATAGGGAAATCATCACCAAGGCTCATCTGCCTGTTTCTGGTTTTGTCTATCCATAAGGTTTTCTTGGCAAATATACTGGAGTGGGTTGCCAGTTCCTTCTCCAGCAGACCTTACTGCTATAACCTGCCCATCTTGGATGACCCTCCATGGTATAACTCACAGCTTCATTGAGGTTCACAAGCCCCTTCACCGCGACAAGGTAGCGATTCAGAAGGGGACGATATATGAAATACACAGATCTAAATATACAAACATAAATGCCTGACAAATCATGTTACCTGTAATACAGCATTCCACTTAGGACCAATCAGAATACAACATACTCTTTGTCCTATTTAGAAGAAGAAATGTCCAGAGGCATGCTATTTCTGCTTGGTTACATTGGAATGTAAATGTAAGCAGTTTCCTGTCAAACAGATGATATTTTAAGTTATCAAAATCCAGCGCACACGCAGTAAAAGTAAATGTGACAATTAAGACATTTTCAATTCTTAACCGCTTTTATTTGGCAAGAGAAGACTGAGCCACGGGATCTGCAATAATACACCAAGAACAATTAACAATATAAACATATTTACAAATAAAGGACATAATAATAATTCTACTTTTATATACAAATGGGGACAGGAACTTAGTGGAGATTCAGTAAGAATTGCTACGGAAGAGCTGTTATAAATCACAGTCTATTGGATTTCCTTGCAGCAGAAACCATTCACTGTATTCGCTAAGAATAATGTATTTAAATTAGCTTTGTGATGTGCTCACTAAATCTCCATCACTTTTGTATTTTGTTGTTCTAGTAACTGGATTTGTGAATGTGACCCCAGGAGTTTTGTAATGCTAAATAGTGCTTTGATTATGTGGTTTGAAATATGGATATATTTATTATTTGTAACCTTTTAACCCCGTCCCTCCATGTTTAGTGCAGACTAGTTCCAGCTTAAAGTTCATAACATTGTGAGTTAATGTCTAACTATTTAAGCACTGTCCCATATACATCACAATCTTCTTTACCTAAATATACCTGATGTGTTACTTATATTTTAGGGATCTAATATCCCCACTAATTATCTCCTTGCAACACTACACAGCATTATTGTATTTAAATTGATCTTAATACTCTGTCTAGCCAAGATATATGGTTTTATAAAATTACATCTCAATTAATCAATCTCTGATTGTTACAGTACCATAATACTGCTTTATTACCTTGTTTCAGCAAAATTTGGACCACATCAAAGCAAAGATCTCCTAAAAGCATGTTGAAATACTTTTTGCATTTTTGAAATATGTGCATTTTGCACTGAGAAATCAATTTAGTAAAGTCTGTGTTTACATGTGTCATTGACTGTCCCCCTTCCAGACCCACAGCAACAGCTCTCTGTAGTGAGCAAAAGAAAAAATAGAATTAACCCATAACAAATCAACCGGTGCACATATGCTTCAAAGGCATATATATCCTAAGTCTGCATTATGTCACTTTATATGAAATAATTGCTTTTTCATTTAAATGACTGTAGTAGCACATAATTGTCTCTTTAAATTAGCTAAGTATGTTTTAAAATGTTGCTCTTGGTTTTTAAACTAAATATCTTATTTTTATCTGCAATGTCACCACGGTTCTTTAACCACAAACAGCTTTTGTGTACTTTTAGAGCTTTTCTCTGGCCACATTCACCTCAAGTCATCATCAGTTTATTGGTCCAAGACCCCAGCTGTCTGGAAGGATGTTACTAAAGAGGAAGTTTCATGAGAAAGGGAAATAATACATCTCTATGTAAAATACATGTTATTAAAACCTCACAGTATCTATTAAAATAGGAATCACATTGTGTATGGAGAATATAACAATATTAAAGACATTAATAATATTTTATTACTTTATTACTTTTATAACATTAGTTAAGAGGAATAGACAAATAACCTGTCAGATTGGGATGTTGGATAACTGCTTTGCATTGCATGGAGAAAATACAACATTCTTAGTGAATACTGTGATGGAAACTGAAGCTTTTATACTGTAAAACACACCAGTAAGACACATTAAATGCATTGATTAAGGTGGGTTGCAATAGGGATAGGAGGAGTGTTTACCAAGAAACAAAGCTTAGTGAATAATGTGATGCATTATGCGGACCATAGTGGCACATTAGAAAAAATATTCAAACCATCTAAATTAAGAACTATATATATATACTAGCAACTTGCCCATCAAAAAGGACGTGGCAATAACATTTGAAGCCAGGGCAATGCTGTTTGCCACACAATGTAAAGCTTTTTCTACACTGAGGACCTTCGGCCCTCATTGCGAGCCTTTCCTCTCGTGTACTTTTGCTCCTCTAAACACCTTTGGCGCTCATCACAAAGACAGATATATGTTTATCTATATTTTGTTAACTAATAATGAATGAATTAGTTTCTTAATAAATTAATATACTTTACCTATTTGTAATGAATATACCCAGCAATCAATAGCCTGAAGCGCTAACAATCTGTTTTTATTTTCCTGCAGCATACAATGTACAGTTTGAATGTTGCTGCCCTGATGATAAAGTGTCATCAATGTCCCAACTGTGCATTAGAAATAGGCTGCGTGCGCGAGGGCAAACCATTGGTTTAGTTGTGTAAGGCGCCATTGTAGATTCGTAATGTTATAAGTTGCAAGTTAGTGTTGTAAAGTGGCGTCTTTGGTCTATGTGTTACGCGGCTAGCAAGCATTTTCCGTCATTTGTAATAGTGTACGTTCCTGTGTGAAAGTTACATAGTTACATAGTATTTAAGGTTGAAAAAAGACTTTCAGTCCATCAAGTTCAACCGTTTAAGATCTCCTCTGATCTGCAATATACGGAATAATTATTAATCAATATTTATTTATTATTTTTATTTTTTTTAATTATTAATTAATCCAGAGGAAGGTTAACAGAAAAAAAAAAAAACAAGCGAGGCTTAGCCAATCGCCTCAAAGGAAAAAATGAAATAAAAAAAAAACAATTCTTCCCTGACCCCAGACACTGGTGACCGGATTTCTCCCCGGATCAATACTGTCCCTTTAATTATACATGATAAACCTGAATTCCCTTTTTAATTAGAAATAAATCCAGTCCCCTTTTAAAGTTATCTATTGATACTGCTATCACCACCTCCTCTGGTAGAGAATTCCACAGATTAACCACCCTTACTGTGAAGAACCCTTTTCTTTTTACTTTTAACCTCAAGGGATGTCCTCTTGTCCGTTGAAAACCTCTTGGCACAAAAAGCTCCCTTGACAAATCTTTATACTGACCCTGGATGTATTTATATAAGGTAATCATATCTCCTCTTAGACGCCTTTTTTTTGGGGAGAAAAAAAGTTTAATTTGGTTAGTCTTTCTTCATAACTTAGCCCCTCCATTCCCCTTATTAGTTTTGTTGCCCTCCTCTGTACCTTTTCCAGCTCTAAAATGTCATTTTTATGAAGTGGTGCCCAAAATTGTACTCCATATTCCAAATGAGGGCGAACTAGAGATTTGTATAGTGGCAGAATTATATTTGCTTCCCTTGCTTCTATACCCTTCTTAATACATGCTAATATTTTATTTGCCTTTGCAGCTGCTGCTTGGCTTTGAGCACTGTTACCTAGGTGGTTGTCCACAAGCACTCCCAAATCCCTTTCAATATCTGATACACCTAGATTTGCTCCATTACGATTATAAATTACATGGCTATTTTTCCTTCCCAGATGCATAACTTTACACTTATTTGTATTAAATCTCATCTGCCATTTAGATGCCCATTCCTCAATTTTATGCAAATCCCTTTGGAGGGAAAGCACATCATTATCTGATTTAATTACCTTGCACAACTTCATGTCATCAGCAAAAATGGAGACACCACACTCCAATCCAACCTCTAAGTCATTAATAAATATGTTAAAAAGGAGAGGACCTAATACTGAACCCTGAGGAACCCCACTTACCACATTAGTCCAATCCGAGTATGTTCCATTTACCACAACCCTTTGCTTCCTGTCTTTTAGCCAGTTTTCAATCCATGAGCAGATATTCACTGCAATTCCTGTATCCTTAAGTGTTACATAGTTACATAGTAATTAAGGTTGAAAAAAGACTTTCAGTCCATCAAGTTCAACCTGTTAAGATCTCCTCTGATCTGCAATATGCGGATTAGTTATTAATTAAATTATTGATTAAATAATTATTAATAGTATAGTATTGGAGAATGAATAAAGAGTTAGTCCATCAAGTTCAACCTTTTTAGATCTCTATTGATCTTTTTAATTTGGACTATTTATTATTATTGTTAATTGTTAATTATTGTTAATTGATCCAGAGGAAGGCAAACATAAAAAAAACCCCATTGAAACTTTGCCAATTGTCTCATAAGGGGAAAAAAAAGCAAAATTCCTTCCTGACCCCAGAAACTGGCGATCAAATTTCTCCCTGGATCAATATTCCTTGCTTGTTATCTAGGATAGCCTTGAATGCCCTCTTTATTCAGAAATATATCTAACCCCTTTTTGAAGTTGTCTATCGAATTCGCTGTCACCACCTCCTTTGGTAGAGAATTCCACAGTTTAACCACCCTAACTGTGAAGAACCCTTTTCTTTGTTTAAGGTGAAATCTTTTTTCCTCTAACCTCAACGGATGTCCTCTTGTCAGTTGAAAATCTCTTGCTACAAAAAGTTCACTTGACAAAGCCTTATATTGACCCTGGATGTATTTAAATAACGTAATCATATCTCCTCTTAGACGCCTTTTTTCTAGCGAAAATAAGTTTAATTTTGCTAGTCTTTCTTCATAACTTAGCCCCTCCATTCCCCTTATTAGTTTTGTAGCCCTTCTCTGTACTTTTTCCAGCTCTAAAATGTCTTTTTTGTGAGGTGGTGCCCAAAATTGTACTCCATATTCCAAATGAGGGCGTACTAGAGATTTGTATAGTGGCAGAATTATATCTTCTTCCCTGGCTTCTATACCCTTCCTAATACATGCTAATATTTTATTTGCCTTTGCAGCAGCTGCTTGGCTTTGAGCACTGTTACCTAGGTGGTTGTCCACTAGTACTCCCAAATCCCTTTCAATATCTGATACCCCTAGATTTGCTCCATTAAGATTATAGATTGCTTGGCTATTGTTCCTTCCCAAATGCATAACCTTACATTTATTTGTATTAAATCTCATCTGCCATTTAGCCGCCCATTTCTCTAATTTATGCAAATCCTTTTGTAGGGAAAGTACATCATTATCTGATTTTATTACCTTGCACAACTTAGTGTCATCAGCAAAAATGGAGACACTACATTCGAGTCCTACTTCAATGTCATTAATAAATATGTTAAAAAGGAGAGGACCCAATACTGAGCCCTGAGGAACCCCACTTATCACATTAGACCAATCGGAGTATGTTCCATTTACAACAACCCTTTGCTTCCTGTCTTTTAGCCAGCTCTCGATCCATGAGCAGATATTTACTGCAATTCCTGTATCCCTTAGTTTGCTCACTAGTCTTCCATGTGGCACTGTATCAAATGCCTTTGAAAAATCTAAAAAGACTACATCCACTGAGTTGCCCTGATCCAAGTTCCTACTAACCTCCTCATAAAAACTAATTAGATTGGTCTGACACGACCTTTCCTTCATAAATCCATGTTGACTGCTACCTATGATCCTGTTCAAATAGACATATTCTTGTATTCTGTCCCTTATTAACCCTTCTAAAAGCTTCCCAACTACAGAAGTGAGGCTCACTGGTCTATAATTCCCCGGATTTGCTCTAGATCCCTTCTTAAATATAGGTATTACCTCTGCTTTTCTCCAGTCATCTGGTAGAGACCCTGTAGTGAGCGAGTCTTTAAAGATTAGATATAATGGTTTGGCTATTACAGAACCCAGCTCCCTCAGTACCCTTGGATGTATTCCATCAGGACCTGGGGCTTTATTAACATTTATTTTCTCCAACCTCTTTTGTATTTCTTCCTGCGTTAACCAATTATTTAGTGAAGGTAGTGTAGCCCCATTATGTTGCAGTGTCCCAACCACTGGTACCTCCCTTGTGTAAACCGACGAAAAGAACCTATTTAGCTCATCTGCCTTTTCCTGGTCACTAATTATCAGATGGCCTGTGTCACATTGTAATGGTCCTATCGATTCCTTCCTGGCCTTCTTCCCATTAATATATTTATAAAATATTTTAGGGTTAGTCTTACTTTCCATTGCAACTGACTTCTCATTTTCTATTTTAGCCAGTCTAATAGCCCTTTTGCAAGCCTTGTTGATTTCCTTATAGTCACATAAATATGCCTCTGTTCCCTCCTTCTTGTATAATTTAAATGCATATTTCTTTTTCCTCATCATGATCTTTAAGTCATTGTTAAGCCACATGGGATGTGATTTACTCCTATTTATTTTATTTCCACATGGTACATGCTGATGAGTATGTTTATTTAGTAAGGATTTGAATGTTGTCCATTTATTTTCAGTATTCTTCCCTGTAAGTTCTTTGTCCCAGTCTATATGTTGTATTGCTGCCCGTAGCCCATTAAAGTTAGCCCTTTTAAAATTTAGAGTTTTTGTTGGCCCCTTACAACTCTGTTTTTTGTATTCAATCTCAAATGAGACTGTGTTGTGATCACTGTTCCCCAAGGGTTCCCCTATTTTTACATTTGATATTATATCAATATTACTTGTGATGACTAAATCCAAGATGGCCCCATTTCTAGTAGGTTCTTGTATTACCTGGGCTAGATAATGATCCCTGAGTGTACTCAAGAACCTGCTCCCCTTAGCTGAGCTGCTGGTCTCGTTTATCCAGTTTATATCAGGGTAATTAAAGTCTCCCATTATTAGAACTTGCCCATGCTTAGCTGCATTTCCAATCTGTAACAATAATTGTATTTCCTCACTTTCAGCTATATTTGGGGGTTTATAGCATACTCCCACCAATATGCATTTAGAATTAGCTCCTCCACTATTTAGCTCAACCCACAAGGATTCAATGATGCCGTTAGTGCCAGCATAAATATCTTCTCTAACTATAGGCTTAAATTCAGGCTTAACATAAAGACAGATCCCTCCTCCTCTTTTACCATTTCCCCTATCTTTCCTAAATAGGTTATAACCATCCAGATTAACAGTCCAGTCATGAGATTCATCCCACCATGTTTCCGTAATGCCTATTAAGCCCCATTTTTCTTGTACTGCTAATATTTCTAGCTCATCCATTTTCCCAGGCAAACTTCTTGCGTTTGCAATCATACATTTTATGTTGCTATGGCTCTGCTGATGTGAAGTGCCTGCCACTGTATTTGAGGCCCCTATTAATATCTCCCTACTTTCTATTGTAACCCTCCCCCCTTCTCCTCCCCCATGGGTAAATAATTCATCCCTTTCCCTCTCTACCCTATTTACCCCAATACTTCTATATAGTCCCTCCCCCCCACCTACAAGTTTAAAAACTCCCCCAGCCGTTCTACCATCCTATTGCCTAGCACAAAAGCGCCCTCATCATTAAGGTGCAATCCATCCCGGCTATAGAGATTGTACCCAAGTGAGAAGTCAGCCCAGTGCTCTAAAAACCCAAAACCCTCTGCACTGCACCACTTTTTTAGCCACGCATTAACCTCCCTAAGCTCCTTCTGCCTCCCTGGGCTAGCACGTGGCACTGGTAGTATCTCAGAAAATACTACCTTGGAGGTCCTTGCTTTAAGCTTATTCCCTAATTCTCTAAAATCATTCTTTAGGACGCTCCATCTTCCACTAACTTTGTCATTGGTACCAATGTGTACCAAGACCGCCGGTTCATTACCAGCCCCTCCCAATAATTTATCCACCCGATCCACAACATGCCGAACCCGAGCACCCGGGAGACAGCAAACTGTTCGATTGCTGGGATCTGGGTGACAAATTACCCTGTCTACCTTCCTAATAATAGAGTCCCCTACCACCAAAACATGTCTGTTGTTCTGCCTATTCTGCCCTCCCTCTTCTCCAGTAGAGCTGTTCGCCCGGCTGTTAGAGGGAACAGCTCTATCTGGCATTGCCATTCCTGAATGGACATCGCCAACAGTTTCACTCAATCTGGCAAATCTGTTGGTGTTTGACAACTCAGAACTGGCCTGCCTCCTCCTGTTCCCCCTGCTTCCCCTTGTAACTGTAACCCAGCTACCTCCCTGGCCATCCTCACTAGCCCCAGCTCCTCCCTCCATACTAGGCCCAGCTAAACTGTGCTCCGTGAGCACCAATTCCCTTTCCAGTGGAGCAATATCACTAAGTGCTGCAATTTTCCTCTCCAGATCTTCAATTTGAGCTTCCAAAGAGGCAACATGCTCACACCTGTCACAGAGGTATGGACCCTGGATCATATGTTCCAGTAGTGCATACATTTGACAGGATGTACACTGAATAAGGTTGCCACTGGACTGACTCATAATTATTATTATTGTCTACGAAATTTCAGTGGGAAAAATAAAGAATATAATATAATATATTTATATAAAGTTTTCCTTTAAATCCACTTGTAAACAGACCCCAAACCAGCTCACAAACCTTTTATACAAGTTTAACAGTCAAGCCACACCCCTCTCACCTGGGCACAATTAGTGCACTCTGCAGTTTATCAGCCTTTACTTTTTAAGGTAAATCCACTTGTAAACAGACCCCAAACCAGCTTACAAAACTTTTATACAAGTTTAACAGTCAAGCCACACCCCTCTCACCTGGGCACACTTAGTGCACTCTGCAGTTCCTCAGCCTTTACTTTTTAAGGTAAATCCACTTGTAAACAGACCCCAAACCAGCTTACAAACCTTTTATACAAGTTTAACAGTCAAGCCACACCCCTCTCACCTGGGCACAATTAGTGCACTCTGCAGTTTATCAGCCTTTACTTTTTAAGGTAAATCCACTTGTAAACAGACCCCAAACCAGCTTACAAAACTTTTATACAAGTTTAACAGTCAAGCCACACCCGGTGTATTGCGCGGTCCAGGGTCGTTTTTAATTTTTTGGGGGCGGCCATTTTTTCTCTTGCTTAGCATCAACTTAAATTCACATCCCACCTCACTCCCAGACGTCCTGGCTGTAAATAAATAAGAACTTCCTCTAAGTCTCGGGAAGTTTTCAAGTCAGAGAAGGTTGAAACATGTTTACTTTACACCGCTCTTTTTGTTATTGGATTGTTATCTATGTGATGACTATGTGTGAGCTACTCATGTGATATCATGTATTTAGGGCCACACTGTTGGAGCCACAAAGAATTTTCTTAAATGCAATGTACAGCCAGTTTTTGATGTCTTAAAAGAAAAGAACCTACTTATTTTGGTGTTGAAAATATCCACAATATCTACACCTCCAATAAAGGGACACAAATTTGGTGGAAGTTGCCATTCAACATTATTTAGATCTCATTAAATATGTAGAAATGTATGTATGTATTATTATTATTTTTTTTTGTAATGCTCCAACATATTCCGTAGCGATGTACAGGGATAAGAACAAGGTAATATACAATATTATACAATATTAACAACTGCAGAAAAGGAAAGTCCTGTTTTGAGCTTCGAATCTTGTAAAAAGTGCTTTTTTTTCCAAAGTACCCTACAAGAATGGAAACTCGCTACTTACAATCTAAAATATGAAATTGAAGCTTTTTTGTTAACAGAGTTACCGGTATCTTATTTTGAAGCTTTCATATTGCTTGCAGTCCTCCCTCGTGCTTCCTTACTGATAATGTTATGGGGGCACGGCTCTTTAGACAATCAGAAGGGAAATGTATTTTCTACATGTCTATTCTGTTCATTTAAAGTGGTTTAACAAAGTTATTGCTCATACAACAGCAAACCATTAAATTACAGTACAATGCAGGAAAGATAGATAGATAGATATATAGATAGATAGATAGATAGATAGATAGATAGATAGATAGATAGATGAATAGATAGATCTGTCAGCCAATAAACATAAACATTTTGTTTGATCACAAATATATGGCATTCTGTGATCCTAAGTTGAAAATGTGAGCATGCTTTTATTAAGATCTCAGTATTTATGAGCTCAGATTTGCCTTTTCTGTTGATTTAAACACATTTCTATGCTGTGAATGAGATCCATGTATATAAAATATGTGCGTGTTTATGTATAATAATTTCCTGCTTCATCGAAGCTAGATGCAAAATTCACACTTGTTTTCTGACATGGATAATTTGACCCTGCCCATAACATACCTCCCAACTGTCCAAGAACATCTTGTTCTTCTAGATCTGTCTGTGTCTTTCACAACTTTTATCTGAATCTGTAAGTACAGAAATGGCTCCAACTACATAGAGCTGTGTAAATACACATACAAAGATTTTATTCTGTTCAATAGATTTCACTTGCTTTTTCTTATTATCTGCAGCAAATGTTGCTGTGTAGGACACAAGCAGAAAAATATACGGAAAGGTGAATCTGTAGGTCTGTTTACAGGACATAGCATCCTGAAAGCCACAGTATTTGAAGCATTCTGCCTCCTCCAATCAACCTCTATGGAATAAGGCGCTATGACTGACAGTGACATCACCACTGTTTTCAACATGATTGGATTTTCTAACTGATAGAGTTGTTAGTCACAGCCAGCTCCATAGATTCCAATGTACCTTGCAGTACACAGCCTATCAGCCACATCTTCTACACCCCCTGCTCATTACTACTGCAGTACATCTGAATATGGTTATAAGGATCATTAGAAGCCCATGTAAACATAAATATATAGCAGTAACAAGCCATAGTTTATTTCCACTACTCTGTATCTGAACGAGCAGTTTGTATGACTTCAGTTGTCCTTACACCTCCCACAATGATTGTACCATTTTTGCTAAGAGTAAAACAAAAATATAAAAACCACTGTGCAGCCCTTTTAAAGATGTCCTTTGTATAGTGCTACGCAATATGTTGGCACGTTAGAAATAAAGGATAATACTGTGAAGGTCCTATATGTGGCCCTTTAATTGAGATAGGTTTCACAGCTACACAACATTGCAATGTTCAGCAATGAAATTCAATATTATGGTATGTGAGATTGGATCAGGTTGTGCAAATAAAAATACTTTAATATTTTAAGTGGCACATGGGTGTGCTGCCAACTTAAACAAAAGAGAAGCCGAGTAACTCAAACTGGTATGTTTTGTCCATTTTATAGTCATGGTAGATTACTTTTTCCTGCCACATCACCAGCTTATCCCCATCTATCCTATTGAGCCGGATGTGCTGTACACTTGGCTGTAGTTTATTTGTACTTAATTAAACTTTTTTTTCCACTAAACTTTGATGGATGAAGCCGATACTTTATCAGGGTAACAAGCACAACTATGGGTACAACTTGTGCCCTAAATATTCCAGCCTGTACCAGGCGGATCCATAAAGACAATATTATTAGTTACATAGGGCACGTATACTCTTTTTAAGAAATAATCTTGCTGAAAGGTAAAATGCTTTCAAAAAGTAAAATATAGAATTACAGCCTTTAGATTATTAGATGTTATGCTGCATTGCCTTCCTTGAACTGCTAATTTGAGCTGTTTTCTCAGCGGGGCATGTCCTTTTAAACCAATAAGATTTCCAGTAGTCCTACTGAAAGCACTGGCACATTTCTCTGCTTTCAACGATGCCTCCTATCTTTAAAATCAGATCAACAGAGAGAAAATGGTATCTCAAACTGCAACATAATTAAATACCATAAATATTAATTTAACAATTATGTTATGTTTTTTTATGTGCTGTACAACAAAAAGCATACTGTAAATATGGAACTACATTAGTCAATAAATGACATTAGAGATAGTTGAAGTTTATTATAATGGTGGGTAGCATAGTGCCTGCTCCCGACGCTGCACTTGTCATATTTATTTATATATAGTGTTGTAGGATAATTAAGTGGAAAATTGTCATAGCCCACTGCTCGGTTGGGCTTGAAACAGTCACTAGACCGATTTTACCCAGCAAGTTTGAGGTTTATTTGTATCCCCACTACCAGAATATGAACCAGATGTAGGACAAGTTCCATCAATTCTACCGCAGGCCAGGATAAGTTACGGATTGTAGCTTGTATAGAGGGAGCCAGGACCGGTTACAGGATACCAGCATAAGGTGCAGCCTTTTTTCCAGTAAATTCAGGTTTTTGCTCACTTCACGCTTTCTTTCTGGAATTTGAGTTATGTAGGGGGCGGAGGCAAATGGAGAAGGTCTGCTATCTATCACTGTCTTCCCCCATACAGCTTCACACTATGAGCGAGTGGGCAGAATAGACTGTATATTTAAGAAGAGAACAGTTGCATGAATGCACTCCATGGATGTAGCTGGGTGTCACGCTTCATTTAATTTGGTTGGTACCTGATTCTTTTTTTCCGCAGGAGCTTTCTTGCTCCTGCACTTTATCCTCTTCTGTAGGACTGGCTTGTCACCTGTTCTCTGGTTCTGATGATGACTTTTGATGAAGTATGTACGAGGACGGGTATTTGACCTTCTCATCATCGGAGGAGCAAGAGACAGAGAAAAATACCCAGGGGGTTCAGTGCACAGGCCAGAGGTGGTCCTACTCTACAGGGAAATTCAAAAATGGTGAGTTATAGCTGCAATTCAAAGTTTGTAGATATTATTATTATTATTATTATTATTATTATTATTATAACTCTTCCTTTATAAAAAGTCAGTATTTTCATAATGCTATTTAGAAAGAAGTACAGTGGGTGCAATTAGCAATTTACAAAGGTATAGACTAGTACAAAGATAAGTAGCAGTACAAGTATTACAAGGCAGCTTTTTGTGCCAAGAGGTTTTTTCAACTAACAAGCGGACATCCTTTGAGGTTAGAACTAAAAAGCTTCCACCTTAAAGAAAGAAAAGGGTTCTTCACAGTAAGGGTGGCTAATCTGTGGAATTCTCTACCAAGGGAGATGGTGACAGCGGATTCAATAGATAACTTTAAAAAGGGATTGGATATATTTTTTATTAAATAGGGCATTCAGGGTTATCCTGGTTAATTAGAGAGGGAGTAGTGATCCAGGGAGAAATCCGATCGCCACTATCTGGGGTCAGGAAATAATTCATTTTTTTCCCCTTTTGAGACAACTGGCAAAGTTTCACTGTTTTTTTTTTGTTTGCCTTCCTCTGGATCAATTAAAAACTAATCAGCATACTGCAGATCAGAGGAGATCTTAAAAGGTTTATCTTGATGGGCTAAAAGTCTTTTTTCAACCTCAATTACTATGTAACTATAAGTACAGATACAATAAAAATGGGTCAGCTGATAGCTTTTTTGCAACAGAGTTGGTGCGATAGATAGAGTTTACGTCCCTTCTCCGAAGAGTTTACTATCTAGAAGGAAAGAGTGGAGTGTGAGACAGGTGTGACAGATGCAAGATGGCAGTGAGCAAGGCAGTAGGCTGATGCAGTTGGAAGTGGCTGTATTTAAATGTAGGTTGTGGTGTGGTTGGGTATACAGATTGTGCATGTTAAGGCTGGAAGTGAGTTTTTGTCGTTTTTGAGGCAGGAAGATAGTCTGACAAGAGCAAAGGAAGGAGTACCATAGTTTAGGTGCAGCTCCAGAAAAGTCCCAGAGGAGGAAACAAGAAAGGCGGAAAGATGAAGGTCATTAGGAGAGCCAAGAGTGTGTTTGGGGGAGTATTTGGAGACGTATTTGCAGAGATATAAGGGGATGCACTGTTGCTGAAGGCTTTATATGTTAGAGTCAGTATTTTACTTTGTATTCTTGTATCAAGCTTGTTCCCTCACCCTAACGTGCACGCAGCCTGAAGCTCAGTAGTCTCCGTAGCAGTGCTGCACAACACTATAGCTCTATACAAATCCCCTCTCCCTTCTATCTATATAAACCCCTTCCCATGGCAGGGAAGGGTTAAAATAGTGAAATACATAGGCAGGGAAATTATGACCCCCTAGAATTCCCTCCCCCTCTTAACCAGATCCCCACTTATATCTATAACCATGGGAGTCTAAATAGACTCCATGGCATCTAAATGTTAACCCTGTTCCCCGGAGGTCGTTTAAGGACCTCTGTGGCACATATAAATTAACCCCTACCACTGGGGTCCCTAACAGACCTCAGTGGCACTCATGAATTACACAAAAATATTAATTTTTATAATTATTTCAATAAATAATAAAACTAAATTACAGTAACATAATAAAACTACATTAGAATTAAACAAATTGGAAAAAAGAATTGCAGAAAAAAATTAACTAAATACTTAATTGTATATAAAAGGTAATAGATAAAAAGCTGTATTATCGTTACATAAAAAAAAAAACTATTTTGCCTATTTCGAAATATAGTGAGCTCATAAAAGTGTCCCAGACACCTGAGCCCACCTTCCCTTGTTTCTTCCTCAGGAGCGGTTGGACTGTGCAACATTGGCGTGACAGGCGGCCTCAACTCACTGCTGCAGACGCTCTATATGAACAGGGATTTTACCGGCATACTGTGTGGGTAAGAATACTGGAACCAGCCTGTGGGCGACTGTGGGATTGTTCATGTTTATTGTGGTTTGAAGAGAAACTACCATCAACGACACAAATTAACTGTACTAATGGAAGTCACAGAGAGACTCGTTGTGTGGTTTTAACACCTTGTCAGTAATTCATTAATTGTGGCTTTGTCTTCCATGACTGCGATTACACATAATTTGTTGGCAGAAATGCTCTTCAGCCAATTCGTTTTGTGCCTAACGATCACTAGAAGCTATCTATAACAATAAGTCTTTATCAAGGAAAAATAACTATGAAAGAAGTACTTGTTCCCAAGTGCTAGAATCTTATAACGCTTTAAAGAGCAGCGTAAGACAAATCAGTTTGATATCCTGGCTGGCATACAGTTGGGATTTGGCCAGAGGTTGTTTGATATAAACTTGCCGTCTGTTGACCCTTTTAATGTCAGAATCTAACAAACACAACAAAATAGGTTGTATATTAAGTCCCCCCCCCCCCCCCCCCCCCCCCCGAAAAAAGAACCACAAACAAGGGAGTAGAAAGGCTTTCGATTACTTTAGAGAATTGCATACCTTAAAAGTTGTATCTGGTATTGTATTTTTGTTGCCAATTTAACTATACGGATTGTAGACATGTGGAATATCCCTGAAGTCATTAATGTTTTGGATATGGATAAGCCTATACTTTTTTTTTAACAAATTCTTAATTATTTAAATAATACAATGTATAAGACACAGCAATTATTTTATAGTAATTATCTCATAAGTCTATTAATAAAGCAGACAATCATAGTTAGATTCCCCTACTAAATGAGCCTATTGGTTCACCTTCCTTTCATCATCTCATCAATGTTTCTGTCTGATTAATTCCTTCTTTAAAAAGTAAATGTATATACAACAGTGATATCATATATGCATGAATGGAACAAATCCAATAATCTAGCAATCATAGTGACACATTCCTACAGTGCCCCCTGCACCCCCGCACGTGCCTGACTTCCTTGTTGTGTACAAGATCGAGTTCTCTATTTGAGGGAGAGGCACTTTCACTTGTTCCCTTTGCTCTGCATTCCCACTCCCACTACATGCCATTTTTCACTCCCACCACATGCCATTTTTACTGTAACTGTGCACATAAATCGGATTGTCACAAGCAATATAGGTTGTTGTAGACATGATGGTATGTTTTAAATGTTCTTATAGTCTTGCTTTAGATAGATAGATAGATAGATAGATAGATAGATAGATAGATAGATAAAGATAGCTGTCTAAATAGATAGATAAATAGTGTGATAGATAGATAGTGTGATAGATCAATAGATAGATAGATAGATAGATAGATAGATAGATAGATAGATAGTGTGATAGATAGATGACTTGCATCTGCTCATTTAACTATGCCTGCTAAAAACCCAATTAATGAAGTCTCTTAGATACTCACCCATCACTGTCATTCTGATCACACTCTTTTTCCCTGCTCCTGAATCTATATCACTACAACTTCTTATCTTAGGACAATAATTCTTACCCCACAATCACACAATCATCCTATCTTTCTCCTGAGCTTACACACTGTCACAATGCTTTCTCACTCTTTCCTCTTTCTTATAACCTACTGCCTCTCTCTCAGACTTTCCTTTGCAGCATCTCCATATCATGTCCCCAACAATATTACCATCTGGCCTTCCTTGCACTCCTCTTCTCTTCTCTACTCCCATGAGCTCCTCTCCCTCCTCCAGTCACAACATCATCCCCTCCCTTACACTCACAAGCAGAAACAGCACTGTAAGTCCCAGTCCCATCTTCTCTCCCTTTCACTCCTCCTTCTCCTGGCTGCAGGAGATTATCCCCTAACCCAGGCGCCTCTCTCATCTCCACTCGCTGTCAGCCATGCTCTGGTTCAAGGCCAGCAAACACCCGTAACATCCAGAATCTGATACCCATCACATGTCACAAACCTTCTACTCTACCTTTCTCCTGCGCCCTCTGGAATGCACGGTCTATCTGCAATAAACTCACTTTCATTCACAACTTATTTATTACCAACTCCCTCAATCTACTGGCTCTCACGGAAACCTGTCTCTCCTCCTCAGACACTGTCTCCCCTGCAGCACTCTCTCACGGTGGTTTTCACCTCAGCCACACACCTAGACCTGGGAACAAACAAGGTGGCGGTGTGGGTGTATTGCATTCCAGTCGCTGTACATTTCACCTCTTACCCCCTGTCCTATCCATCCAATTCTCATCCTTTGTAGTGCATACTATCCGCCTCTTCTCACTTATCTCTCTATGTGTTGCTGTGATCTATCGCCCCCCAGGCACTCCCTCTCATTTCTTGATCACTTTTCTGCCTGGCTCCATCACTTTCTTTCCTCCAATGTTCCTTCACTGGTACTTGGAGATTTTAATATTCCCATTGACACTCCCACCTCCCCAGCAGCAGCCAAACTGCTTGCACTCACCTCTTCTCTTGGCCTCTCACAACTAACAGATTCTTCTACTCGTCATGCTGGACATTTCCTTGACCTTATCTTCACCAATCTCAGCACAGCCTCCAACCCAGTCATCCACCCACTCCCTCTATCTGACCATCACTTACTTACCTTTAACCTCACCTCTTCTTCCTCCACCACCCCTCTCCAACCCCTGCCACTATCACGAACAGAAACCTGCTAGCACTTGACCCTACTCAGCTCTCCATTAATATCCAACCCCTTCTCAGCCCCATCACCTACCTCAACTGCCCTGACACTGCCATCTCACTCTACAACTTTACTCTCTCTTCCATCCTTGATACCCTCGCCCCCATAACCACACGAAGGCGCCCTCGCTCTCTTCCACAACCTTGGCACACAACTCAAACACGATACATCCAGAAGTGCTCCCGCGCCGCTGAACGGCTCTGGAGGAAATCACGCACCTCTGCAGATTTCCTCCACTACAAATGTATGTTACGCTCCTACTCCTCTGCCCTCAACCTCGCCAAACAACACTACTTCACTTCACTAATATCAACCCTGTCCTCTAACCCAAAGCGTCTTTTTGCCACTTTCAAAACTCTCCTCCACTCATCACCTCCTCCCATCCCTTCCTCTCTCACAGCTGAAGACTTTGCCAACCATTTTATTCATAAAATCGAAAATATACCCAATGAACTCTCATCTCACAGTGGCTCACTCACTCTACCATCTCAACTATCCAACCACACCCACTCTTCTCCCTCCCCCAATCCAACAGCCACTTTGAACTGCTTTGCTCCAGCTACAGAGGATGAAGTCGCTAGCCTGCTATCATCCACTCGCCTCACTACATGTCCTCAGGATCCTATTCCATCTCAGCTCATCCCTCCCCTCTCTACCACACTAATCCCAGCTCTCACACACATTTTCAACCTTTCTCTAACTACCGGCAAGTCTCCATCATGTCTAAAACACGCCATAATTACACCCATCCTCAAAAAGTACTCATCTGACTCTGACATTGCTTCTAACTACCACCCTATCTCTCTACTTCCCCTGGCTTCCAAACTGCTGGAGCGGCTCCTCTGTACCCGCCTTACCAGCTTTATTTCCTCTAACTCCCTTCTTGACACCTTCCAATCCGGCTTTCGGCCCCAACACTCCACTGAGACAGCTCTCACTAAAGTCACCAATGACCTGCTTACTGCCAAGTCAAAAGGTCACTTTTCTATTCTCCTTCTTCTAGATCTCTCTGCTGCCTTTGACACAGTTGACCATCCACTTCTACTCCATATCCTCTCCTCCCTCGGTATTCGAGACACTGCCCTCTCGTGGTTCTCATCATACCTACAAAATCTATCATTCATTATCTCCTTCTCCTTACCCCCTGTCTGTTGGCGTACCCCAAGGATCACTCCTAGGCCCGCTCCTCTTCTCCATCTACACTTCCTCACTTGGTACCCTTATAAACTCTTTTGGGCTGCAATATCATCTCTATGCAGATGACACCCAAATCTACCTCTCCGCACCAGATCTACCCCCCTCTCTTCTAATACATATCTCCAACTGCCTCTCTAGTATATCCACTTGGATGTCCACCCACTATCTCAAACTTAACATGTCTAAAACTGAACTCCTAATCTTCCCTCCCTCTCCCACAGCGTCAATTCCTCACATCTCTCTCACTGTCAATTATGACATCATCACACCCACCTCCCAAGCCCGTTGTCTTGGAGTTCTACTGGACCCCGCTCTGTCTTTCATCCCTCACATACAATCACTAACTAAATCTTGTCTTCTCCATCTAAAAAACATCTCCAGAATTCGCCACTTTCTTACACAAGACACAACTAAAATCCTTATTCACTCTCTCATCATCTCTCGATTGGACTACTGCAACTCGCTTCTTGCTGGCCTACCCACCACCCGACTATCTCCACTTCAATCCATTATGAATCCCTCTGCTAGACTCATCTTCCGTACACAACGTTCAGTGTCCGCAGCTCCTCTCTGTCAATCTCTCCACTGGCTTCCCATAGCCTACAGAATTAAATTTAAAATCCTGACCCTAACTTTCAAAGCCCTCAACAATAGCGCTCCCCCATACATTTCTGGTCTCATCTCCAAATAGTCCCCCACCCTCCCTCTTCGCTCTGCTAATGACCTTCTTCTTTCCACAACTCTTGTCACCTCCTCTCACTCTCGCCTTCAGGACTTTTCTCGTGCTGCCCCTATTCTCTGGAACTCCTTGCCTCGCTCCACCAGATTATCCTCCTGCCTCAAAACATTCAAAACCTCTCTAAAAACACATCTCTTTAAAGAAGCTTATCACCTTCCACCCTAACACACTCTCACCTCTCTCTCCCTCCTTTTTCTCACACAATACCTTTAGGTTGTAAGTCTGCGAGCTTCAATCCCACAAGGTGCTTTAGGGAAAGCGCTATGGATTTGAGGCTCAAAGGCAGGGCCCTCCTTGTCTTGCTTTTTGTTAATTTGTATGTATCTTTGTCTTGAACGTATCTTATGTACAGCACTACGGAATATGTTGCCGCGTTATAAATAAACGATAATAATAATAATAATAATGATAGATAGATAGATAGATAGAGGTAGCTGTCTAAATAGATAGCTAGATAGATAGTGTAATAGATAGTGTGAGAGATATAGATAGATAGATAGATAGATAGATAGATAGATAGATAGATAGGTGGATGCATGGATTGATATGGTTCTTTAAATAATATTAATTTACGTTTTTATTAGGTTAATACTAAACATACTCTGTCTAGATAGATAGATAAAGATAGATATAGATAGATAGACATAGATAGATAGATAGATAGATAGATAGATAGATAGATAGATAGATAGATATGGATAACTCATACAGTTTCAGTGGTTTCATAAAGGTAATCCACAGATCACCAGTGGTCTGGAAGCACAAATCAAGTGGTCCATGGTTCAACTTAGATTAGGAAAAAAAATATGAAAATGAATATCAAACCCTCTTTATGCATTAGGCAACAATCATTGTAGCAACATCCACTCACTTTTGCACCATCCCAAACTCTATATAAACAGGAACAGCTCAAACTGACAATTTATTTTCCCTCCTATACAACACACAATTTAATTACAGCTTCAAGAAAAGCAGACAAAGCATTTGTTTATAGCAATTATTGCGAGATTACATTCACTGTTATATATTATGATTATTATACCCGGGTTAGATGTAATACATGTTATCTATTAATTTATCTGGCATACCAGTGCTGTAAATTCCCTATTGGTGATCTTCATCACTGCTTTCGCAACTGTCCCAAAATGTCAACATTCTGGAATTTACGGGTGCCACAGAGGTCCTCTGCATCAATATTGTACAAAACGCTTTAAAATATATATTTTACATTGATACCAGAATGGGCAATAGTTGGACTGTTTAAACCTGAGGACAGAAATTCCCTTACAAAAGGTCAAAAAGCCCATCATAACCATATATATTGGCAGCATCTTGTAAAGACATACTTTACCAATGGCCCCACCATCGGAAACCAATCTCACTATGATTAATTCTAAACTGCTAAACCTTTTTAAATGTCGAAGGCGTGGACACAAACAATCTTGATGTGTGTTGGAAATTACCTAAATTAATCATTCATTTTATTTTGTACTGTAGACTATGGGTTTTTCCATATTGTATTTTTTCATTTATAATATTGTTTAAGAAAACAATGCTCTGGCTGACGACTGTAATAGAAAAAGAAATTAATTAAAATATACACTCATTATGATTTAAAAAGGAGGCAAACGATTATGTGATAATAAATGGCTTCATATGATCACTATCCTTCAATAAAATATTTTTTTTTGCATGATCGGTCATTTTCAAAATAAATGCTAACATTTCACAATTTTTGCCAGGGTATGGAAACTTTTGAGCACATAAAAGAAATACAGATGTGAAATATTGACAATTCCATATGTACAAATGGATTGAAACATGCTCTTTGTGCTCTTTCATACTGGGTTTATAGACTGTAGGCTGTGGTCAAATATTTAAAACAGTCTCTTTTGAAGAATTACACTTGGAAGTAGGCAACATGTTTTTTGAATGTAAAAATATATATATATATATATATATATATATATATATATATATATATACAGCCTCTAATCTATTACTTTTATATGTAATTATTCTGCAGTGGAATCTGCAATTTCAATCACCAGTGATTACTGCCTGTAGTGGGAAAATACTTTGGACACAGAGGAAGTTTGTATCTGTATAATGGGAAGCTGGCATGTAGGGCTAATGAAATGCTCATTCATTTACAAGGAAATACTCTGTTGAGACAGAAACTGCAATAAGCTGGCTCAGTAAAGAAAATGGATGGTTTCAGTAAAGAATAACTGTGTATAAATATTTTGCCCAATATCAAGTTTTGATATATAGAAATTGGACCACAGTGGTCCAATCCACCAGTAACTATATAGGTGAATGCCAGCAATAAGAAGGTTTGGGTGGGAAAATATGTGAATTTTATGTCTAACTAGCGACTTGCCTGTCAAAAATGACGGGGCAATACAAATTTTTGGTGGTCTGAGATCCTTCGGTGCTCATTGCGAGGCTCTTGGTTGCTGAATGGGGTGTGGATGATTTAGCGTCCCTGCTAAAAGTGTATCTTGTACCTCGTACGTCTTTTTTGAAAATCTGTATGTGCTTGGTGGTGTTTTGTAACTTTAGTGTCGTGTAGCCTCATATTAGTTTTTTTCGGCGCCCATTTTTTCTCTCACTTAGGGGATTTTCCTGTGTCTAAACTCGGTAATTTGGACTTAAATTGAGGTGTAATTTCACTTGCAGAGGTCCTGGGTGCCCCCCTCCCCCTTGCTTTGGGTAAGGTTTTTATGTCATTTTTGTGTGTATTTATTGTTTTTTTAATGGTTTCCGCTGTGCGCGTTTCGGCTGTTAAGGTCGTATTTTTGCGAGTTTGTAATGAGTCCCGCGGCTTGTATTTTTTTAGTGTACGTCCGAAATTTTTTCCTTCTAAGTCCTGCGGCTCGTATTTTTTTGTGTAAGTCCGTATTTAGTAATTGCGTGTTAGATCTATTTTTTCAAAGTCCCGCTTCTGTGGGTGTTTGTAACCGCTTGTGAGGCGTCGTAGAGCCTTCACCTCCGCAAGCATTTGCGGCCTGCAGCCAACATTGGAGCCTCCACCTTCCGCAAATGCGGCCCGAACGCGAGGGACAACGATTCGTAGTTTGAAAACTAATATGTGATTGATTGGATGGTTATTCAATTAATTTGATTGTAATGGTGTAGAGTGCCTGATCTGTCAATAATGCCTTATACTCACAATATAATCTATGCTCTGATTGGTTGGTTTTAGTGATGTTATGTATTACTAAATGTATTGTTATACATTTGGGATTCTCTCTCTGCAGGATGGGGGGCCCACATGACTCTGTTCCTCGTGAGAGGAGATTTCCACATGAGTTGTTTGCATTGTTTGAAGAGATGCAGAATACCAAGGAAGATGCAGTGCCGCCATACAGAGTCCTGCGCTGCCTACAGATACTGGATGTGAGACGTAAGTGTAAGAATAGGGTAAGAGGGCAGGGTGTGGTGACAAAGGGTGCAGGCAGTAGAGAGCAAAAACAGAGAGTTGGTGGCATTGGAAACAAAATGGAAGCAGAAAATACAGGAAGTAGAGGCAAATGGAGCAAAAGGGAAAGACGTCAAATCGGGACTTGGGGCAGGAAGTGGAAGATTATGAGGGAGGAAGTCACGTCATAGAAAGCAGGAAACGGGGCCACAGGTAGCAGAAATTGAAGGCAAACAAGCAGAAATTGGAGACATGGAAGAGGAATTGTAAGTACTGGAGGTAAGAAGTAGAGGCCTAGGGAAAGAAGTGGAGGTAAAGAAAGTATAAAGTGGTGACGCAGGTAGCAGTACGTGAAGGCATAGAAGCAGGAAGTAGAGGCATAGGAGGGAGGAAGTGACATCATAGAAAGCAGGAAGTTGAGACACAGGTAGCAGAAAGTGGAGGTATAGAAGCAAGTATGTGAGGTACAGTGCAGGAAATAGAGATCTAGGACAAAGGAAATGGATATTAGAATGCAGGAAATTGAGATATAGGTTGCAGAAAGTGAAGGCATATAAGCATGAAATGGAAGGATAGGGATGTAGGAAGTAGAGGCACAAAAGCAGGAAGTTGATTTACAATGAGCAGTAACTGAAAGCATAGAAAACGTGACTTTAAAGCACAGCAAGCACAGCTTTAGCACAGGGAGCAGAAAGTGGAGTAAAAAAGCAAGAGTTGAAATACAGAAGCAGGAAGTGGAGGCACAGGTAACAGGAAGTGAAGGCATAGAAGTAGGAAGCGGAAAGATAGGGAGCAGGAAGTAGAGGCACAAATACCAGGGAGCAGAAAGTGGAGTAAAAGAGCAAGAGGTGAAATACAGAAGCAGGAAGTGGAGGCACAGGTAACAGGAAGTGAAGGCATAGAAGCAGGAAGCGGAAAGACAGGGCGCAGGAAGTAGAGGCACAAATAACAGAGAGCAGAAAGTGGAGTAAAAGAGCAAGAAGTGGAAGTTTAGAAGCAGGAAGTGAAGGGACAGTTAAGAGGCAGTGATGCCTAGAAACAAACAAGAGGAAGCATAATAAGATGGATGCTGTGAACTGCACATGGGGCAGAAAGGCTTGAAAATAGCGGGGAAGGGCACATTGAATAAGAGGACAATACAGGGACAATGCGGAGGGTATACTTAGCTTGAATGTTTTAATGAAAAAAATAAAGATTTGTAGTCTCTAAATTCTTTACAAGAATCTAAATTGTCTATTTCATTTGCGAAAAAGGAAATGAGTACTATCTAGAAAAAGTATCTGAAGTGTAAAACATCAAATCACAACGGAATTACCTATAGTACAAAAAGCATGTCCACCGTATTGGTCCGAATATAAACCATAAGCCGCACCCGTAACGTTCAAGGGGACAAAATAGAAAAAGATAGTACTCAAAATAAGCTGCACCCGTAAAATTGGAGAGAAAAAGACTGACAGTGATCTGCCATTGCAAGAAACAGGCTTTCTAATTAGCAGTGTAGCTTTTTTTGCAGGTTACAGGCTTTACAGGATGTTAGAGTCACTAAAACCGTAAATCGCTATTCAATACCGCAGTCTAAAGCACGAAAATCGGCACCCTTAACTCGCAATCGCGCAAGTCGGCAGTAATTTTGCGTTTGCGAATAGAAGCCGCACACGTAACAAGCAACGTTTGCAAATCGGCAATGATTTTTTTACGGTTGCGAATATAAAAATTGGAAAAAAGGTGCTGCTTATATTCGGACCAATACTGTATATATATATTTTTGATGCACCTCTCCTTTACAAGTCAGAAGCAACACACACACACACACATATATATATATGTGTGTGTAATTATGCACACCCAAATATATACATATATATAGAGAGAGAGAAAGAAAGATTAATAATGCTATACTGCCCAGGTTCACAATGCTCGATGACTGAAGAGATTATCTGTTTATTACATTTGTGATGTATTATTTTGCACTATTGTGATGGCTCACAGAGGAAGCTTACTAAACTGAATCTACTAAAAACAGTTGTGTTATCAGCAATCTACATCTGTGTGGAAAATAACCTATCTTCTAACCACTCAATATGTCACACCACAACTGACAGCTAGAAGCAGAACAGAACTATTATCTTGTCATACTAATGACAAAGGGCTATTTGTGTTTGCAGTGTGTGTGCAGTATGATATAGCAGATCTCTTCTTCACTCTCTGGAACCTGCTGATTCAACAGATGCCCGAGTCACACCTGGTATGTACAACGGAAATTTGTTTTATTTCAACTCCTGATATATTTTCTGTGGCAGACGTACGGTCGATGCAGCAGGTGCAAAGTACTGGGGCCCAGATCATTTGTTTTATAGAAGGATGATCAGATCCCAAGAGGGGATTTAATTATATATATATATATATATATATATATATATATATATATATATATATATATATATATATATATATACAGTGGAAATAAAAAGTCGTTATTTTTATTTTTTATTTTTCCTACCTCCACCTAAAAGATTTCAGTTTGTTTTTCAATTGAGTTGTACAGTTTATAGGTCACATTAAAGGTGGAAAAAGTTCTGAAATAATTTATCTTTGTCTCATTTTTTTTACAGCACAGAAACCTGACATTTTAACGGGTGTGTAGACTTCTTATATCCACTGTATATATAAATACACCACTTTTCCCAAAATAATCACTCCACTCAAAACCCAAAAATCAAAGTACTCACAGGACCTTTCAGAGCCATACATGATAGACAGGCATTTGAAATAAAAATGATAACACTTTTTGATACTAAATATACAGGCCTACATTTATACATGGGGTTTATGTCCCACTATCAAAACTCTGTGTGACCCTACAACATTCCTGGTCATGTTTTTTTTCCCTTTTTATTACTGTTCTTCTAATGCTTAAGATGCAAGAATATTTAAGGCCCCATTTATTACTCTGATTTTCACTTATCTGAAACCTGATGCAGACATACACACAGCTGACTTCACAGAACATTATTTATGACTAGCTACTTCAACAATGACCGGAATAAAAATGTAAGGCTGGTCATGCTGTTTGCCACACAATGTGAGGCTTTTGCTCCTCTGAGCACCTTCGGCGCTCATTGCGAGCCTCTCACCCGGTGTACTTCAACTTTCCTGCTTGGCAATGATCACCATCGGCGCTCATCGCAAGCCTTTCCTCCCACCTACTGTACGGGCCACTCATTGCAGGGTTATCTCCCCCTGTGCTGTGTGTGAGTTTTTTTTAAACATTTTTTATTATTATTATTTTGCTTGTTTTGTAGATTTTTAGAGTTACGCGTTAGAACTAAGTTTGGCTGTTAAATTAGCAAACTGCGTTCGTCGTGGTCAGCGGCAAAGTGCTACGTTTGTCGGCAACGTCCCGCGTGCCTTAACTGCTTGCATCGCTAGACTTTCAGTGCAATGAGCACCTTCGGCGTTCATTGCAGCCTAAGTCCTACGTGCTTCAGCCTAAGTCCAACGAGGGATGCAAAAGCGTGACCAACATCGCAAACGTTACATACACTGACAACTATATATGTGATGGTTGTAACTCAGTGTCTTCTTCTATATGCTCAAGTAAAAATCAGTATTGCTTTGGACGTGATAAACAGAGGAAGCTCTCGAAAGCTTGTCACTATTATTTTGAATATGTTTGTCCGATAAAAAAGGTATAGCTATATACTGCAATACTATGATTATTAATCTAGATTACTGGACACTCCCTGTCTTTTATTGACCCTCTTCTATGGTAGTACTTTCTTCTATATAGAGAAAGTGCAAGTTGGGCCCCCAAATTATATTGCACAGGGCCCACAATTCCTCCATTCACTTCATATGTTGTAAGTTGGCCCCTTCCATCTCTGAAACTCCAGGAATCCTGTAAAGTTTTATAAACTGGGACAGTTGTCTTAATTTATCTCTTAAAACCCCCTGGTTCTTTTTAAGAGGAGGAAGGGGGTGGGGCTAACCCAAGTCTCAGGAATGCAATGAATGCAGGAATATGTTTTATGCGAAAAGTATCATCCATTTTACACTGCTTTAGATTTAATAAAATATGCATATTTATCCCTCCAATATGACCTATGCCTTCAATCTGTAATTAACCTGAGAGTTATGCTAAGCATTTTCTTCCTCGCCATCACAGGTAGACAAGCTGAAAGACTTATTCATCATCCAGCTGAAGGACAGTGTGACTTGTCGGAAGTGTTATCAACAGAGATCCACAGATAGTGACCTATTAACTATTTCCGTGCCAGTGTCTGCCTCCAGGCATCATGCGAAGCTACCTTTAGTGAGTAATCTCTCTCTCTCTCTCTCTCTCTATATATATATATATATATATATATATATATGTATATATATATATATATATATATATATAATGGCTATGGATTGAAGAGCGAGGCATTTGTGGGCACATTTGCATGTCCCAGCTCAGCTTCCCAGAATGCAGTGTAATAACTGTTTTTCTCGGAATTCTGAGCTGGAAGCAGATTTAACTTATTTTAGACATTCAAATGTGAACACAGATGTACTATTTATTTGCTATATATATATTATTTTTTTGTAGGACCACTGTATCCCTTTTGAAGAATTGTGCTTAAAAATAGATAAGAAAGTAAAAAAATGCAGTTTTTAATTTATTAATTTTATATGCAATTACACTGTAGTGAAATCTACTATTTTGGTTTCTGCTGATCTGCTTCCACAGGTGGGATGAGACCTTGAATGCAGAGAAAGCTTCCATCTGCTACAACAGACGTAAGGCATCTCAAAATATCAGTGTTTTCAGGAGGATTCATGGAAATCTCGTTATATTATGAATATGCATTGATATACAAATAAGCAGCTCAAAAAAGGAAATGGAACAACGTAATAAAGAATAATTGGATATAAATATTAACTATTTAAAGGCTACATTTTTTTCTTTAGTTTCTGAATACATTGGCCCTCATTCAATTGCAATTTGGCCAATTGAATAGGGGTCTAAATAAGCACATAACATATTTTTTTAAAGAAGTTTTTAGTTAGTAAACATCTATCCAAAAGTAAGGTTTTCACTAACTAAAAATGTATTTAAAAAAATATGTTATGTGCTTATTTAGAACACTATTCAATTGGCCAAATCGCAATTGAATGAGGGCCATTGTGTCTGTTGTTAAGTCTAGTTGTTCAAAAGGCCACACAATGGTACTACAGTGGTCCTTTAATACTATGTGATTGCAAAACTGCTGATGTTACATTTATTACTAATGGGAATTTTCTGTTGTCTTTAAGTGGGTTGGCAGTTGCTTAGCCATTGTATGCGCCATCTCACCAGTGTATTTCTGTGGAAGGGTTTCTGCTCTGCTGACTACCAACCCTTTCTTATTTTTCCAGGAATATGCCCTCCGGAAGTTCTTTAAGACCAAGGAGCTGAATGGTGATCACAAGAGATTCTGTCCCAAGTGTGGAGAGAATACCCCCAGTTTAAAAGTAATCCATGAGAACCACTCTATATAACTTCCCCACAATCCACTTACACAAATATGTTATTTACTGCTACATAATGCACAAGAAGGTGGCACTTCAAAAATGTTGACCTCCAAGACATGTAATCACATATAAACATCATGTGTGTTTAGCGTGTAACAAGCAAGACATCAGCATAAAAGCTTTTTAGAGAACATTTTAAATTTAGTAGATTGTGCTTGTGTCACGGGGGCTGCCATCTTGGATTGCTTGTCTGGCGCCTGAAGGGGAGGGTTATCCTGTTGAGAACTGCTCTTCTATTTACTCCAGTTGTTAAGTGGAACTTCATAGTTGCAGTGTTTCAATAGAAAAGAGTAGTTCACTACAACAATCATCACACTTATGGTGGGCTCAAGAGTGATGGAAGCCCTTCACCGTACAGAGTACAGTACAACAGAAAATGAATAATACATTTGTAATTCCATTTGAATGTCTAAAAATAAGTTAAAAAACATATTTTCTGCTCTGGTTTCCCAGAAATACAGTAATTGCACTGCACTCTGGGACACTGGTCCGGGACATGCAAATGAGAACACAATGCCTTTGGCGCTCATTGCAACGCTGTTGGTTGTTTGTGTGCTATGAAAAGCGTTGGCGGTTGTTTTTTGTATGCTAATGAAATAATTAATAAATGAATAAATGAATACAGTATACTTTACCTATTTTGGAGTAATATATGCAGGAAGTATTGTGTTGAAGAGCTGACAATCTGTTTTGATGTTGCTGCAGCATCCAATGTCGGTTTTCACTGTTATGGAGCTGCTGTGTAAGTGTCAGCAATGTATGCAGTGTGTAGTGTAAATAGGCTGCGTGCGCGAGGAAAATCCGTTAGGGTAGCTGTGTACTTCCGCATTGTGTAAGTTAGTGTTGTAAAATGGTGGCTAATGTGTGTATGTGGTACGCGGCTGTGGATGATTTTGCGTCCTTGTTAATAGTGTATCTTGGAGCTCATACGGCTTTTTCGGAAAATCCGCATGTGTTTCGTGGTGTTTTGCGTGTTTAGCCTCGTCTTTGTTTTTTTCTGCGGCCATTTTTTTCTCTCGCTTAGGGAATTTTCGGGTGTCCAAATTCTTGCTGTGGGTAAGCTTTTTATGTGTTTGTTGTGTGTATTTATTGTTTTTTAAATGTTTTCATGTGCGCGGGGTTCGGGCGCTAAGGTCGTATTTTTGCGAGGTCGCAATGTTTTTTTTTCTAAGTCCTGCGGCTCGTATTTGCGAAGTCCGTAAATTTTGCGGTGTAAGTCCCGTCGTAGGGATGAGTGCTACATGCCAGCAACTGCGGCCCTCGCTTTTCGAGGGCCGCAGCGTTAGCAACAACTTTTGCCAACCCGCACTGCTGACAACTATATATGTGGTAAGTTCCTGTTAGACTATAAATATGACACTTTATTACTCCAGGCAGTCTAGCAGTCCAAGATGGAAGTTCCCATGACACAAGCATTGTTCTATTTTAAGCTTTTCTCTAGAAAAGCTCTTGGCTTGCATGCCTAGTAATGTTGTGTAACTATGTCATATACATCAGCAACATGTGACGTTTTTCACAAACTGATCCTCCAGTTTCCATGGTTCTGTATAAAAATATTGGCTACTCTGTTCTTCATAAGAAAATTTAGAAGTGTGGGTCTTAATAAAGGTGTGAATAAATAATGAGTGATATTGATATTTGCATAGTAATTTTCTGTTAATATCACTGCTTTTGCACTCACTTGCTCTGTATTTTGCAGGGTATGCAGCTCCTCTCATTACCTAGGACCCTCACTATCCATTTAAAGCGTCTCCGCCATCAAAAATCTACCCAAATTCAAAAAATAAACAGAGCCGTATCCTTCCCCCCGTTTCTGGACCTTAGTGATGTACTGGATGCCGACCATCTCCCAGATGAAGACTCTGCTCAGGTAAATGTGTACCCTTGAATATCAGCCTCTATATCATATGGTGCTTTTATATTTTATTGTGACTTAACCATATATATGTTGTCCTATAAACAGTAAAACATATCTTTTAAAGAGACGATTCAATACCTTTTAGTCCTGATAATATCACCCATCTCCATATTCTTTAGTTAAAATGCCACAGAAGTAGTTTTAAAAAGTACAAATCTGTAAAATAAATAAAATATAATTTCAATTGGTGGAGTGATAAACATATGTATGAATAATGTAGATCTATTAGTACAAAGTTTAGATAAAAAAGTAGCATAATTGCATATAAAAGGTAATATATTTAGAGAATGTATATTTTCCATTCTGATTCTTATATTGCCTATTTTTAAATAGTCCTTCAAAAGACTATCAGCCTTATTAAATTGCAATTTGGCCAATTGAATAGGGCTCTATATAAGCACATAGCATATTTTTTACAGAAGTTTTTAGTTAGTAAGAAGTTCACTAACTAAAAACTTCTGTAAAAAAATATGCTATGTGCTTATATAGAGCCCTATTCAATTGTCCGAGGCTGTATGTTAGTAAATATCAGCCTATGGTGGTCCTATAAACTGGATAACTTATTGCAGGTACATTTCCTCAAATATCACAGGTATTATTATTGTCATTATCATATAGCGCTAACAGGAGCTGTTTTGTTCCTTGCAGTCACATTATACGTATCGTCTCTTTGCTGTTGTGGCGCATTCTGGAACCGCCAGCTCGGGTTACTACTGCGCCTATATCAACAGCTCCAAGGATAATAAGTGGTATTGCTTTAATGACTCCAGTGTGTGCAAGGTAACAGTCCAGTGCTGTGAAGGGGTCTCCAGACTCACTTTCCTATTTACATCATTGTCTGCTACATTTCTCAGAAATGTCAAATTCCTGTCCCTTTTTCTGTTGCCCATCACTCGCTCAGCGTGCCAGTCTTTGCTGTCTTCCCTCCCTCTTCTCTCTACTCTTTTCTTCCATCCGTCTCTTTTCTCTCACTTTTTTTCTTTTTCTTACTTTCTTTAAGTTTAATATCTTTCTACCATTATTATTATTATTATATTTTTTTGCTAGAGCATCAGTTGATTCTGTATATCTAGAACAGGGGTTGTCAACCTTTAACACCTACCACCCACTTTTGATGGTAAAATTTCCTTACCGCCCACAGGTGCCGCAGTAACTCAGCTAACTCTATCTCATTGACATAAATCATATGACCCGAGCTATATATGGCCCTGTACTTACTAGATAGTGACCCTGTCCTGATTGATGTCACTAGGCTCGCCCATCTCTCTCCAATCAGCCAAGCGTGGTACTTCGGGTCTCCAGCATGTGACATCACTCGTCAATGTCGCCACCTAGCGATTACCTCGCGGCCCACCATGAAAGCTTGAATCTGGTGAGGAATGGAGAGGTGCAAGAGAACCAGCATAGATAACCTTGTTTGAAATTATTGGGGAGTTAAAGGTCTGCTGTAGTGCAGTTTATTATAAATAAAAGTTAATATTTTTTGTAACTTTTTGTGACCGACTGTGTCGGTTTTCCCCTCAAGTAGAGTTGCTTAGCTCCACCTCCCTGTGCCAATCAGAGTGAGTAGCCAGCTCTGCTTGGAAGGTGGACCAAAAAAAAAAGTCTGACCAGTCAGAATCTGTTTATGACTGAGCATGCTCACTAAAATGGGTGAGGCTATTGTGTACCTTCACTGGGTGGGGCTTATGAGGGAACTGCAAGCAAGTTACAATACAGCTGTTAGCTTTGTGTATGCTTTGAGGTGCAGCTAATCCATGATGATCCAGCCTCCAGGCAAAGCTGGCCATGCCCCCAGAGAGGTGGAGAAAGGCAGCTTTACTTGAGCAAAAAACACACCATTTAAACCGTAAGAAAAAATATTAACTTTTATTTCCTTTACTCTGTATACTTTTTTTAATCGACTGTGCCCAGCAACCATAATTCATAAGTATGGCTGAGGAGAGGTGCAAGTCATGGGCAGAGCGGAGAGGGCAGGTCGGAGGATATTTGGAGACAAGTTAAGATATATTAAGGTGCTTCTGTGAGCCTTGTAAGTTAGACTCAAGATACTGAATTGATAGAAAGCAAGAGTAGGGATTGGCAGATGTGTAGACAAGCCCTCCATTTCCTTTACTCTCTCACAATTCCTTCCTACTTCTCATTGATGGTCATCCGCCTTTAAAGGACCACTTAATTCAGCACAATTTGGACGACATCGCAGTAATAAATCTCCTAAAAGCAGGTTGAAATACTTTTTTAATTTTTGAAATAAGTGAATTTTTTACTGAGAAATTAATAAACTAAATTTGTGTTTATATGATTCATGGGCTGTCCCCAGACAAACACACAGCTGCAGTTAACCCTTCACAAGTTCATCTGTGCAAAGAATGGCATGCTGGAATCACCTAAACCAGTCAGTTGTGGATTTACTGCTCGCTACATTTTCAGGGGAAAACCGCTATCAATCAGTATTCTCACCGCACTGCTCTGCTCTCTGTTATTAATCATGGAACAGTCAGTAGCAGGACACACTGTGTTTGTAAATAGACTTCAAACTTTAGATTTGTTAGCTGTTATTAGTGTAATTAAAAAAATAGATCATTTTAACATACAATCGTGTGCTCTTTCACACCATGAAGTGCACTTACAGTGAGGTAAATGGCGCCTTAATCCATTTTATTACTCTACTCCTATCTCTCTACACTCTCATTGTTCCACCTCTCTGTATTTCTCTAGCTTCCTCTCATCGCATTTTATTTTATTTTATCTCTACCCTCCCTCCCTCATCACCTCATCCACCCTCCCTCAGTCCCCTTATTCCTCCCTCTCTCACTTCCTCACTCCCCTTATCCCTCTCTCACTCCCCTTATCCCTCCCCCACTCCCTCTTTCCCCTTATCCCTCCCTCCCTTACTAACTTATCCCTCCCTCTCTCACTCTCTCGTTCCCCTTAACCCAACCTCCCTCACTCCCCTTTTCCCTCACTCCCCTTATCACTCATTTCACTTATCCCTCCCTCTCTCACTCCCTCATTCCCCTTATCCCTCACTCCCACACTTCCCTTTTCCCTTCCTCCCCTTAACCCAACCTCCCTCACTCCCCTTATCCCTCACTCCCCTTATCACTCATTTCACTTATCCCTCCCTCTCTCACTCCCTCATTCCCCTTATCCCTCACTCCCACACTTCCCTTTTCCCTTCCTCTCCTTAACCCAACCTCCCTCACTCCCCTTATCCCTCACTCCCCTTATCACTCATTTCACTTATCCCTCCCTCTCTCACTCCCTCATTCCCCTTATCCCTCACTCCCACACTTCCCTTTTCCCTTCCTCCCCTTAACCCAACCTCCCTCACTTCCCTTATCCCTCACTCCCCTTATCACTCATTTCACATATCCCTCCCTCTCTCACTCCCTCATTCCCCTTATCCCTCACTCCCCCACTTCCCTTTTCCCTCCCTCCACACTCCCCTTATCCCTCCTTGATGTATTTTAAATATATTTTGTATTCATTTTATATAACTTAAGGGCCATTGTGGTCAAATTATTTCCTGTGTTGTCTTTTGAACAACTAAATGTGAAAATAGGCAGAATGTTTTTATACAGTAAAAAAATAAACACATCCTTTCCAGTTTTTGTATGCAGTTATTACTCAGTACAGTCATCCAGTGTCAGCCGATGCTCATTTTTACTTTCTCTGGAGGGTGTGCCCTAATGAGCTTTGGTTTACTGCTAAGGAAAGCTCTAGATGCCACGCGCCCACTGTGTAGATATGGGGTCATTAACCTTTTAATGCCCACCACCCACTTGGCACCACCCACCCAAAGTAACTCAGTTTACCCTATCTCATTTCTGGTCACATAAATCATATGACCCTAGCTATATATGGCCCTGTACTTACTAGATAGTGATCCGGTCCTGGCTGCTGTTCCTAGGCTCTCTCACCAGCTCTCCAACCAGCCAAGCGCGGCGCTGCAGGTCTCTGTCATGACACCACTCGTTAGTGGTGCCACCTATCGATTACCCCGCCGCCCACCATGAAAGTTTGAATCGCCCACTAGTAGGGGTAGGGACAAGGTTGACTACCACGTTGACTACCACTGGTGTAGATAAAAAAAAACTTCCTGAGCTATCAAACTCTTCTCCCACCTATCTTCTGAAACTGATCACCAGAAACCAAAATGGCAGATCTCACGGCAGCATAATTGCAAATTACAGGCTGTTTTTTATTTTCAACTCTAAAAACATTTTGCTTATTTGAAAGTGTAGTTCTTCAAAACAGCATATTTGAAATATATGACCGCGGTGGACCTTTAACTTATTTTGCACTTTCATTTTGTATGTCTCTTTCCCCCTTTCCCCCTCCTCCCTCCCCTGTGTCTCTTTCCCCCTCTTTCTCTATCCATCCTCCTCCCTCCCCTGTGTCTCTTTCCCCTCCTCTGGCTTTCCCTCCTCCTCCCTCCCCTGTTTCTCTTTCCCTCTCCTCCCTCCCCTGCGTATATTTCCCCCTCCTCCCTCCCCTGTGTCTCTTTCCCCATCCTCCTTCCCCGGTGTCTCTTTCCCCCTTTCCCCCTCCTCCCTCGCCTGTGTCTCTTTCTCCCTGTCCCCCCTCTGGCGTCGCTCTGTCTCTTCCCCCCTCTCCTTCCACTTTGTCTCTTCCCCCCATCCCCCTCCCCTATGTCCCCCCCTCCCCTGTATCTCTCCCCCTCTTACTTCCCTGTGTCTCTTCCCCCCCACCCCCTCCCCTGTGTCTCTTTCCCCTCCTCTGTCTTTCCCTCCTCCTCCCTCCCCTGTGTCTCTTTCCCTCTCCTCCCTCCCCTGCGTATCTTTCCCCCTCCTCCCTCCCCTGTGTCTCTTTCCCCCTCCTCCCTCCCCGGTGTCTCTTTCCCCCTTTCCCCCTCCTCCCTCCCCTGTGTCTCTTTCCCCCTCTTTCTCTATCCGTCCTCCTCCCTCCCCTGTGTCTCTTTCCCCTCCTCTGTCTTTCCCTCCTCCTCCCTCCCCTGCGTATCTTTCCCCCTCCTCCCTCCCCAGTGTCTCTTTCCCCCACCTCCCTCCCCGGTGTCTCTTTCCCCCTTTCCCCCTCCTCCCTCGCCTGTGTCTCTTTCTCCCTGTCCCCCCTCTGGCGTCGCTCTGCGCATGCGGCATGTACGGAATCTGTACAAATCGTTTCTTTAGTGTGCATGCACTCCCACTGGAGCGTTACGCACTCTTTAGAAACTATATTAGTGATAGAAAAATTACAAAATAGTCCGAATTACCTACATTTCATGTTATTTTAGATGTTATCAACCCAACATCCACAATACTCTAATTAGCATTATAATTATAATTACTCATTGTGAGTAGGCCTCAGTAGATAATACACATTCTCCTTCCACTGTTTTAGGTATCCTGGGATGATGTGAAATGCACCTACGGTAACACCACCTTCAGCTGGTAAGTGGCCAAACGTTCAATTATAGCACAGGAGGGGGACATATTTCGGAGAGGAAAGTGCCAAATTGGGGGTCATAATCTGTATCTGGGGACTGCAGGCAAATAGTGAAATGTTACTTTAAAAAGAAGATAGTCAGCTCATGGACGAGATGCCCAGCAGATGCTGCATCACTAAGGGGACAGGCTCATGGTGTCTGTCAATAGGAAATAGCCCAAGTTTAAACAGGTTGACCCCAGAGCTGACTGAGGCTGTCAATGCAAAATAGTTACATGACCACTGAAGTGTCGTGTTTGTAGTATGCTCTTTTAAAGAACTTGACTTGATATTGAGCAGATATTTTTTTTTCTCACTCAGTTGTTTCCAACTCTCTGTGACCTCATAGACTGGAACACACCAGGCACATCTTTATGTCTATGGTCATGCTTATCCACTTGGTATTCATGGGAGAGATACTGGAGTGGGTTGATAGTTCTTTCTCCAGTGCCACAGCATACAGCTCCTGGTATTCCTAGGTGGTCTCCCATCCAAGTACTCACCAAGTCCAACCCTGTTCAGTTTCAGGGTGGTGTGACCTCTCTGACTGGAATTGAACCCAGGTTGCAGTAGTGAAAGCACATAATCCTAACCACTGGACCACCAGGGAACTCAAAATGTTTTTAGAACTTTTAAAATAAATGATTATAGGCTTTTATTGTTAACAATTGTTTCAGTCATTATTATTATTATTTCCTTTATTTGTATCCCGCCAACATATTCCGTAATATAATATTAACACAATGAAGAAAAAAGAATGGAAGGCCCCGTCTTTGAGCTTAAAATGAATCGTACACAGAAAATTGAAGACTTCCAGACTTACAACTTAAAGGCATTCTTTAATAGCAGAAGACATTTGCTTTGGGTCCTAATAGGAATAGACAATTGGAGGGGGAGAGGAGGAACACTGTATTCATATCACAGATCTATTCTCTTGATATGGCACTTTTACAATAGGAATAAATAGAAGAGCAAGTCCCAGTAGGATAACCCCTCTAGCAAAAGGCAGATTGGTAATCCAATATGAAACACATGCAGAGTACAGAGTCTGATAATTTAATGATTTTCTCTAAAAATGCCTTTATGCTCATGGCTTATGTAGTTGTTAATATATGTCGGTCCAAGTATATTTGGAAGCCGCATCCCGTCAGAACACTGAGTTGTGCGGCTGCTCCACAGCACCATCTGGTGGTGTAAAAAGATTACTGCAGGCAAAGAACTATTCCATTCTCCGATCTGGTTCATAAGGCGTGCCGACTGATGAGGCCTTGAGCTATGAGAGGCGCGCCCGAGGCCCTAAGGGGCCGAACATAGCGATGGCCCCGCTGTAGACTCAGCCCCGTTCGAGTTGCGCCACGTTGGAGGATGGAATAGTTCTTTGCCTGCAGTACATTTTTTGCACCACCAGGTGGTGCTGTGGCACAACCGCACATCCCAGTGTTCTGACGGTATGCGGCTTCCAAATAAACTAGATCCTATACCTCACACAAATCTACTCAATTAAATGATGGATAAATAATATTTTGTCCCAGCTTTTAACACTATTAATAATACTTATTATTATAAATTCCTTGGACATTGGACACTTCCCCCTATCTACCATAACAAACAAAATGGTTTTATAAACTAAAATATACACAACCTTTATATTGTTACATCTATTATATGCAATTATTCTTTACTGCATGGCTCCATCTTGCTTTTTTGCCTCTTACATTCTCAGGATGGTGTGTTTGGTAAGCTATTGAGCTTCCCTTTAGTTCTTCAGATGTAATTGCCACATTCCCATTGTGCGGACAGTCACTTCCTGTGTATTTAAAATTGTCTCTCACCGCCGGAAGTTGATCTGCTAAAGCCAAAATGGCAGCATAAATACAAATAAAACATGATAAAATAGAAGCCTGTGTTATTTTGGTCCTATCCTGTTATGGTTACGGCACCAGTCCGCCTCTGCAGTGTGGTGACCAACCGCTTAATGGCGCTGTCGATATTCCAGTGCCATATCATGGAGTCCAGACTTAGATAAACTTTTAGGGTTAGGGTGAGGTTTAGGGTTAAGGAGAGGGTTAGCTTTAGTTTAAGGGTTAGGCTACCATTCTAAGGTTAGAACTAACATATCGGCAGCGCTGCAAACTATCGTCAGCGCCATCTAGCGGGTGGACGCTGCACTGCAGTGGTGGAGCTGTGCCGTAACTATAACAGGATAGATCTGTTACACTCTAAAAACATAATAGTGAATTTCGGCCCTTTAATTGATCCTTTAATGATATTAATGTGTTTCCATCTTTTCTTCCAGGGGTGTAACGGCCTGTCTGCTGATGTATGTGAAGGCAGATCTGGAGTAGAGCCTCATTAGATGTAATTCCACCCTCAGTGGAACATATATCAGCACAATGTGGCGAGCTGGCAGTGCCCGCTGCCATCCAGCTGGTGAAGGTGCCTGGATATAAATCCAAATCAGAACATGCAAATCACATTATATCAGCAGCCATGTTAGTAGGCACTGTAGGGATTAGGGGGACATACCCCACCCCAGATTATTTATAATGTGTGTGTGGTATGTATGTGTGGTGAAGCTGTTGAGGGGTCTTTGCACACACCCCAGAATTATTTGTTATCCCATGCCCATGTCAGCAGCCATGTTCTTTCATGAGATGGATTTCTAAAAATGAGGAAAATTGACAATATTATAAATATTTGTTTGTTTTTAGAATTTTTATAGAACCTGATCAAAGAGCCACCGTAGTCCTTCCTTTATTAAAACTCTACTCTTTTGAAGAAGAACACGTGAAAGAAGGAATAATGTTGTTCAAATATAAATTATAATCTTTTGCAAGCGATTATGCCGACGCCGAAGTGGGCCATAGCAAACAGCTCCTGGTATTCCTAGGTGGTCTCCTATCCAAGTACTGACCAGGCCCAACTCTGCTCAGCTTCAGGGTGGTGTGACCTCTTGGTTCCCTGACTGGAATCAAACCCAGGTCACAGCAGTGAAAGCACCGAATCCAAACCACTGGACCACCAAGGAGTAATGATAGTGGTATGTTTAAAGTGTTAGCCTCACCTGCATTTCCTGTTACTTTCAAAGAAGTTTAAACAGGTTTTACTTAAATATTTTTTCATGCAAAACGCAACCATTGTAGGATCTATCCTGTTATAGATACGGCACAGGTCCGCCGCTGCAGTGCGGCGATCAACCGCTACATGGCGCTGCTGATATGTTAGAGAAGTTCTACGCTTAGAATGGTAGCCTAACCCTAAGCCTTAACTCTATGATATGGCACTGTAATATCGCCAGCGCCATCTAGCGCTTGGTCACCGCACTGCATCGTCAGGCTAGTGCCGTAACCGTAACAGGATTGGACCCTATTGTAGGTGATTGAGTACCTGGAATTACTTACAAGGGAAACTATAATACCAATGTTTTTCATGCATTTAAAAAATCATGTGTAAACATTACAAGATGTCTTGTATGATAAACCTGTAGCCTATAGGGTAGACAATTTTATTTTGTATTTTATTAAGAAGTGATGATAAGCTCTGCTTTTATTGCTAAAATCAAACACATAGTCCCTGTATGGGTCTGCCCACTGCAGTGTATGCAGACACAGACTCTGTAGGAATGGATGTGCAGTGTAGTGTAGTGTCCTAGCCTATCAGGGACCACATCTCAGCAGCATGTTGTTAAGAAATGGTCACTGATTGGTTAGTATGAGACACATCACAGCAAGTACATCAGAGTCTGTGTCTTCATGAGCCCCAGAGGGCAATTCTATACAGATACTATATTTCTAATTTTAGGCAGTAAAAACAGAGCTTTAAAGCATTTCTTAATAACATAAAGTATGTCAAAGTAAATAGATACCCAACCCAGGTATATTATATGCATAGTAAAATCCATATCCCTTTAATGTGAGGCCGGGGCAAGGATTTTACGTCTTCCTTGTCCTGATATAAAGTGGCAGCGAAACTTGTGAGTCTTTGCACTAGCTGGTGTGTTTATTACCATGTTTTTCAATGTAAAACTATATAAGCAAACACAGAGAGAGTACTCACTTAGGGCCCGATTTAATTGCCCAAATCGTACATTTCTACACACTTAAAATCACTCTTAATATTGCTACATATTCGGCAAATATTTATCGGCACTAATGAATTCTTAAGTCAATAGAATGCATATAAACATTTATAAAAGAAAATATGAGTTCAAGGCATCTGCAAGTAGCTAATAGAATATGGCACTTACACTCCTAAAGTTTGTTTCAATTCACCAATAAGATCATTTCCGTTCCTATATGTCTTATTTGAATGCACCAAAATATGAACATATAGATCATGCATGATTTGTGATTTCAAGTGTTTATTGTGGTGTGAAATAAGAAAGGAAGCGTGGGCTCGGTGACATTGTGGTCAATAATTTAACAGATTAATCTCATTGTCTGCCAGAGGGTTGTAACTTGTAATACTATATACCCTTATAATGTCACCTTACATAAATGTGAGGGACACACAGTACTTGACTATTTTCATACACTACCTCACTGACTACTGTCTCTTTAAATGAAAGTCTACACCAATATTAGGTTTTATTTCCAATCTAACTTTCCTTCCCCTGCTTTTTGTTATTTATTAATGCTATAATTATTAAAGTACATTTTAGTTAAAGGAACAATAAAAAGGCATTTTTCTTTACAGTATTAAGTATTTAAAAATAAAATGATCATTGCATATACTGTAAAAGCTTAAAGGACTTTTGCAGTGGAATTTGTATATAATATATATATATATATATATATATATATATATATATATATATATATATATATATATACATATATATATATATATATATATATATATATATATATATTATATATTATATATATATATATATATTAATAAAAAAATATATATCACATATAATAGTTGTCAAATTGCGATTCATTGTCACGCTTGCGACAAATCTCAGTTTGACAACTATGACCGATCGGAAAGCCCTGCGCATGCGCACTGCACTGATCCGGTTGCGTGCATCCCGGTGCATATTGCACCGGTTGTGCACGTTGCGTGGCATCAGCCGCGCAACACGCACGGCAAGAGAGGAAGAGGCACACGGGAGGAGGTGAGACACATAAGGGAGGAGGGAAAAGGCAGACAGGGGAGGAGGGGAGAGACAGACAGAAGAAGAGGGGAGAGACAGACAGGGGAATAGGGGAGAGACACACAGGGGAAGAGGGGAGAGACACACAGGGGAAGAGGGGAGAGACACACAGGGGAGGAGGGGAGAAACAGACAGGGGAAGAGGGGAGAGACACACAGAGGAGGAGGGGGAGAGACACATGGGAGTGAGAGGAAGATGGAAAAGACACAGGGGAGGGGGAAAGGCACAGGCGAGGTAAATGGGGGGGTGGAAGAGACACAAGGGAGGGGAGGAAGAGAAGGGAGGAAGAGACACACAGTGTAGGAGGGGAGAGGCACACAGGGGAGGAGGAGAGAGACACACAGGGGAGCAGGGGAGAGATACACACAGAGGAGGGGGGAACACAGGGGAGGAGGGGGGAGAGACACGGGGGGCAGGGAGGAAAGAGACACATGGGAGGGGGGAGAGACACAGGGGAGGGAGGGGGAAGAGACACAGGCGAGAGGAAAACAGGAGGGAGAGGGGGAAAGAGACACATGGGAGGGAGGGGGACACATGGAGGAAAGAGGAAAGAGACTTATGGGAGGGGGAAAGAGACACATGGGAGGGAGAGGGGAAAGAGACACGGGGAGGGGGAACAGACACAGGGGAAGGGGGAACAGACACAGGGGAGGGAGAGGTGGGGAAGAGTCACAGGAGGGAAAGAGACACAGGGGAGGGAGAGGGGAGGGGGAAAGAGACACAGGGGAGGAGGGAAGAGACAAAGGGGAGGGAGAGGTGGGGAAGAGACGGAGGGGAGGAAGAGACACAGGGGAGGGAGAGGTGGGGAAGAGACACAGGGGAGGTGCTCATTGCAAAAGGCACTCATTGCAAGGCCCGTGATGAGCGCCAAAGGCGCTCATCGCGAAGCCAATAAAGTAGAGGGTGGGAGAGGTAGAGGTGGGGAGGCTCACAATGAGCGCCCAAGGCGCTCATTGCGAGGCCCGTGATGAGCACCGAAGGCCAGTAAAGTAGAGGGGGAGGATCCCATTGTGTGGCAAACAGCATTGCCAGGCTTAACTTTTTATTGCCGTCATGATTGACGGGCAAGTCGCTAGTATAAATATAAATATATATATATATATATATATATATATATATATATATATATATATATATATATGTATATATACACCGGTATATAACATTTGTTTTTTTTTGAGGTCTTAACTTGATACTAGACAAAATGTGATTATGCAGTTTGAAATTAATAATTGCTGCCTTGTATTCAATTTTGTATTCAATATTAGAGACTAGGGAGGAGTGGGAGGAACACTAACAGCAGATAAGATCTGTACTGTTATAGTCCCTGTATGGGACTGCCCACTGCAGCATATGCAGACATAGATTCTGCAGGGCTACATGTAGCATGTGTAATGTTCTAGCCTATCAGGGATCACATCTCAACAGCACATTGCTGCATATTACTGAGAGATGGTCACTGGTTGTTAGTATGAGACACATCACAGCAAGTACAGTAGAGTCTTCATGAGCTGCAGAGGGCAGATACTATTTTGAGTGCAGGAATTCACATTTTGGGCTACAGTGGTCCTTTACCACTCATTTAAGTCCTTTTTTTAATAAATACAATAATCATTCTATTTTTAAATATTATCTTTAGGGGACTGCAAAGAAAAAACCTTTACATTATCTTTTAACAACTTGCAGGAGCTCAGCTGATTTATCAGAGAAAACATTACAATATTTTCTGCTCTTTAAGAGTGTCTGAGAACTTTATCCTGGTGTATATGACAAGTTTTAACCCTTGCTAATCTACTTAAAAGTGTACTTATCCAGGTATATTTTATAAGGGCCAATTCACTCACAACATAATTGGGGGAATCTACTAAGCATCCAATGCATCTCATGTGCACCTATTGATTTATTAAACACTATTTCCTATGGGAATACAATTAGACCACAGTCTTTGACTTATCTCACATGAGAAAATGCTTAATAAATTCCCACGATTGGGGAAAAGTAGTCATTTTTCACTGGTTTTGATTTTTGCTTGCAATGCAAAATCACAAATCTTAATATTAGCTCAAATGTAGGCAAAATTGTTTTTTTCACTGTATAATGTAATACCTAAACATTATACAGAGAAATAAAGCATTTCTGTGAATTTATACTAATATAGCAAAATATTAATAATTACATTATTTTATTATATATAATATTTACAATTCATTTTATTGTTTATTTTAAATAAATGTCATGAATGATCTTCTATTGGATGCATTGTGATATCTGAATAAAGATGTGTGATATCTGAGGTTTTGTTGAGTTTATTTTCACTGCAGATAAAGGGTAACATTTTGCAAAATACAATAGGTCTCGCTGGTCATATGTAAGTCATACATGTACATGATACATGCTAAGATCACGACATATTTACATGATACATGCTAAGATCACGACATATTTACATGATACATGCCAAGATCACAGATATATTGTAACTCGCATTATTTCAGTGTTACCTCAAACAGAGTTGAAACTATATTTCTCAGTAAAGATAAATCATGTAAAGGAAAAACGGTAATCATGAAAAAATATACCAAAATTGCTATATAATTATTGCCTAAAAAGGGCATTCCTGTATAATATGTTATAGTATTGCTGAAAAAAAATCTATGTTACATAGTTACATAGTAATTGCGGTTGAAAAAATACTTTTAGCCTATCAGGTTCAACCTTTTAAGATCTCCTCTGATCTGCAATATACAGTTTAGTTGTTAATTGATCCAGAGGAAGGAAAACAGAAAAAAAAAACAACTAAAACTTTGCCAATTGTCTCAAAAGGGGAAAAAAATGAATATCTTCCTGACCCCAGATACTGGCGATCAGATTCCTCCCTGGATCAATACTCTCTCTCTAATTGTCCAGGATAACCCTGAATGCCCTTTTTAATTATGAATTTATCCAATCTTGTTTTAAAGTTATCTATCGAATCCGCCGTAACCACCTGCTTTGGTAGAGAATTCCACAGATTAACCACCGTTACTGTGAAAAACCCTTTTCTTTCTTTGAGGTGGAATCTTTTTACTTCTAACCTCAAGGGATGTCCTCTTGTCAGTTGAAAACCTCTTGGCACAAAAAGCTCCCCTGACAAATCTTTATACTGACCCTGGGTGTATTTATATAAGGTAATCATATCCCCTCTTAGATGCCTTTTTTCTAAAGAAAATAAGTGCAATTTGGTCTTTCTTCATAAATTAGCCCCTCCATTCCCCTTATTAGTTTTGTTACCCTTATTAGTTTTGTTACCCTTCTCTGTACTTTTTCCAGTTCTAAAATGTCCTTTTGATGCAGTGGTGCCCAAAATTGTACTCCATATTCCAAATTAGAGCTTACTAGGGATTTGTATAGTGGCAAAATTATATTTGCTTCCCTTGCTTCTATACCCTTCTTAATATATGCTAATATTTTACTTGCCTTTGCAGCTGCTGCTTGGCATTGAGCACTGTTACCTAAGTGGTTGTCCACAAGCACTTTCAAATCCCTTTCAATAGCTGATACCTTAATAGGTTTGCTCCATTAAGATTAAAAATTGCATGGCTATTTTTCCTTCCTAGATGCATAACTTTCCTCTAACTTTCTTAAATTCCTTTGGAGGGAAAGTACATAATTTTCTTATTTAATTACCTTGCACAACTTTGTGTCATGAGCAAAAAAGAAGACACTACTTTCCAGTCCCACTTCTGTGTCATTAATCAATATGTTAAAAAGGAGATTACTTAATACTAAACCCTGAGGAACCCCACTTACCACATTAGTCCAATCTGAGTATGTTCCATTTACCACAACCCTTTGCTTCCTGTCTTTTAGCCAGATCTCAATCCATGTGCATATATTTTCTGCAATTCCTGTATCCCTTTGCAAACTCAAAAAAAACTACATCAACTGAGTAGCCCTGATCCAGGTTCCTACTAACCTCCTCATAGTAACTAATTAGATTTGTTTGACATGACCTATCCCTCATAAATCTGTGTTGATTCCTACTAATGATCTTGTTTAAATAGACATATTCTTGTATATTATCCCTTATTGACCCTTCTAAAAGCTTTCACACTACAGATGTGAAGCTTACAGGTCTATAATTCCCCGGATTTGCTCTTGCTCCCTTCTTAAATATAGGTATCACATCAGCTTTTCTCCAGTCATCTGGTAGCGACCTTGTGTTGAGTGAAACATGAAAAATTAGATATAATGGTTTGACCACTGGTAGCTCCCTTGTTTATATCGAAGAAAAAAACCTATTTAGCTCATCTGCCTTTTCCTGGTCACTAATTATCAGACGGCCTGTGTCACATTGTAATGTTCCCATAGCTTCCTTATTTTAAATGCCTTTTTTTACTTTGTATCTTGACCTTTATGTCATTGTTAAGCCACATAGATTGTGATCTACTTCTAATTTTATTCCCATATGGTATATGGTGATAAATATGTATATTTAGTAAGGATTTGAACGTTGTCCATTTATGTTCAGTATTTTTACCTGTCAGTTCTCTATCCCAGTCTATACTTTGTATTGCTGCCCTTAGACTGTTAACATCTGCCCTTTTTCAAATTAAGACTTTTCATTAGCCCCTTTCAGTTTTATTTTTTTAATTCAATCTCAAATGAGACTGTGTTGTGATCACTGTTTCCCAAAGGTTACCCTATTTCAACATTTGATACTATATCTACATTATTTGTGATAACTAAATCCAAGATGGCCCCATTTCTAGTAGGCTCTTGTATAACCTGTGCCAGATAATGATCCCTGAGTGTACTCAAGAACCTGCTCCCCTTAGCTGAACTGATAGTCTCATTTATCCAGTTTTTTTCAGGGTAATTAAAATCTCTCATTATTAGAACTTGCCCGTGCTTAGCTGCATTTCCAATCTGTAACAATTATTGTATTTTCTCGCTTTCAGTTATATTTGGGGTGTTTATAGCATACTCCTACTAATATTCTTTTGGAATTTGCTTCTCCACTATTTAACTTTACCCACAAACATTGGACATTATCGCTAGTTCTAGCATAAATATCTTCTCTGACTATAAGCTTAAATTCAGGCATAACATACAGTCAAATCCCTCCTCCTCTTTAACCATTGCCTCTACCTTTCCTAAATAAGTTATAACCATCCAGCTTAACAGTCCAGTCATGAGATTCATCCCACCATGTTTCAGTAATGCCTATTAAATCCCATTTTTATTAATTGCTAGTAATTCTAACTCTCCCATTTTTCCTGGCAAGCTTCTGGAATTAGCAAGCATACATCTTATGTTATGAGTTTGTAGTTTTGATGTGCCTGCCTCTTTACTTGAGTCACTCCGTAATACCTCCCTATTAACTATACTAACCCCTCCCCCCATCTCCTCCCCCATGAGTAGTTAATTCATCCCTTATCCTCTCTACACTTTCTACCCCATTACATTCATCAAGTCCCTCCCCCCTACCTATTAGTTTAAAAACTCCCCCAGCCGTTCTACCATCCTATCTCCTAGCACAAAAGCTCCCTCATCATTAAGGTGTAATCCATCACTGCTATAGAGATTGTAAGTGTGAAGTCAGCCCAGTGCTCTAAAAAAACAAACCCCTCCTTATTGCACTACATCTTGAGCCACGCATTAACCTCCCTAAGCTCCTTCTGTCTCCCTGGGCTAGCACGTGGCACTGGTAGTATCTCAGAAAATACTACCGTGGAGGTCCTTGCCTTCAGCTTATTACCTAGTTCTCTAAACTCATTCTTTAGGACACTCCATCTTCCACTAACTTTGTAATTTCCAGCTCCTCCCAATAATTTATCTATCCGATCCACCACATGCCGAACCCGAGCACCCGGGAGACAGCAAACTGTTCGATTGCTGGGATCTGGGTAACAAATCACCCTGTCTACATTCCTAATTATAGAGTCTCCTACCACCAAAACCTGTCTGTTGCTCTGCCTATTCTGCCCTCCCACTCCTCCAGTAGAACTGTTCTTCCAGCTGTTAGAGGGAACAGCTCTATCTGGCATTGCCAATCCTGAATGGACATCCCCAATAGTTTCACTCAATCTGGCAAATCTGTTGGTGTTTGTCAACTAAGAACTGGCCTGCCTCCTCCTTCTGTCCCCCCTGCTTCCCCTTGTAACTGTAACCCAGTTCCCTCCCTGGACATCCTCACTGTTCGCATCTCCACCCTCCATGCTAGGCCCAGCTAAACTGTGCTCAGTGAGCACCAACTCCCTTTCCAGTGGAGCAATTCTCCTCTCCAGTTCTCCAATTCGAGGTTCCATAGAGGCAACATGCTCACACCTGTCACAGAGGTATGGACCCTGGATCATCTGTTCCAATAGTGCATACATATGACAGGATGTACACTGAGTGAGGTTGCCACTGGACTGACTTATTATTGTCTGTAGGAAAAATAAATAAATAATAAAAACAATACATTTGTGTAAAGCTTTATAAAAAAAAACAAAAAACAATTAAGTAAAAATAAATAATAAAAACATTTTAGGAATTTTTTAAAACATTAGGAATAATTATTTCTAGAGGGGCGTAAAAATATATTTATACATCCAGCTAAATCATGTATGCAAAATATTTCTTGTCTTTGTCCCCTCAGGACTGTAATTCTTTCACAAAAGTGACTATGAATAAGTACCATTTCTAGGTTACTAACACAATGTTAGCGTCCGCTTCATATAAAAGGAGCAAATACTGATGCTCAAGTCAGTTTGGGATCAAATTAATCAAATCCTAACTTAAATCCTATATTTGAGTATCAGCATAGAACCAATACACATTGGTTGTCCGATTCCCACAGAATTTAAGAACAGTGCTAGGTTGGCTGACCTCATGTTCGCCACCACAAGTCTATATACAGTTGACTCTCAGTTAACCGGAACTCAAGCAACGGGGAAAAAAAAAATATTGTACTTTAAATAACAATGTAAATTTACAGGGCTAAGCAAATGCCAGGAGCCAGGTTGTCATGCCACAAAATGCTTACAGGCACCTAGATCACATCCACTGTACGTCTCTGCAATTCAATGTTACCTGGAAGCAGACAGGCATGAGTGACTGAGCCAGGGGAGTGTTGTCGTTACATTCCCTGGGTTCAGCACCACAGCTTCCAGCCCAACGTACCTGTGTGTACGTGAGAAGTGAAAGCTGCTGCTGCTAGAACAGCCCTCACTGACAAATATACTTAGCAGGGCAACCTATGTGCAGCTAATCTAAGCCTCATTTAATAGTGACTCTCAAGCAACCAGAAACTACATTTATCCGGCATCTACCAATCCCCATGGCTGCCAGATAACTGAGAGTCTACTGTATAAAACATCTTAATGGAGGCAAAGAGTTTTAGCTTCTCATCTTAAACACACTATGATAATGGAGAAGTTAACCAGTTGATAAAAAGAACTATGAAGGCTGTGGCTTCATTCTAGACATGCCCAACAATCAATTCCTGATTTAGATTTTGATGGCGACATGTTGGATGTATAATTTATAGACATAGGTGGGAGGCTGGAAACTCAGAGCCTAGGTTTGTCAATGGGGATACCAGCCACAATATGCTTTTTGCTTATTCTTTTCTGATGAAATGTAGGATCTTGAAAATATAAAATTGGAGCCCTATTTCTTTAAAAGGGTTATTCTAGAATTATTGTTAAACTTTTACTCAAGTTTAATAATATTAAGAATTATGGTTAAAGATATTTTGTGTTTAAACAAAAGTTATTTTGGAGAACATGATGGGAATGGGGAGAATAAAGAAGTGGGTCACTGGGATGAAAAAAATATTGTGACAAACATTTAAATCTCCTTGAAAGAGGGTAATATCTTTTTATCTTTTTTTTATTTTTTAATGTTAGAATATCGCTCAGTATTACATTAGAAATACTAGGAGAAGTTAAGTGTACTGCTTAAGAGTGAGAGAGTTGCAGTAAATGTGTTTATTATAAGCTGTAAAGTGGCATTCTACAATGTTTTGTATTCCTTCATTATGAAGACATGTTCAAAAGCATTGTAACCTACTTTTCTCATAATAAAAATGTATAAGAAAAAAAAAAAAACATTTAAATCTAAATTGATTGGATTAAATTGAAGTATTTTTTTATCTTTGTTATCTCAAATGTTACTTTTATGTTAAGTAATTGAGAATAATTATTGCACTGTGGTTCTATTGGGGAAAAAATGAGCAACTGATATATTCTCATTCAGCGCAACGCATTTCCCCCAAGTAAACTTTCTATCAATATCTTTGTCCTAAAGTGACTAATTCAATACCTATGAATTTCAAACACCTAATGTCACCATCCTGGACTTTATTTGTCGAGAAATGGTAGTATCATCGTTATTGAGGACATCATTGACATATTCTAGTACTCTCCGCCTGAACTCTCGTTTCATTTTTCCCATATAGATAATATTAAATCAGCATTTAATTTGGTATATCACTATCATATCTTTACATTTATTTGCCTGTTTGATCAGAAAACTTGTTGGATTATGCTTGAACGATATGCTTTACAGGTAACACATGGTCTCAAACCCCAGTACTGTACTAAGTGATCCCTCTTGGGGTTCCCCTTCTGAGAAGACTTCTCACAATGAAGCTTGTGGTGGACCTGAAAGAAGATTTAACACCACAAGATTTACTAACCAATAGACTGGTTCCTAATCTGAGAGATTTGGGTGTGAGCCATCTCAGAAATGAGGTTCTAAAAGGGATCACCACGAGCCCAGTAATTTACAGAACATCTAGCATCACCACGTAATATAGGAGCACTGTTTGAAGAACCTGATTCTGTTTATACACAGTGGGGACTGGTTGCTGTGGTTTTAACACTGCAGATTAACTGACGAGAGGGTCGCCACACCGTTGCCCACCTCTCATCCATTGTATTAAAAGCTTTTTATTGTGAGAAGCTGTACAAGGATATTTGGGACGTTGCTTTGGAAGGAGCAGACAGATATTGTTGCCACAAATAGATATTTCACATTATAGAAAATTAACATAAATTAGGCTGTTTTTGATTATTTACAATACTTTTTCTAACTATATATATATATATATATATATATATATATATTATCTATAGTAATTTGGCCATCATAAATGACAATATCATATGTTATCTTCAATAGTCTGATTCGTATCTTTCTGTGCACCCTCTCTAACTCTGTGCGCTGTCTCTCTCTATAGGTGATCTGAGTGCTCTCTGTCTCTCTTCCTCCCTTTCTCTCTCTTCCTCTCACTCTCTGCCTACTCTCTCTCTCTCCCGGCATCCGCCCACTCTCCCTTCCCCCTCCCCCCCCCCTCTACTCTCTCTTTCCCTCCCTCAGTCCGCCTTCCCTCTCTCTCCCCTCCTCCTCCCTCTCTTCTCTCTCTTTTCCTTCCTCAGTCCCCCATCCCTCTCTCTGTCCCCTCCCTCTCTACCCCTCCCTCTCTCTTCCCTCCTCATCTCTCTCTACTCTCTCTTTCCCTCCCCAGTCCCCCATCCCTCTCTCTTTCCCCCTCCCTCTCTCCTCCTCCTCTCTCCCCCATTCCCCTCTCTCATCATCCTCTCTCCCTCCCTCATTCCCTCACTTCTCTCTCTTTCCCCTTTCCTCTATCTCTCCCCTCTCTTTTTCCCTCCCTCACTCCCCCATCCCTCTCTCTTCATCCTCTCTCCCCCTGCCCTCTCTGCCCCTCTCTCCCCCTCCCTCTCTCTATTCATCTCTCCCCTCCCTCTCTCCCTCCTCATCCTTCCCTCTCTGCCACTCTCTATATGCCCCTCTCAATGACCCTCCCTCTCTGCCTTCTCTCTCTCCCTCCCTCTTTGCCTTCTCTCTCTCTCTCCCTCTCTCCCCTCCCTCTCTCACCTCTCTCTCTCTCTCCCCCCCTCCCCCCCCCTCTCTACTCTCTCTTTCCCTCCCTCAGTCCGCCTTCCCTCTCTCTTCCCTCTCTCTCCCCTCCTCCTCCCTCTCTTCTCTCTCTTTTCCTTCCTCAGTCCCCATCCTTCTCTCTGTCCCCTCCCTCTCTACCCCTCCCTCTCTCTTCCCTCCTCCTCTCTCTCTACTCTCTCTTTCCCTCCCTCAGTCCCCCATCCCTCTCTCTTTCCCCTTCCCTCTCTCCTCCTCCTCTCTCCCCCATTCCCCTCTCTCATCATCCTCTCTCCCTCCCTCATTCCCTCACTCCTCTCTCTTTCCCCTTTCCTCTATCTCTCCCCTCTCTTTTTCCCTCCCTCACTCCCCCATCCCTCTCTCTTCCTCCTCTCTCCCCCTGCCCTCTCTGCCCCTCTCTCCCCCTCCCTCTCTCTATTCATCTCTCCCCTCCCTCTCTCCCTCCTCATCCTTCCCTCTCTGCCACTCTCTATATGCCCCTCTCAATGACTCTCCCTCTCTGCCTTCTCTCTCTCCCTCCCTCTTTGCCTTCTCTCTCTCTCTCCCTCTCTCCCCTCCCTCTCTTACCTCTCTCTCTCTCTCCCCCCCTCCCCCCCCCCTCTACTCTCTCTTTCCCTCCCTCAGTCCGCCTTCCCTCTCTCTTCCCTCTCTCTCCCCTCCTCCTCCCTCTCTTCTCTCTCTTTTCCTTCCTCAGTCCCCATCCTTCTCTCTGTCCCCTCCCTCTCTACCCCTCCCTCTCTCTTCCCTCCTCCTCTCTCTCTACTCTCTCTTTCCCTCCCTCAGTCCCCCATCCCTCTCTCTTTCCCCTTCCCTCTCTCCTCCTCCTCTCTCCCCCATTCCCCTCTCTCATCATCCTCTCTCCCTCCCTCATTCCCTCACTCCTCTCTCTTTCCCCTTTCCTCTATCTCTCCCCTCTCTTTTTCCCTCCCTCACTCCCCCATCCCTCTCTCTTCCTCCTCTCTCCCCCTGCCCTCTCTGCCCCTCTCTCCCCCTCCCTCTCTCTATTCATCTCTCCCCTCCCTCTCTCCCTCCTCATCCTTCCCTCTCTGCCACTCTCTATATGCCCCTCTCAATGCCCCTCCCTCTCTGCCTTCTCTCTCTCCCTCCCTCTTTGCCTTCTCTCTCTCTCTCCCTCTCTCCCCTCCCTCTCTCACCTCTCTCTCTCTCTCTCCCCCCCCCCCCCTGCCTCTCCCTCTCTCCAACCCCCTCCCAGTGGCGCACTTCACTGGTGCAACTGCGCATGTGTGATTTCCCCACAGTTTGCAGTAAGTAGTTGTGAGTAACGCCTGCGCAGAGCGCATCTTGCAGGCGTTACTCACAACTACTAACTATTATAGTGATTATAGTGATACTAGCTACAGGGTGTGGAGTCGTCAATATTATTGCAGTTTTATTATTATTTTTAATTGTTATATTTAATAAAGGTTGTGTAATTCACGTACAGCTGCTCTCCTTAGAGATCCACTTTTGGAGTGTTCTTTATCCAACACATTTATTGATGCTTTTTGTGGTTTCCCAAACCCCCCCCCCCTTCCTTTTTATTTTTTGTCAAAATATTAAATTACTGCACCCCTCACATTGCAAGTCTCGTTTGCAAATATTAATAGTGATTTATTTGTTGTGATATTTTTACAGTATTATGTTTCACCCCATAAATAATTATCTTAAAGGTATTCTTGGCAAAGTATCCATAGGAGATAAAGCTCATGATCCTGAGTGTTTTTAGTTCATCTTACACACACGACATATTCCTCAGTACATCCGGCTGATCCACTCCAGAAGAATATTGTATTTGATATATACTGCAAGTTTTTTTTATTTTCTGTTTTATTCTTGTGCAAAATTGTAATGAATTTAAATGTATTGACTGTCCACAAGATGGTGCTGTGATATATCATTTAAAGCACATTGATTTAAAGGGTGATACACATAATACAAAATTACAGACTAAGGTTTCCTTTTTTTAATCATTAATCTTTATTTTTTTCACACATTTTCCATACTTGTAAATTTAAACACAAGTCATAAACTGTATTTAATAAAATCTGAAAGTCTTTGTATAAAAAAATATTTTGTTTAACTACGACCTTCCTCCATTTTTTTCCTTTTTTTCTCCATTTGACTGTAGCTGTAGATTCAGTAAAAATATTAACTAAATTAACCTAAAACATATTAAATTAAACTGAACTAACCCTATATTTGATCCTACAATGTTGGGTCTTCCAATCATTGTGAAGCAGAATTCACCAAATCGTTGGATTGTCCACCCACTAATAGGGAACGTGAGCTGGAATTAGACCGTCGTGAGACAGGTTAGTTTTACCCTACTGATGATGTGTTGTCGCAATAGTAATCCTATATGTGTGTGTGTGTGGGGATACACTTGAGTGCGCCATACTTGATTTTGTTTCTTTCTTTTATCCCCAATGGCTTTGAACTCCACATTACAATTTTGTCAATAAAGTTGTCATTGAATCCGTATCTGTTCAGCTTCCGCTTTCCACTCCGAGAAGTTATCAAATCAGCCAGTTTTAATATAATTTTTTAATGTTTGTTTTGTGATATTTGTAATTTTTATATGATTGTGATTGAGTATTGGGTTTGATCCATACATCCCATATTTCTGTAAATATTGGATATGCATTGGATATGAAATGACATTAATCATTATGAAATTTAGTTTATGTATTATTTCTTGGAGATGAAGTTGTGGCGTCTTCCATTTTTTTACAATGTGGCTTTTCGTGGCCATAAGCAGGAATTGTAACCATTTATTATGTCACTTTTGTAGTAGAGGAGAATAGCCTCCCAATAGGTAAATGTCTATCGAAGGGTGTATTGTTGTCTTCAAAATGGTAGATGACTTTGGTCCAAATGTTCTGAACTATCGGGCATTCCCACCAAGTGTGGAGAAATGTACCTGTAGTGTGACAGTCTACAACAACTTGAAGATGTTTGTGTGTTAATTGTATGTAATCTATCAGGTGTAAAATAAGCTCTGTGCAGCACCATTATAGAAGTTTCAAGTAGACTGTAATTTTGTGAGCCTTTGCTTATATTTTCGCAGATTTTTTCCCACTTATGTGAATCCCATTGAGTTCCCATGTCTGATTCCCATAGTTTCATAAAGTTAGTTTTGAAATTTGTTGTTGGGGCATTTAGTATAGAGTAAATAGATCCAAGGACACCTCTGGTGAGTGGGGCTTTGCTGCATATAAGGGATAACCAGTTGGTTTGCGGTTTACCCCATTTTTTTATTAGAGTGGTCACTAAATGTTTTTTTTTTTTTAAATTGTAATGCTCTTTGAGTGGAAGGTTATAGTTAATCCTCAATTGGTCAAAGGCAAGGAATTGTCCATTTGATAACCAATTACCTTATATGTCAAGTCCAGCTGTTGTCCACCATTTTGTTTTTAATCCTCTCTCAAGCTGTCCCAAATAGCTGTATGTGTAGCGGTTAGTTCTGTTAATCTAGCTGCTAATTGATTTTTTGAGTTAGCCCTTCTTCAGTTAGTTATCGAAAGCTTTATCAGGGTTGTTATGTTTCAGTATATGTGGAGGGATTGATTAATTCCATATAAGGGATTCTCATGTTTAGGGTTTCATTTGGCAATTTTTCAGAAATACCCAGTCTGGTTATTGTTCACTGGAGTGTGCTTGGGGTATGAATGCGATTTTAGGTTAGGGCAGGACATTGCAGAAAAAAATAACTTTATGATTAGGGATAATGTAGAGAAATGTTTTGAATAGTCAAATTATTTCTCTGAATCAGCAGTTTGAATAAACATGATATTATATGAATGTACTACATTTTACAAATGCTGAACATAAAGGGACAACATTTAAAGCCGTACTAAATATACATACACATCGGCATATACCATGTGGGAATATAAGTACAAAGAAATCACTAAGGCTTGCAAAAGGGCTATTAGACTGGCTAAAATAGAAAATGAAAAATTAGTTGCCAAGGAGAGTAAGACTAACCCTAACATATTTTTTTAAATATATAAATGGGAAGAAGGCAAGGAAGGAAGCTATATGAACATAACAATGGGACAAAGGCCTGATAATTAGTGACCAGGAAAAGGCAGATGAGCTAAATAGGTTCTTTTCTTTGGTATACACAAGGGAGGTACCAGTGGTTGGGACACTGCAACATAATAGTGCTACACTACCATCACTAAATAATTGGTTAACGCAGGAAGAAATCCAAAAGAGGTTTGAAAAAATAAATTTTAATAAAGCCCCAGGTCCTGATGGAATACATCCAAGGGTACTGAGGGAACTGGGCTCTGTAATAGCCAAACCATTATATCTAATTTTTCAAGATTCACTCAACACTGGGTGGATGACTGGAGAAAAGCAGAGGTGATACCTCTATTTGAGAAGGGAGCAAGAGCAAATCCGGGGAATTATAGACCTGTAAGCCTCACTTATGTAGTGGAAAAGCTTTTAGAAGAGTTAGTAAGTGGATAATATCCGTAGGACCATTAGTGTAATACACTTAGCCTCCCAAAATAAGATGCCTCTTTGTGTATTGGCGTTGGATATGGAGAAAGCATTTGACACAGTAGAGTGGCCTTATTTATATGCGGTACTAGCTAAATTCGGTATTAAAGGAAACTTTATATGTCTTATCAGAACACTATATAAAAATCCTGAAGCTCATATAAGATTACCTGGGACAGGAGAGGCAATGGTAGACATCCAAAGGGGTACCAGGCAAGGGTGCCCCTTGTCTCCACTGTTATTTGCATTGGCTATTGAGCCTCTAGCCCAAAAAATAAGAGGCGAGGGGGAGATCGTGGGTCTGCAGATAGGTCACCACCACCTGAAATGCTCATTATTTGCAGATGACCTTTTATGCACTCTGACGGAACCTGTAAACTCTATACCTAAATTATTGTCTACGCTAAGGGAATTCAGGGCCATGTCAGGGCTACAAATTAATGAAGAAAAAACTGAGGCCTTGGGGGTAGGGGTTCCAGGGCCTATAATAGAAACATTAAAGGCGACATACAATTTTCAATGGCCTAAAAATTCAATTAAGTACCTTGGAATTAATCTTACCAAAAATTTAGCGGGTCTATATAAAGCTAACTTCCCACCATTAATGAGACAGCTGACGGAGGACTTGAGGACCTGGTCTAAATATCAAATTTCATGGACGGGTCGTATAACATCAGTAAAAATGACAGTGCTCCCAAAAATTCTGTATCTCTTCCGAACTTTACCAATCAATTTATGTATGAGGGAAATAGACCAATTCCAGAATACAATATTTAGATTTATCTGGCGTAATAAACCACCACGTATCGCGAGGAAAACAATGTTCAGGAATAGGCAAAAAGGGGGACTTTCTTGTCCCAACCTGAGGCTTTATTTACAAGCAGCATGGCTGGTGTGCATTCCTGTAACTCATTCTAGTAAACTGCAACCACTATGGACCTTTATTGAAAATTGGCAGATGAAACCCCTTAATGGGATACGGTGATCTGGGAGATAGCAAAAATAGACACGAGATACAAACATACTAACCCAATAATATATACGACCCTTAAGACCTGGGATAGGCTTAAAAACTCGAGCAACTTGATTCCACCTCTATCACCACTGATGTCCTTAACATCCTTCCCAGAGTTTGGGGCCACTCTTAGCCCAAATTCTAGAATATGGTGGCAGACCAGCCCTTTAATGAGAATAGGAGAATGGTTTTCCACAGAGGCCCTGTTATCGCATACTTCTATCATATCCCGATTTCAAATTCCGGAGAGGGAGTTGTGGAACTACCGGAAGTTTAGACATTGGATCTCTTCGTTAGCCCATAGGTATGGGAACCCTAAACATACAGGTTGGTCATCTATATGCGCAAAGATACCCTCAATGAAAGGCACTTTAGGTTACATATACTCCTACTTGACGGAGTTTCAGAATACACAAAAAACGAAATTTATGGTAAAGTGGGAGCAGGACCTAGGAAGGGAATTAGATGCCATAACCTGGAAAAGAATTTGTACTAATCTGACAAGAGGCTCATATACATACAGTTTACTTGAGACCTCTATTAAGGTATTACACAGAACCTATTACACTCCCCAACGGATGGCAAAATTTAACAAAAACATAAATGGAGAATGCTTTAGGAGATGCAAAACAGAAGGGAATTTTTTACATATCTGGTGGACATGTCCCATAACACAAAAGCTGTGGGGAGAACTCTCTGACTTATTTACACAAATCACAAAAAGTAACATGAGACCCAAAATTGAAACATGCCTGCTAGGATTGAAAAATCACGATTTATCTAGAGAGCAGAATGAACTTTCGCAATTCTGGACCTTGGCCACTAAAAATTGCATAGCCAAAAATTGGAAAACTTCCACACTATCAATTAAAGAAATTATAACAAAAATAAATTATATAATGATAAATGAGAAAATAGCCAACTCATTACAGAACACAATGCCTCAGTTTACTAGCACGTGGTCTCCCTGGTTGATGTCCAAATATAGTATACAGATCTAGATTGGGATAGGATGGGACAATTCGGGAAGTCAGTGGATGGTGGCGGCTGGAGAGGACGGGTGTTTCACATCTGGATGGAAGCTTTTGGAGTGATGATGAAGGAGCTCACAGGTACTGAATATCTTATATATGTTAACACAAGTAAGCATTAGCGGAGGAAGCTTAATGATAGATAGATATTTTTGTAAAATAGATGAAAGTAAGCATACTTAAGAATGCAGGATGATAATCAAAAAGGAAAAAAAAAAGATAGGACGTCCGTTTTCATCATAGAATAGAAAGTCATATGGAATTCGGATAATAGATGGTCCAAATCAATATGGTTGGGGAACTAGGAGCTTATAGTTCATGTTTATTCTTATATGCTCTATTCATACCATTTTACTAAAAACTTTGGATATTTACTAGACCATGATTGCATAACAGGCTACAGAGGACAGGATGTCTAGACTTTCGTATATTTTTGATCTGTTCTTCACTCTTTTTATGCTTATGTTTTATTGCTGTATGAGAGACTTTTCTATGCTATGCTAAATTGTTGTATAAAATTGACTTGTCCTAAAATATTAATTATAAAAAAAAAGAAGAGTTAGTAAGGGATAATATACAAGAATATTTCTATTCAAACAGGATTATAAGTAGCAGCCAACATGGATTTATGAGGGACAGGTTATGTCAAACAAATCTAATTCGTTTCTATGAGGTGGTTAGTAGAAACTTGGATCAAGGCAACTCAGTGGATGTAGTCTTTTTAGATTTTGCAAAGGCTTTTGATACAGTGCCACATGGGAGACTACTGTGCAAACTAAGGGATGCAGGAATTGCAGTAAATATCTGCTCATGGATTGAGAGCTGGCTAAAAGACAGGAAGCAAAGGGTTGTTGTAAATGGAACATACTCAGATTGAACTAATGTGGTAAGTGGGGTTCCTCAGGGCTCAGTATTAGGTCCTCTCCGTTTTAACATATTTATTAACGACTTAGAAGTAGGACTGGAAAGTATTGTCTCCATTTTTGCTGATGACACAAAGTTGTGCAAGGTAATTAAATCAGAAAAATATGTTCTTTCCCTCCAAAGGGATTTGCATAAATTAGAGAAATGGACAATTGAATGGCAGATGAGATTTAATACGAATAAATGTAAGGTTATGCATCTAGGAAGGAAAAATAACCATGTAATTTATAAACTTAATTAAACAAATCTAGGGGTATCAGATATTGAAAGGGATTTGGGAGTACTTGTGGACAACCACCTACGTAACAGTTCTCAATTAAGAAGGGTATAGAAGCAAGGGAAGCAATATAATTCTACCACTATACAAATCCCTAGTACACCCTCATTTGGAATATGGAGTACAGTTTTGGGCACCACTTCATAAAAAGGACATTTTAGAACTGGAAAAAGTACAGAGACGTGCAACAAAAGTAATAAGGGGAATGGAGGGGCTGAGTTATGAAGAAAGATTAACCACATTAAACTTATATTCTCTAGAAAAAAGGCGTCTACAAGGGGATATAATTACCTTATATAAATACATTCAGGGTCAGTATAAATATTTGTCAAGGGAGATTTTTGTGCCAAGAGGTTTTCAATTGACAAGGGGACATCCTTTGGGGTTAGAAGTAAAAAGATCCCACCTCCGCTTTAAAGAAAGAAAAGGGTTCTTCACAATAAGGGTGGTTAATCTGTGGAATTCTCTACCAGAGGTGGTGGTGACGGCAGATTCAATAGATAACTTTAAAAAGGGATTGGATATATTTTAAAATAAAAAAAGGTATTCAGGGTTATCCTGGTTAATTAGAGAGGGAGTATTGATCCAGGGAGGAATCCGATTGCCTATATCTGGGGTCAGGAAGGAACTATTTTTTTTTTTCCATTTGAGACAATTGGCAAAGTTTCACTTTGATTTTTTTCTGTTTGCTTCCTCTGGATCAATTAACAACTAATCCGCATATTGCAGATCAGAGGAGATCTTAAAAGGTTGAACTTGATGGACTAAAAGTCTTTTTTCAACCTCAATTATTATGTAAGAATTACTATGTAACAAACCTTTATTTTCTCATCTGAAAACATTAGCATTCTATATGTCACCATATTGGCCTTCTGACCTCAGGATTACTAAACCTACTGCAGCCTCTGACACAGATCCAACTTATATACACACACACTGACACAAACCCAACTGACACACAACCACTGACACAGATCCAACTTATACACACACACTGACACAAACCCAAATGACATCCAACCACTGACACAGGCCCAACTGATATATATACACACACTGACATAAACCCAACTGACACACAACCACTGAGACATACCCAACTGATATACACACACTGGCACAAACCCAACTGACACACAACCACTGAGACAGACCCAACTGATATATATATATACACACACTGACACAAACCCAACTGACACACATACCCAAAAGATATATATACACACACTGACACAAACCTAACTGACACACAACCACTGACCCAACTGATATATACACATACACACGCTGACACAAACCCAACTGACACATAACTGGCACTGACCAAACTGATACACACAAACACAAAATGACACATTCCCAACTGACACACAATCACTAACACACATCCAACTGATTTACACTAATACAATCCCAAATAACACAAAGCAACTGACACACAACCACTGACACAGACCCAACTGATACACACAGCCACTGACACAAACCCAACTGATGTACTCAAAGCCAGTCATACAGAACCAACTGACACACAGTCACTAACACACAGCCACTGGCACACAACAACAAACACAAACCCAATTAATATATGCACAGCCCATGTCACGAACCCTACTGACATACACACAGCCACTTACACAAACCCAAATGGCGCACATTGTCAATGACACAGAGTCAACTGCCACACAACCACTGACACTAACCCAACTGATATATACACACTGACACACACACAGAGACACAAACCTAACCGACACACAACCACCGGCACGCATCCAAATGATCTACACACAATCACTGACATAGACCCAACTGATATACACACAATTACTAACACAAGCCAAACTGATGTACACACAATCACCGACAGACCCAACTGATGTACACACAATCACTGACATAGACCCAACTGATGTACACACAATCACTAACACAAGCCCAACTGATGTACACACAATCACTGACATAGACCCAACTGATGTACACACAATCACTGACAGACCCAACTGATGTACACACAATCACCGACATAGACCCAACCTATGTACACACAATCACTGACATTGACCCAACTGATGTACACACAATCACTGACATAGACCCAACTGATGTACACAGAATCACCGACATAGACCCAACTGATGTACACACAATCACTGACATAGACCCAACCTATGTACACACAATCACTGACATAGAACCAACTGATGTACACGCAATCACCGACAGACCCAACTGATGTACACACAATCACCGACAGACCCAACTGATGTACACGCAATCACCGACATAGACCCAACTGATGTACACACAATCACCGACATAGACCCAACTGATGTACACACAATCACTGATACAGATGCAAATAATTTATATACAGCCACTAACCCAGAGCAATATCTGTGGTTATCTGTGGAAGTAGTCATGGATTCCCTTTTCTGTGTTTTAAGTACGGAAGGGGTAATAATTAGGGTGGGCATTTAATAGAAATGTAACAGGGTCCCAGAAACCACATTATAAACTGCAGGGTCCTGAGGACATTAATATAATAAATATTATATAACAAATCCTAGCCAATTCTAGCCTCTTCTGGGCTATTTGGGCCATGGTGTGCACCCCTTTTCTATGTTTAAGGGTTTTATATGGTATAATGCTTTTTTTAAAGTAACTTCTAATTAGCTGTAAAGAGTATTGCATCTCAGAACATGATCATTTTATGAATTTTGATGGTTATACAAAAGAATAAAACACAGCAGTGATCTAGGAAAGTGGCCGGGAACATAGATGGGGACATACTAGGCCACTGCATGACTTGTGTTAATATTTACTTCTTAGTAAATATAGTGATGAGCTGAGATGACCCACAATCTATCGTAGTTTATTACAGATATTTTTAGTGAATCTACTCCTTTGTCCTTCAGATAAGCTCAGGGATTGGCTGGCAGGTGACACACTTACAATGCTGTAATGAACATAATATGTTTTATGTCCCATGGCAGTAATCTCATCTGCACTGAATGATAATCACATCTGTAGCCTGGGTTTGTATCCTCTCACCGAACAAGAACAATTAGATTCACTTTCTTTGTTCTCTTGTTTTCCTCTTGACCTGATAGAAATACTTGAAGGAATTGCCTGTACCCGTCACACCCACTCTTCCCCTCTGAAGGATCCTTCAAATTTAAAGTGGCATTGAAACACCTAAAATTTAAAGGAATATGGAAGTGTTCTGGATTTTACTAGAAATATAATATACCTGTGTATTTATTTACTTTTTATGTGCTCTGCTTTTACTGCCTAAAACCAAATACCTGTATGAGTCTGCCCACTTTTGAATATGCAGACACAGACTCTATAGGGCTGGATGTGCAGTGTAGTGTCCTAGCCTATCAGGGACCATGTCTAAGCTGCATGTTACTGAGAGATGGTCAATGAGTGGTTAGTAGAAGACACTGCACACTCAGTGCTATAGAAACTGTTTTCACGAGCTGCAGAGGGCAGACCCAAGAAGGGACTATTTGTTTTATTTTAGGCAGTCATCTTAATAAAATAAAGTACATAAAAGTAAATGGATAAATAGGGATCATATATATAGTTGTGGATCTTGCAATGTTGGTGACGTTTGCAATGTTGGTAACGCACTTGTGGCCCTCGCGAATCGAGCTGTTGACTGTGAGCCTCGCAACACGAGGCGAGCAGCTGAGGCAAGCGGGACTTAGGCTGCAATGAGCTGCGAAGGCGCTCCTTGCAGGGCTTGCGATGAACGCCACAGGCGCTCATCACCAGCAGCGCAGGACTGGGCTGCAATGAGCGGCCTGTGTAACTCTAAAACCCCCAAAAAACAACAAAATACTTTAAAAAAATTAAAATACACACTCAAACTCAGCACAGGTGGAGAGCCAGGCAAGCAAATTTGAGACATATTTGGCATTTTTTATCAATCGAAAATCGTCTAAGCGAGGGAAAAAATGGCGGCTAAAAAATTTTATAATTCGGAAACAGGATGAAAACGAGGCTCAGCAACACCAAACACGCAGGACTTTGAAAATACACAACGGCGAAGACAGTAATACACACAAACAACGCCAGGCACGCGGGACTTTGAAAATGAAACCAACGCAGTTAGAGCATAACATTCAAACAACCAGCAGACACACAGAGGAGAAACACACAGAGAAGGGGCAGGGGGACATGGTGGAAAGAAACACATGGCATTCCCAAGCACAAAACTTGCAGGTTAACGAACCCTGCAATGAGCGGGCCGAACAGTAGGGGCTCCCGATGAGCACGGCGAGTGGGTTGCAATGATCGCCGAAGGCCCTCATTGCGAGCCACGCTATGAGCGCCGAAGGTGCTCATTGTGGGCCTTGCCAAGCACGCCGAAGGTGATCATTGCAAAGCAGGAAAGTTGAAGTACATGGGGGGAGAGGCTCGCAATGAGCGCCAAGGCATTGTGTGGCAAACAGCATTGCCTGGCTTACAATTTTATTCCCGTCATTTTTGATGGGCAATTTGCTAGTATTATATACCTAGTAAAATCCAGAAACCTTCCATATCCCTTTAAGAAGATGTATTTAAAGACTTGCTTACAAGCTACCAATCGCCATTGATTTACAATTTTTTTTTTTTTTTTTTTTAATAATGCACTTATCAGTTACATACTAAAAACTGCAAGAAGTGGCCAATACTCCCCCAATCATAAGCACTGTGACTATGTGACAAGGGGGATTGTTTATTGCTCTGTCTCTTTGTACAAACAGCAAATCAGTTTGCCCTTTTATGACAGTGAATGGCCGCATATTTCACATAATTGTCCAAGGAATGTTCTGAGATTTTTAATTATGCAAATTTAAACCTTATTTTTCCAGCATAAAAGGGACACTTTTTTCATGCATTTTTTTAAACATTACAAAAATGAATACAAAATATCCCTTTACTCATTCTTACTATATATATATTGTTTAATCTCTTATGTCAAATTATTCTTAACTGCAAGTTTCCATGTTTTTTGTCAACTGATTCTGATTATTACTTTTTCAGGAAGGTGTGCCTTTGTAAACTAATGAGCTTTCCATTACTGTTCTAGCAGGTGTAAATGCCACATTTCCCGTTGTGCAAACTTCCTATGCAATTCAATCTTCTCTCACAGGAAGGGGGCCAGCGGAAACCAAAATAGCAGACCCAACAGCAGCATAATTGCAAATAAAAGGTAATATATTAGGGGCTGTAGTATTAGTTTCCATTCTAAAAAAATGTATGTAATTTCTAGCATGTGTTGCAGCCTACACGCACGAGGCCGAGACCTAGAGCAACACGCTTTCATGGGGCACAGTGGTCCTTTAATTAAATAAAAAACATCACATGTACATAAAGCTTTCACCATGCGCCTTACAAGACCAAAAACTCACAAACTTACAGTCTAAAGGATTTTGCATGCTGGATCTGTATAAAGTGTCAGCCATATCAAGAACCAGCTTCTCTGGGATCAACAAGAGCATTACAATTTCAGCAACATTACACCATTTCTTGAAGCCCTATTAAATGTTCATTCCCTCCCAGAATAGAAATGTCATCTTTAATAAAGTACGGTAATTATGGCTGATTGGCGTGAGAATTGTTCTTGTGATTCTTTGAACTGTCCACTAGATGGCAGTGTGTCTTTACACGCAAAGAACAGGAAAATTCCACCAGAGAGGCAGCAATTATACTGGTATAATGGGGACGTAGAGGGACCAAATAATATATTATGTCTCTCTTAGAACCTGGTATGGAAGAAAAATCTCAATGTAAACAAAAAAAGAAAAGAAAAAAAAGTCTCCCATTCAATCCAGTATGCCCTATTACATTACCCTTATTAAATAAACAATATAATAGTGTAGAATCAAATGTATAGAATTTATTAGCAAGTATAAACACTATTAAAAATGACGATTAAAATACAAATAATTGCCCTTGAAGCCAAAACACCCTCACATATAAATTACATCAATGTATAAACTCTATGTGCAAAGTGTTGCTGGTGGAAATCTCCAAACCACTTAGGAAATAAAGTGCTTGAGTGCAATATAATATACCTATATAAACCTGATAAGAGTAGCATAGGAGGAGCCCGCCACTTACTCCCTAAATGTGCAAAAAGGTGAAGACTAATCTAACCCTTCTAACTCACCATACTATAAAGAGAAAAGAAAACCCTATACGGATGTGGCAGAATGGGGATTATCACTTGTTCCCCTATCTTTATGTGAAATAAACCTATACTATACTATATAATATTAATTAATTTCCTAAGGGCTGGGGGTCTCAGTTTTTCCCCATTGGAAATAGTTCATAGTAAATCAAGAGATGCACTTGAGATGCTTAGCATATTAAACATTGGTGTAGAAGCGGGGGGGGGGGGGGGGGGGGGTGACAAATCCACCCTCCGATTTTTCAATGTGTGCGTTTATGTGTAGAGATTTTTTTTGAATATTATGAGCTGTGTCCCCCGTATAATTATTTCAGCTCCTACACTCATGTAACCATTATTGTAAGACTTTAAATGCAGATAAGCTTCTATATGCACAATGGAAATGGCAGGTAAAACTGCCATTGCTTTCAGTAGGACTAATGGAAATCTCATTCATTATGATAAAATAAACACCACAGTAAAGAATGATGTCATATAAAAATGTGCATACTTGAAGTTTATGTATATATATATATATATATATATATATATATATTTTTTTTTTTTTTTTTAAATGCTTTGCCCATTATCAAGTATTTCATTCTCGTTTTTCTTTTTTTCATGGGGAGATAAATCATTGTAGAGTCAAATTAATGTGTGTATCAGTTTCAATGTTATCACTGTGAGTTAAGATAAATGGGATGGGAGTCCACCTAGGAATACCAGGAGCTGTGTGCTGTGGCCCACTAGAGAAGGAACTGGCAACCCACTCCAGTATCTCTACCTAAGAATACCAAGTGGATCAGCATGACCATGGACATAAAGATGTGTCAGGTGTTACAGTTCATGAGGTCACAGAGAATTGGAAACGACTGAAAGATGCAAAAAGAAATCTTGCGTTGCTAAAACATTATATTCAGTTATTTATATCTCATACCAAGTTGGCATTAGGGGTTAATATTTCAATGTGATATGGCCTATTCATTTGATAATACCCCCTTCTAGGTTAGTGAAGCTCCGGAAAGTCTCTCTCCTCTCCCAAACAGACTTTGTTTGCAGATAAGAACTGCTCCAGACCGCCCAATGTCTTATCTGTTGTAAAACATCAATCCTTATTTGGTCCTTGGCCTATGTTTAGAGCAGCACTATGTTCATCACTGTGGTGATTGAATTCCCTTACTATGTGATCAGCTATCACTTCTGCTTGGAGGTTATCCCATGTAGGAACTACTCCATAAGCCTTCTCAGGGTCCAGTTTTCTGTGCTAAAATTAAAAAATATTACCTATTATTTGAATTATGCTTAAAGGGACTCTGTTCCCCCAAAATGAAGTTGATTTTTATTTTAAAGAGCATTATAAACTGGTTATACATTGTACTAGCAGTTTTTCTTTACAGTAAATCATTGCAGAAATATTTAGAAATGATTTTGTTGCTCCTGTATGCTAGCATGCAGCCTAGTATTATTATCCTTTATTTGTAACGCTCCAACATATTCCGTAGCGCAATACAGGGGTTACGTACAAGTACCAAAACAATTTTAACACATTGCAGGGCCCTGTTATTGACCTTAAATCAAATGTACATAGAGCTTTGCCCCAAGCACCGACACAATATTGAAAACTAGCAAACTTACAGTCTAAAGGGTGGGGTACATAGGGTGATAGATGTGTTGTGTATTTTAAGGCAGAAGGTGATACAATTCTTTATACAGATGAGTTATTAGTGGGGTTTTGAAGGATTTGAGGCAGGAGGATAATCTAGTGAAGAGAGGCAAGGAGTTCCAGATAATAGGGGCAGCACGAGAAAAGTCCTGAAGGGAGGAGTGAGAGGTGGTGATAAGAGAGGAGGAAAGAAGAAGATCATTAGCAGAGCGAAGGGGGCGGTTGGGGGAGAATTTTGAGACGAGAGCAGAGATATAATAGGGTGCATTATTACTGAGGTTTATTTTAAGTTAGGGTCAAGATTTTAAAATTTATTCTGGAGGCTACAGAAAGCCAGTGGAGTTGTATGGTAGATGAGTCTAGCAGATGCGTTCATTGTGGATTGGAGAGACAGGTGATGGGGAGGCCAGCAAGGAGAGAGTTGCAGTAGTCAAGGTGAGATATGAGTTAATTTTTCTTGTGTAAGATATCAATGTATTTTGAAAATGTTTTTTAGGTGAAAATTACAAGATTTAGTGATTGATTGTATGTGAGGAATGAAAGAGAGGGTCCATGGGGGAAAGAGTGCCAAGGGTGGAAGTTAGACTCAAGTTGCATTGTGAGGTGGTAATGTCAGGGCAAGTGAATGTGGTGAGGGGACTGAGAAGAGGGTGTAGTACATTAGCAATATGTTGTGGTTTAAGTGTTTACAGATTTCTGTAGGTTCTGGTGGCCGGGGGTGGAGAAGGGCAAAGAGCGGGAAGAGAGGCTGTAGGTTTGGAGATGGTGGTCAGAAAGAGGGAGTGGGGAGATTATATGGTTGGGATGTGGAAGTGTCAGCGGCAATGTTGAAATCGCCAAGAACCAGTGAAGGTAAGTGAGGGGGCCAGACGGCTAATGATTCAGAAATGGAGAGGATGTGGCCCAGGTGGGCGATAGATCACAGAAACTAACAGAAAGATGTGTGTGAAGAAGTGGACATCGAGAACTTCAAGAGAAGACAATTGAAGTAAGAGTACCAGGGGAATGCAATGAAATGTGCAGTGAGAAGAAAACAATACGTTCACACCTCCACCTTGCTTATTCCTAGGCCTAGGTGTGTGACTGAAGTGAAAGCCACGATATGAGAGTGCCACAGGGGAGGCGATATCTAATAGAGTGAGCCAAGATACAGTGAGGGACATTAGATTAAGGGTGTTAGTAATAATTAGGGTGTGAGTGTAACAAAATGGACCTTGTATTCCAGACAACGCATGAGAAGGGCAAGATGAAAGATTTGTGACAGGTGATGGATAAGTTATGGGGGTCTTGAGTTTGCTGCCCTGGGGGCTGAGCATGACTAATAAAAGGTGGAAATGAGTGAGAGACCTGGGTTAGGAGATATATTGCCAGCAGAAGTATGAGTGGGAGTGAGAGGGGATGAGAGTGGGAATTACAGAAGTGATTCTGCTTATGAGCTCTAGAAGCTGGATGTAATAGTGACTGGAAGAAGGAGAGGAGCTTGGGAGCAAAAAAGAGGGAAGAAAAGCAGGGAAGGTGAGACGGTTATGTTGCTGGAGACATGATGTGGAGAAATTGAGGAGGAGTGTCTGAGAAATAGGCAGGAGGTTATCAGGAAGAAGAAAGTAAGAGGAAACATTGTGACAGCATGTAATCTTAGAGGAACAATTGCAATGTGGGAACTTTAGAACACTTCATGAAGACTAAGATTTCTAGGTTGTGTGGGGGGGGGGATTGCGGAAAAAAATAAATAAAACATAAGAATGTTTAGCTCAGATAAGGACCATAAATTGTGGATTAGCAGGAGATTCACAAAATAACTAGATACAGATTATATTTGCTTAATTATGATGACAGAGAAATTAATATTAATAATCCATATAAAGAGGAAGAGATGAAATCTGGTGTTTTGAGATTTTCTGTAAACACTTGGCTGCAGATACCGGTATGCTAACATGAGGCTCAGTATGTTGAGATGCGGCTCAGAGTACCTGATAAGGGTCAGAGAGGGGTCTAACTATCATATAACATTGCATCTTTACTTTGGCAACTACAGAGACAGACAAGCAGACTATAATCCTAAAGCACATCAAAGCAGTTAATTAATATATGTGAGCTGCTCCTTTGTATATTACTGCAGCAACAACAACATGGAATTTCCCAGGATTGATTCACTTTAGAAAAAAAGTATAACACAACATATACAGTTTTTCATGCTCTTTAAGAATTACATAAAGTTTTAAGCACAAGTGCATAATGTAACATGTTATCCTCATGTCCAAATTACCCATTAGGCCAACTAGGCAGCTGCCTAAGGGCACTTCCCTGTGAGGGGCCCCATTTAAAATGTTTCCTGGCTTAAAAAAAACTAAATTCAGCAGCTAATAGACTGGCTACTAGGGGGTAACCACCTAGAACAAGAGAGTTACAACAGGAAAAGGTACTTTAATGCATAGAAAAGGCAAAAATGGGTCAGTGCATACCTTGCATACTCACTCACGGGGGTCCTCCACTTCACTGCCCAGGGGCTCCAAAAAGGTACATCCACCCCTGGTTATCCTCCATCACAGCTCCACTCTCTCTAAAGATTGGTTTCTGTTCAGTCAGTTAGAATTTGCAAAGCTTTATGTGTAACTAATCAGCTTAGTCAGTCAGCCATTTTGTTTACAGACTGATTGTCTTTTAATTGGACACAATACTGGTGGAAGAGCTTCACGTGTTTAGGTAGTGGATGAGAGAAAAAAATGGTGGAGCACTACGTGTAAAGCACTGGGCCAGTGGTTAGAATTTGGTGCGTTCACCGCTGTGACCTGGGTTTGATTCAAATCAGGGGATCAAGAGGTCGTACCACCCTGCAAGCAGGGTTGGGCCTGGTCAGTACTTGGATGGGAGACCACCTAGGAATAGGTGGTCAAGTGGATCAGGATGGTGTGTTACTCACTGTCCACGAGGTCACTGAGAGTCAGACACGACTGAGCGACACAAAAACACACACAAACCACATCAGGTAAGGGCCCCCTGCTAAAACGGGTCTCTTAATGTAATAGAGGAGAGGGGCAGGTACTTATTTAGATAAAAAGGTGATCTGATCACCTTAGAAATTATCTGACCATTGTTTACTTTTTTAATTGAGCCCCTTTAGTTACCTACCTTGTATAGAGAAGTTGCAGTGGGAGACCAAAATTATTAGCTCCACCAATGGGGGGCTCCATTTGCTTGCTCCACCACTGCACGGCAGAGTTAGGATGTCTAAAAGATGCCTTTACACAAGTACATATTCTGGATAACATCACTCATATTTATGGATAAAACTGTATTATTTTTTTTTTAAATATATGAAATAAAATATTAGGCTGCAGAGTAGGTTACTGTCATGTTACATTTTTGACATAGGCAATGACTAATTTTTTTGAGACAAGATGAAATGAGAGGATTACTGGATTAGCACACAATGGGTTAATACCTTGTGTATTAACACAGCAGCTAAATAGACCCACATTGGCCCCCGCTGTAAGTGAAGACAGCTTCTAAGAATCACAATCCTGCTTACAAATGCTCTTATCAGCTAAAAGAAAACAGATGCACACACAGCAGAGAGGCATGCCCGGAGTGTCACTGGGTGCAGGGAGAACAAGCTGATTACACAGTGTCATAATGTGGACTTGGAATGAGCAATACGTAATAAATATACGCGGAATATTAAATAAAATAAAAAGAGCATATATAATAAATATATACAAAATATTTAATAAAAAAGCAGGGCATAATGAATATATACAAAATATACAAAACATTAAATAAAATAACTTTATATACTGTAAAATATGATGCATAAAATAATTGGGCAATATAAATAATAAAAATGTTTTGACTAGAAATATATATATATATTTTTTTACTAGAAATATATTTCACATTCATTAGATTAGTATCCAATAAAAATAAGGCAAGTCTTCTAAGTTAGTGAGCTTTATACTGTACTATACTGCACTAGCCCATCAAAAATGACAGTATAAAATGGTCTTAGAAATTGTCTGTTTGTGCGCCCACTCTCGGTGTACCCCTTCTCTCTCTCTGTGCGTCCTCTCTCTCTCTCTCTCTGCGTCCTCTCTCTCTCTCTGTGCGTCCTCTCTCGGTGTACCCCTTCTCTTTCTCTGTGCGACCTCTCTCTCTCTCTGTGCGACCTCTCTCTCTCTCTGTGCGTCCTCTCTCTCTGCGCCCTCTCTCTCTGTGCCCTCTCTCTCTCTGTGCCCTCTCTCTGCGCCCTCTCTCTCTCTGTGCCCTCTCTCTCTCTGTGCCCTCTCTCTCTCTGTGCCCTCTCTCTCTTTGTGCCCTCTCTCTCTCTGTGCCCTCTCTCTCTCTGCGCCCACTCTCTCTCTGCGCCCACTCTCTCTTTGCGCCTACTCTCTCTGCGCCCTCTATCTCTGCGCCCTCTATCTCTGCGCCCTCTCTCCATTTCTCGCTCTCCCTCTATCTCCCCCTCAATTTTCACTCTCTTTCCCTCCCTCTTCTTCTCACTCTTTCTCCCCTTCCCTCCTTCTCTCTCTCTCCCTTTGGTGCTAATGGCAAGGCATGCAACACTTAATTTTTTTAATTACAAATTTAGCGGCTGATATTTTCTCAAGCACAAAATTCGAAAGTCCGCCCAAAAAAAGAAAAATAAATACAAAAATAAATACAAAACCTCACACATGGCACAGAGGGACAGCCAGGGAGCCTGTGAGTGAGGTTGCAAGCTAATTTGAGCCCTAATTGCGAGGAAAACAATGGTGGACGAAAAAACATAAATGCTTTTAAAAAGGATCAAAACGAAGCCGAAACACGTAACACTTAGCCGAACAACGCCGGGCAGGCAGTACTTGGAACATCCAAACAACATCGCTCATGAAAAACGCAAGACTTGCAAAATAAAACCAACCGCGCTCAGCGCAAGGCACATAAGACTAAAAAAGGATACATAAAGAGAGGGGGGGGGAGAGACACATGGGATGGTAAATAAGTGGGGGAAAGAGCAGGGAGAGGGGGAGGGAGAGAGGGGAAAACAGACACAGGAGTCAGAGAGTGGGGAGAGGCTCGCCGAAGGCGCTCATCGCTGGTCTCGCGATAAGCAACAAAGGTGCTCAGCTTGAGGCACGAAAGTGGCAGGTTGGACGATGTCTGCAATGAGCGCTCATTGCAGGGCTTGCGATGAGCACCTGTAAAGTAGAGGGGAAGAGAGGCTTGCAATGAGCGCCGATTTTTTTTTTTTTGCAGTCATTTTTGATGGGTAAGTTACTAGTATAAATATATTTGTCATAAATACAACCAACATAATCCCTGTCGCAAAGAGCTTACCATCTACTTGTAAGGTGTACATAGAGATAGTATGAGTGAGTCATTTTTTCTATAGGCCATGTATTCTTGATGCCCTGTACACTCAACAGCAAACTGTTGCAATATAAAATAAATGCAATTTTCTTAGTAAAATATTCCCTGTAAAATTAAATTTCATAGATCATATGTTTTTTCTCCATGATCCCCCATGATAGTCTGTGAGGTGGCAACATGGGTTTGTCATTGTAAAGGAGAACTTGTAGGGGGGGGATCAGGCATTTGGACTTGTCTTTTAGGGTCACCTAAACTCAAGGTGCTTTTATATGAAAGAGCACACTTAGAGAACTTTAAATATATGTGTAAATGTTATATCAGCTGCCTTTTCATGCTACAAGACCTCTGTATGCTAAATGTATGCCCAAGGCGCAGTACATAGGCGGGACTCGCAGCACTTACTTCAAGTGCGTAACTATAAAACCCCCAAACAATAAGGAAATAATGTACAAAACATTACACCACACTCACACACGGCACAGGGGGGAGACATGAATCCTGGGACTAACATTGCAAACAAATTAGACCCATATTTGATTTTTTTCATCACTTGAAAAATGGCGGACAAAAAACATAACATTTCTGAAACATCATGAAAACGAGGCTCAGCAAACTGACACTGAATAGAACTGCAGCTGTAGCTTGATTGGCTCTTGACTTTTTGGGCCTCTTGTGGAGCTACAGAATGGATGGCACCAGTGCGAGATAAGTTGACTTTTCTATACAAGATGAGTGCATATAGGGGTCAGTTAAACAGCCAGAAATGTATGTAGGTCATTACATCACCTTTTTTAAATAAACTAACTACCTGCCCCCTCCTCTAATTAACTAAGTGTTCCCATTTACTGCTGGTAGCAGAGTGGCCCTAACCTGTAGCGGGTCCTGGTGCTTTGCACCTGCAGTAGCTCCTCCACTATCTTTGACCCAGTTGGACGCCAACACTCAAGATCCTAAGTGTCGGTGACAGAAAGGGAAAACTATTTATAAAAGCAGGTCCCACTCTCCTCAAACATGGAGCAGAAATGGAAAGAAATGAATTGGATTTAGAGGGCTCCCTTTAAGTAGAATTCCTCTATTTTTGCCCAGTCCATTTCATTATACCGTATGCTTAAAGCAAAACCCAGTCTTAGGATATTGATATTTGAGCTCAGGTTGTGCAATATCATGGCTAGGTATCCACCCATAACTTTTGGCTTCTCCCTTTCAATCCATCCAAAAATGTCCTCCCACCGTCATCCCCTGAGCCTTCACCCTCCCAAATTCTCTTCCTAGGAAATAAATGCTTCTGTGCTGAAATATATTCCACATGTGGAGGCCTCTAACAGACTGCAAGCATGCCAGGAGCACTGTCAATGCAAATATACACACATTACTGTACTTATAATTAAAGGGAAAGTGATGTTAGGTATTAAAATTAATAGCACAACATTTTCAAGCTTGCAAATCTGCAATATAAAATACATTATTTTCTGGTTAATTTCCGTTATATTGATCCCAGCAATCAATGTGTTAATACATATAATGGAACTCGCATGGACTAGAATATCATATTTACTGATTTATTAATATTACATTATTTCTGGAATGTGGAATCTGGAAACTCGTAATTGAAACCCGTAAGGCTTTGAAATCTAACCTCCATTTTTCAGTGACGTAATGATGACGATCTCATTTGCCATTGGCTCCGTCTAAACCCCTAACTACGGGTTTGACTAATTGATCATGTTTTAGGTAGTAAAAGCAGAGCATTTAAACATCACATATATAGTTGTGAGCATGCGATTTGTTGCTAACGCTTGCGTCGTTACGCAAGAAAAATACGAGACATGTTATGACCCATTACGACCTCGCAAAAATCGGCCGCAACACGCGCACATGAAAACATGAAAAATACAACAAATACACACAATAAATACATAAAAAGCTTACTTACAGGAAGAGGGAGCATCCAGGACCTCGAAAACTAAAGTTACACCTCAATTTAACTCAAATTAAAAGAGTTTAGACACTAAAAAATTCTCTAAGCAAGAGAAAAAATGGCCGCCGAAAAAAACGAAAACGAGGCTACAGCACTCTAAACACGCAAAACACCACTAAACACCTACGTATTTGCCGAAAAACAACTACAAAAAAGGACACAACCCTCGCAAACCCAAAAACATTACAAATACAAACAACAAACACATAAAAAGCTTACCCGCAGCAAGGGGGTCACCGAGGACCTCTGCAAGTGAAGTTACACCTCCATTTAAGTACAAATTTTGGAGTTTAGAGACCCGAAAATCACCTAAGGTCCCTAAACACGCAAAACACCACCAAACAGCTACGGATATTCTGAAAAAGTCGCATCACATAGAAAACGAAGGACGCTAAATCAGCCACATTATATACACCAAACAGCATTAGCTCACTTACAATTTGATTGCCGTCATTTTTTGACGGGCAATTTGCTATTTCCTTAATAAAATGAAGTACATAAAAGTAAATAGATACACAGGTATTTATATACCTAGTGACATCTAGAAAACGTCCATTAAGGGAAAGGTGGAGGGGAGAGTGATTTATTTTATAATTGGAACTTCTACAAAATGTATACATACTCTTTACCTTCTTCCTGCTCCTGCAGAGATGTATATGACCTTCTCAGACAGGCAACCTTCACCAAAGTGTCATGGACACTTCTAGGGACCAGCACCAAAATGTAATTTTCCTGCCTAGTTATGTTTGTGGTTCTTATTTGTGATCAGATTGATGTTTCTGTGTAATCAGAGTTCCCTTTAAGAGAGACGCGTTCAGCTCATTCCTTATAAAGACCGAAGTAATAAAAACACAAACACAAGTAGACATTGTGTCAGCCCGGGGACCCGCTAATGGCCCCTGGGTCCCGCTAATGCTCAGAGTTATCATGCATAGGCCAATAACATCATGTAACCATTCAGAAAGAACTAGACCATGTCACTTAATAACCCCCTGGACAATAGGGAGATTCATAGCCCCCCTCATAGTGCATGTGTTTCAGGGTCACGCTCAATGAATCCTGAAAACAGCACAGGGTAATTAAAGAGACAGATACGAGGAAGCAGAAGAGACTTCCGCTGGTGCCAGTCTGTGAGGTTCTTGTGTAGTTTGGAAAGATTTGCACAGCTGAGATGCTGCACTCAATGCATTTATTATAAGATTCTTTGGAGGATTCTTCAGGGGTGCATTAAGATGTTATGCTGCCCTCGGACCATTCAGATTTGGGTGCTCCCAGGACCCAGATCCTCCTTTCTTTTTTAAATCCCAAATCACAGACACTTAAAGACAGAATTGTAACCGCTTACTTTATATACCCACATACTTTTAATGGTACAGAACAGGCGTCTTCATGCAGCCTGCTGCCCCTTGAAAATGTACCGCTCTCGGCCCGGGACTCATGGGACTAAGTATAAACACACCCCCAAAATATAGTATTTAAAACTGAGTAAAATAAAATGTGAATATAGCTTTGCATAAACGCTGTTTAATGCAGCGGGCATAAGCTTAAAGGAAGCCATGTTTAAAATGGGCTATGGAATGAAGAGCGAGGCATTTGTGTGCACATTTGCATGTCCCTGCTCAGCTTCCCAGAATGCTGTGTAGTAACTGTTTTTCTCGGAATTCTGAGCAGGAAACAGGTTTTTTAACTTATTTTAGACATTAAAATGTGAACACAGATGTACTATTTATGTTATATATATATATATATATATATATATATATATGTATATATATATATATATATGTGTATATGTTTATACATTCATACATTCCTCTCCCATAAATATTTGTTTATGTCCTAAAACCAAGTCCGGTTCTTCTAAAGAGCATATTGTAAATATCAGAGTTCAGTGCACCTTTAAGTTATGGTTGTCAGGTCTCCTTTCTATAGTATCATAACATTATTTTAGGTCAAATGTAAAGAGAGTGGTTGGATCTAGATGTCTTCATGAGAAATAGGCATTTTGTGGTAGTAATGGGCTGTGATGGTCTACATAGTAATTGAGGTTGCAAAAAAGACTTTTAAGTCCCTCATGTTCAACCTTTTTATACCTCAACTGATCCTTGTAATATCTGGATTAGCTGCTCTTAAGGTTCGCTGGTGGTCCAGTGGATAGAATTCTGTGCTTTCACTGCTGCAACCTGGGTTCAATTCCAGTCAGGGAACCAGGAGGTCACACCACACTGAAGCCATGCAGGGTTGGGTCTGGTCAGTACTTGGATGGGAGACCACCTAGGAATACCAGGAGCTCTATGCTGTGGCCCACTGGAGAAGAAACTGACAACCCACTCCAGTATCTCTGCCATGAATACCAAGTGGATCAGCATGGTGTGTTACAGTCCATGAGGTCACAGAGAGTCAGACACAACTGATTAACACAAACTAGGATGCTTAGTAATTAACCAGTGATTTGGGTGATGTAGCCATGAGAACACAATATTCCAATATCCAGGGAACTGAACTGGACATTCCCTGTGTTAAAGGGGGAGGTTCACTAAGCTATCACAGGAGTTGTGATGGCCTGCAATGGTAAGTTTCCCCATAGAAAAACAGAGCACATTACAGTGATGCTCAGTTAAAGGACCGCAGGCATTTTTCTATCTTTTTATGAAAAACACATAATTTCCTTTTTTTAATATTTAAATGTAATAACTATTTACTACAATTATCCAATCTCTTTTCTATGCTTATTCTATTCATTACTTTCTCGCATGGGTCAAGGAACTTGGGAGCGATGGGGGGGACAAATTCCCCCCAGATTTTTTTATGTTTGTATGTATGTATAAATACGCTTTTTTACAGCCTATGTATACAATGAGCTGTATCCCCCCCCCCCCCCCCCCATTATTATTCTGGCTCCTAATGTCTCACACAGGCCAAAACACCTCAGTAAGCAGTATTGCCACTGTCACTAAGGATTCTGGGTAGTAACATGCAAATTATTGTTTTCTCAACAGGGTGTGTTCTTCTAAACTAACAAGCTTTTCATTAGACCTAATGAAAGCACTGGGATTTTGAGCTGTCAAATTTCCATTGGGCATTTAAAGTCTCCTCCTGCCTCAGGATGTTGTGTGTGTGTGTGTGTGTATGTATATCACATATAATAGTTGTTAAACTACGAAATATTGTCATGCTTTCCCTTGCTTGGCAAGCTCGCAAAGCATGACAACATTTCATGGAAGGTGGAGGCTGCAATGAGCCAAAGGCTCATTGCAGGCTGCAAATGCGGGCCCTCGCAAAGCGAGGGGACTCATTTGCGAAGGTGGAAGCTCTACGACGCCTCACAAGCGGTTACAAACAGCCACAGAAGTGGGACTTTGAAAAAAAAAACTCTAACGCAATGACTAAATACGGACTTACACAAAAAAATACAAGCCGCGGGATTTAGAAAAAAAAACATTACGAACTCGCAAAAATACGACCTTATCGGCCGAAACGAGCACAGCGGAAAACAATAAAAATAGACTAAATACACCCAAAAATAAAATAAAAAACTTACCCACAGCAAGGAGGGACACGTCTGGAAGTGAGGTTACACCTCAATTTAAGTCCAATTTACCGAGTTTAGACACTCGAAAATCCCCCAAGCGAGAGAAAAAAGGGCCGCCAAAAATAAAGGAGGCTACACGACCCCTAAAGACGCAAAACACCACCAAGCACATACGACTTTTACAAAAAGCCGTACAAGGTACAAGATACACTATTAACAAGGATGCTAAATCATCCAAACCCGCGTATCACATACACATTCGCCGCCATTTTACAACACTAACTAACAGAATGCGGAAGTACCCAGCTACACTAACGGGTTCCCCTTGCGCACGCAGCCTATTTACACTACACACTGCACACATTGCTGACACTTACACCTCAGCTCAACAACAGTGCAAACATACTGTACATTGTATGCTGCAGGAACATCAAAACAGATTGTCAGCTCTTCAGCACAATGCTTCCTGCATATATTACTTACAAATAAGTAAAGTATATTTATTTATGAATTTATGAATCAATTAATTATCATGAAAACCTACATATACACAAAAAAAACAACACTATCTCAATAAATGCCAAAGCCCTTCACCGGGCGCCTCACAAGGAGCGCCAACAGTGCTCATTGGACACAAACTACACCAGGGGACAGGCTTGCAATGAGCGCAAAAAGAAGATCAGTGCGGACCTTACAATGACAGCAAAAGCGCCTCTGATAACAAAAAATACATCAACCAAGAGGCTCGCAATAAGTGCAAAGGCGCTCATTGCGAGCCTAGCGATGAGCGCCAAAGGCGCTCAGCGCGAGGCTCGCAATAAGCACCGAGGGTTTCAGACCAACAAAACACTTACTATCTGTGGAAAACATCATTACCTGCCTTACAATTTTATTGCCCTGTCATTTTTGATGGGCAAGTCGCTAGTATATATATATATGTCAAGATTGGTTCATCTCCCTAAAAGCCTTTTATTCAGGGCTGCCCACGCATCTCAGGAGGGCACATTGTCTAAATGTAGCTCTGGATTATATCTGTCCCTCTGAGAGTTGCTATGCGCACATACAATGACATCACCTCGGCTGCATCTGATTGGTCCACATGTTCCAGGACTCACGAGTCACAAGCCTTTAATTTGGAACATGTGCTGATACGAGATGAGGGTCGGGAGCATCTGTCCAGCACTGATCACCTCATCCCTACAGTATGTACATCCTCCTGGCAGCAGGGGAGTTAAATCAGCCAATCCCCTCTCAAAAATAATATCCTGTTTGGAAATTAATATTAAGTCAATATTTTTGCGAGAATATTGTTTTCTTTGTATTTTTTATTTAAAAAGCCTAGAGTGTTTACACAAATATACATTTTTTTCCCACCTGGTCATGAATCATAGAAAGCACCGGCCAAAGGGCTCTTGGCGCCCTAGGCAAATTATGATTTTGGCACCTAACCACATCAACATAATCAAAACAATGAGGAACCTATAATGAACTTTTACCTTTATTTAAAAGGCTACTGTAGTGCAAGAAAAACTCCACGTTTATGAAGTATGAACAATCTAACAATAGCAGCTTTGTATGAGCATGGAGAAAGAACTGGCAACCCACTCCCGTAACTCTGCCATGAATACCAAGTGGATCAGCATGTTGCGGCCCTTGAGGTCACGGAGAATCGGACATGACTGATCGATGCAAACACACACGTGAGCAACGTCGGATCTATCTTTTTGGAGCCCCTGGGCAGTGAAGTGGGGGAGCCCCTGCTAGTGAGTATGCAAGGTATGCAACACCCATTTTTGCCTTTTCTGCACATTTAAGTTCCTTTTAATGTTGTAACTCTCTTGTTCTAGGTGGTTACCCCCTGCAGCATTTCATTTTTTTAAAAGCCAGGAACCTTTTTTTTTTTTTTTAAGTTGCGCCCCTCACATGGAAGTGACCTTAGGCGACTGCCTAGTTGGCCTAATGGGTAATCCGGCCATGCACATGAGCATATAAACATTTTTGTTGGAGGATGGTTATGTACGAAACTTTTAAAGGGACATTTAATGTTTCTGCTAAGAATATTATATCCCTGTGTATCTATTTACTTTTATCTATTTACTTTTGGTCCTAGGGTCTGTTTTTCTGCCTAAAATCAAACAATTTGTACCTGTTTGGATTTGTGCTTTGTAGCTCATGAAGCTCATGAATACACAGAATGTGAAGTGCAGCGATTCAAATTAGCCTGTCAGTGACCTCTGTCAAATAGCATGATGCAGAATGTTGCCACCGATTGGTTACTATGAGACAGTGCAACTCCTGTACTTAGAAGTACACTGTCTTCATGCGCTGCAGGAGGAAGAAACCAATTAGGAAACTTTTTGTATGATTTCAGGCAGAAAAAAATACTTACTACTTAATAAAATAAAGTACACAAAAGTAAATAGATACACAGGGATATTATATTCCTTAATGCGTCAGAGAGATGTGTTTATCTAATGTATTAGTGGAGAAAGGGTGAGGGAGATTTGCTGCATAACACCAGTATGTCCATCTAGTCTGCCCATTCTGTCTACCTTAAAAGCTTTATCGTAGTAAATCCCCAGAACTGTTCTACGCTTCCACTTTTTCTATAAAGTAACAGTTGTGCAGATTACCCTCCAACCTGAAATCATAAACTCTTGTTTGTTTAAAGGGCCACTGTCATCCAGCAACAAATTGGTTGCATCTTAAAGGGACACGGAAAGATATTTTTATTTTGTTGTGTCAGGAAGAGGGTGTTTCTTTTTACAAATGAAGGTGTCAGAGATTATAAACATATTTAGATTTGTAACTGCTCTTGGAGGCTTGCCCTCTGTCAGCCAATGAGATATGCAGATTATTGTTATCTCTCTGCATTTTCTGTTAATTTAAATCAATTTTAAAACATTTTTGCATTCAAAAAGCATCTTTTGTCATGTTTAAAACATGCTTCTTTTTTTTTAAACACAGGTGTGTTCCATGTCAGTTTAAAGAGCATTGTCTATACATTGCACTAGATGCTTTTCTCTATCTTAAATAATTGCTGAGATAATAATGTTTTTGCAGCTGATTTATTCTAATGTACAACCCAGATTGGTTGATAAGGGTGGGGACAGGGGTGTAGGAACTGGGGGGGGGGGGGAAATACCAAAATTAAACTTAATCATGCATTACCACTATGAAGCAGTATGTCTTTCCCATGAAAGCTTTGACCCATAATTTATATTATATATATATATATATATATATATATATATATATATATATACACATATATATATATATATATATATATATATATACACATATATATATATATATATATATATATATATATATATAGCAGTCGTTTAGTATATGGTAAGCAAAAGAGTAAGAGAAAGCTATAAATGTACTATCCTTTTTCCATATATATATATATATATATATATTTTTTTTATTATAGTGGGAGGCGGCTGAGAATTTAAACAAAGAAATTTAAAAAAAAAACATTTTTATTGGGCACTGCAACACTGCTGCCTGTCCAGGGAGTAGAGTTGAATTGCACTACTCAGGGTCACTGTTGTTTTGTCTCTTTAAATGTTATCCAACCCCACCCCACACATATTTTTGGGGCTCCTACACCTATGGTGGGGGGAAGAATATAACTGCATGATAATATTGTAGGGCTTTGTTATTGCCAGCACAAAGACAGACAAGCACACTGTAATTCTCACATCAAAGAAGCTAATTAGTATTTATTTGCTGCTCATTTGCACAAGGATACAATAGGAACAACCTGCTGTTTTATACACATATTACAAAACTAAGGTGGAGACTAACCAAGCAATCACAGAGACTATAGAGGGCTGCATTGGCAACTTTCCCCATAGGGAATAGATATTGCAATGCACATTGCGGCTCTGTGCTGCTTAATGAGACCTACTCTATGCAAGTTCATTGTCCCTTTAATTATAAGCATGGAAAGCATGAAATTAACTTAACGGCTAAGTCAAATGTGACTTATTTGGATGCTGTTATTTGCATATTTTCTGCCAGTCAGTAACATGCAAATGAGGTATCCAGCAGGCTACATTCACTAAGGGTCACCACAAGTTTCTCCGGCTTTGCAGCCTTTATAGACCAGCTTTGCAGGCCCAGGGCTGATTAGTTAATTGGCGGGTAGTTATCCATTCTGTGAAGTAATAAAATATGAAAAAATCCTATTTAATTCAGTGTAATCCATAAAAAAGAGGTGATTTGCCTACACTTTGCAGCCTCCATGGTTTGGTCTCAAGGTCACATCCTGAGAATTCTTCACTCTACACTACAATGAACTGGAGTTATAAGAAATTATCTTTGCAGTGTCTGAATCGGCACAAAGCAGTAGAGAAAATAAAATATGTGGGTCTACTAGTGATGAATAAATGTATAATTGCTACAAACTGCAATCAATGGCTGATTGTGTGACAGAGGCAAATTAATGCCAAAATGTAAAATCGTAATGATAAGATAGAAAGAGAGAGGGAGTAAGTGTTATGGAGAGAGAGAGAGGGATGGAAAGAGCCTAGAATGAAAACAGAGTGAAAACTAGAGAGAGAAAGAAAGTGAGGAAGAGGGCGAGAGAGAAATAAAGAGAGCAAGATGGAGAAATAGGGGTAAAAAGGACTAATACCATAGAAAAGGAGCATTAAAGCATTTGGATTTAATGGAGTGGAATGAATGCATGGGCTTGGAGACCAATGAGAAGTGGGTTGGGGTAGTCCAGGTGAAGACAAGAGGGTGAATCAGTAGTTTTGTCGTAGGGACAGTTAAAGAGGGTCTAAGATGTGACTAACCAAGGTTATGGGATTAGTGAGAGAACAGTGTGGTTGGAAGATGACGCCAACGTTTTGAGCTACTTGTGTAAGAGATATTTGGGGGAAACAGATGATGGGGGTTTATGGTGGGGAAGAGCGAGATGGAAAGTAAATAATTTCTGTTTTTGGAGGGATTGATGAGGAGAAAGCAGAATGCCATCCCAGACTGGAAGGCCAAGAGGCAGGAGGAGATGCAAGAAGATATGTCAGTGGTAAAAGAAGGGGAAAAGAAAAAGATGCCATCAGCAAAGAAATGATTAGAGAAATGAGAGGGGGAGATGAGGGCGCCAAAGGGTGATATGTAGAGGGAGAAAAGCGTCCTTGTGGGACGCGAATGAGATTGGGGAGGGAGATGTTGCACTTTTGAACGACCCCAATGCTGTGTGACCTATCTACCCTACACAGATAGTATGAAACCCCCTAATTTAAAAAGAATGGTCTTATATACATATATGATGGGCAAGGGATTGCCATAAATTTGGTAATCACTTGCCCACATTTGTATTTATGGGGGGTGGTATTCTAAAAGAGCCCCTCCCCTCAGCACCAAAACCTACGTAAGTATGAGACACTTCTTTTGATACATAAGAGTCAATTAATCACTATCAATAAAGTGATCACATGATCACTACTAGTCATTATAGCATCTGTAGAGGTGGACCTGTAAACATGCCCCTCTTTACAGTTCTAAAAGGTTAATGAGTCTTTTGTTTCAAATTATGTCAAGTTATTAGATATTGCCATTACATCACCCAATGGCATAGTGGATGATATGACCACGCTTGGTCATTAAATAGGTAGCTTTGTTTTGAGGGGCAGAGGTAATTACAGCTGGATGTACCAGGAGAGCTCTTCGAAACAATGGTGGGTTTTAAAGAGGAATTGAGGGACAGAACTTCAAGCTTCTACAGCTTGGTTATACGGGTCATAAAAATAATGAAGGTAAGATTGTTTCTTTTGTGAGTTTTGGATTTAGGGGATAGGATACAGGAGAGATAATATTATGAGAGAGAGTTTGGGATGTAGGGGATAGATAGGATGATGCATAATATTTTTTTGTGAATTTGGGATGTAAGTTGAGTTTTTTTTATAAAGTGAGATAATGTAATTGATGATGTCTAAGAGGTCAGAGAGATCAGGAAGGAAGTGTGATGTTTTGGAATGGGTGGATGCTCCATGAGTGGGATGCAGTATTAATACACTTAGAAATACTGATGTGCGTAGTGCTGTATTAAATAAGTTGAAGGGTTTCACACTAAGATACCTATATGAAGCAGATTTTTCATATTTTAGTGGGGAGGATATATAGAATAACACAGAAGCAATACAGGTCACGCCGCACTAGTGAGAAGCCTCTCATCCTCGTTAATATAGCCAAAGCCTATGAGTTCATTAAACGGTGTTGATTACCAACATTATTACCAACATAATGTACTTTTGTTTGAGTATAAACTCAAATTTTGGAAGGTTTTCTAAAAAAAAAATATATTATATTTTTGCCATATTTAGTTGATAAATCAAATATGTATTATTTTTCTAATTAGATCAGTGAAAACCTTGAAGTGTTACATTCTCCAAAAGTCACAAATGTCATAAAAACCAGATGCTGAGTGCCAATGAATAATCTACATTATGGTAACAGCCATCTTTGAGACTAACTGAAAACCATAACAGAATAGATAATGCAACACCATTAAAAGTTGCATGTGTATGCTGCATGAGTCCAGTCTGCAGAGACTGCAGAAGACAGCAAGAGTCGGGAAGCTAAGAGACACAAAAGGAGACCAACCCAAAAGGCTGTGACTGCTCTGCAAGGAGGGCTGTGTGCCTTAAATGACTTTAAGTCACTCCTTTGCACTATCTGAATGAGAAGTTTTAGGATTGTTTTAACTGAAGAAGCCGCATTAGTGGCGAAGAAACACGCTTGTTATATAAACCTTTTTACAGATTTGTATTGCTCTTAAATGACACTGTATAACGCTTTGTATGTCACATACTCCTTGATTATTATATGAAGAAAATATTATTGACATTCTATCAGATCTATCATTTAGTCATTTCTACCTAATGATGACGGGGAACATCTGAGTAACATTTAAAACAGATCATGATTTAAGATAACCAGTGGTTCTGATACTATGGTGTATACAACACGCACATCTGTGCACACACATAAATATGCATGCATAGACAAGTTACTCCTACGCCTTGATTACTGACTGTGGTAAAGGGGATAATATCCCAAAATCAACAAAGGTGATTGAAGACTTTAGCTAGGAGTGACCAGACGGGTTTTGGATTTTATGCGTACTGTATATCTCATGGCCGTGAAGTCCTTAAAGGTGAAAGTCTATCTATACAAACACATTGCTGAACTTTAAAGAAACCAAAAGTGATCTGCACTACAAGCTTGTGTGTCTTCTCTTCCCTTCCTATTTTTGAACACATAGCTTGTGCTTTCTCTAGCAAAGAGAGGATAGCATGTTTTTGTTTGGGTGTGGGGGAGCAGGCTTGCAATGTGCTGCACTATAGTAAAAACAAATAGGGTATAGGAGTGTATTTCTCCAAGTTCTCTGTGTTTGTTCCACCTGGCTCCTCAATGCACAATCACCTAAAATAGTTATCGGTTCATTAAACTATCTCAGTTTTTCACTACCATGAAGCTCTTCTCCCTCAGATTCTGCTCCCTCAGGTCCTGAAAGGACCATAATCAGCCCACTAACTGTCCCCAGTATGCCCAACTAGGATTCCACCTTCTCATATCTGTTGTTGTTGCATGTTTAATTCCCTTAACAGCTCGCCTCGCTATGCAAGGCTCGCAGGCGATGAGCGCCTGTGGCGGTCATCACCTAAGTGCTACGTGTTAATCGCCTAAGTGCTACGCGTTAACGGCTCACCTCGTTTCGCAAGGCTCGCAGCGATGAGCACCTTTGGCGCTCATCGCCTAAGTGGTACGCATTAACGACTCACCTCGCTTCGTGAGGCTCGCAAGCGATGAGCGCCTGCGGCACTCATCGCCTAACTCGTACGCACCACGCAAAGTATGACGACGTCTCTCAGTTTGGCAACTATTATATGTGATGTAACTGCACTAAAAGTAAACAAAATAAAAATGCTCTATAATTAGGATTTACCCTTTACACTAGGCTGCTACTAGTGGCAGTGGGCCCCTACCCTAGTGGGCCCCAGTTATGTTACAAGCACTGACTTATGGGAAAAGCTAATAGTTTGCATTGCTGTTAGCATCGTGTATGATGGAGTTATTTTGTACACAGTTTTATGGTTGTGGTTGTCTTACTTGTCTAAAGACAAATCTGGTCTGAGAGATGGGGACCCAACAAAACATGTCAAAAAGTTGGCATCATAAGTGGGAACTTTACAATCTCGAGAGCCATGAAAATATAAGAATTTATTTGTACCACTTGTAACAAAGCTTGAGTAACTCCTCTCCACTGGTTTCTGGGGCTCGTACGTGTAAAGCCTCAATGTAATACAAAAATACAAAATCCCCCAAATTCTCTTCAAAGAACAACTCGAATTGTTCAGTAATGAAAGTAAGGCGATTTATGTTAAAATGAAACCTCACAATATTTCAGATAATCAAAGAGGGACACTAGACAAAAATATACACTGTTAGGTAGTGATACTATAATTCTGTACAATGTTTACACTAAGTTTTAAGGACAGAATTAATATACAGTGTACACTGCTCCTAACAGACTTCTGTAGATCTGACACCTAGGCACCTATTCTTCTTAGAATTTGATAAAACAACAAGAGGGCATCACTTCATAAAACAGACATTTTAGAGCTGGAAAAGGTACAGAGGAGGGCAACAATACTAATAAGGGGAATGGAGGGGCTAAGTTATGAAGAAAGACTAACCAAATGAAACTTATTTTCTCTAGAAAAAAGGCGTCTACGAGAGGATATGATTGCCTTATATAAATACATCCCAGGTCAAGATTTGTCAAGGGAGCTTTTTGTGGCAAGAGTTTTTCAACTGACAAGAGGACATCCCTTGAGGTTAGAAGTAAAAAGATTCTACCTTAAAGAAAGAAAAGTGTTCTTCACAGTAAGGGTGGTTAATCTGTGGAATTCTCTAAGAAAGGAGGTGGTGACAGCGGATTCGATAGATAACTTCAAAAGAGGACTGGATTTATTTCTAAATAAAAAGGGAATTCAGGGTTATCGAGGATAATTAGAGAGACAGTATTGATCCAGGGAGAAATCCGATCGCCAGTATCTGGGGTCAGGAAGGAATTATTATTTTTTTTCCCCTTTGAGACGATTGGCTAAGTCTCACTTGGGTTTTTTTTTCTATTTGCCTTCCTCTGGATTAATTAATAATTAAAAAAATTAAATAAAAAATTTAATAATTGATTAATAATTAATTAACAACTAATTAATTCATATTTAATCCGCATATTGCAGATCAGAGATCTTAAAAGGTTGAACTTGATGGACTGAAAGTCTTTTTTCAACCTTAATTACTATGTAACTATGTAAGGAACCCGAGAAAGTAGAAAATGGTTAGGGTTGGAAAACTGGGATTTGTCCTTAAATGTGAGACATTTAGTCCAAAATTAATTACATTGCAATAAATGAGTGTATGACGCACTCCCTGGCAGATACAATGGCCAAATATATTGAGACATGGGGCCCATGGGTGGACTACACAGGCGTTGCATTGGTACACTGATCAGTTAGGCCGGAGGAATGGAAGGAGATATGAAGACTGGACTCCAGCAGCCGGGGTGGGGGGGGAGAGAATACCCTGAGACGCGGAGGAGGATGGAGATAATAGGAGGTTAATAGTTAGTATAAAAATCAATATATAAGAGGGACGAAATAAGAAAGAAAATAATGAGGATTATGATTCTTCACACAACTAGCTATGGTATATAAGTTAGAGAGCTATAAGGTAAAATAGGAGGAAAAAAGCAGAAAATGGTGATGGCGGATGGAAGATAGGCAGTATTTATCTTGCTACTTTGCTGATACATTGATGTAATAGATTGAGTGAAAAATACCACAAAATGCATGAAACCATGGTTTTATGAAACTTGGAGTATGCCTAAGTATGTATTTTGTTATCCGCCTTGAATAAAAACGAAGTAAAAAAAAAAAAAAATGTGAGACATTTGTTGATGGCTAAGAGGCACAGGGAGATTTTCTCAGAATAGAGGGATGGAGAGACGTACTTACAAAAGAAAAACAATAGGGTGGTATGGTTAAACCCCTGACTCTTTAGCTCAAACCCTGAAAGTTGCCAGGACAGGGTGGGTTCCTTACCATTCAAAGTTTTATATGCCAACATGTTCATGATGAAATGATAGTGGTATTTCATAGGCACCAAGTGTAAAGCACAGAGAACAGGTGTTGTATGGCAGGGGAGTGATTGACAGGTCAGATCTGTATATTGAAGCCTCAGCTACAATGAATTGTATTAATCCAAGAGAGAGAACACAAAGGTGTGTGGATATCTACTGGGTATCAAATATAATAGTTGCCGTACTTACGAATGTTGGTCACGCAATGTTAAAAGTTACAGGCTTGTGCATGCGCAATGAGCACCAAAGGCCCGCACGACTTTGATATTTGAGCTCTCATCGCGAGACCCGCAAGACTTTGAAAAAGGCTGGCAATGAGCGCCAAAGGAATTCATTGCCAGGCACACGATGAGCGCCAAAGGCACTCATCGTGAGGCCCTCAAGACTTTGAAAAAGGCTGCCAATGAGCACGCAAGACTTTGAGAAAATTACAGATTTAACGGCTGCCATTTTTTGCAACCCCGTAACTCCGAAGCCGTTTGGGGATCGCCCAAAGACCCCAATTGATTACCTGTATGTGAGGTTGAAAGCTAATTTGCTATTCAATTGGCTTTTTCTTAAAAGTCAGAAAACGGCTATGCGAGAAAAAAATGGCGGCTGTAAAGACAGTAAATCAGAAACACATTTCTAGTTTGGGGAAATTGATCTATTTCCCAAGCCCGACACGTAGAGCACAGAGCAGGGAGAGGGAAGAGAGGGTGGAAAGAGACACAGGGGCGACAGGGGTGGCGGGGGAGACAAAGGAGAGGGAAATAAGGGGATAAAAACCAAAGGGCAGGGAGAGGGGGCAAAGAGACAGGGAGAGGGAGAGAGGGGGAAACGGACACATAGAATGGTGAGGGGAGAAACAAACACAGGAGTCAGAGAGTGGGGAGAGACTCGTGATGAGCGCCAAAGGCGCTCATCACGAAGCAAGAAAGTTGCGGGTTGGAAGACCGTAAAGTAGAGTGTGGGGGAGGCTCGCAATGTGTGGCAAACAGCATTGTCAGGCTTCAAATGTATTGCTTTAATTTCTGACGGGCAAGTCGCTAGTCATATCATAGTTACCAACATTTAAAAACAATTTCAAGTATTGGGGATTTCTATGTGTAGTTTCTCTTTTCTTAAACCACATAGTAACATGGTTTAACCCTGTACGTCTACTAACTGTACAGATATTGTAGTCTCTCCAACCACAAACCAAATAGCTATATATTTTACACCCTCCCTCCAGATGCTACAGATATATTTAGGATCTCCCTGCACACACTATAGAGCTAGATATTTTGTCCCTCTTCATTTACTTCCCATATATATATATATTTTCAGAGTCTCTCTCCACAAACCATATAGTTAGATTTTTTATTTCTCTCCTTCCGTGCACATTAAATGCAGAGATCTGCAACTAGTTTTTAAAGAACCGTGGAAATTATTTTTCTTTGTTGGATCTGAAATATGCTAACGTGTCACAGTTTTTTCAAATGAAGCTCTCATAGCAAAATAAACTGTTTCAAATTTGACCTACTCTGATTGGCTTGCCACTGTCACAGCCTGTGAGCAGTAATATAGATGTACTGTATGAGTCATACGTGTCTGCCAGTCAGTCTACATACTACAGCATGCACTCTGCATATTGTTAGTTTCAAATAAGTTTAAAAACGTTTACTTAATATTTTATATTTATTAAGGGGCACAGGTGCAAAATAATTTAGGGGCCATCCTTTGCATTGTCTCCTTACAAGGACATTGCCAGTGGTGCTCAAAATTGTAAGTAGGTGGTCAGATGATCCCTAGGTTGATCAGACCAGCTTTCTATAAAAATAGTTATACATTACGAATCACCTTTACTTCTTCTTGCTGCTGGTAGAGGGTCCCTTCTTTGTTGTGCCCCCCAGTACTTTGCACTTAGTAGCTCTGCCACTGTATATATACATATTTACAAAAATTATATACAAAGCTAGAAAATTGCACGTCAGAAATTACGGGAAATTGTAAGCCTGGCAATGCTGTTTGCCACACAATGCGAGGCTATGGCCCCTCTGAGCACCTTTGGCGCTCATTGCGAGCCTCTCCCCCCGTGTACTTTAGAAGCCCCGCGATGAGCGGCTTTGCCGCTCGTTGCTGTTTTTGGAACGTACCTGTTTTGCAATGATCGCCTTCAGCGCTCATTGCGTGGCCTCACGATGAGCTCTCATCGCGAGACCCGCAAGACTTTGAAAAAGGCTGACAATGAGCACCGAAGCACGCAAGACTTTGAAAACATTACTGCTTTAACAGTCGCCATTTTTTGCAATCCCGTAACTCTGATGCCGCTCGGGGGTCGCCAAAAGACCACAATTGATTACCAAATTACCTCACACACCACAGGGGGATAGGCAGGGAGCCTGTATGTGAGGTTGAAAGCTAATTTGCTATTCAATTGGCGTTTTTTTTTTAAGTCAGAAAACGGCAATGCCAGAAAAAAATGGCTGTTGTAAAGATGTAATTTTTTTTAAGCCAGTAAATCAGAAAAACATTTCAAATTTGGGGAAATTGATCTATTTCCCAAGCCCGAAAATGGTTTCAGACACGTAGAGCACAGAGGAGGGAGAGGGAGGAAAGGGTGGAAAGAGACACAGGGGTGAAAGGGGGGGAGAGACACAGGGGAGGAAAATAGGGGATAAAAAACAAAGGTCAGGGAGAGGGGACAAAGAGACAGGGGAGGGAGAGAGGGGGAAACATTGCAATCCTCTCCCCCTGTGTACTTTATAAGCCTTGCGCTTGAGCAGCTTCGGGGCTCATTGCAAGCCTCTCCCCCCGTGTATTTTAGGGGCCTTTGTGATGAGTGTAACTGGGTGGGTTAAATGTTACTGTCTTGGATTAAGTGTTACTGTCTTGGATTAAGTGTTACTGTCTTGCGTTAAGTGTTACTTGCTTTGAGTTCTTTTTTACTGCCTTCAGCCTCGTTTTCATCCTATTACGATTTTTCAGCCTCTATTTGTTTTCTCGCTTAGGCGATTTTCCATCGTGAAAAAACGGCAACTATGCCTCAAATTAACTTGCAACCTCACTCACAGGCTCCCTGGCTCTCCCTCTGTGCTGTGTGTGAGTGTAAGTTAATATGAGGCATATTTGGGGGTTTTTGGTGGTGTTTTCAGTTCGGTGGTTCAGCCTTTTAATTCGTAATTTTGCAAAGCAGCGCAACTGCTTTGGTTTGCGATGGCTGCAGTTGCATCTACGTGCTCCTGCTCTGATTGCGATCCCTGCAATGAGCGCCTTCGGTGCTCATTGCAGTCTAAGTCCCACAGCGATCATTGCAGCCCTGCAATATTTAACATTGCGTGACCAACACTGCAAATGTGACCAACGTCCTTGGTCCACAACTGTATATATGATTATAGTATATGATTCCTGTACATACAAGGTAACTTCCATGTGCATGATCCTGTTCAAAACAAAGGCTTAATGTCTGATGCCTTTACATTTATATCTAAGTTTCCCTTTTTTCTAATCTAACACATTGTGCATTACATGGAGTCATTCTATACACATACAAACTTTTATTTTTAAATAAAACTTGTTTTCCACACCCATTAGCTGCTTACATAGGCACAGTGTACCTCCCAATAGAAACTCTGCATTTGGGGACAGATTTTAATCCTTTACTAACCTTCAGGCCAGCAGCAGCTCAATGCAGAGATCTACAGATCAGTGGCTGGCTCCTCCTGTTTCGTCCTACAAGGAGACTACACATCCCATGATTCCTTCCTGCAAAAACTGCCATTTCTGATTGTTACAGTGGATTAAAATGCATTAGCTGCCTGTGATTGACCAAAACAAAGTATGAATTGTATGCTAATTTTAGCAGAGATATGTAGGGGTGTTTTCTCAAAAAAACAACTTAAGAGATTTAGCAAACATTGGGTGTGTTTGTTAATGTTTGATTTGGTATTTTTTCATGCAAAAAATGTTTTCATACACTACTGATTCTCCAGATGCATTCATTATCCAGGAAACTTACATATGCCTTTAAAGCAAAAGTGAATCCATTGTATTTATTGATCTTAAACTTTTGGAAAAATAGTCAAGTTCTTCATAATATTAAACTACAAATATGATACTTAAGTGTTTTTTTAAATATACAGAAAGGTAAAAAATATTAATCAAACCCAAAATTGTACTCCAGCTAATAGTTCAGCTGAATGTATGGGCCAAGTGTCTGTTATTTGATGTCAGACTGTACATCTCAGTGAAGGAGGCTGGGTCCAACGATGTGTGTAATGGAGAGATCTCAATGTGGGTCATCACTCAACGAAGGTCATCAAACTGCCAGCACCTAATGTCACAGCTCTGTATCATCAACATGCTCATCAGTGACACCAATAAACAGGGAGCGAGGGAGAGACGGGCACTCAGGCGTGGCGCTAACCCATAGTCACACAGGAGGTTACTGTCACAGCCTCTGTTACAGAAACTCAAAGTATTATATACTGTAGGGAGGAGAATTATATAGGTACCAACAAACTAGAAGAATTTCATTTTATCCAATTAAAGGGACATTATTATCCCAAATTCTAGAGATCTTATATTTAAAATATACACCTTTCAAACTAGACACTAAGGGCCTCATTCATTTGTGATTTGGCCAATTGAAGAGGGCTCTATATAAGCACATAGCATATTTGTTTTACAGAAGTTTTTAGTTAGTGAACTATCCAAAAGCAAGGTTTTCACTAACTAAAAACTTCTGTAAAAAAAATATATAGAGTCCTATTCAATTGGCTGAATCGCAATTGAATGAGGCCCTAATTTATTACTGCGACAGAGATGTTAGATGTGCCCCTTAACAGCCCAAAATCAATGATATCACGCTTCCACCGCATGCTCATTATAATTTGGCCTGCATAATTAATGCTGTCTATGATGATATGTTTGTCTTCTAAATGACAGTGTCCAAGACAAGGAGGAAAGTGTGGGAGGAGTAGCAGCAGACATTATGGACGGGAACTGTGCTTCTAAATTATATTTTCTTGCTTACAAAATACTAACTAAAAACTTCTATAAAAAAAATATGCTATGTGCTTATATAGAGCCCTTTTAAATTTGCCGAATTGCAATTTAATAAGACTGTAAATATCTACAGAAAGCAATTTTCAGCTTTATATGGATTAAACAAGCGACCAAGGGCCTCATTCAATCGAGCAAATGTAAGTTACTGGAGCCCGTAAAGAAGCCTGTAAGCTAATTGTATATTCAGTTGGCGTATTTTTGCGAGCTGCTAACAGTCTACTGGTTACAGGCTTGAAATCCTTGCTGTTGCTACAACTGTAACTTACACCCCATTTAAGCCTTTGATCTTTCCCGTCTGCAAGAGTTACGATTGCGAAAATAGCACATCGTTATTCAATTACGGCAATTCCGCAAGCCCGCAAATGTTTTCACAAATGGCAAATGTAGAAGAAAATCCTACAGGTACCAGATAGGGGTTAAAGACCTGTCCGTAGCACTGTAAATGCAAATAAAAAATCAATACTGCACTGTAAATGACAGGAAAGCGACAAAAGATATTATAATTAATTGCACAACAGTCTCAAGCTCGCAAATCTGCAATCAAATCATTTTTTTAATGTTTAAACTCAGGGTTATATCAATCTCGGGAATCATTAAGTTAATACATATCAGGCCACCCACATGGGCTAGAACAGTATTCGCATTCATTTTTATTATTTTGCGTTTTTGCAAGTCCCATCGCATATTGGACCTCTAAACGCTAATTGATTGACATGTAACCTCCATCTTATACTGCAGTAGTGATGGCGCACTTATTTTCTATTGGCTGTTTTGAAATGGGTAGTTAAGGCCTTGCTTAATTGAGCATGTTCCCGCCCTGAACTGCTACCTATGAGTGCATGGTTTACAGCTTCAGCGTGTGGCCCGTAACTTGCGGGTTTGTTCAACTGAATAGCACCGTATTTGTAGCAGAGTTCAAGCCCGCAGACATACAACCTGTATACCGCGAGATGCTTGCTTCTAATTGAATGAAATTCCAAGAATTCAAACATTTTTTTTTATCAACAGCTAAGGATAATGGGGTCTACCATTCCCGGACCTTTTTACTTACTATAAAGCTGCACACTAAGCACAAATATTTCTAGTGGAATCATAAGAAGGATAACCCTTGATGGGTCACAACAGAACGACATATAATATAAAATAAAAAACATGCTTCTTCAACAACTTTATGGACCATATCGCCTATCAATCCCTGAGTAATGCAACTCCTACGAGGCATGAAACATTCCATTACATTATGGCACCAATGCTCCAAAAAATTGGATTTGTTTACAAGAGGCTCAAGGTCTATTCTGTTATGGCCGACATCATTAGAAGCAAAATCTGGTGATTTAAAGAAATATAGATGGTGATTTCATAACACCTTAACTAAAGTAGAGAACCTAATCTCCTGTACGCAAATAATTTCAATACAGCACGTAAAATAATCTCCATATGTTAAATCACAAGTGGTTTAACTATGCACACATAACATCCAACACTTGCCATAGTATTAAATATAACAAATCTGGTTTGGCTCCACCATTGAAAGACTCTGTCTGAAAGACTCTAAATCCACCAAAGCCATATCAACTTTATCTTACTATAACTCTACCCAGTTCTGTAATTCTAAATAGCCTGGGAGCAAAAATTAGAATTATCTTAGTGAGCACCAATGGAATAAAATGATTCAGATGGTGGCCAAATTGGAATAATATAAATGCATTTGTACTTGACAACAACTAGAATTAGACATATATATCCTTTACATAACGATCTTTGTTATAGAGATTGTAACTAAAAGGCAACCTGAGAAGTTGTGTGATTGTCCCCTTGTTGCCCATATTTAGGATGAATTATACCAAGTTATTCAACAAATATTGAGAATCCCTATTATTAAAAAACCTGAGGAATCCCTACTTGAACTGCCTACCAAATCCTTCACAATAATTAATTTCTCAAGTATAGCTGGTGTCTAGAAACATATTATCGTAAGCCTGGAATCAACCAATCCCCACTTTTTTACAGATCTCAATTTCCAAGGGTGTAGGAGCCAAAGAAAATCTGGGGGGGATACCGCGTATAGTATAAATATACCACACAACTGCTTCTCTATACATAAACACACACATCGAAAAATCTGTGGGGGGAATTTGTCACCCTCGCCCCCCCCCCCCCCTTAGTTCCTACACCCATGCTTATAGCTACTTGAGTGGCAGATAAGTTGTATAAATGTGAAAGTGTCAAGCTAAACTCCAGTTTTCCCAGTGGGAACTATAAACATGCTACTGTATGATCTAAATTGCATGACCTAAATGTTTATGTATTGTTGAATATTTAACTAGGCGTTATAAACACGTTGAATTGTCCCAATAAAGTTTGTCCATACTGGAGAATTACAAAGTGCAAGATATGCAGCCTTTCTAGGGGGTAATAAAGGGATACTTAAGCACCATTATTTCACAATTCGGTTTTCTACACTATCTGAAGCATAGTCGGAGTACCAATCCACCAACCCAAGAAAGAGACGTCACAGCCTATCTGGTGGGATCCTTTGTCATAATTGGTTCAGCTGGCTAAGTGTGTTGACCCATATACTCACAGATAAGGGTATGTATTAGAACACAAAAATATCAGACTACAATGTCACTTGGTTATGCATACATTTTACTATTTACTCAATAAATTAGATCCTTATCTACACAACTATCTTGTGCAAATATCTGTGGGAAGAACAGATCCCCTAACCTGGTTGAGACATGTATTTTCTTACTGGTTATATGGTGGAGTTGTTCAATAACCTCTCTAACAACCATGTACTGTCTGGTATGAGGGCTCTCCCCACCCTCATTTCACAGTTGCCAGAAGCAACATCATACTAATTAGGCCCAGATAAGGGTGAAACTGCAGTCAGTGAGTGGGATTCTGGCTCTGTACCCTAATAATGTGAAGCCTGTCCATCGTCCTGAATGGATTCCCATGTTAAAGCAACCTAATCCCCGGCATAACCACTTGACAGAAATCAGTACACCATGCCCAACTTTATATATTTGCCTAATTACTCTATATTCCAAATACCTTCTGTTCTGAAGATATAAGGGTTTGAAAGTATTGATCTATGACGTCATCTTGGGGCTCAATATGCAAATGTGCGGCTCGGCTCCAGCGGTAGCTCCCCAGCACTTGTTTGAGTGACATATTCCAATGAAATTAAAGCCTCTTTCGTGATATAAACAGGCAATTTAGAGTTAAAAGAGGTGTTTTATTATAATTTTTAGCTTTCTGGATGGCCCACTGGAGGAGGAGAGGGCGGCCCTCATTCCAAGATGTCTGCCTCCATGCAAATGTATACAGAGTTTTTTAGCAACAGAATTCAGGTACAGCCAACGTTTTATTTGCGAATCCTTTAAGTGGGCCCGAGGCAAAAAAGGGTGGTATGCTTTGAGCATCATCTGCATGTCCATACCCAGAATCCTTAGCAGCAGTGGCAATACAGATGAGTTCTGTGGAGAAAAAAACAGGTCTCCTGACTGCTTAAGATCTGTAAGTGCCATCAGAATGAACTCTTTCCTTACAAGATCTTCAAAGAACAGTAAAACAGAAAACTTGCAGGATGTGTTTTATTGCTGCTACATCTGCAGAAGTTTTCTTGTTTAATTATACTAACATATGTTGTTGATTGCCATTTGTGGCTGTGAAAGAGGAAGAGAGAGAGGAACCTGCAATCATATGAAACATTACACACAGAACAAGTTTCCTGTAGACTACATTTCTGCAGCCTAAACAAAGAAAAAGGTCTTTAGACCATACAGACTGCATGGCCATAATGCAGCAAATGTAGCACAACCGTGACTGCAACAAAAATAAATAAAAACACTCATAACCAGGTGATGAAATATTTTACCTAGAATTTTTTCGCTGCTGTAATTGCAATTTTGTGCTGTCAGGCAACCTTTCTGATCCACCGAAAACCATAGATTACTGATTAGCTCATGAGACTATGGTTCCATTGTTTTTAGTGCAAGTCACATCCAGGGAGCATGCACAGTCCCTATTTATTATTATTTCAAGCCCGTAATTACCGTCAAACAGAGCGTATGTCTGCGGGTTAGAACATTTTTACATTTATAGAGGTATTCAATCGACTCAAGCCCAAAATTACAGACTCACAGCCTCCACATGCAAATCATTAACCCGTACGTAGAATTTCAGGGCATGATCATGATCAATTAAGCAAGCCCGTAAGTTACATTTTAGACAGAGCCAATAGTAAATTAGACCGTCATCATGACGTCAATAAAACATGGAGTTTAAACTACAATAATTTATTGTTTAGAAGTCCAATTTGCAATTGGACTCGCAATCCAGAAATTTATAAACCAATAAAAATCAATAAAGCAACTGTTATAGTCCATGCGGGTGGCCTGATATGTATTAACTCCTTGATTCCCAAGATCAATATAACACGGAAATAAAACATTTAAAAAAAAAAGTTATTGCAGATTTGCGAGCATGAGACTGTTGTGCAATTAATTCTGCCTTTCATTGCTTTTCCCAGTATTTTTAAGTACAGTAGTGTGTGTTTATTTGCTTTGCAGTGTTACGAACTGGTGTTTAACCCACTATCTAGTCCTATCTAGTACTCATAGAATGTTCTGATACATTTGCCATTTACGGGTTGGAAGGCAATTTCGGGCTTTTTGAATTGTTGTAATTGACTATGAATATATCAGTATATATTAGTTAGATTTACATACAGAAATGTCACTCTACATATGTGCACACTGTGTCTATTTGAGCCCCCTGATAATATCCTGCCCTAGGCCAAAACCTTATTGGTGTGCTATTAGTTCTTTTTTAGATTTCTTTTTTTTTGCATTCCAGATACCAAACCGTCCAAAAAACAATAAAAAACTATGTAATATTTTGATTATTGTTCTGATAACAATGACATGGCTGATAACTGAACGCACAAAGAGTGATATTTTTAGTTTATAACACAAAGGAAGTGTCTACATCCCAGACAGTACAGAGGTAATTTATGCAAGTATCCTTTTCTATGGAGGATCCACTGATAAGGGGTCCTGCAGGATACAGCAGAAGGAGGAGGGATGCAGGCTCCATCTCTGTTACCATAGAAACAGTGACGAGCAGTGAGTCACATCCATCACACAGGACCACGGGTGGAGCAGGAGGGGACGTCTCTGCGGCTGGGTGTGTGAGGGAGAGAAGGAGAGAGCCTCCCCTGGGGTTATCTTGTTTTCCTGGAAGCCAAAACATGAGCTTGGCGCAGTTTAGACACCTGCCAGCCTGTAGGGGCTCTTTAATGACTGTATGACTCAAGCTTATACCTGAAAGATACGGGAGTCACCTTGGATTGTAGGTAAGAATATTACTTTTTTTTATAGTAAGATAATTACAAATATTTATTTGTCAACCTTACAGTAGATGAAACATGCATAGAGCTTTTATTAAGATATATAAACCATCTTTTATTTTATCACAGGATATGCATCCATCTTATTATTGTATTTATTTATTTATTTATTTACATTTGTATATAGCGCCTTTATCCAACGCATAATATGAGTATGTTAAGTACCGATATAATGGGCAGACTACATGGGCCTATTAGTTCCTATTTCTATTTTCTGATGTTATGTAGGGAGTTTGACACCTTAATTGTTTAATTTGATATGACAATTAATAAATATTAAGAAAGAATTTATAGTGGGAATACATTCAGTATTGTCTCATACACGTACACTGCTGCCAAGGTTGTTCGGATAAACCCAGGTTTGCTGCAAAATTGCTTTGATACCAAAAACAAATATCAGAAATACATTATATTTCCCAGTCACGTTTCTGTTCTTCTCCTGCGCCCTATGTTGTGTACTGGCATGCGAATAAACAAAAGGGTGTATTTAGGCAAAGTATGACGGCTCTTTATCTGATGCGGCTATTCATACCAACTTAGAGATTAAATAATAGATTTCTTTCTTTTCCACTGAAGTTTCATATGTTACTGAGCTCTTTTAAAAAAAATACAACTGGCTTCTGGGGAAAATCTTTTTAGACAGTAAAAATAAAAAAAGTTTCATGGATCACCAGACCAGGCCATCTAGAGTCTTGTTTTACAAGATTGTAAGTTTGTGAGTTTTCAATCTCGTGAAATGCTTTTGGAAAAGTACTATGTAAGTTTGATTTTGAGCTCAGACAGGGCCCTCCATTCTTTTGCAAAATGTTAATATTGTTTTTGCCTTGTTTTTAAACGATATATAGCGCTACGGAATATGTTGGCGCGTTACAAATAAAGAATGGTAACAATTCAAAATCTCCCACTATTTTTATTGTCAAGTTTGGGCAACCATAAACACTGAGAGCAAAATGCTGGGCCTGATTCTCTAAGGGTTGCTGAGTTTGGGAGGGGCACAATACTTGTTTCCTTAGCTTCTCTATAGCAGGTTTTGCTCACTTTTCAGTCTCTGTGTACCTTAGTGAATAAGGCCCATTCTAACAGATTTTTTTTACATTTTTTATAGAGTCTTGGAAGTTTAAACTTAATTGACAAGGGGTCAGGGCCGCTATTAGGGGAGTACAGTGGGGTACTGGTGTATTGAGCCCCATGAAAAGAGGACCTTGAGGTCTCCTCATTTGTTTTGTGTGCATAAATATTGTCGATACATGTGTGGACCCTGTGTCAATAGCCACGTAGGCTTAATTTGCATGCGTGTTTTGAGATTCGTAACAAATTAATCATAATTAAACATTTTTTACTGTATTGTGTATGAATTAATAAACAACAATGAACTTAGCTGTACTTACGATCCGGTGCATAACACTATACTTCAATTAGAACAACAAAAAATAAAAATAAAAACTTTATTATAGATTGATTAAAAATATATTATAATCCAATAAGGTGCTCAATGCATGCGGGTTGATTAAACCAGTAATCCAATGTACACAAGGTGTACTTCCTGATACAAAAAGAGTCTGCACAACAGATGCCCTATGTCTCGATTCAGAGACCTCCTGACTGAAGGGCTATGATGTGCCCCACAAGCTTGCTAAATGCCCTGTAATAAATTGGACAAATGTCTATGAATTAACTGTTATATGGATTATTTTCTGGTGACTGGACACTTACAGCCTCATTCTATTGCTGTGATTTTGAGATCCGGGCTCGCAAATGGAGGTCACTAGCTACTTTGCTATTCAATTGCTCTGATCGGGTTACTTGGTACAAGCTGTGACCCATTGCGATTCGTCAAATCGCAAGTTACTTCCCTCAAATGCTTTGATCTTTCACGACCGCAAGTGTTGCGGACGCTAAAATCACAAATCGCTTTTCAATTGCTCTGATTTTCCCTCGCGAATCACTCCGTCAAGCCCGCAAATGGTTAAAATCAAACAAGAGGTTATTGGGACCAAGGAGGTCTCGCAAAGGGCTTAATTACAAATCGGAGCACTTGAGATGCAAATATAAATTAAATACATCACTGTAAATGATGGGAACACAATGGGTGACATTGGAGTTAAAAGCACAACATTCTCAAGCGAGCACATTGCCAAAATATAATACTTTATTTCATGTTTATTTTCCGGCCAAAGTCCTACGGGCTTCAACCTCCAAGCCTGTAGGACTTTGGAATCCAACCTCCATATTTCATTGAAGTCCTACAGATTTGAATAACGAGTTACGGGCTTGGAGGACATTCGAGCACATAGGACTTTGAACGGAAATTAAACATGAAATAAAGTATTATATTTTGGAGATGTGCGAGCTTGAGAATGTTGTACTTTTAATTCTGATGTTACCCATTGTGTTCCCCATCATTTACAGTGCTGTATTGAATCTATATTTGCTTTTAATGTGCTCCGATTTTTCGGGCATGAACCTCGAGTTACAGGCTTGCATCTGCGATCATGTTCAAGCCCGCAAATGCTGCTGCCGAGAGCATGGTTTTACGATTCTAGCAACCGGCGCCTAACTTTTTGGCCCGGCCAATTGAATAGCAGAGTAAAAGTAGACCTACTGGAGCCCGCAACTCAATCGCACAAGATCGTCTATCTGCGATCGAGTTATGGCCCCGAATTGAATGAGGCTGTTAGTTTTGTTCTGCAACATAATTGTTCCATATTTCATTTTATATCTGGAGATCACTTTGTATTCATTTGTATTCTGTACATTTGGAATTTTTTCATCTGATATTTAATTGAGAATTGTTTACCATCCTATGGTTATTTATAAAATAACAACCATTTTTGCAATAATCCTTATATGGTTTTTATATTGTGTGTATATATATATATATATATATATATATATATATATATATATATATATATATACAGTACATACTTATTGACAGTACCCGAAAACTGGGAAGGAGCCGAAAGTGTGCTTTTGTGTGCCCCGGTTTTTATATGTATACTTGGGCTCTGAGTTTTCTGATGACGACCTTGACAGTGTTTTATATCTGCCTTATGAATATTAGTGAGTTTAAAAAAACATCAGAGGAAGTATAGAAAAGTAATGGACAACCTGTTATCTTTAATTTCTTACCTAGATGTACATTCAAAAGAACTGGAAAAAAAAACACACTAATGGTTGAGTTCACAGAGCTCACTGCCCTTCTCTTTCCAGTAGGAAGAGGAGAAAACAATCTCACCCGTCTCACATTAATGTACTTTTTCTCCACTCATTTTACATGAAAAATGTTGTAATGCTTAGCTTATTTTTTTATTCTCATTTTTTTTTGCCAGTTATCTATTTTATCTTACCGGTCTCTATACAAGACTGTTGAGGCCTGTGGGAATTGCCTGAGTGTAGTTGCAATGGCACATACATTAAGTGGGTATCTGAGTTGTTTGGAGGATAATCTGGCACCTCAATAACAAACATGTACACAACATCTACCCTTCCCTTTTAAATGCTGTGTTGAACTTGGAAAGCACCTTTTTACAAAGCAAATTAACAGTAATGAGTGTTGTAATCTCATCTTTAAAAGAAAATTCACTAATGGTATTTATTAAAATCAAAAAAGAAAATTCACTTTTACAAGAATCACAGTTTATCTTACACTTTTATCTTTTACTAAAATTTAACTTTTATTGGTATCACTATTGATACCAATAAAAGTAAAATTTTAGTAAAAGATAAAAGTGTGAGATAAACTGCAATTGATACCAATAAAGTAAAATTTTAGTAAAAGATAAAAGTGTAAGATAAACTGTGATTCTTGTAAAAGTTATTTTTCTTTTTTGTGTTTACACATTGTTAAAAATCGCAGATCTTAAGTACGAATATTCAGTTAACTATTTAAATTGATAGAAGGATTTTTCCCTCTAACATAATTACCGTATATACTCGAGTATAAGCCGAGTTTTTCATCTCTTTTTTTAAGGCTGAAAAAGCCCCCCTCGGCTTATACTTGAGTCACCCTGCTCCTGCTGCTCTCTCCCTCCTGTGTGTCTCTCCCCCCTCCCCTGTGTCTCTTCCCCCCTCCCCTGTGTCTCTTTCCCTCCCCCTCCCTCCCCTGTGTCTCCTTCCCTCCCTTGTGTCTCTTTCCCTCCCTCTCCCTCGTGTCTCATTCCCTCCCTCTCCATTATCATCCTCCTCATCCTCCCTCCTCCTCACTTTCCCCCTCTCCAATTACCCCCCTCCCTTTCCCCTCTCTTACCTTCCATCAGCTTCTCCTGTGCGTGTCTTCTGGCTGTGTCGCTTGCGCATCACTTCATTAGCATATGCCGGGTCCCGACACAGCCAGAAGACGCGCAGAGGAGCAGCTGATGGAAGGTAAGAGAGGGCAAAGGGAGGGGGGGGCTAATTGGAGAGGGGGGAAGTGATGAGGAGGGAGGATGATGAGAGAGGGGGAGGGAAAGAGACATGAGAGGGAGGGAATGAGACACAGGGGAGGGAGGGGGGAAGAGACACAGGGGAGGGAGAGGCGGACACAAGAAAGGGGCACAGAAAGGAGGGAGATGGGGGACACAAGAAAGGGGCACAAAGGGCACACAGGATGGGGACACAGAGGGCACAAGAGAGACACAGGGGGCAACGCATTTCCCACCCTCGGCTTATACTCGAGTCACTAAGTTTTCCCAGTATTTTGTGGCAAAATAGATGCATTGGCTTTAAACTCGGGTCGGCTTATACTCAAGTATATACGGGTATATATATATATAATGAATTTTGTGCATCAGTAACTTTGTTCATATAGATTTATTAAAATCAGTCTGTCAAACTGGTTTGCTCTGGCACTCTGTGCATACAGCAGATATTTTTTAAGTTTTATAGGTTTAGCGAGCAGATCTCCTTGTATCAATAATGATTAATAACTGCTTGTAAGAAGGTCTTTTGGTGAGCATTTTACAAAGGCAGTTTTTCCATATCTGGTTATTGCAAAAAAAACATATTTCATACAGTACATTTTGAAGAACTAGACTTCATAAGGGATGAAATATTTTTAGGAAGTAAAAAAAGATAAATAAAGCCTTTATTAACATGCAATTATTTATTTTATTCTACTTCTGGCAACCAATTACCCATTTCAGCTGCTTCTATTAATGAGATTTCTATTAGGCATAGTGAAAGTACTAGAACTAAGGGCTGGCATACTTTAATTGAAACATTCAAGTCTCTTTTCTCCTGTAGGCCCCAACTGCTTCATAATTATATTATGATGTTCTAGTATTAGATGCTTCTTGATAAGCAAGAAATACTTTGGCACTTCCTTGTTACTCATCGAGCTTGCAAAAAACCTATTTACATTACTCTATATGGGAGTTTGGTATTCGTCATTTTTGCCACTCCTTGTGCCTTCTGGAACCAATTAATAAATAGTAACAAGAATCCACTGTAATATCTAAAATTAGTTTTTACTTTCTATAAATAATTTGCTATATATCCAGTATAAACATACTGGATATATGGGAGTGCAGTGGTTATGATGCACACTGGCACATAGTTGGTTAAAATTGAGTAATGTTTTCCAAAAAATGTTTTTTTACTAGACACCAGAGCCTGTTAATCCTGCCAACTAGTTAATGATCCAGCAAATATGACAACATAAGGGATTTTTTTATCTTTTACTTTGATCAAAGTATTACAAATGACTCCAGGGACCAGGAGATGCATCAAAATGTATTTTTTCTAATCAAAAACTAGGTTTATGAGAGTTTTTTTTATACACATACATTCATAGATAAAACATATGCTTTCATGTACAAGGAAATCATAGGCCATTGGGGGGGGCTTTATTGTTTCATGATTTTGTCTAAAATTTATATTTACATTTTTAGATTATTCACACTTTTTCAAGTGCCAAATGAGAAAATACATACAATTCTTATATACAGGCCTGGACTTTTTAAAATAACTTCTATTGTATCTTAAGGAACCCTAATGTGATTTTTTGGAACTTCAATCTTCTCTACCTACTCCCCTCTTATGCCAAAGGCTAATTTACGTCAAAATTAGTAGAAATTAGTAGATCATACTTGTCACATGGCCTTTTTTTCTTGGGTCTCATTTTTAAAAATGTATTCTTTCTGAAAATGACAAGATTACGTTTTAATCGTTTGTCCCCCAAAAATGAAGTTGTTGTTTTTATAATTACATTTATTCTTAAAGAGCACGACAAACTGGCCATACATTGCATTAGACATTTGTTTCTAAAGTGACCCGTCCCAGAATGATTTAGGATTGTTTGTGCTGTATCATGTATAATTCTAATTAATTCCCTTTATGTGCTAATTACTATCACAGTCAGCTTATTTGTCTCTATGGTGGCAAAAACAATACCCCCAATGTTATCAGGGAGTTAGATCCCCTCCCCTATCCTTATCAAGCAATCTGAGTCTCATCATAGCATTCTGATGTGCATATTAGCATACAGAAGCTGCACAAATAATTCTGAATTAGTGGATAATATAATGTAACCAACAGTTTTTCATGCTGCTTACATGAAACCAAGTTCCTGTTGCGATGACAGTGTCCCTTTAATTGTTTGTTTTCTCTTAGTTTTTATCAAGAATGAATTGTTACTATTTTCAAGTATCTTGAAAAGCGTGAGGAATTATTTGATGATTTTTGATAAACATATGATGAAAGCCTAAATATACAGCTATTTATGTACTAGAGTTTCTTTGTACGTTGGAATTATTGAAATAAACTTATTTTATTGGTATAAACAATATTGCTTGAATTATTTACTTTTTCCTGTATCAAAATGGTATAATGTATATGAGAATTACTAAAACACAGATTTTTATGTATATAGACCTGTCCAGTTTGGCGTCTATGAGACTGTGACCTGTCAGGTTTTAAAGATGTATCCTGCTTAAAAACTTAGCTAATAGATAATCAATATCATCAGCAAGAGAGTGCAATAACCTTGTTGTTATCATGTCAATCACTGGAAGGACACAGTCCAGAATGAAACCAAAATGGGTTATTGATATATCATTGATGTTTGTGGGCAATTCTTCATTGAATGGTTAAAGTAGTTCGGGGGGAAAAAAATTCATTAACACATCTTGAGCATAAAGGCATTTTTAGAGAAAATCTTAGTAGGTCATATTTGTCACATGGCCCTTTTTCTTGGGTCTCATTTTTAAAAGTTTTATTCTTTCTGAAAATATCCCAAGAGATGTCCTACTTTCAGAGCAGGAGTTAAAGGGACTCTGTTTTCTCTTCCTATTAATGTTGTAATCACATTTGTATGTATTTTTAATATATACAATATATTTATTCCTGTACTTTAAACTTAAACCCATAGGCCCTCATTCAATTACAATTTGGCCAAATGAATAGGGCTCTAAATAAGCACATAACATATATTTTTTAAAGAAGTTTTTAGTTAGTAAGCATCTATCCAAAAGCAAGGTTTTCACTAACTTAAAATGTATTTAAAATATATATGCTATGTGCTTATATAGAGCCCTATTCAATTGGAAAAATCACAATTGAATGAGGCCCTTAGATTGTAAGTTTGCAAGTTTTCAATCTTGTGTCAGTTCCTTGGAAACAAGCACTGTGTACATTTGATTTTATGCTCAAAAACAGGGCCCTCCATTCTTTACTAGGTGTTTAATTTGTTTTCTGCTATGTACTCAACCCCTGTACAGCGCTACGGAATATGTTGGCGCGATATAAATAAAGATAATAATAATAATGATAATAATAAATGGACACAGCAGATGTATTAATAACTGTTGATGAAGTGATTAAGTGATAACCAGCGATTAATTACTATTAATAACTATTAATAACTATTAATAACTACTATTAAAAACTATTGATGAATGGCTTCCTTGATTAATGGCTTCATTTTGCGTATGGCTTCAGCAATATCAGTTTGTGAACAGCCTGTCTTTATTGATACTGTAGAAGCCATATGCAACAGCAAGCTGTTAATCCGGTAATTATGTACTGATAAGGAGACCAATGTGGGGGGAGGATCTCTTGACCTGAGTCACAGCCAAAATGTAGTAAATTAAAAGCTATTCTTCAATTACTAAATGACAATTGTATCAATAACTTCCTATTAAAACTATTCGTATTTAAATAGCACTTTACTATCCTAGTATAAATGGGACCGCTGCTATGGCCCTTTAAGTCTTTGAATGTTAAAATAACCTATGCTACTATATAGATTTGTGTATAATCCCAGTAATGCCATAAGCGTTAACTCTTCTGGGTTGTGTTTTTGGTTTGTGAAGTTTGGCATGTACCAAAGGCCATCTTTAAATAGTTAGGCCATCTTTATGTAGCCATACCATCTTTATGTAGCCATACCATCTTTATGTAGGCAGACCATCTTTATGTAGGCAGACCATCTTTAAGTAGTTAGACCATCTTTATGTAGTCAGACCATCTTGATGTGGTCAGACCATCTTGATGTGGTTAGACCTCCAACAGAAGCTCGGGGGGCTCAGAGTATAACAGTGTGTATATGAGGTGTTGATAGCGGCAGATGATACCTGTGCCAGCTGTTCTATGTAAAAAAAAAGCCTCAGTTAAGAGTTAAAAGGACATTGAAAACAGTGCAAGAAATTTGTGTGGACCGGTTGGCTACCTTACAATATTCATGGGGACCAGCTTTGAGATCCAAAACATTTTGAGTAGGGTGATCCTCTGGGCTGGATGAACCATTAAGAAAAAAAAGCAGGTACTCAGGGCATCAAGACAAGGGGGGCAGGGCATCACAGAAATGTTCTATTGCCGGATTTACTATATATATACTAGGAAATTGCCCGTCAAAAATGACGGGAGTAAAATTGTAAGGCTAACCATGCTGTTTGCCACACAATGCGAGGCTATGTGCCCTCTGAGCACCTTCGGTGCTCATCGAGTGGCTTGCAATGAGCGTCTTCGGCGCTCAGTGCAAGCCTCTCCCCCTGTGTAGTTTATAGGCCTCGCGCCTGAGTGTTACTGTCTTGGGTTGTGTTACTGCCTTGGGTTAAGTGTTAGTGGCTTGGGTCAAGTGTTACTAGCTCTCGTTAAGTGTTAGTGCTTAAGGCTATTTGTTTACGTCCTTCAGGCTAGTTTTACGTCCTTGGGCCTCTTTTTGTTGTTTTTTTCGCAGCCATTTTTGTTCCTGCTTTTTCGATTGTAAAAAAATGACAAATATGCCTCAAATTAACTTGCAACCTGACTCACAGGCTCCTTGCCTCCCCCACTGTGGTGTGTTTATGTGTGTAAGTTAATTTGAGGCATGTTTGTTGCCTTTTTCATGTCTTTTCAGTTCCGTGGTTCGGCCGTTAAAGTCATAATTCTGCGAGACGCACAGTGCATGTTCGGGTTTTGTTCCTAAGTCGTATGGGTCAGCTGGTCGCCTCGCTTTGCGATGCTTGCAGTTGCGGCTAAGTCCCATCAGACTCGCGATGAGCGCCTTCGGCGTTCATTGCAGCCTAAGTCCCGCATGGTCGACTTCTCGTCTCGCTTTGCGAGGCTGGCAGTGCAATGAGCCCCTAGGGTCTCTAAAGATCTTAATTCAGCCCTGGTGATACAACATAGAAGACACTAAATTTGTATTTAATTTTGCACTGATTTCAAAAGCATATTTGAACTACTGACAATTTCTTTATTAATCTATCTCTAGGCTAGTGGTATGTTTAAACTCTCGGACTCTCCTCATCCCTTTTTATCACTGAAGACCAGCAGATAAGGTCCCAGGGACCACTTGTTGTGAACCACTCCTGCAGGTGACATTTTAGTGTAAATTTTTCATTTATTGTGGGAGCCCCTTTTTGTGGAACCCGATTTGCCGTTTGGCACCATATAGTCCATGGAAAAAATATCTGTGGCGCCCCCTTCCCTTGATGCCATAAGCACCTGCTTATTTTGCTTAATGGTTTATCCAGCCCTGGTTATCCCTTTAATTGTTAGAAAGAGCAGAATAAAATAAATGACATTCTTACAAAAACATTTTGCCGTTTGAATAAAATAAAGTGTTTGAAGCGTTAGTTTCTTTCTGATTACACATAATTGTACCCTGAATGAGAAGCCCATAGTGTCACTATCTCTGCTTCCCATTATATCTTCTGTTTAGCAGCCTGCTTTGTGCACATTCATAATATTGCTATTAATAGACAGCGGCGATAGCAGATCAGGCTCAGCTCTTATTCACTGAGTATAAAGAAATACATACCAGCACTGGAAGACTGTATAAATACAGAATGGAACATATATCAGGCAAATACAGGTGTAGAAAAAAGAGGTCCTGCTCTAAAGGATAATGGAAAATGTGAGAAATTACTATCAAGTAATAAATAATGACAAAGTAAAATTTGGATGTTTTACTTGACACGTGAGCTTGGATTTTACCTTTAGGACTTTCTGAGAACTAAATGAAGGCAGGACATGTCTTATCTTATAAAGCCATATAACCTTAAGAGGATGTACCATATTTTTTACTTCTCTGTCTATATAAAATTATCATAATTTTACGTAGCCATGGCCAGTGATTTAGTTGCAATATAACTGAGTATTGAAATATTTAATGCATTTTTAACATACTAACCGTGTATTTTAATGGACAAGTGATTGAGGGGTGCCCCCTCCCTTTATCAGGCTCTAAACAACGCAGTCTGGAAAAAGAGAGAGAGAGTGAAAAAGAGAAAGAGAGAGAGAAAGAGAAAGAGAGAAAGAGAGAGAGAGAAAGAGAAAGAGAGAGAGAGAGAAAGAGAGAGAGAGAGAGAGAGAGAGAGAAAGAGAGAGAGAGAAAGAGAAAGAGAGAGAGAAAGAGAGAGAGAGAGAGAGAGAGAGAGAGAGAGAGAGAGAGAGAGAGATCATGCAGTGTCTAGTTAATTTTCCTTCTATTTAAACATGAAATATTAAGTGATATGGATGGATGACTAGGGGGATATATATATAGATAGATAGATAGATAGATAGATAGATAGATAGATAGATAGACATAGATAGATAGACATAGGTAGATAGATAAAGATAGATAGATATATAGATAGATAGATAGATAGATAGATAGATAGATAGAGATAGTTATAGACAGATAGATAGATAGATAGATAGATAGACATAGATAGATATAGATAGATAGACATAGGTAGATAGATAAAGATAGATAGACATAGATAGATATAGATAGATATAGATAGATAGATAGATAGATAGATAGATAGATAGATAGATAGATAAAATAAAATCAATATGCTTCCATATTTATATGTGAATGTTGCAAAGGGGAAATGAGGAGAGTTATTGTTACGTATGGGTGGGTATCTGCTACAGATTGCCGCTCCAGGTTTACCTTTATATAAGTGACAGTTTAGTTGAGTGGGTTATTCTTTATACATGGAGTGTATTTCATGCCTCTGATCTTGGCTGGGATTTGGAGTTTAGGTGCAGGCGTCAGATGGCCTCTCACACAGGCTTCTGCTCTGCTAATCTCATTACATGTAAGAGCCCCTGATTGCCCTTGGCTGACAGACACATGGGATCCTCCCAACCTTTCCTAGAGGTGCAGTGACTGGCACACAGCAGCGTCCCTGCAAGACTGAGCCACATGGGAGAGGGTAGATGGGCACATATCTCCAGCACACCTGAGCAGTGAGGTGCAGAATGGTGTTAATAGGTTTACAAGGACCCTGCCAGACAGTTAAGTATCTTAAATAATGCAAAAGAAATACAAAATAAAATTATAATGGTAATAATAATAATAATAATAAATATTATTATTACATTTGTTTGACACATTCCCAAAAAAGAAACTGAAAATCAACAACTTTTTATTTAAAAAGTATTATTAGCAATAATATTATTTATTATTATTATTATTAATAATAATTATTATTATTATAATATTAATAATATTAGTTTATTTATTACCGTATATACTCAAGTATAAGCCGACCCGAGTATAAGCCGAGGCACCCATTTTACCACAAAATACTGGGTAAAATGAGTGACTCGAGTATAAGCCGAGGGTGGGAAATGCGCTGCCCCCTGTGTCTCTCTTGTGCCCTCTGTGTCCCCTCTTGTGTGCCCTCTGTGCCCCTTTCTTGTGTCCCCCCTCTCCCTCCCCTCAACCCCCCTCCTCAACCTCAACCCCCCTCCTCAACCCCTCATCCTCAACCTCCCTCCTCATCCTCAACCTCCCTCCTCATCCTCAACCTCCCTCCTCAACCCCCCCATCCTCAACCCCTTCCTCAACCTCCCTCCTCAACCCCCCATCCTCAACCCCCTCCTCAAGCCCCTCATCCTCCCTCCTCAACCCCCCATCCTCATTCTCTACCCCCTCCTCAACCCCCCATCCTCATTCTCTCTCCTCCACCACCCATCCTGAACCCGCCTCCTCAACCCCTCCTCCTCATCCTCAACCTCCCTCCTCATCCTCAACCTCCCTCCTCAACCCCTCCTCCTCATCCTCAACCTCCCTCCTCATCCTCAACCTTCCTCCTCATCCTCCCTCCTCAACCTCCCTCCTCAACCCCCCTCCTCAACCCCCCCATCCTCAACCCCCTATCCTCATCCTCAACCCACCATCCTCAACCTCCCTCCTCAACCTCAACCCCCCTCAATCCCCCTCCTCAACCTCAACCCCCCTCAACCCCAAACCACCTCCTCAACCTCCCCCCTAAATCCCCCTCAACCCCAACCCCCCTCCTCAACCCCCCTCCTCAACCTAAACCCCCCTCAACCCCTCTCCTCCACCTAAACCCCCCTAAATACCTCCCCCCACACTTACCTGCTTGTGCTCTGGCCTTCGCTCCTTGACCCGGCGCCGGCGCGCATGTGACGTCACATGTGCGCCGCGTCATTAGCATATACCGGGTACCGGCACGCAAGCGCCGGGTCAAGGAGCGGAGGCCGGAGCACAAGAAGGTAAGTGAGGGGAGAGGGGGGAGGTATTTAGGGGGGTTTAGGTGGAGGAGGGGGGTTGAGGGGGGGTTTAAGTTGAGGAGGGGGGAGGGAAAGAGACACGGGGGAGTAGAGAGACACACTGGGGGTTAGAGACACACAGGGGGGTTAGAGACACGGGGGGGGGGTTAGAGAGACACGGGGGGGGGGTTAGAGAGACACGGGGGGAGAGTGACTCGAGTATAAGCCGAGGGGGCCCCTTTTTTGCCTTAAAAAAAGGGCTGAAAAACTCGGCTTATACTCGAGTATATACGGTAATCTTTGGCATATTCCAAAAGTCTTAAAATTGGAAAGTCATGCACTAAAACAATTTTTTTTTAAAAGACCAAAACATTTTTGTTAACTTTTTTGTTTTGTTAAGATTCTTGATTCAGATCGATCTGGTGTTGACCCTATTCACATTTTTAATAATGTATATTTCTTCAGGAACACCCAGAATCTTCAGATTAAAGAGGACACCATGAAAAGTTACTAAATATATACATACACATATATCAAATAAATAGTACTATTGTGATGACATTTGAACGTCTAAAACAAGTTAAAAAAAACTTGTTTCATGCCCAGAAATCCGAGAAATACAGTTATTACACTTACACTGCATTCTGGGAACCTTGGCAGGGACATGCAAATGTGCCCACAAAGGATACGCTCTTGCAATCCATAACCATAGTAAACATGGCTTCCCTTAAGCATATGCCCGCTGTATCAAACAGCTTTTGAGCAAAGCTAGGGTTGGATTATACACAAGCCAGGAATTCCACCCACGTACAGCCGTTTCAAGGTTACTGCCTTTATATTGGATTTATATATATATATATATATATATATATATATATATATATATATATATATATATATATACTGGCGACTTTCCCATAAAAAATGACAGCATGATATAGTGTTATACATTGTGTTTTCTGTCTGTTTATGTACTATCTGTTGTTTGTCTCTCTCCTTCCCTTGTGTCTTTTTTCCTCCTCTCCCTCCCCTGTGTTTCTTTCCCCCCTCTCCCTCCTCTGTGTCTCTCTCCCCCACTCCCTCCCCAGAGTCTCTTTCCCCCTCCCCCTCCCCTGTGTCTCTTTCCCCCCTCTCCCTCCTCTGTGTCTCTCTCCCCCACTCCCTCCCCAGAGTCTCTTTCCCCCTCCCCCTCCCATGTGTTTCTTTCCCCCCTCTCCCTCCTCTGTGTCTCTCTCCCCCACTCCCTCCCCAGAGTCTCTTTCCCCCTCCCCCTCCCCTGTGTCTCTTTCCCCCCTCTCCCTCCTCTGTGTCTCTCTCTTGATCTTGATACAATCAGATCAACTGCAGAGTTCTTAGAGCAACAAAATAACAAAATAAAAGTAAAAACTTCTTTTAGTGTGTTACAGAATGTAAAATCTTTATATATTACTCTCCTGGAAAAAAATAAATTATTATTATGAATCATATCTGCTATAAATAATGATAAATTGTATATTTTTATATATAAAAATACATTTCTGAACACTTAGGGCCTCATTCTATTATCGGCCGCAGCCGTTGCGGGGCCGCAAGGACCGGCCGCAAGCTATTCGGCTATTCTATTCCCTTACGGCCGGGGATTCCGGCAGGCTTGCGGCCGGTGCCTTGCTATCTCTTGCGGCCGATCGCGCCGGAGGAAAGCCTTTGATCTAAAACGGCCGCAAGAGATTTGCAATTCAATTGCTCCGGGAAACCTCTCTGCAAGGCTAAAAACGAGCCGCAGTTACTTGCAGGAAAAAGGTCTCGCTAGCACCAATTAAGCACATAAAATAGCTCAAATAAAGCCATCCTGCACTTTGAGAAGACTATAAAGTGATTTTAGGTGTTAGAAAAAATAGCACATAATTATCCTGTACTCAAATCCGTAAAATATTTAATTTTTAATATCCGTAAAATATCCATGTAAAAAGTCCAGAGTGCTTGGAGCACCTCAGACACACCCCCGCCGCAGCCGGCAAATAAACAGTTAATTTGAACTCGGGTTTGGGCTGATGTGCAAGCTTGAGAGGGGGTTACTTTTAATCCTCATGTCCCCCAATATGATCCCTAGCATTTACAGAGCTGTACAGTGCAGGCTTGAATTTATTTTTCAGTTTTTATATTTCACAGATTACGGCCGGTTCCAAGATATGCGGCCGGCCGTAAAAGGAGATCCTTGCGGGGCCGTATAATAGAATCACGAGTAAACTGAACCCCCGCAAGGAATCGCAGCCTTACGGCCGATTTACGGCCGATAATAGAATGAGGCCCTTACTCTTTGTCGTCAGACTTATGCAGTTAAGGTTAACATAGTTTGGCTTTTTAATTAAAAAAGAGAGTTGTGATGCAACAAGTTCCACATAAATGGTTTTGGGAGACGGCGAACAAATGGGGTTGTTGTCTCTCAGTCATGTGAAATCCAAATAGGATAGTATCAGAAGCATCACACAAGTCACATTGTCATACCGTCTGGCCAAGAACCTGTGTGTATGTGATTATTTGTTTGTATAATGTTATTAAGTGTTTAACTTTAATAACTTTGTTTACAAATATTGGAAACAAGGATAGAGAAGAAGGAATGAAGGGATAGTAGAGAATGAGAGATGGGAAGATTGAAGAAGGAGGGGAGTGGGGGAGATGGAGGGAGGTTGCAGAGAAAAGACTAGAGTGGGGGAACGGGAAATTAAGGGGATAAGAGATAGATAGGTATGGGTGAAGGGAACTGGCGTAGGAAGGAAGGAGCACGGGGGACGGACCGCCCCAGGCGCTACCTCCTTGGGGGTGGCACGAGCTGCGGCGAGAATGGCGGTCAGTAGCTGCTGATCCTGCCACTGCGCACGCCTGTGAGTGTCTGTGTGAGTGCGTGTGCCTGTGTCAGTGTGTGCCTCTGTGCGTGTGAGTGTGTTTGTGAGTGTGTGTGTGAGTGTATGTGAGTAAGTGTGTGAATGAGTGTGTGTCTGTATGAGTGTGTGTAAGTCTGTGAGTGAGTGTGTCTGTGCATTGTATCTGTGAGTGTGTGTGTCTGTGAGTGTATGTCTGTGTCTGTGAGTGTATGGATGTCTGTCTGTGTGAGTGTCTGTGAGTGTATGTCTGTGTCTGTGAGTGTATGTCTGTGTGTGCATCTGCGAGTGAGTGAGTGTATGTATGTCTGTGTGTGTCTGTGAGTGTATGTCTGTGTCTGTAAGTGAGTGTGTGTCTGTGTGTGTCTGTGAGTGAGTGTGAGTGTATGTATGTCTGTGTGTGTCTGTGAGTGTGTGTCTGTCTGTGAGAGAGTGTCTGTGTGAGTGTGTCTGTGTTCGTGTAAGTCTGTGAGTGTGTGTGTCTGTGTGTGCACTTTTGCCACAAGTGGCTGGCCCTGAGTTTGATGGGGGGTCTCAAACTCCGGAGTAGCCCCGGGTGGCAAGAGCTCTAGCTACGCCACTGATTAAGGGGAGAGAGAGATAGCGTCAGAGAAAAGAAGAAAGATGGGAGAAAATTGGGGTAATAAAAGAGGATGGGCGTTGAAACTGATGAGAGGGCGGTTGGGAGAGATCAGGGCTAGATTAACCATTAAAGTAAAGTAAGCATGTGCTTAGGGCATAAAGGGAAGGGGGCAACACAGAAATGGATTTACCAAGGACCATATCATTCAAAACTGCAAATGGTGCAGCTGAACCAGGTTCCAGAAAAAGGAGGTCCCACGATAAATGACAAAATTACATACATATATGTTGTTGTTGTTCAGTCGTGTCTGACTCTCCATGACCTGCAGGCCTGGCACAACTTGTGTCGGGTTGTGCTCATCCATAAGGTTTTCATGGCAATGATACTGGAGTGAGTTGCCAGTTCCTTCTCCAGTGGACTGCACTTTGTCTAACCTCTCTACTATGAACTGCCCATCTTGGGTGACCCTACATGGTATAGCTCACAGCTTCACTGAAGTACCCAAGCCCCTTCACCACAACAAGGCAGCTACTCAGAAGGGGACATATAAATACAACTAGGAAATTGCCCGTCAAAAATGACAAGAGTAAAATTGTAAGCCTGGCAATGCTGCTTGCCACACAATGCGAGGGTACAAGGCCCGCGCTGAGTGCCTTCGGGGCTCATCCCGTGGCTCGCAATGAGCGCTTTCGCCACTCATTGAGAGCCTCTTCCCCCTTGTACTACCTCGGGTTAAGAGTTAGTGCCTTGGGTTAAGTCTTATTGGCTTGAGTTAAATGTTACTGCCTTGTACTCGCTTCAGTGATTTTTAATCGCTGAAAAATTAACCTGCAACCTCACTCACAGGCTCACTGGCTCTCCCCCTGTGCTGTGTGTGAGCGTGTAAGTTAATTTGAGGCATATTTGTGTGTTTTTGCAGGTATTTTCATTTTGGTGGTTTGCCCGTTAAAGTCTTATTTTTGAGAGCCCGCAGTCCATCTACGTGCTTTGGGTCCTAAGTCATACGGGCCATAATTTTGCGGCCGTCGCTAAGTCATTGCAGCTAAGTCCCGCGTGTTTCAAGTGTTCGTGCGCAAAGTCCTACTGGGCTCGCAGTGCAATGAGCGCCTTCGCGAGGCTCGCAAAGCGTGACAAAGCCGCAAACGTGACCAACGTTCTTGGTCCACAACTATATATGTGATAATAGAAATAATAATAAAATAGTAATAATAGAGGTAATGATATACATTGTAACAGTTTGTTATTGTTTATATTTTGAATTAGATATATATGGAGGCACCAACATCTTAGGACCACTAAAGATCTTAATCCAGCCTTGGGAGAGACACAGACTGTGATCAGAGGAAGAAGCAACGGGAGAAGGAAGAAAGTGTAAATGAGATAGGGGAGGATAGTGAGAGAGGAGACATATTATTATTTGAGAGACTGTCATAACTATATGCCCATTTTCCTCTTAAGATGTCTCTACTTCTCAAAGCATGACTGCACTTTGTCTTATTCTCTGCATGTCTCAGTCTGGAAGAAATATTGATTTTTAAATATGTTTTTTCTGATTCCCTGCACAAGAGCTTTCTTGGCTAATTACTCGCTGATGGCAACAAAATGCAGTAATACAGAACATAAACATTATACTGGAAGACCTAATACTGGAATATATATCTCCTTGGTGTCTCAGGCTCAAGGAAGTGTTGGGTCTATCATTGTCTTCGGTCAAGTTGGGGCTTTGCAGTTACTAATTAGGGATCGTTAACTGGGCCAGATATACGTACTTCATCACTTAGACTGTTGTTTCCTTGCATGCACAGTCTGTTCAGTTGCACATGGCTTTACACTGAAAATACAGTCCATCCTTAGTGGGTGGATCAGAAATGCTGACTGACAGATAAAAAACGCAGAGTTAAATGTAAGAACATGCAAATGTGATAAAGTACTCTTTGTTACCTGTAGTTTTAAATGATAAAATATTTTGAACAGGCATGGTGTCAGAAAGAAAAACTGAGATAGCTAAAAAAGAAAGACGGCAAAGGAGACTGAAAATTAGATATGTTTGTGCAAACCTCTTGCCAGCTGTCACATGGTCGTGTGCCACCCTAGGCCACAGACATAATGGCCCTGCTTATTTATAATTACTTATTTCTTCATATCTGGACACACATTTGTTTTCTAACAAGTTATTCGGTATTTGTTTATTAAATGAATATTATATATATATTTATATATATATATTTATATATATATATATATATATATATATATATATATATACCCCTTTTTAAGACTGCAACCTTGTTGCGGTGAAGGGGCTTGTGCACCTCAATGAAGGTGTGAACCATACCATGTAGGGTCAACCAAGATGTGCAGGTCATAGCAGAGAGATCAGACAAATTGCAGTCCACTGAAGAAGAAATTGGCAACCCAACACAAGATGTGCCTGGCGTGCCAAGAAAACCTTATGGATAAGCCCAACCAGACACAAGATGTGCCTGGCATGCTGTGGTCCATATGGTTGCGGCGAGTTGGACACGACTAAAGAACTATAATATATAGATTAATAATGAGTATTGCACTATACCGTGATACCTTTTGTATTGGACAAACACCTTATTTATATTGATGAGCTTTCGAGACGTCTGACCTCTCTTTATCAATTCTGAAGCAATATTGATTAACATTAACTATATTATTTACTCAAGATGTGCAGATCATTTCAGAGAGGTCAGACAAATCAAGGAGAAGGAACTGGCAACCCACTCCAGTATCTTTGCCAAGAAAACCTTATGGATAGGCACAACCAGACACATTATGTGCCTGGGGCATGCTGCAGTCCATTGGGTCACGGAGACTCGGACATGACTGAACGACTAAATATTATTAACAAGCGCTAGTAAAACAAGTCCAATAGGAGTCTCCTAATGTTATTTCCCAGCTCATTACATATAACAATTACTACAAGGGATATGTCATATTTTCACAGCTCTTAGTGTGACTTGGGCTGGAATACTCCCAGATACACCTGTCTAATGGGTCACCCTACCATATACTCTCCCTATCTTTGCATGTCAGTACCCGCTCAGATAATTGCTGTATACACTCCTATATGAAGCTATCACACGCTGTCCCAGTACATAACTACCTGTGCCACTTGTATGACACGTCTAACATAACATGCTGTATCTCTTTAAAACTATTTCCGCACACTGACGGGCGTGGTCTATTCTAAAACTCTGCTCTCTCATTGGTTAGTTCATTCCCCCTAGCGCCACGCCCTTTTCTTTTTATTATTTTTATACATCTGACTTCTTAGCCAATCAGCTCACATCGCGGACCGTACCATTTTTATACATCTTAGAGGGGGAGGCAATATACAAGTCATTGAATCTGTGTAATCTCGCGTTATGCTCTAGGTGAGTTGGACTGTATAACAAGTTATAACACAACAGGTAACTTGTGACATTATTCCCCTGTATAGTAGTGACAGAGGATCTTGCTCTCCCCGTGCAGTGGTTCGCTCCGCTTTCTGGTGGGCGGGCCCTGCCTCAGAACGTTGCGGCTAATGCTGGATGCAATGTTGCAGCGGATAGTAGTATGTGGAGCTGTCTGAGCACTGGGAGACTTCCAGGGGATGCGCCTACAAGGTGAGGCCGGAGGAGGGGAGCTGACAGCCCCATCCCCGGGCACGTTATTTACTGGTGTGAAGTAACCCTTCAGGGGCTGGTAAATAACTAGTGGAGGGGGTGTTGTTCATTCCCATGTGTGACAGTGGCAAATAAAGGCGCGTAGGGGGCTCATGTGCTCCAGCACTGCAGGGGTTAAGCTCTTAGTCACACAGCCCTGCAGCTCTGAGCACTGTTGTGACTATCGCAGTAAGTGTGGCCCCTGAGAGCTGCGGGGGCCCCTCCCTGATACTGTATGTAGAGGGCTTCTGATGCCCTATATAATGTGTAGATTGTTAGCTCTGTGTGACAGGCATTTTGCATTACAGTATAGACTGATTGGAATGGGCTGTATGCCCTTGTGTCTCAATGGGCCAATATATTGTATAGTGTCAGTGCTGTACAGAGACAAGATAAAAACAATATAAGTGCATTTAACACAGGACACACAGCATGGCCCCATATATGAACAGCTTTGTTGTTGTTTAGTCGGGTCCTACTCTCCGTGACCATATGGATGATGCTTATTACTTGGCAAATATTCTGGAGTTTGTCTCCAGATCCTTCTCCAGTGGGCCACAATTTGTCTGACCTCTCAGCTATCACCTGCCCAGCTTGGGTGACCCTACATGGTATTGCTCACAGCTTCATTGATCACCTTCACCATGACCAGGTAGCGAAACAGAAGGGTCTTCAAGAGTTTGTAATCTGTTTATGATATGTGTTGATACAAGGGTGGGCGATAAGAAGGTCATTTATCCCTTGTAAGGCTACTCAGAATGTTCTCACTTGGTATTTCAATAGCCATAATATATGCAGGGTCAGACTAGATCATTTAGGAATGGAATGGGTTAACTGATTGGTTGTACCTTTAAGATTGAAATTGAAATGTTGAGCATACGTGTAAATATATATATATATATATAAAATTTAGTAACAGACTGAACAAAGTGTGTGTGTGTGTGTGTATGTGTATATATATATATATATATATATATATATATATATATATATATATATATATATATATATATATATATATATATATATATATATATATATATATATATATATACACTCTAATTTTATTTTGGGCTATGGTAAGATGTTGCTCAGTACCTGTGTCCCCCCTTCTCTACAATGTACATCCTTCCAAGACATCTTTCTGTTCCTAGGACTGAGGCTGCTGCTTATATAGCTGTCACTGTGTGGCTTTCCTGTATATTTTAGTTTAGTGCTTCCGTCCTATATCGGTCACCGGGTCACATAACTTAGTCTGTAGTTGTGGAAACGCAGCACAAGAAATGTTAATATTCATATTTTTGTTACAGCATGTTAAACTCTATTGCGGATTTATTTACATAAAATATACCATACAGCAGTTTTGGTGTCTTATGGGTCATTTGGGCATTTGGGGGAGGGTCCCTACTAGGCTCTCTACTATCATCATTGATGTTACGGGTCATTTTGGCATTTGAGGGAGGGTCTGTACTAGTTTCCTCTGCTGGCAGTTTTGGTGTTACGGGCCATTTTGGCATTTGAGGGGGGGTCTGTACTAGTTTCCTCTGCTGGCAGTTTTGGTGTTACGGGCCATTTTGGCATTTGAGGGAGGGTCTGTACTAGTTGCCTCTGCTGGCAGTTTTGGTGTTCCGGGCCATTTTGGCATTTGAGGGAGGGTCTGTACTAGTTGCCTCTGCTGGCAGTTTTGGTGTTACGGGCCATTTTGGCATTTGAGGGAGGGTCTGTACTAGTTGCCTCTGCTGGCAGTTTTGGTGTTCCGGGCCATTTTTGCATTTGAGGGAGGGTCTGTACTAGTTGCCTCTGCTGGCAGTTTTGGTGTTACGGGCCATTTTGGCATTTGAGGGAGGGTCTGTACTAGTTCCCTCTGGCAGTTTTGGTGTTACGGGTCATTTTGGCATTTGAGGGAGGGTCTGTACTAGTTGCCTCTGCTGGCAGTTTTGGTGTTACGGGCCATTTTGGCATTTGAGGGAGGGTCTGTACTAGTTGCCTCTGCTGGCAGTTTTGGTGTTACGGGCCATTTTGGCATTTGAGGGAGGGTCTGTACTAGTTGCCTCTGCTGGCAGTTGTGGTGTTCCGGGCCATTTTGGCATTTGAGGGAGGGTCTGTACTAGTTGCCTCTGCTGGCAGTTTTGGTGTTACGGGCCATTTTGGCATTTGAGGGAGGGTCTGTACTAGTTGCCTCTGCTGGCAGTTTTGGTGTTCCGGGCCATTTTTGCATTTGAGGGAGGGTCTGTACTAGTTGCCTCTGCTGGCAGTTTTGGTGTTACGGGCCATTTTGGCATTTGAGGGAGGGTCTGTACTAGTTCCCTCTGGCAGTTTTGGTGTTACGGGTCATTTTGGCATTTGAGGGAGGGTCTGTACTAGTTGCCTCTGCTGGCAGTTTTGGTGTTACGGGCCATTTTGGCATTTGAGGGAGGGTCTGTACTAGTTGCCTCTGCTGGCAGTTTTGGTGTTACGGGCCATTTTGGCATTTGAGGGAGGGTCTGTACTAGTTGCCTCTGCTGGCAGTTGTGGTGTTACGGGCCATTTTGGCATTTGAGGGAGGGTCTGTACTAGTTGCCTCTGCTGGCAGTTTTGGTGTTACGGGCCATTTTGGCATTTGAGGTAGGGTCTGTACTAGTTGCCTCTGCTGGCAGTTTTGGTGTTCCGGGCCATTTTGGCATTTGAGGGAGGGTCTGTACTAGTTGCCTCTGCTGGCAGTTTTGGTGTTACGGGCCATTTTGGCATTTGAGGGAGGGTCTGTACTAGTTCCCTCTGGCAGTTTTGGTGTTCCGGGCCATTTTGGCATTTGAGGGAGGGTCTGTACTAGTTGCCTCTGCTGGCAGTTTTGGTGTTACGGGCCATTTTGGCATTTGAGGGGGGGTCTGTACTAGTTTCCTCTGCTGGCAGTTTTGGTGTTATGGGTCATTTTGGCATTTGAGGGAGGGTCTGTACTAGTTGCCTCTGCTGGCAGTTTTGGTGTTCCGGGCCATTTTGGCATTTGAGGGAGGGTCTGTACTAGTTGCCTCTGCTGGCAGTTTTGGTGTTATGGGCCATTTTGGCATCTGAGGGAGGGTCTGTACTAGTTGCCTCTGCTGGCAGTTTTGGTGTTATGGGCCATTTTGGCATCTGAGGTAGGGTCTGTACTAGTTGCCTCTGCTGGCAGTTTTGGTGTTATGGGTCATTTTGGCATTTGAGGGAGGGTCTGTACTAGTTGCCTCTGCTGGCAGTTTTGGTGTTACGGGCCATTTTGGCATTTGAGGTAGGGTCTGTACTAGTTGCCTCTGCTGGCAGTTTTGGTGTTACGGGCCATTTTGGCATTTGAGGTAGGGTCTGTACTAGTTGCCTCTGCTGGCAGTTTTGGTGTTCCGGGCCATTTTGGCATTTGAGGGAGGGTCTGTACTAGTTGCCTCTGCTGGCAGTTTTGGTGTTACGGGCCATTTTGGCATTTGAGGGAGGGTCTGTACTAGTTCCCTCTGGCAGTTTTGGTGTTCCGGGCCATTTTGGCATTTGAGGGAGGGTCTGTACTAGTTGCCTCTGCTGGCAGTTTTGGTGTTACGGGCCATTTTGGCATTTGAGGGGGGGTCTGTACTAGTTTCCTCTGCTGGCAGTTTTGGTGTTATGGGTCATTTTGGCATTTGAGGGAGGGTCTGTACTAGTTGCCTCTGCTGGCAGTTTTGGTGTTCCGGGCCATTTTGGCATTTGAGGGAGGGTCTGTACTAGTTGCCTCTGCTGGCAGTTTTGGTGTTATGGGCCATTTTGGCATCTGAGGGAGGGTCTGTACTAGTTGCCTCTGCTGGCAGTTTTGGTGTTATGGGCCATTTTGGCATCTGAGGTAGGGTCTGTACTAGTTGCCTCTGCTGGCAGTTTTGGTGTTATGGGTCATTTTGGCATTTGAGGGAGGGTCTGTACTAGTTGCCTCTGCTGGCAGTTTTGGTGTTATGGGTCATTTTGGCATTTGAGGGAGGGTCTGTACTAGTTGCCTCTGCTGGCAGTTTTGGTGTTACGGGCCATTTTGGCATTTGAGGTAGGGTCTGTACTAGTTGCCTCTGCTGGCAGTTTTGGTGTTACGGGCCATTTTTGCATTTGAGGGAGGGTCTGTACTAGTTGCCTCTGCTGGCAGTTTTGGTGTTACGGGCCATTTTGGCATTTGAGGGAGGGTCTGTACTAGTTGCCTCTGCTGGCAGTTTTGGTGTTACGGGCCATTTTGGCATTTGAGGGAGGGTCTGTACTAGTTGCCTCTGCTGGCAGTTTTGGTGTTATGGGTCATTTTGGCATTTGAGGGAGGGTCTGTACTAGTTTCCTCTGCTGGCAGTTTTGGTGTTACGGGCCATTTTGGCATTTGAGGTAGGGTCTGTACTAGTTGCCTCTGCTGGCAGTTTTGGTGTTACGGGCCATTTTTGCATTTGAGGGAGGGTCTGTACTAGTTGCCTCTGCTGGCAGTTTTGGTGTTACGGGCCATTTTGGCATTTGAGGGAGGGTCTGTACTAGTTGCCTCTGCTGGCAGTTTTGGTGTTACGGGCCATTTTGGCATTTGAGGGAGGGTCTGTACTAGTTGCCTCTGCTGGCAGTTTTGGTGTTACGGGCCATTTTGGCATTTGAGGGAGGGTCTGTACTAGTTGCCTCTGGCAGTTTTGGTGTTCCGGGTCATTTTGGCATTTGAGGGAGGGTCTGTACTAGTTCCCTCTGGCAGTTTTGGTGTTCCGGGTCATTTTGGCATCTGAGGGAGGGTCCCTGATCTTCCTCTCTGCTGGCCTGTTCCCAGCTCCGCCATGTCTGGATGTGTGACCAATTATCCATGATTCATCCCCTTTCTCCTGGCCTGTGCGTGAGGTGGCTCATCGCCTGCAGCTACAGATTCCTCCTGTCACCCGGCTATTTTTAACCCTGGGATACACAAGGTACCTTGGCAGTTATAACAGATGCAAAACTCGCTGTTGTTCAGCACCGAAGCTGCAATGCCACTATAAAAAGCCACTAGTCCACATTTTCAAGTTCATGTATAACAGAAAAGTTTATTTTTTGTAAGAAAATAGGTGGTCTGTAATGTAGAAAAATGACATTAAAGGTATGTAAGTGTCCCTGTTACCCCTTTTCCTAATCTAAAAAAAAAATATATAGTGACACATTATCAAAGACCTACTATCCGAGGCAATAAATGAAAATCTCTCTCCATGTCCCTTTAAAGTGCTGTGGCATGCTGTCCCACGGTTACAGGTCAGTGCACTGTAAGGGCCAGTGGTTTTATGTCTCCCTGAATTCGGTCAGAGGGAATGTTGTGTTCTTCAGAGCTGGCAATCTGAGTGCACTAAGGCCTGAGATGTTGGCCCGAGGCTACCGACCAAGGAATGTGAGTGTGTGTGTGACCACTCAGAGGGTGTATGTGCCACTGTCAGGGTATCTTTATCAGTATGATCCCTGGACTCACATGTGCTGCGCTTGGGGCGGTGCAGCTCTTATCAAGGACAGCGCACAATACAAGCACCAATGTGCCGGTCTGAAAACAGGAGCATGCTGCATTGTCTCCGGTTATGCTCTCACTGCCTTATTCCTTAGGGAATTTGTATTATATATTCAAGAAAATAGACCGATGACCTTGTAATATAGTGTACATGAAATATGATTAATTGAACATATGTTAAAGGACACCTTTTTCCTATATAATTAAAATAACTAAACTTTGTAGAAAGTAAAAAAAAAAAAAAAAATCACAACCTGTCCATATGTATTTTTTATACCAAATTATTCTTTATTGCAGGCATTGGCTTTCTTTAATCTACTTTTTCTGTCCCTTTCTAAGTCGGGTGTATCTAATGAGCATTCTGTTACTGAAAGCACTGGTAGCTGTAGATGACAAATCAACTACCTGTGGGCTCCATGGCTCCTCCCACTCCTGGAAGTTGATTAGCGGAAAACAAAATGGTAGATCCTACACCTGCATATAAAAATCAGTAATTTAGAATCTGTATTTTTTTTCCATGCTAAAAACATTTTGCATAAACTTCAAGGGCTGTTCTTTTAGAATTCCATAATAATAAAGAGAAATTGTAATGAAAAATGTATATTTTGAGTCTTTTATTGCAGTTTTGCTTTAAACTTTGGTATTTATATGCATTGGTTAACTTTATTAGTTTGTCATCCAAATGACTTGTTTTTTTCCCCCAAACAGACAGAATAAACAGCTTTATTGTGTTAAAGGACCATTGTACTTTGGAAAAACCTTCACATGCTAGTGAAGTATCTACTAATAATAGTACCAGCTATGTAAACCAGGAGTATTTTACAGAAAATCTTATTTCTAGCTCTGCTTGTGTCATGGATCCCATCTTGGACTTCTTGGGCTTTACTCTTCTATTGAGATCTATTGTCAAGTAGTTATTTACAGATTTCTAATCCCATTCGGAACAAAGACAGAATGTCTGATGCCAATAAACCAAAATTGTATACAATAATTTAAAGTGAAGGCTTTATTTATTATATTTTATTAAAAATGTTACGTATTGACAAGTTCTTCATAAGTACATACTAATATATATGGCTTTTCAGTGTTCCTTTATATGTTTGCTCTGTGCGAGTGATAGAAAATTGCTGGTATGTATAGTCAGGCAGTGGATTACTCGATGCCTTGTTAGTCTGGACTTGTTTTGCTTTTTGTAAAATGTCTAAGTCATTGAAAAATGTCCTATAAACACTTACATTTTTGTGCTCTGATGTAAGATACCTAATATTCATCTCTTTTAAAGGCATTGTTAAGCACTCTGAAATATCTAAAAACTGGCAGACTGGTATTTTTATTGTGTGACTCATTGGCACAAAGATTTTGAAGATAATTTTAGATAATTTACTTGTCATCCAGACTGAGCATGCTCAGTAAAAGGGTGTGTGGCTATGATGGCCTGTGGAGCAGCTGCAGATATGTTACTATAGAGCTGTTACCTCTGTATTGGTGGGGGAGCTAATCATGCCTAGGGGTGGCACCAGTAAAATCAGCCCAGCTTGTTTCCATGCTGTATGTTAGTCCAGCACACGGGCAGAGCTGACCACACCTCTGATACAGATAGCAGACACAAAGCTCTGCTTGAGGGTAAAACTGACAGTTTAAAAGATTTAAAAAAAAAAACTTTTACTTATTTTAAACTGCATGCTGTTTTTTCATAGCCCATAACCAGCCAACAAACATATGAGCTTTAAGGGTCAGCCAAAAGCAGAGGATCCAGGAATCCCTGTAAACATTAGGGATTATAATAATAAGAAATCATAGTGCTAAATATTCTTATAAATAAAGTTATGAGGGACCCGGGATTGTTTTATGTACATAAATATTAGAATAATCAAAAAATATAGTAAATTGTATGAGCTGTGGCTCTCCCTGGCCTTTAGTCATTTTGATTTAACCTGTACACACCAAATCCTGGCCTGTTTGCAGCTTTCTGGAGAATGCTTAGCATACCCCTGCCATAATAAAGTTTAATTAACTACATTTTTCAAAATCTGAATGAATAGTGTGTGGTGTGCCAAATGCGTTTTTTTAACCTCTTCAGTTCTGGGAGAGACTGAATTAATTGGATGACATTTCTACAGACTAGCTAAGATTGCTTGTACCGGCCAAGTCATGCAGCGATTGGCATTAGAAGTGCGACTGATACGGGATGAAGTGGAGTGGGTGTTAGGTGTTAGCCGTGTGTTACTGGTGAAGGATATACAGCCTGGCATGCTGACCCGTGGCCAGTAAATAAAATCGCACTGGCTTATTTGCATTGCTTTTGTGTATGTTATCAATGGTTGAAAGTAAGTTAGTCTTATCCTCAGCTGATGCAAATTGTCCTACAACTGTGACATTGTATGTTGTACAGTCATGTCCGACTCTCCGTGACCTCATGGACCATGACACACCATGTTGATCTACTTGGTATTCATGGTTGAGATACTGGAGTGGGTTGCCAGTTCCTTCTCCAGTAGGCCACAGTATACAGCGGTATTCCTAGGTGGTCTCCCATCCAAGTACTGACCAGGCACAAAAGTTATGAGCCAGCAGTAAAAGTTCAAGAGCCCTGGCTCAGAGATTTGTCCTAATGTTCGGATAAATTTGACAACCCCTGTCAAATTATACATTTTATTGGCCCTTAAACTATTTGACAACATTGAGAGTGATATGTATTTTCGCGGGTGTTGCTGAGATGATGCTCTAGATTTTGAAAGCCTAAAAAAGATATGGCGCTGTTGGCCAGCAGTGTACCAGTGGCTCCCATGATAATGAAGTATCAGTGTCCTAGATAAAGTACATTTTCAGCTGTTCCCCCAATCAACATTGCTCATATAAAACACTTGTCTATTTTAAGACTTCACAAGGCCAAAGCGAGGTGAAGTTTGAGAAGCTTTGTATGCAACGACTTGAGACTCTCTTCACCACAAGACTGTTTATGACAGAAATCTTTAATTCTCTCTGGACACGATAATGTTTTATCTTTGAGCAGATTGGGAATATTATTTTTGGAACTTGAACTTTTTTAAAGCCAACAAAAGCAGAGCGTTTAAAGAACCACTATAATCCCACATTACAATATATTCTTGTCAAGAACCGCACTTGATAAAAAAAAAAAAATAAGTAAATACTTTTTTTTTTTTTTTTTTTTTTTTTTTATGTGGTTATGCTTTAGTGGCAGCCTTCAGTTTTCTTTCTGAACCCTAAATAAACCTCTGATGAAAAGGATTACAGTTCCAGCAAAATGTTCTGGGTTAATTGATGTCAACTGACCCAATGTCTGTCACCTCGGTGATGTCATTACTTGGTGCACTATGGTGGCCATGAAGTCTGTAGGAACGCCAGTGGGGGATTTCGCAGTATAGGATCACGCATCTATCTCCAGCTGCCACTCCCCTATGTTAGGTGATAATACAGGGTAGGTTTCAACAGAGATCTGGTTAATTAAGATCCCGGCTCCTAATCTCCTGGGCTCTCATTCAATTGCAATTTGGCCAATTGAATAGGGGTCTAAATAAGCACATAACATATTTTTATTAAATAAGTTTTTAGTTGGTGAAAACCTTGCTTTTGGATAGATGATTACTAACTAAAAACTTCTTTAATAAAAATATGTTATGTGCTTATTTAGACCCCTATTCAATTGGCCAAATTACAATTGAATGAGGGCCCTGGTCAGTGTATATTTTTGGCTTAACCGAGCCGATGGTATCAATAGTTTTTTTTATTTTGTCTTTTCTTCCCCCAAGTAAGAATATAATGATATACATGTTTTATATACATTTTTTTTTTAGGCTTCTAGGTGATTATCCCTAGACACTGATAATTTTGGAGCTATTGGCCTAATATTTTAGAGGTCAGCTATTGCTCCACATCCGGTTATCAGATCTTATAATGAATGTATTTTAATATAGTAAAGGTTATGCTGTACTTTCCAGAGGTCCCAAGTGTGCCATAAAGGAGCCGTCTTCTTTCTAGCACTTAGAATTTAGAAATCATTGGTTCCAAGCACCAGGTTGGGCCTAGACTGAATGGGGTACTCTAATCTGACTTGACTCTAATCTTATTTATTTGGGAGGGGATCCTGAAAGCAAATAAAAGCAGATAAGCATACCTCCACTGCTAATCTTAATTGCTATTTGTAGAGTCATAAGCTCAGAGGGTGGTGGTTTAAGTTAATTTATTTATTAACAACTCTAACTTGTATATCAATTTTAAGGCACTTCCTCTTAGAATTTGTAATTGCATCTAGTTATGTTTACTTTTATGTATACGTTTTCTTCAATAAATCGGAATCTTTTGCACTGAAATCACCATATGTGCTCTGCACCATCAGATAGAGGGTAGAAAATGAAGTGGGTGATGGAGTGCTTTCATTTTAAAAATAATACTGTTAGTGGCTTAAATCTAAACTTCCTTGCATTGTCAGAAAATGAAATGCACTGGGTGGTGATACCAATATTCAATATTATATTATTTTTCCTCCAGTGCAAACCATGTAGACATAAAGCACCTTAGTGAAGACTGGGCAGACCTGGGTTAAATTTGTTTTATTTTATTAAATGTTTTATTTTTGGCAAAAGAGTAGATATGCGAAAAATATGGGGGTTTGCAATGCTTTTCAAATAAATCCATAAGCTACATTTCTAAAAGTGGGTAAACAGTATATAATCTGTGTTAGTCATGGACAATGATTAGGGTTACAGTCTGCTTGTTTTATGTAGTGGCCAAAATAAAGACCACCAATGTTACCTGGCGGTTGGTAGTTCGTCTCCAACCATTATCAAGTACTCTGAGCTTCACATTAGCATACGGGATCCGCAAAATCCATGCCAAATATTTCCGAAATGATTTATTGTAGAGAAAAACTACTAGTACAACGTATAGACAAATATTCTTTGTCTTTACAATGAAATCAACTTCATGTTGTGGTGCTAACAACTTTAAGCTCAAAGACAGGGCCCTCCATTCTTGTGCAATGTGTTAGTATTGTTTTTTCTGTCATGTACTTAACCCCAGTATGGCGCTACAGAATATGTTGACGCGTTACGAATAACGGATAATAAATAATAATAATTGGATGGTTATCCAGTGCCCGAAATCCCCCCTTCTCCCCTTGTCTCTCGGGCATGATCCCCGCCGCACATTATTTGGTAATTGTACATGTTACTTATGATTCGATTCTGGAGGGCATTGTGGGTTTGGCACAGCTGCGCGTGTTTTTTCTCGTAGACAGATGATGTCTCTGTTGCTCCCCACCCTGTGTTTATGTTCAGGCAGTGACATGTACTGAGATGTGTTCAGCAGAACTGGCGTAAATGGCCGGTCTAGTCGGCAGACTTAAGTAATAAGGCATCTAGCAAAATAATTGCAGCCCTTTGGGAAAAGATGTTATATATTTTTTAGAAATGTAATGGTGTCATCCTTCCACTTCTAAAGCAAAACAAAATGCCTAGCCGGGTGACAACTTGTAGGAAAGGAATTATAGACCTAATCGCCAAAATATGTAGAAGAATCTTTTCAAGGAATCACTTAAAGGTTTTTGGATTGTACTAGGTATACAATATACCTGAGTTTCTATTTACTATATGTACTTTATTTTATTAAGAAGTGCTTATAAGCTCTGTTTTTACTGCCTAAAATCAAACAAATAGTCCTTGTATGGGTCTGCCCTCTGCAGCTCACAATGATGCAGACTCTGTAGTACTGGGTGTGCAGTGTCTCAAACTAACCAATCGGGTTAACATTCTGAAACGTGCTGCTGAGACATGGTCCCTGATAGGCTGGGACACTACTCTTCAAATTCAACCCTACAGAATCTGTATCTACATACGCTGCAGTGGGCAGACCAATATAGGGATTATTTGTTTCATTTTAGGCAGAAAAACACATGGCATATAAGCATTATTTAATAAAGTACATAAAAGTAAATTGATACACCGGTATATTTTATATGTAGTAAAATCCAGGAATTTTCCATATCCTTAAGTCTTAAATTTTGCAATAGGCCATTTGGAAGAAGTATAATTATTAATATGACAAGGAAAGTTTTGTCTGTTCATATTTTAATGGACCTTAAGATTTGTGGGGTGGGTGGGCACTATATGTGTGAATTATTATGAAGCAAGTTAACAAAGTAAGCGGCTATGTATGCCATGAACAGAACATTTTTCTTGGAGAAAAATAATGTCAGAAACTCTGTAAGTGTCTGAAAGTTTCCATACTGGCTTGGAGCCTGAGGAGGAGAATCACTTAAGTCTTAGTAAATGGAAGTGAATCTCATATTAAACAACCTCAACAGTGTGGCAGCCTTATGACACAATTGAATATAGCTCTTCTCTGCATCTAAGGTCCCCACCAGGTGACTATGTTAAGGGGAATACAAGCTACTGGCTCCCCCATTGATGCAGCATTGAATGTAACGTTATAAAAATAAAATCTAAATATGATGCCGCTGGGTGCTGTGGTGGGGGAGGCTATTACCACCATGAGAGGGATACCGTATAAATAAAAGGATCAATTACTTTTATTGAAAGGATTAGGAAAATTAGCTAAAACTGTATTTGTACCCAATGCACCCCTACTCTTGGTTATGTAGGAAAACAAACCAAAATGGCTGCCTCCAGTACGGCCAACAGCATCACAGAATAATTTAGCCTTTTCACTTGCGGCCAACAATGAGAACAAATTCACACTTGGCTAACCTCCCCACAGGGAAACACGAGGATGGTCCGTAACCCTACTAGCAAAATTAAGATGATGATTCGTGTCTCAAAGTCACTGTGGCTTCAGAATGAGGTCAGACATTTGCAGGGAGATAAGATTTCATAGGTGGTCAGAAGAGTTAATACGATAACCCTGCTCTGTGTAATGTGCCGTGCCACAGCGGATCCAGACACCCAGCCTGGTTTGAAAATCATAAGGACCCAGAGAGGAAATTGCATTGCTCTGGGAATCAAGGATGTAATTAGCGCCGTAAATTACAGAGCGCGGAAGGGTTGTCTGCTATAATAGTACACGGCTCGCCAGCGTGTTCTGATATCAGGTCCATGGTGATCCTACTTCTGATTAAGAAGGGGAGACTTTCATTATGTGTGGAATATTTGGCTTATTATTAATACAAATTAGTTTTTATTGAGTGATTTGTAGTCTTGTTTTCTTGCTGCACAAATATGTTTTTGCGCAGCTCCACCCTCCTCCATAATCCCAGGTTGTCTATTAAAGGATCACATCATGTTTGTGAGACCTATAACAGAAAATGTTAAATTTAGCAGACCTTTCTTATGTCTAAGCATAGCTATTTTGCTTGGAGTCTGGAAGGCGGGTTATCATTCTAGAGCTTGCTCTTCTATTCAGTCCTAATGTAAAGCAATGTAGAGTGGCAGTCATTCAATACAACTGGAGAGATCTTGTGTATCCTTTGCTCCAATTCCTCACATTTTTGAGAATAGAAAATGTCTGCTGTCATTAAATCAAAACTGGATATAACGGCTTAAAATTAAAAGGCTGTATTTATTTATTTTAAATATTTTGCCTGCATTTTTTTTTTATTAAGTTCCCTTTATTAAAGTGCAGCAATACAACAATCTTTAGAATACCATATCCGCAAAGATTAACAAGGGGTTTGGCATTTCCACACACATTGCTAGCAGGGCACATGATTCCACTGTATGCATTGTGATTGGCTGGAAATATGACTGCATTGTTGAAGATAGAGCTTTGGGGTACAGGAGAGAGCGGTATGGTTAGTAGACTTCATATTGTTCTACAATGTATACTATGTTAACCTTTTCTTGCTTTTATGTTTAGAGGAATATCCTGAAAATCTGGTCTGTTTTCAGTGCTTGAATATAGTGCTTGTTGAAAACTTCTGGCCTACACCCTTTTACATCACGCCCTGTTTTCCAGTTATGTCCTTGTGGACTGTGTAAGATTTACTCTTTCCAGGCTGGAAATGTAACATCACATTTTCCCTGTCCTGTACCTTGATTATTAACCTCCCATCTGTCAAGTGGAATCCATATCTGTGCGCTTTGCTATATACTTTTTAAAGCTTATTTTAAGATCGGGACTCGCACATTAAATAATTAGTCAGACTACAACCTTAATGGGTTGTAGTATGTTTCAAATATTGTATTATTTAAAGGATCCCTTTGGTTATTTGTTTTTCTGTATGATATAAGCTCAACTAGAGCATGTTTTAAATACTACAAATGTGTTTTTATATGGAAAAAATAAGTAAAACCTGTTCTAGTCTTTCTTGAAACGATCAGGAAGTGCACAGAGCATTGTATATGACTCAAACAGCTATATTGCTGCTTATTGGCTGACAAGGACAAGTCTCCCAGACTTGTTTAAAGACATTTGTAACGGAGTTGGAACACAAATCCAATATCTCCGCTGGTATACGGTAAAATACCCAAAAGAGACACTACAGTTTCACCATTCCCGACCTCCCATATTGGACGACGCACAATTTGGGAGTCAAATGAATACGGACTTTATTTTGTTATGTGCAGATATATTTATACACATCTCTTCCCACAGGCAATACACCTCCCTCATAGTTGGCCACACAATACACATAGAGGGACAATAGGTGGGTCACACCTCCCTGAGGCTACCTGGCAACTTTGATACAATCAGACACTGATTAGATCATCCTTCTTTGTTCTTATGGCTGAGAATGAAAACACTTTATACAATAGACTTCCTTATCTTATGAGGAGTCTCTGTAATAGGATTATCTATTATGCCAAGGTCTGCAATAGTCTGGGCTAATATTCTGCAGAGCATAAACCAACATACATACAGTATAACAGTAGGATCATATTTTAACCATAATAATAACCATAAAACAGGGTAAAACAGTGATGGGTTCCGTTACAACATAGAACACAACATTTTCTTTCAAGCCTATAAAAGAGCATGAATTAAACATTGCAAAAGGTGTGTTTTTTAGCATGGAAAAAATATTAAGCAAGACTTGTAATGAACAGGAATGGCAGAGAGCATTCTTTTTGTCTATATATCTTGTCTGAGGGAGGGCAAGCCACCCAAAGAGCAGTTAGGACATTAAAGTATGCACAAGTGTGAGACCTTTATTTGAAAAAAAGAAAACGCAATGTGATCTATATATTCTATGTCTATTTATCCATTTGAATCTGTTTACTGAGCTCATTTGGGGAAAATAAAAAACAAACAAATTTTGTGTTCTATTTAGAAGTATCCTCTTACAGATAAACAAATAAGTCTTTTTTTTTTCACCTTTAAATTAAAGAACCACAGTACTTAAGGGAAAACATACCACCTGCTTGTATGTAACAAACTAATATAATTTTATTCTCACGGTTTATGTTCGTCTTAGAGAAAATCTTCACTTATTTAGCAGACTCTTCCAGTGTCATGGAGGATTCAGTCTTGGACAAGGAAAGGTTATTTCTTTTGTCAGTTTATTCAGTTCTAGAGAACCAAATAGATATGTTATCTGCAAGGTTCCTCTTACGTGTCTGTTCCTATTATGAACAAATCACATGTCTGCTGTCATTAAGGCAACATTTTTATATAATAAATAAAATATAAATGAAGACTTCAGTGGCCCTTCAGGACATGGGTATCTCTACTGCTAATCCTTACTTGCACTTTCAAATGCCTTTATTTTAATGGTCACATACTTGAATACAAGTTACCCTCTTGTCTTTCATTACTATTTAGATTACAAAGTTTTATCCCTGTAGGACTTGCCATGAAGTGTTTTATCTAAAAATAAACGGGTACATTTATATGGGCATTTTAATCTCTACCCCTGTGGAACAGTTTCAGCATTCCGTGGGCACTGTGCGATAAATACTATTACTTAGGCGCTTGGGCTTCATTTTACGAAAGCGCCGCAAAATGTGCATTGGTAAAACACCATCAAGCATCCTGCGCTGGTTAAAATAATAAAAAAAAAAAATTACAATTATTTTGGGACTAGCCGTTGCATCTTTTTCTGTCTGAATTTTCAATTCTTTTATTGTGTGTGTTTACATGAAAGTGTAAAGAGCTCTTTATTACCTTTTTTAATTAGTAATACTGGATTCAAACTAGTGCTTTTTTGTTTTTGTTGATCTATTTCTACATGTGGGAGTAGACCTTAATTGCACAGAATGTCTAAGCTGCTACAGTGGAAATGTGGCAATTTAAAATGCCAGTGATTTTAACAGTGCCAGTGAAAATGTTTAACAAGAACATACTAGGCAAAGAAAGCGGCTCCAAAAAGGCATTGCAAGGCCACAGTAAAGAATAATTGCATATTGGTAAACATTATAGCCTATACTTAAACACTAAAGCATCCTATTTCGACGAACTAGACACAATATTTTGTTGAAAAGGGACTGGATTCCAAAATTTGTTTTCCCATAGACTAAATTGTCCAGGCTTTTGAAAGATCATTTGAATACTGTGAACGGTCTTAAGGGACCCCTATATGATATTTGTGCTAGCTACCTAACTGTGCGGTATAGGAATACATTTTACTTTGTATAGTTCTTCACTGTTTAATTATGCATTTTTATATAATTTCTTTTCTTTCTTCTTCTTTTCTTTCTTTCCTCATCCCAGTTCTAGTGTGGACCTTAAAGGCATATATAAGTAAGCTGGATTATGAATGCATCTGATAGGAGAATTAGTAGTGTATGCAAAAAAATTTTGGCACTTACATTGAAGTTGTCAAAACCTCTTGTAATGCAAATTAGGGTTAACACCCTCCAAACCCAGGCTAAATTAGCATCACATTTTAAAAGGATTTGTTTTGGTCAACCAGGTTAGCTGAAACTTTTGATTTAAACTCTGGTTGTTTGTGCTGTAAAGCAGCCTGGGATATGTAGTGTATCACGGATATGTGCTATGTATTGCTGCTGACAGACAGGAAGCTGCAAGGAGATTGGCTGAGCAAGCAACAGCAGGCAGCTGCATTCTGATTGTATGTGTGTGTGTGTGTGGGGGGGGGGGGGGGGGTCAGACAACTGTGTAGATACCCCCTGGAGGTGTCAACATAATCATTAGAGGGATTTTTAGGTATTAATAAAAATAAAATGTTATGAGATGTGCTGCATACACATAAGCCACTTTTTGCCTAAGGAGTGCAGAAATGTATTAATCCATGAAACTTGGATATGCCTTTAATAAAACTTATGGGACCACAGTTTGGGAAACTGTAGACTGACCCTGGACTACGATTTCCAAAATATCCATTCTGTCTACTTGCAGAAATCTAGTAAACTTTTTTTTTTTTGCGTACACATAGACTAAAAATGGGCGCATGATAGATTATATATATCACGCACATTTGTGTATCTGTCTGTAACAGGTAATCTTATGTGCGTTTTATTATCTTGTATTGTGATTATCATAATAACATACTGAATACATCACTGATCTATACTTCTCTCTGTAAATGTCACTGGATTATTTCATCCTGTAAATGTCAGTTACAGATGTGCATTCCTTTTACTATAGAAAATGTAATTGCTGTTGCGTCACAGTTTATACAGCTTTCCTGCAAGGACATGTCTGTATAATAATTTGTGTGGGACTTTTGTTCCAATAAAACAGGGCCTGACAGACCTAGGAAACTGGGAACCATTGGTACTTAAAATGTTATTTCTAGCTACTAAAAATATAATATTATTATTATACTTTTTTTTGTAATGCACCAACATATTGCATAGCGCGATACAGGGGGCAAGTACAAGACAAAAACAATATGGACACATTGCAAAAAATATAGGGCCCTGTTTTTAAGTTTAAAATCAAATGTACACAGAGCTTTCCCTAAAGGACCTATCAAGATTGAAAACTCGCAAACTTACTGTCTAATGGTTTCGGGTGAGGTACAGGGGGTGATAGATGTGTTGTGCATATTAAGGATTAGGTGATACGCTTCTTTAAACAAATGTGTTTTTAGTGAGGTTTTGAAGGATTTGAGGCAGGGGGATAGTCTAGCGGAGCGAGACAAGGAGTTCCAAAGAGTAGGGGCAGCACAAGAATAGTTCCTCCATACACCGTCCAATAGCAAACCTTTACACTTATTTTATTATATTTTGGATTTAATTGCAAATATTCTTGTTTATAGGTAAAGATTCTTCTTCTTCTTCTTCCTGTGTCTTTTTTTTACACACACAACAAAAAATGTGTGTGTATCTTTATAATGTGTTTGTGTATCAACAAAGCTTGTGTAAGGTCGCTAGTGTCACAGTGTGGGGGGGGGGGGGGGGTGTTGACACTTCTAGCAGACATAAGGAATGTCACCATTTGATGCTAGGCTTGAAGTCTTCTCTAAGATTCCTATAAACAAGTGAGATTATTTTTCGAGGAAATAGATGAGAGCAAAGTATTGCTGTGTGTGACTGGAATGTCTTTCTGTCCATTTGAGGTCTTTAAAACTAACGTGTCTTGTAGAGAAGTTAAAGCAGGGCTAGTTGGTTAGTACTGGTGAAAATGAAGTCTTGGGGTCAAGCATCTATTCTGTAAAGGGTGCATGCACAAATAGTTTGATGTAATGGCAATCAAAAAATGGGCATGGGAAAGAAGCATACATAGCCAAGGAGACCGATGAATAAGGTGGCATTATTTAAAGCAGAACTGCAGAGTATCAAAAACGTTTAAGTTTTGGGAAGTATGATATAAATGAACATTAGCAGCTGAAACTCCTGGGAAAATCTTTGTGGTAGGGTCACATACAGTGAAAGTATTCTAGAACTTCTGGTACATGCATACGGTAGATAAAATGGGTAGAACAGATGAACTTTTTGGCTTTTATCTACAGTTATACCCCGCTTAACGCCACCCCTTATCGCTGATTCCCTATAGCGCTGTTTTTCCTGCCAGACCCCTTTTAACACTCTGATTCACTATAACACTATTTTTTTTCCTCCAAAGTAAACAGAATCCAGGATGAGCCAATAATTTAAAGTTTATATTTCTGCTAATGTTCAGTTTGTGTTTGTGTTATGTGTGCTGTTTCTTTAAAGTTCATTTAAAACCCAAAGTTTAGATTTCAATTCAAATTGTGTGTGTTTTTTTTCTTTTCTCCCGGAGTCCCCCTATCCCTATCTGCCCCGTTTAGAGCAGTTTTGCCCCTAAAGCCTGGAACCATCTACCGCATTAAGCGAGGTATTTCTGAACTTTTGTTTTCTGTTCTATTTCTATAGAAAAGTGGATTTTGCAACAATAGAAACAATTTGGTTGACAGAACTACAAATTAAATGACCACTTGTCAAGTTCTTTAAAAGAGAATACTATAATTTTTCACAGGACAACTGTAGTATTTAAAATTTCAAATGCATGAATATTTATCAGTTCTGTATTTATTTAAATATTTATATATATATATATTGTAATACATTTTAGTTGAATGTTCCATTGTCCTCGGGTCACTTTTGCCCTTACTTTGCCGGCCTCTATAATTAAAGCTTCAGTCCTTTTTATATAATTAGAGCATCTGGAAGTGCAGGACGTCAAGCAATTTAATTTGCTTACTATAAATAAGCCAGCTCTGTGCAGGTTCATTATTAACTCCCTTTAAATTGCATTTCTTTCATGGACATATATTTGTACATAAGAGTATATTCTGCGGGAGGATAGTCAATTAACTTTTACAAAATTCCCCAAAGTCCAAAAGGCTCTTTGAAGATGACGTAAAGGTCCGGAATCCATATTTATTTTAAGAAACTGTTTGAGTTGATACTAGATATTAAAGAGATATTTTACGGCTGACTGTGCAGAGTTACATTGCAAGCTTTCAAACTAGCTGTATGACTTTCTTTTCCTGCTTACCTATCTTCTCAGTCAGTGTATTTGTTTGTATGTGTGTATATGTATATATATGTGTGTGTGTGTGTGTGTGTATATGTGTATGTATATATGTATATATATATATATATATATATATATTTATTTATTTATTTATTTATTTATTTATTTATTTATTTATTTATTTATTTATTTATTAGTGGGGTAGCCGTGAATGGCAGTAAACCAGTTAAATAATCAGAGTATTGCAGTGAATAGTGATACCTTTTTTTATTGGACAAACAAATTCATAATAAAGCGGCGAGCTTTTGAGAGATAATGCCTCTCTTTATCAAGTCAAAAAGCGATACGGATACAAGTATGAACTAAAAACAGTAAACCGAAAGAAAAGAAGAAAAAAAAAATTGGAAAAACAAGAGACAAAATTAATTAAGCCAAATTTTAATGATAGACAGACCAGCATTGTGAATAATGTCCTGATAGGTCAGTAAATCTATAGATCAGGTTGTAGATAAGAACACAGCAGAGTAAAATAAAGAACAATAATGTAGCACCCCCTTTCACATACAGTACATTGTATCATGTACACTACATTTGATGATGTACATGAATATGAGCCTCTGATGTTGTGGGTCTTGTTGTGCGTGAGCTATCTAAGCAGAGCTAGCCGCCGCCCTACATTTTCATATTTAAAGATGGTGGAGCTGTGTTGTAATCAGATCCTTGGGACATTATCCTCCAGAACAGAGGGATGAAGAGGAGCAAAAAATGATTATGTTCCACTGCCATTAATAGATCCATTATTGATCGAGCAATTTATCTGCATTAAAAGGCATTCTCTTCCTATGTAGTGTCAAATGTGGTATCACCCCTGTGACAGGGAAAAACCCCCTGAAAAGAACAAGCAAAAATTAAATCTTAAAAGGGGTCTACATGAGCATTGGAATATAAACTGCCAGATCAAAGTGGTAAAGAGCCACAGTTTGTAGGAGACCAACTTAAATATCTGGTAAGAGGCTAGATGATCACTTTCCTACAAAATGTTCCTGTTGATCTGCTTTTCTCCGATGTGCTTAATCATGGTCCCAGCCCTTTGGATGGTATGTTGAATTCTGGTGCTTGTAATACTTGGCCGGATGGTGACTTGGCCCTGGAAGCCTTGCAGTTGCATTGTCCTTTCTGCAGTGCGGCCAAGTCCTTGCTATTGAGTGATGGGAGCAGATGTCTGCATTGGGATGTTGGCACAGTTTAGCCATACTGTAGTGCTTTTGTTAAAGGGGAGTAATGGCAACACATTCTTAATCTGTATTGTTCATCCGTATTTAACACCATAGAGGAATCCTTTTATAAAATATATTTTAAGAACTTTTGAAAAGTATAGGTAAAGCTGTGACACAGGGAAGCATAGAGAGTCCTCCCTGCCTGTTCTTGGCCATCTATGTAGGGGTAGAAGCCAGCACATGTGTAAAGAGGAACTGGCAGGGGAGGAGACCGTGTGTACTCAGTGTTTTCCTATGGGATAACCTGACAGGATGTTTGTAACTTTTTTTTTTTTTTTTTTATTTATTTGCTTTGCATGTAATATGTTGCTGCAGTGTCTCTTTTTTTTTTTTTTTTTTAAGTGTAATAACTTGCTTTCCCTTGTCCCTTTTTTTTTTTTTTTTTTAATATAACATTTTTAAATGTAAAAATTAAATATAAATAGATCAGTTGACAGTTTGCTGTACTGATAAGTTTATTATTTCCCATGTGGTACCTTTGCTGCCATGTTTTGTTCTGTTCATGTTTTATCACTTGCTTCTTTTTAAGAATGTAGCTGTAAAAATAAATACCTGGAAGACCGATGTAACGGTTCAGACTCTCGCCCACCGTCCTATTTGCGTTGCTGGTCTTGGATCCAGTGCTTGGCATTCACATCTCCATGTTATATTGACCTAGTAATTTGCTCCAAGCTTAGAGTTTGACACACCCAACCAAAGTGTCCCACATGCCACAGAATTGGATGTTACGTGGCTTTTCCTTGAAATACAGATCCAATGGGTCTTTTAAAACTCACAGAAGAATTGTGCTTTATGTAGCAGTGCATGGGTGGGTTACATGTAGACCAATGGATTATTAACCCCTGTGTGTTGAGGTAAAGGTCTTCTGACGTCCCAAGTGTTAAAACGGTTTTAGCATATGCATCCTCATTCATTTTTTTTTTTTAACTATATTCAAAAATGCTTTATTTAGACACTGGTAAAGAATTTTGTAATTTATTGTAATGTGAGATTGACTCTCTGATTATCAGATTATTGAAAAACTGATCTGTTAATAATTGTTTGGATCTCAAGGTGGTCCTTGGGAATTCCAGTTGGTGCACAGTCGGCCCCTGGAACAGCCCATCCTAGGACCTGTGTGCTAGTCCCTGAGATCTTATCTGCTGTAACCAAGGGATGAGCTGAGCCCAAAGTCTTAAAAATACATCTACCATTAGTTTGCAGTTCTAGATGTAATAGTTATCAACTAAACTGCATCTAAAATGTTCAAATAAATGCAAATCTAGCGTGTCATCTGTTGCATCACCATGCTTAATATCTTCTAGATCTCAAAGTTTGTCTGCATGAGCATGTGAAGGTAGCCAGCCATTCCCCAGACCAAACAGGTTGAGAACAACTGATCTAGAGGGTGTACATTATTTCACTACAGATCTTCTTAACTCAACTGGTACAGTGCTTTGTCACATACCAAATAGTGTTGTTTATAAGTCTTATGTTGTAGATGCAGTTTGCAGAGGCAATAAAGGATCACTGCAGTCTAATCTTCATTTGTTCTTTTGAAGAAATGGACCCAATAATGTACAAAATGTTGTTTTTATGCAACTTAACATTAACCTTTTCATGTTTAACTATGGATGTATTGCACACAAAATGACAAATTTCTTATACCCTTGATAACATTGGCTGCACCGTGAGCTTTGGCCAAGGTCTAGAACCGACAAACTGTCCTGCCACAAATTAAAGTTTTACAAAAGATTATTTGAAAAAAAGTGTAAAATGGTCATCTTCAAATAGCTCCTTCACAATAGTATTTAATGACTGAGTGAGGCCCCATAGGTTAACTTAAGTTTATAGACAAACTAAGTCTTAAGATGTGTTCACCCATGACACAATTATACATTTAAAGATTTTCTCTAAAATTATTTTATATTCATGTGCTGCTAACTTAAACTTAAATTTGAAACCCGTATCGGCACACACTCAAAGGCTGCGGGCTTGAAATTCAACATCGTTACAGAGCTAATTAATTGAACCATGCTGCGAGTTATGGGTCGGAGACGTAAACCCCTTAAACCTTTCTTGTGCACATTGGATGTTCGGCCGTGAACATGATTAGTTAGTCAAACCCGTAGTTACGTGTTTAGACGGAGCCAATGGCAAATTAGATCATCATCATTACGTCACTGAAAAATGGAGGTTAAATTTCAGACTTACGGGTTTCAGTTACGATTTACGATCGGGCCCGCATTCCAGAAATAATGCAATATTAATAAATCGGTAAATATGATATTCAAGTCCATGCAAGTTCCATTATATGTATTAACACATTGATTGCCGGAATAGATATAACACGGAAATTAAACAGAAAATAATGTATTTTATATTGCGAGCTGGAGAATGTTCTGCTATTCTAATGCCTAACATCACTGTCCCTTTAATTATTATTACAGTAGTGTGTTTTTATTTACATTTACAGTGCTACGGATAGGACTTTACCCCCTTGCGGGTCCTCTCTAGCACCCGTGTGCTTTTTGGCTCCATTTGCAAGTTACGGGTTTGAACGCCAGTGGATTCATAGCAATTTAATAGCAATTCTCGATTGTAACAGTTATGGGCTTGACCGATCAAAAGATTTGCAGCTAGCGGAGTTCAGATTTCGACATCCAGTAGTGTTTTTTTTTTTTTTTTTTTGCCCTTAACCTGCAAGTCTTCGCGGGTTGCTTTACAGGGCCAATTTAATAGCTATAAGTCTTGCGGGCTACGTTACGGGCTACAGTTTTTACATGTTGAGGGATTTAATAGGGCTGTTAGTTTTTACATTTCACAAGCATATGAATTTTTTTATTTTTACCAAACCACAGTTGTCCTTTAACAGTAAAATTATATGCTAAACCAAACATTTGTATTGTTAAATCTGCTATTATAAATGCATTGTAGACCAATATATGAGTACGTTGTCTCTCTAAATGATAGCCTCCTTTATATAACTTGCTGTGTACACCACTTGTGTTTAAATTGAGGGACCTTTGTGGTGTTTAAAACCCTGAATCCCACTGTTTTCCTAAACTTGCAGACATAACCTTTTTTAAAAAATAAAACAAATTGCAGTCTTTGTATATGTAACGCCCTAGTGGGAAGCCACCATTGTTTTTCTTGGTTTTGCTGCTTCTACAAGGGGGCAGAGGTTTGTTCCACTGAAAGTGGTGGCACTAAGGAATGGTGCCCGTGTCACACCAAAGGGGTCAAAACATATACAGATTTGAGATAATGGAAGGACAACCTACTCTGCATAATCTACTAGGTGTAATCCAAAATATTCTATCATGCATTTTAAAAAATATTTTAAACATTATATGTATGCTAGCGACTTGCCCGTCAAAAATGACAGGGCAATAACATTTCAAGGCATGGAAATGCTGTTGGACACAGAATGTAAACAGTTTTGTACTGTGAGGACCTTCGGCACTAATTGCGAGGCTAGCGCTGAGCGCCTTTGGTCCTCAGAGATATATATTTCTATGTATATGTAGTTAAGTAATAATGATTTATAAAATAAATTAATATACTTTAATTATTTATAATTCATATATGCAGCGAGCGATAGGCTGAAGAGCTAACAATCAGTTTGTATTTTGCGTCTGCATAGAATATACATTGAGTGTTAGTGCCCTGCTTATAAAGTTTAATGAGTGTTTGAAGTGTGCATTCTAAATAGGCTGCGTGCGCGAGGTAACGTTTGTGTAAAGCGCGATTGTATAGTCGTAATGTTAATGTGTTGCGCGTCTCGTCTGCATTTTCTGGCTTTTGTAAAAGTGTATTTTGTAGGTTGTAGTGTGATAGCCATTTTTTTCCTCACTTAGGTGATTTTTTGCGAGTGCCGAAAATCGTCTAAATCAAGTTAAATTTGCGTTCTACCTCACTCCCAGATGTCCTGGCTGTTGCCCCGTGCTGTCTGTGATTTTCGAATTTTTTTGAGTGTATTTAGTGTGTTTTTATTTTTTTTTTAATTTTCGTCGTTCATCCATTGATCTCGGGATTGTTTGCGACTCGTATGTTTTTTCGTCTTTTAAGTCCCGCGTTTGTCCAGCGCTTGCACGCCAAGGCGATCCCGTGTTTAGGAAGTGTTTTTCGGCTAAGTCCCGCGTGTTTCGTTGCCTCTTCGTGTTAGTGCTGATAGTTGTAGTGGGTTGACCTGTATGGGGCTGCATGAAGAGAGGAATTGCATTAAATATAGACAGTGTGGGGTTATTTTCTTCTCATCTGTTCAGATATATTACAGGAAACGGAGAAGCAGTGAGCCTTGTGGGTGTCGGAACTGCAACAAACTAATATTAATCGGATAAAAAGGCACAGTATCCGATCTCCATGAGCACTTGTTTACAATTCCGCTTAATTCACTGGAAAGATAATGGCATCTCAAGCCTATTGTTTTTGACTGTTATAGTCTTGTGTCGGTGCGTTGAAAACAAGCACATGTACATTTTGATTTTAAGCTCAAAAACAGGGTGGCACGTCTTTTGAGCGCAGCTGAAGAACGCTCTGTCAACAAATCGCAGAGAACTGCGCTCTAATGACGCTCTGCGCTCCAGCCTGGTGCTGTGTGATCTGCCCCTGTCCGGTGCACCCCATTAAACAAGAGGATACGCTGCGGAGTCTCACATGCCCAGTCATCTTTTCTGTATCCTTTGGCGGTGTCTTGTGTAATAGGCGGCACCGGTCAGGGGCAGATCACACAGCACTAGGCTGGAGCCCTGAGCGTCATCAGAGCGCAGTTCTCTGCACTCTGACTGCTCTCTCTTCAGCTGTGCGGGAAGCTCGGGTGCCCCAAAACAGGGCCTTTTATAAGGTGTTCATTTTGTTTTTACCATGTACGTAACCCATGTACAGCGCTACGAATATGTTGGCGCGTTACAGATGATGATAATATTTATTATTTTTCATGGGGGGGGGATTTGTAATGTCTAAAACATGCTCCTTTAAATGCATGACGGAAAGTTTTGGCCCTTCTAAGCTTCAAAAGTCTGTTTGCTCTTCTCCGCTAGAAAAAAAAAATGCTGTACTTTCCCAAAAATAAATCTGCTGCCAGAGAGGTATGTCACAGAAGCCTGCAATGAGGCATGTGCGAGGCCAGCTCCGTAGGCCGTGCTGCGCAGTCAGACCGCTGTACGATGAAGTAACTCTATACACGTCTAACACTCTGCAGAGACCCTCAGCTGATTAGAGCGTTACATATATGGTAAGGAATATATATGTAAATATGTCTCAATCTCTATGAAGATCTTGTTACACCGAGGGCGGGAGAGGGCCTTAAAGGGAAAACTGGATTCTGGAGTTTGGGTTGAAAAAGCTTTAAAGGGACATAGGTTTCTGGATTTCGCTAGGAATATAATATACCTGTGCATCTGCTTACTTTTATGTGTGTTTGCATTGCGCAGTCGTGTCTGACTCTCTGTGACCACATGGGCTGCAACACACCATGCTGATCCACTTGGTTTTCATGGCAGAGATATTGGAGTGGGCTGCCAGTTCCTTCTCCAGTGGGCCACAGCATACAGCTGTTCCTGTTCAGTTTCAGGGTGGTGTGACCTCTTGGTTTCCTGACTGGAACCAAATCCTGGCCACAGTAGTGAAAGCACTGAATCCTAACCACTGGACCACTAGGGAACCCTACTTAATTTCTGCTCAGTTTCTGCTTAAAATCAGACAATTTGTACCTGTTTGAGTCTGCACTCTTTAGCTCCTCAATTCAGACTGTGAAGTTCAGTGTTTCAAATTTGCCAGTCAGTGACTTCCCTCAAGTAGCATTTTGCCACCAATAGGTTGTTATGGGACACTGCACACACTGTACTTAGTCTTCGTACAGTGTCTTCGTGAGCTGCTGAAGGGAGCAACCAGTTAGGATTTATTTGTAAGAGTTTAGGCAGAAAAAACAGAGCTTTTAAGCACTTCTTAGTAAAATAAATTACACAAATGTAAAGTGATGCATACATATAATATTCATAGTGATATCCAGAAACCTTTCATGTCCTTTTTTTAATTGGGTCAGACACCTGATGCCCTAATATTTAATTTCTTGGCTAATGATGTCTTTATACAGTTGAATTATAGAAAACATGGGACTTTACTATCCATAACCATATTAAACGATCATATTTTCCATTCCACAAAAAAAAAAAAAATCTATCTAGGTAAGGACCATTGAAATTAAACATTTACAGCATGCTCTTTTGACTTGATTATGGTCAGAATTTGATACCAAACCAAGGCAGGGGCTGACCAATGTATCTGAAACTTAGGAGACCGCCCTCTGATAAGCAAAATGGCATCTCCTGCTACAGAAATGCATATAATATTTAATAAACACATTTTTCATATTATTATTAACTGACCAAGCAAGGTGGGCTAGTTGCCTCCCTGACCCAATGGGCAGTAACCTCTGAGATGAGGTGGAGTAGACAGAGTCTCTTGCGTGTTTAACGGTGTGTATGTGATATTACTGCATAGTTTCTCTCCATCTTTTTTTTGGTCTTGTTACTTTCCATTTTGGAAGGGTGATCTTATATGCAACATATTTTAATACAAGTACATTTTAACTACATAATTATCTGTAACTCTGACTAATTGTAATGGTATGACTCCCAACTGGCCCACATTCAATGAAAGTGCCCCTGCCCGTCTTGGCCTTTCAGATGTTCCACATTAAAAAAAAAAAAAAAAAAAGATTTTTTTCTTCCTCCCCCCCCCCCCCCCCCCCCCCCCCCCCCCCCCCCCCCCCTCTTAAAGTTTAGAAGATAGAAGAAGCCTGAAGTGTATGTTCATAGAACATATGTCTGCATGGAACAGTTTACTAACTTTATAGAATGGCGGTAACATTACCTAACCGCGCATCACTTTTCTATAAAATAAGTGTTCCTTTTTGGTCATTTGAAATGAAGAGCGGTTGTATCCATTTTTTTGTTCCTGATGACTGATGGATTTGGTCTCCAGGACACTAGCTGGTTCTCACATTTTATTGTGTGGTCATCGTCCAGTACTCGAGGGCACCTGCTGCGAGATCCAGGACCGAGTGATACAGCATGTGATATACTAATGGTTTCCTCTTGTTTTGCATTTGTTTGAATACAGAACAGTTTAACTGCTTATAAGTTTCTCTACAACTTACCTGTAACTGTGACCGGTGAAGATGGTGTGTATTAAGTGTTTGGCTCTCCTTATACCCAAGAACTGGCAGTTGAAGGGGCATGGGTGCAACATTTTCTATCATGCATTTGCAAGAGCATGTTTTAAACATTTATAAAAGTATTTTTTTCATGAAAACATTGTTTTTAACTTCTTAGAAACCAACTGGAAAATGGCACAGGAACTACCTCTGCCAATGGGAGTCGTGCAGACCATCGAATCAGACACTTTTGACTCCTGACCGGGACAAACCCGTAAAGACCATACTCAAAGCAGTATATTCTGCTCCAGGAGCTTAATTTTCAATAATTAAAATCACTGTTCAACATTATGAAATGCCATCTTTTAAATTCAACAAAGACAAAAATGTCTTCAATGGCCCTAAGGTCTCAGAAGAGCTGTTATGAACTACGGGTATAGAGCAGTGGTTCCCAAACTTCTCGTCAAGACCCACCAGACAGGCCATGATTTCTGTATTTAACACGGTTTGAATACAGATAAGGTCGGTTGAACAATAATTGTGTTAAACCAAAATCATGGCCTGTTGGTCTTGAGGAAAGACTTGTGAACCCCTGGTTTAGAGTACTCCTGGTTTCTCTCAAGCCTTTGCTTTTTGATAGACCCCTCTCTGCCCTCTATCTCCACCTCCCCCCTCATCCTGGCACTTGTGGCTTTTCAGTACAGAGATGGTCACTGTGCCAGGGTGTGTGCGTTATCTGTCCGTACAGCTGCTGTGCCTGTTCTTTTATCTGTGTCTAACGGTTGTTTCTTTTCTTAGCTCACAGAGCTGCTGCCTCCTAACATTAACCAGACTTGTCTCCATCCTGGTTACTTTCTTGTGTTCCCTGTTTATTCTCAGTGACCGGGCACTGCCCTCTCGCTGCCTCCTTCTCTGTCCATGCTGAGCTCCCAGCAATCAAGGGGTTGAAAACAAGAGCTGGGCACTTGCGTTAATCTGCTAATTGATCCCATGTCTGGGTTAATCGCTGAAATGACTCTCCTTTCAGTCTGCTCGTTTAACTCTCGTTCTTAACCAGCAGTTACACTATGTGGGAAAATTCAGGGTACAGCTGTGCATGTGCTACTGTAGTCCTTTTTTTCCCTCATTTGGTATTTGTTTGATTTTGTACTCTGTGCCTTTTTAGACTAAAAGAACTTTCCATCAGTCATGTTGAGAACACTGGCAATCCTAGATGCCACAAATACATTGTGCAGTTAGAAGCTTCCTGTGCATTCAGTGTCCTTGGTACGGATCAACTTCCTGAAGTACAAAATAATACTTTTTAAGTTCTTAATGCATGCATCCTATTTAAAAAGTGTAGTTCTTCAAAACTGTTTTATATATAAATCTACAATGGGATTCTGTTACCATACTTACGTTATCACACCCTAATAAAACGGCATAAAGTGTGAGATAATTTGGTAAAATAACGGTTAGCTATCTGGCCATATAATCTAACCTGTGCAGGGATTAGGAAAATGTGAATACTATAGATACAGCTCCCTTTTTTTTTTTTTTTTTTATAAAAATTGCATACAACCATGCAGTCCACTGGCACACTTTTTGGAGGCATAGTGCCCTTTTCGTCTCCCTAATGTTCTTCTTTTTGAAGGGCAAAGTCCTATTTTCCTGGCCTAACCATGCTCCACTCTTCTCCATTTCCAGTTTAGGAGAAAGAAGCCTGGAGTGTCTGCTCTATACATGGAATGTTGTACATATACTTTTTTTTATTTTTATTATTATTTATTATTTTTTTCTGTGTCGCTCCATTGTTTCTGATTCTCTGTGACCTTATGGACGGTAACACACCAGGCACATCTTTGTCCTTGGTCATGCGGATCCACCTGGTATTCATGGCCGAGATACTGGAGTGGGTTGCCAGTGGGTCACAGCATACAGCTCCTGGTATTCCTAGGTGGTCTCCCATCAAGTACTGACCAGGCCCAACCCTGCGCGGCTTCAGGGTGGTATAAACTCTTGGTTCCCTGACTTGGAATCAAACCCAGGTTGCAGTGGTGAAAGCACCAAATCCAAACCACTGGACCACTAGGGAACTTTATATTAGCCCATTTTTAAATCATATACATGTCCCTCTTTGGCTGGATTTCTGAATTTTAGGGATGTACGCAGCCCTGATTCAAGCAGTAATGGCTTTGTTGGAGCTACTTGATCTCCCAACTGGAAGGGTCTCTGTTGACTGGTTAGATTTCCATTAGACCTGTTGAAAGCCCTGGTACTTATACCTACTCCTTCCCCATATTCTTGAGTGATGCGCCAGTATATCCGCCTTTTAGTGTGTGCCCAGACAGGTCTCTCTGCTTGCTGGCGCAGGGCATCCTCCCATTCTACTTAAGGTATTTTCTCTTCTTGTCCCATGTCCCTTTGTGATGCTGCCAGCTAGGTGGTACGCACCCTGTCCTAATAAGGAGACAATGGTTCACGGCGTGTGAAGGTGAAAGAGGGGAGTGGTTACTTTAAATCCAATACCACCTGTGCATTAACCCCTCCAATCCCTTGCTCATGTGCAGGTGGACCTGGGCTACTCACGACTTCCAAGTACTTGCCTCTGACAGAACATTACAAACTGTAGAAGATCTCAAAATGTCAGAAATAGTGGGGGGGGGGGGGGGGGGGAGTTCTATATTCTTGTGGCTACGCACAGTATTTTACATATCTGTATCAATACGACCTTGTAAGTCTTCCTGGCTCCTTAATGTTATGGCCGTGTCAGCCTTGGAATGGCTGTGACCTCTGTCCTCCTCAGTATGACTGGGCTGCGGGTCCATCATTGCTTTTGTGTTGCTGCTCTTTGTAATATCCTGTTGTCCTGAAGGATTGTATATGTATCCTGTCCCCGGGATTGGAATGTGGCTGGCACTTTATTACTGTGTCCGGAATTTGTACTGTTTTGCAATAAATGCTGTGGCTAGAGGAAAACATTCTTAAAGGGATATGGATTTTACTAGGTATATAATATACCTGTGTATTTATTTACTTTAATTTACTTTATTTTATTGAGAAGTGCTTATTAGCTCTGTTTTTGCTGCCTACAATTATGCAAATATTACCTGACTGGTCTTCCCTCTTCAGCTCACCAAGACACAGACTCCGATGTACTTCCTGTGCCATACTAACCAATCAATGACCATCTCTTGGAACGTTCTGAGACATGATCCCTGATCCAGCCCTACAGTCTGTATCTGCATAGGTCACTAATAGAGTATATATAGTTAATATACAGTAACACATCCTTTGTTTTGATGTATGATCTTATGGGACCTCAGAATTCTATCTAATATGATACAGGTTCTGATCAGTGGCTAATAGCCAAATATTAGGATGCCGCTTATTAAACATTGTGTGTATCAAACTATTTGTTTGATTTTAGGCAGAAAAAAACAGAGCTTCTAAGCACTTCTTAATAAAAAGTTGTTGTTCAGTTGTAGCTGACTCTCCATGACTTTATGGACCACAGCACACCATGTCAGGTTGTGGTTATCCATAAGGTTATCTTAGCAAAGATTGGGTAGCCAGTTTCTGCTTCAGTGCACCCCAAATTATCTGACCTCTCTAATATGACCAGCCCATCTTGGATGACCCTACATGTACAGCTCATAGCTTCATTGAGGTACACCAGCCCCGTCGCCACAACAAGGTAGCCATCTAGAAGGGGTAATAAAAAGTACATAAAAGTCAATGCACAGGTTTATTATATACCTAGTAAAGCAGAGGAACCTTCCATGTAGATGTAATATTCTTCATACCAAAGAACATTAAATGGCCACTATAATGATCCAAGCATCATGACTTCTAGGTATTGATTTAAAAAAGAAAATGAAAAAGGCAACGTAATTTGCTTATTGTTTGGGCTGAAACGCCTTCCCTCTTTCTGATTGCCTGTGCAGACTTATTTGCAACTGCCTTATTACTGCACAGCTTTACTGACAGTCAAAGGTGATGTATTGACACCGTCTGTATGAGATGTGAGGAGCTCCAGCTAAAAAAAAACAACTGGAAAACTAATTTAATTTCTTTTTATATGGCAACATTTCTCAAAAAAATGTAACCACAAAAAAATTAAATATTTTTTTTTTTTATACAGATTTTATGGAAAATATAGAGTTGTTGTAGTGCTATATGACACAGACAAGCTGCCAAAAGGATGCTCACCAAGCTGCTATTTAACACCAAGGACCAGCTTTACAGTATTTTCTTTTGAATAACTATACTTTACAATGGGGAAGTTTTAGGAAGTTGGATAAAAACCACCATTCATTTATTATTTACATGAAATTATAATGTAAAGCCATTGCACTATATGTTTTGACCATGGGATACTAGGAAAAGCATGCATTTCAATAAAGTGACTCTGTGGCGGTACCAAATATGGTCTAATGTAGAACTGTATGTATTAACAAGTATTTTACCATGTTCAGTGTGCAGATGAAGTGACAATGGACCCAATGAATCTGGGCTCATCAGTAATTAATGGAAATGCTCTCTCATTAAAAAGATAAGGATCTTGGTTTGTTTGTGGATCAGAGAAAATGATCCAAAATGTCAATATTTTCTATAGCAAAAATGCAATTTAATAAAAAAAACAAGCTTTCAATTGATTATTTATAGTGATTACAGTTAAGGTAATAAAGACATATTTAAGTTTCCTGGATTATGAATGCAACTGATAGAGTGTAATCTGTAAGGTATGAAAAAATACTAAAATAATCATTAACCAACTCGCCTTTGTTTGCTAAATCTCTTGAGTTTGCAAGGAGTTAACTCCCCTTGAAATCCCTGCTACAATTAGCATACAATTCATAATTTTTATTTTGGCCAATCACAGGCAGCTAATATCATTGTATCAATCTGTAAAGCCAGTTTGAGCACCAAAGAATCATGGGATGTGTAGTTCGGGTGTAAACTGGGAACAGGAAGGAAGGAGAAGTCGAGCACTGCAGCGTAAATCTTTGCATTGAGCTGTTGCTGGCTTGAAGGTTAGTAAAGGGTTCAAATCCATACCCAAATGCAGTGTTTCTATTGGTAGGTACACTGTGCCTATAAACTGGGGGTGTGGAAAACCTCTTTTTATTTTTTGTATGTATATAGAATGACTCAATGTATTGTGTTTGTGTATGTGTGTCTGATATAAGCAGCAGGTGTTAGATTAGAGAAAGGGAAAAACAGGGAAACTTAGATATACCTTTAACAATATATTCTCTGTTGGTGACCTTTTAAAGTACAATTATCTGCTATGTCACTTTAAAAGGTCACTGATAGAGTATATATTAAAGTACAGTTAACACAGCATTTGTTTTGTTGTATGTATGATCTTATGGGACCCTTGGAATTCTATCTAATATGATACAGATTCTTATCAGTGACTAATAGCCTCTTATTTACTTACCAAATATTAGGACTCTGCTTATTAAACAATGTGTGTATCAAACTAATGCCGCTCATTGTGACAAAATGTTTGCCAATGGCTGACAATCTATCACAAGCTTTTGTTTACCAGTGAAATGTCAAACTTGTACCTGTCAGATCTATTTATTTTTCTTCCAATCGGCTTAAATTTGTTGAAGGGGAAACGGGCAAGCTTAAAAGTAATAACATGTCCTTGCAAATTTTGAATATCAATTAAGATAATAAAAAAAGAAAACCACTATTGGTAATAACTACTTGGCATTAACATGTTATTTTATAAAATATATATTCTTTTTCTACACTAAACTCACATTGACGGGTACAAATCGCAAACTTCAAGTGGCCTTTATGAACTAGAGTAAGGACAGATGGATTTATTTCTAATGAGACAAATGTAATTATCACCTGAGGCTCTGAATGTATTGTGTTTAGTATAAAGCCGTAATAAAATTATGCCTGAGCCTCTTTAGATCACAGGGAGAAATTAGCCAACCAGCCTAGATACTGCCTGGGTTCTGGATATGTTCAGTATATTTGGAATTTTAGATTGAACACAATATAGTCAGAGTCTCCAGGGAGTATTTGAAAATTATCCATAATATTAACGCCTGTCGTTTAGTGGGTGAATCAGAAAGGCTTATTGTCTGATAAAAAATGGCAAATTTCAATGTATGTTCACTATAAAAAAAAAAAAAAAAAAAAAAATATATATATATATATATATATATATATATAAAAAAATATTATTATTATTATTATTATTATTATTATTATTATTATTATTATTATTATTATTATTATAAATTCAGGGAGTACCTTGGTACTCATCCTTGAATCTGTTTTGGATGGCAGGCTGAGAACCAAAAAGGTTAAGTACCAAGGTAACATTTCCCAAAGGGATTAAGGTAAATTGAAATAATCCATTTTGAGCCCAAGACATTCAACATTTTTATTTTGAACTGATGATGTTGCTTCTTGATACAAAACATTAAAACTAAACCATGCATAAATAAACAAAAACAATAATTAGATCAAATAGAGTTTAACTGTACTGAGAGGACTTGAAGGCCCAATGGAATGGTGGCAGTGCTTTGGTTCTTGTAAGCACAGGATGCACTTTGGTTCTTGTGGGCACGCTACATTTCGCCACAGTACTTTCTTCCTGGTGAGACAGGATGTGGCGTGAACGCAACAAGTACCAAATCACATTTTTTCAGACACCATTTTACTACTAAAGACACTTCTTTACAAAAGCAAAAAACTTAAAATTGACTTAAATACATGATAAGAAATGTGTGACTTCACAATCCTTTTAAGTTTAATATGTCGGTGCTGTTGCATACATAATAATAATTTGTGTCTGTTCCACGTGTGGCTTCTACATTGCAGTTTCTTTAAGACAACAGAATACTCAATGTATTTCTATTTTAACATAATTTTAAACTGGTTTTGCATCTGTATGAGTTAGTGACCATGCAAATTTCCTGTATGGAGTCAGACCAGCTCATAGATGACCTTCTCTGACCATATACAGTGCAAATAAAGAGTAATTAATAAACAATACCATAGCTTTTAATCAATTACATTGTTTGTGCATCATCTTTCAATCCATTCCAGTGTGAATTAGGTTACTGGGGGTGGGGTGGGGGCTTGTCACTGCTGGCTAATGGGCATTAATTTAGCATAATGAGTCATGCTTGTTGACCAATAAGATCTGCACACTACATGCTCTATGTATTTCCTTATTTAGTTTTAGAAAAACAATTTTTAGGAGAAAATGTGTAAATTTTAAAACTTGTGCTTTTTTTTTTTTATCTACATATGTTCTTTATCCCTTTTTTAATGATTCTAGAGAGATCATTTTAGTATCTTCTGTAACTTTTTTAGTATGTCTGTTTTTTAAAAATATATTAAGCTAAATTTAAGAGTATCTGTGTCCTATAATTCTTCTGTTTCGGGTGTGTATATGTGATCTATTTCGGGTGTGTATATGTGATCTATATCATGACTTGGCACCAGAATCTGAAAAATGTAGTTGTCTCTGTTGCACACGGAGCAGCTTCACTTTTTGTATTGGTATCTATTTTTAATTTGTTGTTGTTAAGACTTTCAGTCGTGTCAGACTCTCCGTGACCGTATGGAAAAGTCAGCTGCTGCCACCTTGAGTTCAATAAAGCTCATGTTTGTTGCTTCACTGACCTCATCTATCCATCTCCGCCTCCGCTGCCCTATCTCCGCCTCCGCTGCCCTATCTCCGCCTCCGCTGCCCTATCTCCGCCTCCGCTGCCCTATCTCCGCCTCCGCTGCCCTATCTCCGCCTCCGCTGCCCTATCTCCGCCTCCGCTGCCCTATCTCCGCCTCCGCTGCCCTATCTCCGCCTCCGCTGCCCTATCTCCGCCTCCGCTGCCCTATCTCCGCCTCCGCTGCCCTATCTCCGCCTCCGCTGCCCTATCTCCGCCTCCGCTGCCCTATCTCCGCTGCCCTATCTCCGCTGCCCTATCTCCGCTGCCCTATCTCCGCTGCCCTATCTCCGCTGCCCTATCTCCGCTGCCCTATCTCCGCTGCCCTATCTCCGCTGCCCTATCTCCGCTGCCCTATCTCCGCTGCCCTATCTCCGCTGCCCTATCTCCGCTGCCCTATCTCCGCTGCCCTATCTCCGCTGCCCTATCTCCGCTGCCCTATCTCCGCTGCCCTATCTCCGCTGCCCTATCTCCGCTGCCCTATCTCCGCTGCCCTATCTCCGCTGCCCTATCTCCGCTGCCCTATCTCCGCTGCCCTATCTCCGCTGCCCTATCTCCGCTGCCCTATCTCCGCTGCCCTATCTCCGCTGCCCTATCTCCGCTGCCCTATCTCCGCTGCCCTATCTCCGCTGCCCTATCTCCGCTGCCCTATCTCCGCTGCCCTATCTCCGCTGCCCTATCTCCGCTGCCCTATCTCCGCTGCCCTATCTCCGCTGCCCTATCTCCGCCTCCGCTGCCCTATCTCCGCGTGCCTGCAATCTTTCCCAGCATTAGAGTCTTCTCTATGGAATCCTGTCTCCTCGTGATGGCCAAAATATGAGCTTCAGCCTCCTGATCATTCCTTCCAGTGAACAGTATCTTTATTACTCTTTATTTACTTGAAGACCCAGTTGAATATGGCTAGTGAGTGTGTATAGTGACGTTGGTAGATATAGTGACTCTGCTTCAGGCCTTACATTGTGGTCATCCTTTAAAGCATTGAGTCTGTGATCTCCCAGCCCTGATACTTCTCTATATAACCCTGTGACACTTTCTTGTCGCTTCGTCAAATAATCACTGCTTCCAAAGTCTGCTCATGATAATTATTCTCTTCATTTGACCATTAGCTGTTTATAGATGAGACGGCTGCCACAGCATATGTGCCCATAATGTAGCTGTCACTCCAAATCATGTAATCTCATGGAAATGTGAAAGCTGCCGACATAAGCTGATAAATATTTTATTGTAATGATTACCGTCTGGTTAAACTTATAATTTAGAAGAATTGATTTTTTTTTTTTCTCCATTGAGTGCATAAATATTTTATGTTGGTGTGTCTTAGAGTATATTACAAGATTAAAATTATGTATGCATTGCTAAATATTATATATAATAAAGCCCGTTTTTACTACACAATCATAGTACTGCAAAATGAGTGGCCATTCTACTAGGCCTGAAAGAGTTATGTGTGCCTGGGTATTATTATTATTTTATTTATTTATTTGTAACGTGCCAATATATTCCGTAGCATTATAAAGGGGTTAAATACAAGGGTAAAACAAAATAAATGTAGGGCTTGGTCTTTGAGCCTAATGTCACACATACATAGAGCTGGTTTCCAAAGCACTGACACAAGATTAAAAACTAAAAGTGTATTTTTTCTGTAAGTTATTAAGATGATTTGTCCTATTATGGAATAAGCAAGAGCATTTTAAAAATGGAAGAAGAAATGTTTCTTGCAAGATGCTATATACTCAAGCCAACCATTGAAGCCAGATCCAAATGTTTCCTTCACCCCCAGCTCTCCATAAAGGATACTGCTCCGCTGCTTGCAAATGATCATGGAGAAAAAAAACATCTTGTAATATAGTAAGGGGCTTGTGTACCTCAATGAAGCTAAGATGGGCAGGTCATAGCAGAGAGGTCCGACAAATTTGTGGTGGAGAAATAACTGGAAACCCACTCCAGTATCTTTGGTTCTGCTTATCCATACGATTTTCTTTGCGGACGCATGTTGATAGATGTGCCTGGCATACTGTGGTCCAGAGGGTCATGGTGAGTCGGCCATGACGGACTGACTAAACAGGATACGCAAGTGACTGTCTGAAGATGCAACCTGAGATGTTAATGGGGAACTGGTATGGGTGAAGTAACGTCTTAAAGGCTTTTGCTTTGGTACACTGGTTCCTTGGTCTTCATTAGATAATGCTAATCCTACAGTGAGGGAAATAAGCATTATGGAGCAACGGGTAACCCCTCCGTTGCAACCTTACAATCCAAGCTCCGATCCTATAAACAAAGTTTCTGCTGAGAGGTAGAAAAACTTTGGATTTTGTGTTAAACTTTTGTCCACGTGAGAATTTTTTTGCTGAGGGTTGAGATGCAGGAAAACGTCCCAAGCTTTAGGTTAGCTTTAATCTGAACTGAAATCCAGGTCATTTAACCTCCCTCCTGCCTGGGCGATACTAGAGTTAATATCCTATAAACTACATGTCAGCTGGCATCTGTCATGGGCACGTGGCCGTGGCATCCTCCCATCTCCTCCCGTGCCCAAGAGCACAGTTTATTTTGAGAAGTTGCTGTAATCTAGGTCTGCGCTCCCTCTGTTTGTAAACAGTCCCGGCTTTGTCTCCTACCCCCTCCTTTCAGCCCCTGTGCGCCCTGCTCCGTGCCCCTCCCTGGGTCACCGGCTTGGCTCGGCACTGTGGCTGTGGGTGGTGAACGTTGTATGTGTGTGAGTAGATTCATGTTTCTGCATTGCAGATGTGAGCTCCTTCTCCCATACTCGAGACATTCTGCACCCCCAATACGTTAAACCCCTTTCTTCTGCACAATACACCTTCTATATTATTTGGCACTGAAATTAAAGTGTCAGCTCTTCTGGTTCAGTACTAACATTATCATTTGCATACATTTGACTGCTGCATTTTATGATCTTATTTCTGTTGTAATAACTGGATCCATTTAAAATTTAATTTGATACCACAGTGGATTTTTTTTAATTTTTTTTGCTTGTTACTTGCTCAGCTTAAAGGGAAAAGGCCTCTTTATCTGCAAAATAAAGTATTTGCTCCTCTAGCCCAGGGGTGGCCAAGTTCGGTCCACACACCAGCCTGGATTTGAGGATTTCCTTTTTGTACACAGGTGACTAAAGAAGTGAGTCTTGCATGTGCACAGCAGGGATATCCTGAAATCCAGACCTGTGTGTGGCCCTACAGGACCATATTTGCTCACCCATGCTTTAGCCTGATCTCTTCAATGAAAACAAAGGGGCACATTTCTAAGATAAAATGTCAAATCTTTTAAGCCTGTTAGTTCAGCCAGTTGTGTGTTAAGGATGGTAATAATTCACTGACTTGTGAGTTTTTTTTTTTTTTTAGTTTTCCAAGACTTCTTAAATATGCGCTTGAAGTTGTGGGAAGTCAGTGCCACATTTTATTTTACCTGTGGATAAAGACGCATTTATTTTTGTGACAAAGTAATGTATTGCTATCAAGAAACCTGAACTTGACATTTATCAATTGCTTAAATGGAATCGGTCGCACCTGTAAGACGTCTTTAATTTCTTTCTGGAAAGCTTGGATAGAAATTGCTCCCATAATCTACTTTTACAGTAAGTTGAGATCACTTGCCGGCGGGTGAGATCAACCCTATCACATACTCCTTTATGGCGAACGCGCCAAATAACCCTGTTGTCAAGCGATTCAGGATAGCTGTAAAATAAGCCACTGGTGGATTTCTACACCTGGTTTCTGGTAAATGAGCGTTTTTTTTTATTTTTATTTAATTGTACAAAAGCCGTTTTTGTTTCCCATACATACATTTTAAACATTGCAAAATAATTTATTTGTATGAGAAAATGTGTAGGAGAATGTACATGAAAATGGACAGGAAACGGGGGCAGTGAGCCTTGTGGATGTCTGAACTTCAACACTTCCTCATAAAACAGACCGCTAAAATGCAAGGTTTGATTTACCTTTCTTATGGTAATTCATTTATTTATGTATCTCCCAATTCATAGAATTGAGTTATGTAAACTTGTGTAATGGGTTCTCATGAACTAAGTACAGTGTCCCATAGCAACCGATTAGTGGAAACATGCTACTTGAGGGAGGTCACTGATTGGCAAATGTGAAACGCTGCACTTCACAGTCTGTGTATTCATGAGCTGCATGAGCTACAAAGGGCAGACCCAAAAAGGTACAAATTATATCAGAGCTCTTAAGAGCTTCTTAATAAAATGGGGTTCCCTAGTGGTCCAGTGGTTAGGATTCAGTGCTTTCACCACTGTCGATTCCTAGGAATACCAGGAACTGTGCTGTGGCCCACTGGAGAAGGAACTGGCAACCCACTCCAGTATCTCTACCATGAATGCCAAGTGGATCAGCATAACCATAGACATAAATATGTGCATAGTGTTACAGTCCATGAGGTCACATAGAGTCGGAAATGACTGAACAACGCATAAAAGATGTATAATGCATTATCTTTCAGATGCATGATGGGAAAGCTTGTAACTACATTAGTTCTTTATATAGACAACAAAACAGTGAGAATATATGAGCCTTCTTAGTCTGTTGTAAATTCAAATGACATACGGTGGGCCTCTTATCTGGATTTGTTTAGTTTTTAATTCAAACCAAAGGTAATAAAGCACAGACATGTTGATGTATAATAGTTTCCAACGGGTCTCTTCCACTCCATTTCATGTAAGAGTTAAAGTTGCGTTTTTTTTTTCTTCTACACTGTGGACCAGTCCATTTTATGCACATGTTTTTCTTTTTCTTTTCTTTTTTTTTTTTTTTTTATACCTTGAAAACAAGATCTTTTAAATACATGATAGAACATTTTGGGGATTTTGGTTTAATTTGTCTGCTTTCTTTTCTAAACTAATGTGTCTGTGTCTCTCCAGCAGCACAGATACTGTCTTTTCTTGAATATAATATGTCATGTATTAAGAAGTGGTTAAATTTACGGTGTAGGGTTAGCGGTGACCACCCAAACTGAAACCTAATCTCTAAATGTGATACTCCTGTCACTGTATTTTGACACCACCTCCCTTCCCCCTGTCTCTGAGCAGTGTTTGGATTATCTGCATATGTCCAACTTGGAACGAGTTACCCGGCCGGTCGAGTGACTTCATTGGTGGTTGTGTAAGGGTGTGGGCTTGTTACCCACTTCAATTCCAGAGGGGTCAGCAAGGCCTGGATTGCTGTGCATTGCTGACCTGTGCAGGAGCACAACTGTTCATGCTGACTTACAAATAGCCATGAAGGGAATATTTATTTGCAATTGAGATCCAGTAACACAGTGGGTTAAATATTATTATTTTTTCTTATTTCTAAAAACTTTTTAATATTCCTGTCTTAATGCTTATTAGTTCAAAAATATGGTCCTTTAATTGGTAACTTTGGAATCATATTTGTGATGATAGTTGTCAGTGTAGGGAACGTTTGCGATGTTGGTCATGCTTTTGCGTCCCTTGCGTGGCGAGGGGCACCACTGCGAGACGAGCCTTTGACGCACACAGGATTTAGACTGGCGCTCATTGCACGGTGAGCCTTGCGAGGCGAGCAGTTGAGGCACTTGGTCGGTTCAAACGCGTAACTCAAACACAGAAAAACAACCAAAATAATTAAAATAATAACACACTCACACACAGCACAGGGGGAGAGCCAGGAAGCCTGGGAGTGAAGTTGCAAACTAATTGGAGCCATATTTTGCGTTTTTCGCCGCATGAAAATTGGCTAAGCGAGGGGAAAAAATGGCGGACGAAAAATGTAAAAATTCTGAAACTGGATGAAAACGAGGCTCTGCAGCGCCAGGCACGCAGAACTTGGGTAACGCTTACACTAACAACTCCAGTCACGCGGGACATTGAAAATAAAACTAATGCAGGTGCTCAGTAGACAAGTGGACACCATTTTTTCCCCGTCATTTTTGACGGGCAATTTCCTAGTTTGTAATTTGTCTTGATGATCTGTATTTGTTAGAAAGCTTAAAACAACTAAATACAGCCTTTTTATGTTCTATTTTTTATTTTTACTTTTGTATTCAGTTTTGCGGTGCTGGCTGCAGACATTTCGCCTTTTTGTTCCTAACAGGAATAGTAACGTGAGAAACATGGATTTAAATGAGATTCACTTCTGAATTGATATTTGACAATGGAAATGTATATGTCCCAGTAGGGTAAACCCTCTCCCTTGAGCTACAGGCAGACTAGTAAGATGAAATCCCCCAGGACCCAAGAGGTCCGCTTCATGGTTTACATAGCTGCTAATATTAGTCTGTTACAGTATATACTTTGCAAACATGTGAAGTGTTTCTTGAACTACAGTGGTCATTTAATAGCACAATGGTAATCACTGTAGACGGGGGTTGAAGTGGATAAGCAGGGGATAGACATATAGATTCCATATACCAGTAAGAAAATAAAATATACCCTTAATTGTAGATAGAGGAGTATTTAAGGCTGTAATGGTGATGGCTAAGACTACGTATAATTGCACAAAATTAGTTGTAAAATAAACGTTGTTACCATCTTCTTTCATAAAAAATATTCTGTCCTTTGTTCATTCTAGCGCTGTCTTTCTTTAAATGTACACTGTGGCCCCATACAACCCGCATGCTATTTGAAAGAATTATTATTAGGTTTCTTTATGCAAATCAATCGCCCACCAGCATTGAAGGGGTGGAAATTACCCTTACTGCTCCGCACCCTCCTCTGGAAACGCCTCCTCTATACAATATGTGCATAAATAGAGCATTCATGATGGCGGCATATGAAAGGACCGTTGTGTGCGCAGATAGTTATGAATACAGCTGTATAATGCTCCGCTTTCTCAAACTTGCAAGTCAGCTTGGGTGTGAAAGCACGTCAGAAATATTTCTATCTTGCTCGCCAGCCTCTATTCACGGGGATATTAAGGGAGTGCTTCAGTAACCCCTATTGGGAGCTAAAATATGGGCAGGGACTAGATGTATTGTCAGTGGCCTCTAGAAGAAAAATGCAAATACCCTGTGAATTTGTGGTTGTTAATTAGTGTATATGGGTGAAATACATACATAATAATAGTTGAATAGTAATGTAAATACAGCAAGTGTGCTTTTATTTATTCTATATATCCAGTCTATACGTATAATAATATTTAAAGAACCACTGCAGTGTAATATTTATAGTTTTCTCTTTTGAAGGACTTGACTTAATAATGGGCAATGACCCTCATTCAGTTGAGCCATTCGGGAGATCCAGGCTCGCAAGTAGACATCGCAAGTTATTTTGCTATTCAATTGGCAACTTCTTGCGTGCTCCGATTTATATCGATTTATTAAATCGCAAGTTACTGCCCTGCCAGGCTAAAAATTTCCCCCCCTCGCTAACCACTCCCGTCAAGCCCACAAATGGTAAATATCTAACCACAAGTTAATGGTACCAAGGAGCTCTTGCAAAGGGCTTACTTACAAATCGTACTCACTTTAAAAACAAATAAAAAAAGCAATACATTACTTTTATTAAGAGTGAAAATGATGTTAGGTCTTTGAGTTAATAGCATAACATTCTCTAATAATTTATTTCATGTTCAATTTTCGTGTTATATCGATCACGGCAATCATCAATGTGACGTCCTGCAGACTTCCAACCTCCATTTTTCATTGAAGTCCTACAGGCGTGAACATGATCGCTGATGCAAGGCCGTAACTCGTGGTTCAAGCCCATAGGACTTCAATGAAATATGGAGGATGGATTTCAAAGTCATACGGGCTTGAATCGCGAGTTACGGGCTTGCGTCCGCGATCAAGTTCAAGCATGCAAATGCTAGTGTCGATAGCATGGTTTACGATTTTTTTCGCATAACTTGCGGGCCTGGCCAATTGAATAGCAACGGGAGCATGCAACTCAATCGCAGGGATTTGCCTGTCTGCGATCGAGTTGCAAGCCCTGAATTGAATGAGGCTCAATGTGTTTACACGGTTAAAATAAATTATTATTGCCTTTTTTAATTTATGCTTTAGCGATGACAGACGTTTTGTCTTTCTTTGTAAAAGGGTTAGAAATCTGAGAGCAAGCAGTGTGAGGAACGTTGGATGCAGATAAGATATTGGTAAAAAAAGGTCCTCTACAAATAGTAGTCAATGGCAGAATAAGGTTTTGTAGGATAACCTGCCCCTCAAGTTACAGACAAACTACCAGTTTAAGTTTGATCAACCAATGACACAATCGCCTAAGTATAACCTTTTCCCTGAAGTATTTTTATACCTGTCGTATTTACCTGCTCATGAATTTTTATTACCTACTACACAAGCATGGGACATTTTTACCAAACTACAGTGGTTCTTTAACAGTTTTTCAATGCTTTTCATCTTACACTAACCGTTTTGGAACCAATTACGGGGACTTTGTGTATTCCGCACTTATCCTTGGAAACCTTTTATCTTAACGCTTCCTCTAAAAAAATATGTTTGGAAATAAATCTTCCTCAAATTAACATTAAAATAAATTTAAAAAAGGGAAATAATTTCAAAACCACAATCTTGCTGAAAGCAGTGTTGCAAAATATAACTTCTATTGCTTTGCCCATACTAACTTGTGTAAACGCTGGTGTCTGCGGTTTTAAAAGAACAAAGTGTACATATAGGACTACAGTGGTCCTTTTAGGAAATTTTAGGAACAGTTTAAGAAAAATAAATTAAGAGCCATGTCATGGCTGAATATAACGTTTGTAGCTCGATGCCGAGTGCACTTTTTCATACTGCACACCAGCCAGGGACTATGTTTTATTGCAGAATTAATTTAAGTGATTGTTTTAAATAGAAGGAAAGAGCTTTTTTTATTGCCTGAATCCTTTAATGATGTGCTGAGGTGTGTGAGATATGACTCAGGAGTTTTATAAGATCATAACACTAAGGGTGTGTTGGATATAAAGTTGTCCCATCTTCTCCTCTCCTGTTGTCCGTTTCCATTTTAGGTTATTAAACGGCTGCCTTATGAAGGCGCAGCCTGAGTGTCAGGGTGATCATTTCACAGCTACTTCATTATCAATATCTGGGGTCTGACTTTAGTGTTTGCAATGATGCTGGAAGGCCAGTAAACTGATTTAATTTGTGGTTGTGACGCATAAGAGCCAGCTTGGACTTTGGAGGCCCTTCCAAATCACTTGCGTTAAACATGCATCATAGTCAGATAATTGTTATTATGCTGCTGTAAAGGGATTCATATTGATAAACCGTGCAAAAACTTTTGTAAGGTAAAAAAGTAATTGTATGTTGTCATGACCATCTCTTGTTGTCTCGCCTCCTTACGTGGGTATATGATGCTTGGCGTAGGTGGAATTTGCGGTTTGCAATTTTTTTATACCATTGTCCTGTTTATGTCTTTTTTTTTTTAAGCAAGAAATAGTTGAGACTTGACGCCTGTGGGAGGACTTTATATGACAACAATGGAGATGACCAACAGTATATATTATTTACAGGGATATGAAAGTTTCATGGATTCATACATTTCTGCACTCCTTAGGCAAAAAGCTGCTTATGTATATGCAGCACATCTCCTAAAAGATTTTATTTTTATCAATATCTAAAACTCCCTTTAACGATTATGTTGACACCTCCAGGGGGTGTCTAGACAAGCATCTTGACCCTCCCCCCCCCCCATCCCCCCAATCAGAATACAGCACCAGGGAAGCAATCTCCTTGCAGCTTCCTGTCTGTATGTCAGTAGCAATACATAGCGCATATCAGTGAGGCACTACATATCCCAGGCTGCTTTACGGCACAAACAGGAATCCAGAGTTAATTCAAAAGTTTCAGCTAACCTGATTGGCCATAACAAATAATTTTACATTTGATGCTAACTTAGCCTGGGTTTGGAGGGTGTTAACCATAATTTGCAACTGTCCGAAATTAAATGTTATTTAAGTCCGCAAAATCTCTTGTAAACACTTAGATTGAGTTAATGTAAAAAAAAAAAAAAAAAAATTTCATACACTACTGATTATAAGATACATTCAAATTCTAGTAAACTTACATATTCCTTCAATAGCACATAATAGGTTGTTATTATTATTTATTATAATTATTATTATTATATATGTTTATTTATTTTTTAAATGATGCACCTGTCAAAGGTGTAATGTAGGCACTGCTCATATAACAAGATTATTTAGAGGCTCACAATACATAATAACTTTTTGTAATAGAGTGTAGTAAACAGTACTTAACTCTCTTAGGCAACAGAACGTAGATCTCTTAAAAGTAGATCTTGTAGTAGTTCCTGCTGGAAATAGTCCTTGTGTTAAATAGTTCTTGATCTAACTGGAGATGTCGTCCTCTAGTCAAGCTTATATACCTTTTTGATAGTCCTATAAATCTGAAATCCTAAGCATCATCGGTTGTTCATTTAATTGTATATTGTACATGTTCACCTTTTTTTTTTTTTTTTTTCTTTTTTGTTCTTGCCAAATCAAAGGTAAAAGCCTTTTAAAGCAACTTTGTAGTCCAAGCATCTATCATAAATGTTGTGTTAAACTGTACAATTTGTATTTTTTTTTTTTTTATTAATGAAAAACTACATTTAAAGTAAGACTGGTCAGAGTTATTTTCTCCTTCCTTGAGTCATGAGATGTTACTGGAGGCAGGGTGCCTTGTGAATAACTTATCTGCAATAACCTTGTGCTTTTATTCCCTATTCTTTAGAATACAAAACTAGATAAGAAAACACAGATAACACTCTCCACTAATCCTTGTTTACACTTCCTCTCAAGTTTCATTCTTTTCACTGATAATACAGGTCATGTTGCTTTTTACCTATTTTAGTGGTGTTTAGTTCTCTTAAAAAAAAAAAAAGTTTTATACCAAAAGAAATGTTTAATTTAATTCAACTTTGAAAGTTATGGACTATAGAGGCCTACTAAAGGTATGATAATAAAATACTGCATTGCTACCTAGTCATGGTAAAGGGGTTGTGAGCCATATGATGTAGGTTCACCCAAGATAGCTCAGTGAAACCTAGGGTCATGGAGAGTCAAACATGACTGAAGAATAAGAAATAAAATACCAAGAAAAATCTGTATTAAGTAAATTATTAACCAGGGAGCCAGACATTCATCAAGAATAAGTGCAACTAGTTATTGTTAAGAAGACCAATCTTGTGAGAGGATGTGAGCTGTGATCGCCAACATTAAGTAAATTCAAAGTGTTTTTTATTTTTTATCTTTTTTTTTACTAAATTCCATTTTTTTAAGATCACTTCCAGTTGCAAATATTTTTTATTGATACGCTCATATCCCACCATAAGTGGGTCCTCTGCTGTGACCCTATATTTGTTTAGTAGTGCCATACGTTAGATTTTTGCATTCTGTATGCAATATGTGTGTTGGTGGAGGAAAAGACACTCATATGTCTAAGTAAATATTCTGCTGGGTCAACATTTCTCTCTGACAAAGATGTTGGGAATTGGATTACAATGTTGATCCTGTAAACAGTGACATAGACATTATAGTCTGTATGGGGGAGAAAGGTCTGGGCAAGTTGGTATCAAGAAGTTGCTGAAACTGCATTAAGGCAGAGTTATGTTGATGATTTATTTTGATATTGGTGAAGAACCACTATATCTTGAGGGGAAAACTGCAATTATTTGTAAAATATATACCAAACTAGCAAGTCATGAAGATGAAAACAAGTACAGGGAGTTTTGAAGACTCTGTTATTAAATTGAAGAATCCATTTTGTCTGTTGCATAACTTCCTAAGATCTACATTGTGTTTGTGTTGTTTTTTTTAACAGTAGAGAGAGGGGTACAGAGGAGGAGATGTGTCGAGAGGCAGGTTCAGAAGCCGTTTGCTTGCAATAGATGCAAACATTACTTTTCAGTATATAACCACTCCTCTTAGACACACAACGTCCACCAAAGTGTCATGTATGCTTCCAGGTTACAGCAGGGCCATCATTTTTTTTTGTTGTTTTTTTTTTCATGCTAATTAAGCTAATTAGACTCAAGTTTTCAAACCTATAATTTTGTTTTTCATTGTGAGGTGATCCTTTTTTTTTTTTTTTTTTTTTTTTTTTTTTAAATTCATAACGTTATGTATGTTTTATGAGTGAGCAGACCTGTTTTTCTTGAAAGGGAAACAGAATAAATGTTGTGTTTTTTAAATACAAATGTGTGGGTTATTTATTGCATGCAACAATTATTAAATTGAAGTTTTGAAAAACCTATAAAGCAACAAAAAAATAAAACAGCTCAAAGCAGTTGCTCCTCCTCTATTCTGACCTGTAAAGTTAAACAAAGTTGGTACAGAGCCTTGCTGAGTGATTATACATCAATTATTGTTATCCTTTATTTGTAACGCGCCAACATATTCTGTAGCGCTTAAGTTAAGTTCCAGGCAAAGCTAAATACAAATGAACACATAGCAAAGCATGGAGGGCCTTGTTTTTGAGCTTGGAATCCAGTCCATGGTGCTTTCCCCCAAAGCACCCTGCAGGATTGAAAAATGCAGACTTCCAACCTAAAGGTATTGTGTGTGTGTGTGTGTGGTAAAGTTGGGAAAGAGAGTGTGTTTAAAGAAGCGTATAATCTTCCACCCAAAGAGGTGTGTTTTTAGTGAGGTTTTGAATGTTTTAAGGCAAGAGGATAGTCTGGTGGAGTGAGGCAAGGAGTTCCAGAGAATAGGGCAGCACAAGAAAAGTCCTGAGTGTGAGAGGAGGTGACGAGCTGTAGAAAGAGTAAGGTCATTAGCAGAACAAAGAGGACAGGTGGGGGAGTATTTGGAGATGAGAGCAGAGATGTACGGGGGTGCCCTGTTGAGGGATTTGTAAGTTGGCCTCCAGAATAAAATTTTAAAATCATGACCCTAACTTACAAAGCCCTCAACAGGGCACCCCCGTACATCTCTGCTCTCAACTATCTACAATTCAATCCATTATGAATGCCTCTGCTAGACTCCTCTCCCATACACAACGTTCAGTGTCAGCATCATCTCTCTGTCAATCTCTCCACTGGCTTCCCTTAGCCTCCAGAATAAAATGTAAAATCATGACCCTAAGGGAAGCCAGTGGAGTGATTGACAGAGAGATGATGCCGACACTGAACGTTGTGTATGGGAGATGAGTCTAGCAGAGGCATTCATAATAGATTGAATCGGAAATAGTTGGGTAGTTGGTAGGCCAACAAGAAGCGAGTTGCAGTAGTCAAGTCAAGACATGATTAGAGAGTGTATTAAGGGGGGATAGATCTGGGACTGAGAGGTAGATTTGAGTGTCATCTGCATAGAGATAATACTGAAACCCAAAAGAGTTTTTATTAGGGTACCAAGTGAGGATGTGTAGATGGAGAAGAGGAGGGAGCCTAGGGCTGATCCTTTGGGTACCCCAACAGACGAGGGGTAAGGAGAATAAGAGGTGTCAGAGAAGGAGACACTGAATGATCGATTTTGTAGGTATGATTAGAACCACGAAAGAGCAGGGTCTCGAATACCGAGGGAGGAGAGGATATGGAGTAGAAGTGGATGGTTGACTGTGTCAAAGGCAGCAGAAAGATCTAGAAGAATAGAAAAGTGACCTTTTGACTTGGCGGGGAGCAGGTCATTAGGGACTTTAGTGAGAGTTGTCTCAGTGGAGTGTTTTGGCCGGAAGCCGGATTGGAAGATGTCAAGAAGAGAGTTAGAGGAAATAAAGCTGGTAAGGTGGTTGTAGATGAGCCGCCTTAGAAGTTTGGAAGCCAGTCATTCATATATTTTCATTTAAAGGCATATGGAACACAATCTTTTCTGTCGTACATTAAAAGAGTGTTTTAGAAACCTTACAAAATGAAGTAAAACGGGTTTAAACTTCCTTCAAACTAACAGGAAGTGCCTAGGTGTGATCAGAGTGTATAACTATAGAGCCTTTATTCAGACATATACGACTCCTATATTCCTGGCTTGCAGGAACCAGAAGATTATACATTCAACACAGTTTATTTTGCTCCATGATCTTAATTATTTTTTTAAAAACAAACATTATCAAATATCTTCTTTCAGGTACAACAAATATGTTTTCCATGATTCTTTTATCATTTCCCTAAAGCATTATCGATCTTTGCAGTATAAATCATACTTATAATGCTAGAAGAAAAATGAAATAAATTTGCAATCTTGAAACCTGCACTTTTAAGTACATGATGGCAAATGTGCCCTTTTTTAAATTGCCCATGTCGGTGGCACAGGTCCCTTTAGTCCACACATTGCTCTCTCTGTTGACTTTTTGTTCTGTATTCTCTTGAGACACAGCTTGTTCTTTCAGTGAATAATGTCTCTTACCTTGTATCACCTCGACAGGGCTTCGTTATACTGATAATACCAGTCACATTTTTAGCACTCATTTTTTTCCAGTCTTTATTCTAAGTGTCAAACAAATCGTGTCTGCTTCCCACGCAAAAGTGCTCTGATCTAGATCTTTATTGTGCCAGTATAATCTTAACGAATAGGTCACACTAGGCATAAGGAAAACAGATTAAATATAATAACTGTACACAGCACATCTAATTATTACAATAAAATATATACATTAAGTCCCCTATGATTAATTTTGTTTTGAAGGTGTCGTGTAAGTTGGAAAATGCAAAAACAGTCAGAGGTGCTCAATCGGAGAATGAAGAAACCTAAATAGGTTTGATTTTATAGGCATTATAACCCACTGTCACAACCCACCGGTGAAGGGAACAGATGCGCCCCAAACCCTCCTGCTTTAAACCACAGGAACACCCCTAGAGTGTTAATTTGTTCAGTCTCAGAGCCCAGACGCTTTTTGCAGTTATCAAGATTGAGAAGCAAAATGCCAGGAACACTGGAAGCACTTTCAGTAATGTTACTCAATGGTTTAGGACCAGAGTCCATAGTAATGATCCCAGTGATTAGAATTATTATATTCCCTTAGTATAAACCATACACCTTGTTTATGTATGTTTAAACTGAAAACTCTTTATTACTCTACCTCCATAGCCATGTGGAAGGCCTGTCCATCAAATTATGTCAGCCTTCCTAACCACCCCCTGGGGTACTGGAGCTTAACAGGCTAACTAACTTTGTACCCTTAGTACTTGGTAGGGGAAATTAACACATTGGTGTCAGGTGCTATGTTTACTCTGTCAGGATTGCAGAAGAGCGGGGTGATATTGTAAATCTCTCTTTGCAGACATTGTGTTTGCTTAACTCCTCTCATGTATAAAGCCAGCCATCCTCCCTTAGCCAACTTGAAACTTTCTACCCCACAACCAGGTAACCACGTAACTGGACCCCTCTTCACGAGGGATCCCAGTAATACACTTTATTAAACTCTCTGGGGAAAATGCAGCATTTCTAGAACAAATATGACTGGGTACCGTCAATACATGAACAAAACACTAACACAAGTGAGAACTCATAACACGGCCTCCCATACCCAAGATGGAAGACGGCCATATTGTTATGTGCCATGTTTAATTTCGCAAACAAACCTCTACAGTAACATTTTCCATCTTGGGCCAACATGGCAACCACAGTCTTCAGGGGTTCGGACATTGTTCTTGGTGGGAAAGGGAAGGAACTATTTTCTGGTACCATTTTCCCCTCAGGGCTCACAACAGTACATAGTTAACAAATGTCCAAAGGGCCCTTCTAGGCGTCACTCGGAGAGCAATATTCTTCCTTTCCTCACTTGCCACACAATATTTCTCTCTTGTGAAGGGTATATCAGTCTGGTGTCTATCAAAGTGATCCAGCCCAAAAATTATATATATATATATATATATATATATATATATATATATATATATATATATATATATATATATATATATATATATATATATTAAACTTACAAGTGCATATCTCCTTACTTGTTCCTAAATTGTTTGTCTTAAAAAGACACAGGCCACAATTATTTGTATTCGTGGATGTAGAAGAGCATGTTTTTATACATTACCAAAGTTGTGTCTTGGATGAGAAAATATTAAACCGAAGCTGCTTAACCTTCATTGAAACATGTATGCAGAGAACATACTTTATTCTGAAGAAGTATGACGCCTACATCTAGATTGCTGCTCATTGGCTGACATGGCAAGCACCTCGATAAAGAGTTAAATATTTCAATCTGTTTTTTTTTTTTTTTTTTTTTCTTGGAGAGCATAATTTGGAAGAACAAACACTATCAAATACCCTCTTCAGATACAACAAAGAAAATAAATGTTTTCATTGTGTGTCGCTCTCTCGCTGATAGCAATCTATGTAAAAGATCACTGAAATGTTCACATTTTGTGCATGTAATTTATGTGATGTTCTGTAATAAATGCATTCTACGGTCTTGAAATGTAAATTCGCAAAGTGATTAGCCATGTTGCCTTGTTTACCATATTTTGGGTATAGAAGGGATGAAGCATTGGTCACTACAAAAACAAACACACTTTTTTGTTTTAGTAGCAGTTTTTAAGGATTTACAGAAAGCGTGTGCATATAATATATTTTTGATCTTTTCTGTGGATGTAAGCACCGTTCCTCTAGCTCCTGTAACTGGATGTAGTTGCTGCCGCTTTAAGGCTCACATTCTGCTGCGGTTGCCGTGTTTGTCATGGCACGGATTTACTTGGCTACCAGCTGGTTACTTCACAGAACTGCCGTGACCTCTGGAAACTATTTCTTTAAGTAAGGCTGATGCCGCAAAACAACTTGTCTTCATGTTGAAGTTTTAATTGGTTTTGGACCTAAAACATAACTTGAAAAAATCGTGTTTTAGTAGTGTAGCGGCTAGTTGTTCAGAACTGGCAGGATTGAGCATCCATTTTAATGGGGGAAGGTAAATGCAGGATAAAGTCCTAAGTGCTTGAAAACTGGCCATTTTAACCATAAATAACCTGAAAAGATTAATTCCTTTATTGAACGCCATTAATTACCTTTCATGGCCTTCATTTAAAGGCATATCTAAGACTCCTGGATTATGAATGCATCTGATAGACTAGAATCAGTAGTGTATGCAAACCTTTTTTGCATGAAAAAATACCAAAATAAACATTAATAAATTCACCCTGATGTTTGCCAAATCTCTTTAGTTTGCAGGCAGTTGCTTTTAACACTCCTGGTTATCTCTACTACAATTAGCCAATCCCAGGCAGCTAATACATTTTTAATATATTGTAATACTCTGTGATGGCAGTATGTGCAGGAAGAAATCATGGAATGTGCAGTCCCCCTGCAGAAGGAAGCAGGGAGCCACCAGACATTGCTTATAGTTCTCTTCATTGGGCTGCTGTTAACTTGAAGGTAGTAAAAGGTTTTAAATCCATACCCAAATGCAGTGTTTCTATTGGTAGGTACATTGTGCCTGTGTAAGTAGCTCTGGGGGTGTGGAAAACAAGTTTTATCTTTAAATAAAATAAGTCTGTATGTGTATAGAATAAGTCTATGTAATGTGTATTTATGTTATAAAAGCAGTATGTGTTCTATTAGAGAAAGGTAAACACAGGTAAACTTTTTAGACCATTATGATCTTGCCAACTGGACATACTCTTCCTCCCACTGTGAGTTAACTAAAGGCCTTAGATAAGGGAACTTAGAGGACAAGGGCCGCATGGTATTTAAGTTTGGTAGAAATGCCGTAGGATTTGTCTGCAAGTGTTCCTTATAATAGAGCCTGCCATTGCAGGGGTTAAACTCATTATTATAATGATCTGTGCATTAAAAGCGTTACTGGGAAGCGGCTCTGCTCCCCGGGGATGTCCCTGTCCGTGTGTCATTTCCTTGCTCCGTCACTGTGAATACACAGGCATCCTGCAGGCCCTGCTTCCATTATATATAAGCTTGTAATGAGGGGAGCTGGGGTGCTCAGGGCCAGATAAAAAGCCTGCAACTGCCTACATTCAGTCCCCCCTAGCAGTGTCCTATCTGCTCATTCAAGGGGCAAAAATGCAGGGACCACCGCACAATACAGAAACTAGGTAAACTTTGTCTACCTAAGAGCATGAAAAAAGTCTAACAAAAAATATAGATGCCACTGCTGGACACTAAGGGCATCCATGTGAGAGGGTGCATTTACATTTTTTGAAGAGCAGAGCTTGCATCCATTGATCAAGTTGCCTGGTTCTGGGCATGTCAGGTGGAAGGGGTGGTGTCAATTCCACTGGGATCCAATTAATCAGCAAATATTCCTGCCCTCTTCTTCCTAGTCTCATGCTTCCCTCACCTCATAAACAAGCTCTTAGCAAGTTATACAACAAAGACAATATGGACTCCTCTGTCATCTAATATTGCTGTCTTGCACTTCAGTAGTCTTTTTAAATCGCCTATAAACAAGAGGGTGTGAAAATGATATTCAATTTGGCGACAGCAAAGACATGACATACTTCATGAACAACTTTCTAATATGTGATTGCCTCCATTTGTTGCATTAGAGAGAGAGGATGAGTAGGGGTCTGAGAGACTGTGCTTCATTACTGGATGGTTATGATAGGATCATTATTGGGGTTCTGCATTCTGCTGTTAACTATACGCAATATGCTAAACGGTCGTCGAATTGACCACACAACAGGGTTTCATACATTTAATGGGATTAGCAATACAAGCAGTATATAATAATAATAATAATAATATTATTATTATTATTATTATTATTATTATTATTATTATTATTATTATTATTTCCTTTATTTGTACCACACCAGCATATTCCATAACACTGTACATGGGTACATTAAAGTCAAAACAATAATTACACAATGTAAAAAAGAATGGAGGAGGGCCATGTCTGACCTTTAGTGTAGTATACATTTTCAAAACTACATTGAATTTTCTTCAACTATTGATATTATTGCTAGTCAGTTTGTAAATAAACAAATATAATGTGTGTGTGTGTGAGTATTGCAGTGGCCCTTTAAGAGGTGGTGAAGTACATGTATTCCAAAATAGTTTTTCAAATTATCCAGCCCACCACACTAAAGAAAGCGTTCAGCGCTAATCTATGGCTTGTACAGTAAATGCCGCACACCTGCTGCCTTATAGCTGCCAGGCTGTCATTCCCGTGGCTGTTGCTATCAAGTAACAGGGACTGATTGAACCTTGGGCAAAACCCATGCCAATGCATTCTGTTGACTATGAATGTGCCCACTTAGTCAGGAACTCTCTGTCCTGGTTGATGGTGTATCTGCCCAGTGACCCGATTGTGCCCTCGTATATGGAACATTTGGACATCCCTGCTCTGTATTGAGTTTCAATGAACTGTAAACATATACCGTGCAGTTCACTATGCTTTAATAAAGTATTATATATGTGTATGTGTATGTCTCTAATGCTATGGATCATTTATTGTGCTAATACAATGATTTGACAGTTGGTTGGAGAAACGGGTAGTAGTAAGGTGTCGGGACTGAGAGCATGAAGCACATGGTGACTCAGTGTAGCATCTGGACCATGACATGCTGTATCTGATGCAGGTACATATAATGTTTCTATTTGGGTTGATGCGCGCACATGAAGCCATCACTGTGTGCCTCCGAGCCTGAGGTTATACATATTTGTTTAGCGCCAATATACTTTAAGGACTCACAGTGGATGGTTTTGCTTCTGGATTATCCGGTGCATGGGAGTATTTAGTTTTTATGCTGCCCTAGGCCGTTCAGATTTGTGCCCCCCATGCCCCACTTGCATCTTTCTACTTCTATATCTAAAATCATAGGTTTGATTTATTATAACTATATAGATTTCATATACCGTATATACTCTAGTATAAGCCGACCCGAGTATAAGCGGAGGCACCTATTTTTTACCACAAAATACTGGGAAAACTTAGTGGCTCGAGTATAAGCCGAGGGTAGGACATGTGCTGCCTCCTGTGTCCATCTTGTGCCCTCTGTATCCCTTTCTTGTGTCCCCCCTCTATCTCCCCTGTGTCTCTTCCGTCCCCCTCCCTCCCTCTCCCTCCCTGTGTCTCTTACCCCCCCTCTCCCTCCCCTGTGTCTTTCCCCCTCCCTCTCCCTCCCCTGTGTCTCTTTCCCCCTCCCTCTTCCTCCCCTGTGTCTCTTTTACCCTCCCTCTTCCTCCCCTGTGTCTCTTTTGCCCCCCCTCCCTTATCACCCTCCACTCCTCCCCCTCATCCTCCACTCCTCCCCCTCATCCTCCACTCCCCCCCCCTCATCCTCCACTCCCCCCCCTCATCCTCCACTCCCCCCCCCTCATCCTCCACTCCCCCCCCCTCATCCTCCACTCCCCCCCCCTCATCCTCCACTCCCCCCCCCTCATCCTCCACTCCCCCCCCCCCTCATCCTCCACTCCCCCCCCCCCTCATCCTCCACTCCCCCCCCCCCTCATCCTCCACTCCCCCCCCCCCTCATCCTCCACTCCCCCCCCCCCTCATCCTCCACTCCCCCCCCCCCCCATCCTCCACTCCCCCCCCCCTCATCCTCCACTCCCCCCCCCTCATCCTCCACTCCCTCCCCTCATCCTCCACTCCCCCCCCTCATCCTCCACTCCCCCCCCCCTCATCCTCCACTCCCCCCCCCCCTCATCCTCCACTCCCCCCCCCTCATCCTCCACTCCCCCCCCATCCTCATCCTCAACCCCCCCTCCTCCTGCACTTATAGACTCCGTAAAAACCATTCTGTGCATATACAAACTTATTTCAATGTGAAGTGAAGTGTTTCAAATTAGCCAATTGGTGACCATCTTTCAGCATCATGTGGCAGAATGTTGCTGAGAAATCGTCACTAGTTGGCTACACTAGACACTGCAGAACCAGTACAACTGTATTGTGTCTTCATTAGCTATAGAGGGCAGCCCCAAACAGGTACAATTAGTATGATTTTAGGCAGAAAAACAAAGTTTTTAAGTACTTTGTAATAAAATAAATTTGATATTGGTCAAAGAAGGCCTCTGGATATTATTAGTAATAAAATATACCATCACATATATAGTTGTGAGCGTACGAGTCGTTGCTCACGCTTGCGGGCTCGCGTAGCGAGCCCGCGGCCCTCGCGTAGCGAGGTCACTGGGCAAGGGCCTCAGTTGCTGGCATGGAGCGCCGAAGGCGCTCCATGCCAGCAACTGAGGCCCCTCGCGAAGCGAGGGCCTCAGTTGCTGGCGAGGTCACTGGGCACGGGTCTCAGTTGCTGGCATGGAGCGCCGAAGGCGCTCCATGTCAGCAACTGAGGCCCCTCGCGAAGCGAGGGCCTCAGTTGCTGGCGAGGTCACTTGGCAAGGGCCTCAGTTGCTGGCATGGAGCGCCGAAGGCGCTCCATGCCAGCAACTGAGGCCCCTCGCGAAGCGAGGGACTCAGTTGCTGGCGAGGTCACTGGGCAAGGGCCTCAAACCCTCGCAAAATTCACGTCGCTACTCAAAAAAACACGACACACAAATTACGACACTCGCTAAATTTTACGAGGCACGCAAACAACGTACGAAACACGTTACCACACATTACGACCTCGCAAACATCGGACGCAACACGCCGACATACAAACATTTAAAACACAATACATACACACAGCACATACATAAAAAAACTTACCTACACCAAGAGGGAGCACCCAGGACCTCAAAAATGCAACTTACACCTCGATTTTACTCGAAATAAAACAGTTTAGAGACTAAAAAAAAATCTAAGCGACAGAAAAAATGGCCGCCGAACAAAACGAAAACGAGGCTACAGCACTCTAAACTCGCAAAACACCACAAAACACCTACGGATATTCCGATACAGACCTATACCACACATTACTCGCCATTTTACACCAATGCGGAAGTACACGACTACGCTAACGGTTTGGTCTCGCGCACGCACAGTGTTACACTGCACACATTCAGCATGCTTATACAGCAGCTCCACACCACTAATGCTGCAGCAACATCAACACAGATTGCCAGCTCTTCATCACAATGCTTCAAAATAGGTACACTATATTCATTTACTAATTTAGCTACCTTACAATTTCATTGCCGTCATTTTTTGACGGGCAATTCGCTAGTTTTAATATATGGGCCAGATGAAACCAGCAGCTAGTACTAGATGGTTAACCCTTTTAACTGGCAAACTACATTTCAAAAAGTTGCTTTGTTTTGGCAAAATACATTTTTCTATTAGTTTTGAAACCATAAAATCCGTGAAGAATTCATAACAAAGTTCATTGATGGACATATTTTAAGATTTGAGGTTTCAATCTGTCCAGGTGTTGATGATTTAATGGATATAGTACCAAAAATCTGGTCTACAGATGGGTTATTACTAGGGGGCCCACTGAGTTGACTGGCACAGGAGCAGCCTTGCCAGGTGGTTCTGTATGGGGGAGACTGATATTTGGTTTGGCATGGTGAGGACCCCAGCCTGGTGCTTGCTGTATCCTGCCTGCTCAGCTGTGTCCTCCTCCTCCTCTCCATCAGGTTAGGCTGCAGGATGCTGATGCTTCCTGTTGTGGGGCTTCAAGGTCATGTAAAAGGTGTCCATGTCCTTTTCCTGTGGGTTTAGCTCAGGTTTTGTTAAAGTGACACCAGAAAAACTGCCGGCTAATGCAGAAATGCAAAGCACACCTATAAATATAATCACTGTGGTTGTTAAACAGTTTTGAGTAGAAGTGTTAGATAATCAAGCTTGAAAGTTAGGATTTTTAAGAATATTTTATCTGCAAAGATAATCCTTCTGTAGGGTTGTTAATTAACTCAGTTACAAAAAAAGAATGATAATACTTACCTATTTTTAATATTCCTGGAGCTTTTTGGCAGCATCCTCGGTTTCGAAATAAACTCCAACAAAAGTGAGGCTCTAAATGTATCTGTATTGAAGCATTTGGAATCTGTTATCGGTGAATTTCTCCTTTTTAAATAGGTCCAACAACATATTAAATATTTGGGAATCTTTATCCATAGGCAATCTGGCCTAACTTAGAACGTAGGATGAGGATGAGGAGAGGGGGGGGGGGGGTGGTTTAGGAGGAGGAGGAAGGGTGTGGGTTTAGGAGGAGGAGGAAGGGTGTGGGTTTATCAGGAGGAGGAGGAAGGGTGTGGGTTTAGGAGGAGGAGGAGGAAGGGTGTGGGTTTAGGAGGAGGAGGAGGAAGGGTGTGGGTTTAGGAGGAGGAGGAGGAAGGGTGTGGGTTTAGGAGGAGGAGGAGGAAGGGTGTGGGTTTAGGAGGAGGAGGAGGAAGGGTGTGGGTTTAGGAGGAGGAGGAGGAAGGGTGTGGGTTTAGGAGGAGGAGGAAGGGTGTGGGTTTAGGAGGATGAGGAAGGGTGTGGGTTTAGGAGGATGAGGAAGGGGGGGGCTTTAGGAGGAGGAGGAAGGGGTGGGCTTTAGGAGGAGGAGGAAGGGGGGGGGCTTTTTCGGAGGTGGAGGAAGGGGGGGGGCTTTTTCGGAGGTGGAGGAAGGGGGGGGGCTTTTTCGGAGGTGGAGGAAGGGGGGGGGCTTTTTCGGAGGAGGAAGGGGGGGGGGCTTTAGGAGGAGGAGGGGGGCTTTAGGAGGAGGAGGGGGGCTTTAGGAGGAGGAGGGGGGCTTTAGGAGGAGGAGGGGGGCTTTAGGAGGAGGAGGAAGGGGGGGGGCTTTAGGAGGAGGAGGAAGGGGGGGGCTTTAGGAGGAGGAGGAAGGGGGGGGGCTTTAGGAGGAGGAGGGGGGCTTTAGGAGGAGGAGGGGGGCTTTAGGAGGAGGAGGAAGGGGGGGGGGCTTTAGGAGGAGGAGGAAGGGGGGGGGGCTTTAGGAGGAGGAGGAAGGGGGGGGGGCTTTAGGAGGAGGAGGAAGGGGGGGGGGCTTTAGGAGGAGGAGGAAGGGGGGGGCTTTAGGAGGAGGAGGGGGGAGGGAAAGAGACACGGGGGGGGGGGGGGGGGGGTCGAGTGACTCAAGTATAAGCCGAGGGAGCCCTTTTTAGCCTTAAAAAAAAAAAAGGCTGAAAAACTCTGCCTATACTCGAGTATATACGGTAGATGCTGTGAGTGTTTTTATAGAGGGGTGTGGAGATTAGATTCCTGAGGTAAAAAAAAAAATGAGTCTTGGGCTTCTGGGTTTCTCAAGTCCCGATCTGTTTAAATGCATAAGACGGTGTGATTTATTTAATTTATAAAACTCTAATCTGTTTGCGATGCAGTATCACACGCTTGAAGTTAGACATCGTACACATTTCTTTACATAAATAAATGATGTCTCCTATTCGCAAGCGTCAAGTGATCTGTTATTTATCCTCTTTAAGCGGATGTGTTTAGATGGTGACAGCTTTGCTTTTTTGTTAACAACGCATCTTATGAAGTACTAACACAATTCTGACAATCCCATTGATGGTAATACATGTATGGTAAATATAGAAGCTTTTTAATGGTTCGGTCTTTGAAGCAGCAAATCTCTTCTGTAACCATCTTGTATGTATAGGCAGCTCCTCAAACATAAACACATCTGGGACCACCTTGGCTTCGCATTTTCCTACTGAACCTCAGATTCTACAATTACATTTTGTTTGATTTTTATTCTGGCTTTTTATGTCCATTTTAGGCAGTTTGCTATTTTCTCTTTTGAGATGCCCTGAACTACATTTAATATTCCTTCTGTTAGAGTCCAGCTCCTTGTATGTAGATATCAAAGCATTACTTAAAAAAATCATATAACAAGTCTAACAGGAGCTAGATTTTTTTTTATTAGGCATTGATCATGGGTAAAGTTCATATGAAATTATTTAATAAAATAAAAATAAAGCAATATTCAATATTAAACTTCTTTTCAAAGATCAGATGCAGATGCTTTATATCCCACTATTAGGTCATTTGGGGCAGGCTGTGCTAAATGTTCAGGCACAATGTCATGCTGGAGATGTGCTGTTAGTTTTGCTATGTGTGCAGGCTATGAATGATTGCTTGGCCTCTTATTAAAGCAAATTGTTCTTAGAATTGCCACGTCCTGTCTCAACCAATCCATCATCTTTTGATATGATATTATCAGGGTACAGGCAAGCACTTCCTGTTTCAATAAAGTTTAAACCTCATTTACTTAATTTTTTATGCAAAAACAACTTCTCTAATGTTGCATTTCCATGCTTGAAAAGAACAGTTATCAATGTCCCTTTAATAAGCTAAGCAACAATCTATTTGACCTGGGTTTTCTTCTTCTGCATTTAAAAAAATAATAATTCTGACACTTTATGAGAGAGTTATGAATTAGACTGACCCAACTATATTCAATCAGTTTATTAAAGCGCTGCCTTTTACTGCTGTAGATGGTGCACGCAGTAATAGATGTTGTTATGCATTACTTGCTATTCTTACCTTCATTGTAATGCAGTAACATCTGAGAACTTTCCTGTTGGGTGGCTGCCTTTCTTTCTTTTTTTTATTTTATTTTTTTTTACTGAATTTCATCTGAAATTTAACTCAATCTGATAGGGTTACGATAACCGTTTAAGGTTAGAAATTGTGTAAAATGTCGACAGCGCCATCTAGCGGCTCCTTGCCACGCTGCTACGGACACGGCTCCTGGCCACCCAACAGGAAAAAGCTGTAAGTGGTAAACAACTGGAAGTTAAACTGTAACCTACCATATAAAGTGGGCTTGGCAGAACAACAAGCAGAGAGGTCTGTGGGCTGTCCAGGATCCAGTATACAAGGCTGATCAAGTAAAACTCTCTGGACAGAAATACTCACAACTTGCACGCAAAAACAAATATATTAGCGGTCATGTAGGAGATACTTCCTTTCTTTTTTCTTTTTCTTTAGATTTTAATAACTTTGATTTATGCAAAAGAAAAATGTAAAAAAGCATGTGATACTTAACCAAAAAACATGGAGCTTCAGTCAATTCGAAGCCTGCATCACGCGGTATACAGGCCCTATGTTGGAATGAACTCTGCTACAATTCTGGTGCAATTCAATTGAACAAACCCGTAAATTAGGGGCCAAAACCATAAACCATGCAATCGTATGTATCATTTCAGGGCAAGTATATGATCCGTTAAGCAAGGCCTTAACTAACCATTTAGAAACAGCCAATAGAAAATGAGGTCGTCATATTAGGTCAGTAAAACATGGAGGTTACACGTCCATCAGTTAGTATTTAGAGGTCCGATATGCAATGGAACTCGCAAAAAACGAAATAATAAAAATGAATGCCAATACTGTTCTAGTCCATATGGGTGGCCTGATATGTATTAACTCCTTATTTCCGAGATTGATATAACCCCAAAATGACACATAACATTTTTTTATTGATGATTTGCGAGCTTGAGACTGTTGTGCAATTCTAATGCCTTTCATCGCTTACCCCATCATTTACAGTGCAGTATTGATTTTTTTTATTTGCTTTTACACTGCTACCATCAGGTTTAAGCCAGTTGCGGGTCCTATCTGGTACCTGCAGGATTTTTCTCTCTAAATTTGCCATTTACGGGTGTGAAAACATTTACGGGCTTGAGGAATTGTAGCAATTGAATAGTGATTTGCGATTTTTAGTGATCGTAACTCTTGCGGACGTGAAAGATCAAAGGCTTAGATGTGGTGTAAGTTCCGGGTTTAACAATCGCAAGGATTTCAAGCCCTTAACACGTAAGCTGTTTTCAGCTTGCAAAAAAACGCCATTTGAATGGCGAATTAGCTTACGGGCTCCCGTAACTTACAATTGCTTAATTGAATGAGGCTCATTGTATGTACAAATGGGGGAGGGAAAAAGGGAAGGTACAAAAAGATAAAGGGGTAAAAGGGGATTGGGAGGGGGGAAATAGTAGATCGACAGAAGAGATACATAATGTGGTACAATATGGGTGATCAACGTTATATATTGTATTTTACAGTTTTATATGATACATTGGTAACAATTATTCAAATTTGGAATTTGTGGTGTTTTCCATAATTCTTCTTGTAGCTAGATTGATATGGGCTGCTACGGCATTTTGTTTGAGAATATACTCTTCCCATGGATGGGTCAATAAAGAAAACAATGGGTTAATTGGTGACTGAGCTAAACTGGTTCCTATAAGGGAACTAATTGAGATCCAGAAAGTTTGGATTTTTGGGCAAGACCACCATGTGTGTAGATATGTTCCATACATAGAACACTAAGGACCCATCTCATCTTCTATCATTTTAGAGCTGTAAAATACCATTGGTGAAGAGTCTTCTAAGATTGAGGAGATACTTTCTATGGATATTTATGACCACTCTCTACAATGATAAAATATTTGGTAGAACATCTAAAAGCATAACCACTCTGGTAAAAACCCAAAGTGCTAGATTTAATTGGGGGAAAAATACATTTTGATGTTTTTGCTGGTCCTTTTAATCATATTTTGTGATGGTTGGATGTGGGGGTGTTTACATTTTTGCATGAGCAAAGCTTGCATCTATCATTGCAAGCTGATAAGGCAGAAGAAGTGAATTGGCTAAGAAACCGGACTAAATTGTTTTAAGAAAGGGGTATGTGTCAAATTCTAAAAGATCCCATTATTTATCCAAACCACCTCCCTCTGGCTACCTCCCCCACCCCACCGCCAACTGATAAAGATAAAGTGCATAGGCTAAGGAGACAATATAAAAAACTTTTATTTGTTACATATTGAGAGGTTTGTAGCATACTTCACAATCCTGCAGCTTTTCTAGAACTAGATCTTCTTATTTATGAAATGTCTGTTTACACTTCTTTTGACGAACAATACGAGCAATACTAAAGGGTTATAAGAGGCACTTGGATATATTTTTTTGGGCTGGATCTGTTTATAGGCTGCATATAAACCAGATCTGAGAAAATAGAGATACAGCCGGCATCTGCGTGACCTTCCATATAAATACAGGCAAACCCATTACACCTGGAGGACAATGCAAATGATTAATGCGTTTTCAAGGGCAAATATAATGCCATTTAATAAAAAAAAAAAAAACAGGCAATTGACAATGTATTTTACTGCGATTTTTACACACCTGCAAAACTTCTTATTTTTAAACATTGAATTGTTTATTGTTGAGTTTACTTCCTTTTTGACTTAAAATGTGAGCTAATAATATACAAAGTGTTTGTAGAAAGACCATAATGGTAAATATAGGTTGGGAGTGGTCTTTAAAAGTGGCACAAAGGAGCCACCAAATATTTTGTAGCAATAGGAAATAAAAGGAACTCCAAGTTGATTGTTTGGATCTATCCCGTTGTATGAGCAGCACTGATAGGTGCAGTGCCATCAAGCAGCAGCTAGATGGCGCCGTCCCGTTTGAGGGAATGCAAAAATTATTCCACCCTCCGACGTGGCACAACTTGACGGCGAGGCCATCGCTATGTTCAGTGTGGGCACTCGGGCCTTGGGTGCGCCTTATAGCTCAAGGCCTCTTTTGTTGGCCCGCCTTATATACATTGTGCAGCACTGTCGGGAAATTGTCTGCGCCATCTAGCGGTTGGTGGCGGTACTGCAGCTGCCAGTGTTTTTGGGATGATTTGCATAGATTACAGGAGAAAAATGCATTTAACTATGCAATTTTTATTTGTTAATCAGCCTTTCTGATTCACCCATAATGGCATGCTCAGATGTATTGGGGTCTCTTGACACACAGTGCCCTTAGTGGGTGGATCAGAGAGGCTGACAAAAGTAAACATTCCAAATACAAAGTAGATTTCTTGTATAAAAATGTATTTAGTATTGTTACTACCAAATGATTTAAATGATACTTTGGAATCTCTGCTTAACATGGATATAAAGCGGAATCGCTATTGGGAATCTGTTCTGTTAGATTCCAACATTATTCTCTATTTTGCAGAGGTCGCTGCCAAAATAGCAGGCTGCGTAGGATCAGCCACAGTTCAGGTTTTATCATGTGCGAGTAACTGATGGGACACACATTAGTTGGATTTGCTGTTTTGCGATTCCAAGATCTCTGGCTTTTGGTTTGAACCACTGCCCTAGAAACCTTGTGTTCTGCAAGTATTTTTGGAATCTGTCTTGTGTAATGCTTTATGGGAAAGTGCTATAATATACAATATATAATTTGCTGTGTCCCTGGGCAGTAACAGGTGATATATGCAAATCAGTTAAGCAAAATAAACTGCTTGTGAATATATTCATCTGAAATGCAAGCCTACTTCTCTTATTTCTTCAGCGTGTAACAGCCGTCTCCTTGCACATTCTTCGTCCACGGACACGTCGTTTTGGGGCATTTGCTCGGTAATGGTGTGGGGTCAATGTAACCACAATAAGATTTTTCTTTCTTGTAATTTCCTGCATTATCCAGTTTTGTAAGATGCACATGCTATTCTATTTTTCTTAAAGGACCACTATTTCTTTGTAATTTGTATACCAAATTTTAAACCATATTCACAGCTGTATAAGCCATGGGCATAAAGCATTTTTTGGATTTGTTTGTTTGCACTGTTTATAAGTACAGGAATCCATTTTGTGTTGGTTACATCACTTCCTGAAAGCGGACTCATTATGGTTGTGTTTTGGCTATCAGTGGAGAGTGGTGGGGAAGGCGGTTAACGGAGTTATTGTAAAGATGATTGTAGAAGATTAAACGCCCATTGACAACATCCATTCCCTCTCAATGGCACAAGCAGACCCCTTTCATTACTCATTGCAACAATAGCTCTCCAGAAATGCGGACACCCCTGTTTCACACAACCTCCGCCAATGGATGCCTCCATGGACCTGCAGTTTAAGAAATGTTTTGTTTATGTTTTTCTGTAATGTTTAAAACCTGATCTTTTAAAGCATGATCTTTTTGCATGAAGAAACACGTGGTCTGTTGTGTAGAATATGAATATATATATGAATATACAACATGAAGCAAAGGGACAGACTGGCAATCTATATGGTCTGACATAACCTGGTGCTTTTATCACTATTCTGTTGAATGCTTAAGGCTCTATTATGGTAAAAGAAACAAACAAAGAAAAAAAAAAAAAGGTTCCTTGGTGGCCCAGTGGTTAGGATGCAAGTGCTTTCACCACAGCAACTTGGGTTTGAATACCGTCAGGGAACCAAGAGGTCACACTGGTCAGTACTTGGATGAGAGACCACCTGGGAATACCAGAAGCTGTATGCTGTGGCCCACTGGAAAAGGAACTGGCAACCCACTCGAGTATCTCTGCCATAAAAACCAAGTGGATCGTCATGGTCCATGAGGTCACGGAGAGTCACACACGACTGAGCAACACAATTTACATTTATGATTTAAAAAAAACGTTCTTTAAAAAAAAAATGGCAGTTATCAGGTTTAAATTGTTCAAAGGCGCAAAATAAATATATAATCACAGCCTTTACATATTTACCTCCTTTTTTTTTTTTTTTCTCCCCCCCTCTCCTACCGTACTTAATTTGATTTCTTGTACTGGACTCTGGAGGAATCCATGACATGCAGGTGAATGGGGCTGTTTCATTTCTGGCGAGCTGGGGTTGCATCCTTCTAGGCCAATGAGGGGGGAGGGAAGGAGCGCCGTGTCAATATCCATTTATCCAATTATCTAACAGAAGCTCTTGTTCAATTCACCACCCACCCCAAAAAATCTATTCTCATTATCCAGCTTTCAGGAAGTGATAGAACAAGCACATAATGGGTTCCTATAGCTCTAAAAAAAGATTATTTCCAAAGTTGAGGACTCGTGGAAAGGTCAAAAGAGATTATGGGAACTAGAGAGGTATGCCAAGCCTCTTACCTTGGGGAACACAGTGATAAAAGCAAGGGCTAAGGATGGAGTATAGAGATGTTAATTAAAGTGAAAAATGTTTTTTTTTTTATTTTTTTTTTAATTATAAACAGCAATAAAAAAAAAGGAATTTCATTGATAAAGTACTTTCCTATAACTTAAAATTTATACCATTTCTTTGTGCTTTGAAGATAAATTAACTACATTTGTAATATAAATTGTACTCCCCTATTAAACAATTTAAGTTCTGTGTAAGATTGTATTTGTGAAGCTTTGTGATTAGGGTAAAACATTTTTTTTGTGAACGGTGATTAATAGTGTTTTTTTTGTTTTTGTTTTTTTACAGACTCGCGATGCTGACCCGTTAGAGGAGCCTCTCTCCAGCAGGATCTCAGGCGGGTAAGGGCCCCGGCCCGGCCTGAACCATGGAAGAGAGTCGCAATGACAAGGTCAATCAGGCTCATGTCCTGTTTGATAGGTTTGTCCAGGCTTCCACCTGCAAGGGGACCCTGAAGAGCTTCCAAGAGCTCTGTGACTACTTGGAGCTGAAGCCACGAGATTATCGCTCGTTCTACCACAAACTGAAGTCTAAACTCAATTACTGGAAGGCAAAAGCCCTGTGGGCAAAGCTAGACAAGAGAGCATGTCACAAGGATTACAAGAAGGGCAAAGCCTGTACCAACGCCAAGGTAAGAGGGTTCGAGGGCTACAGTGCAACAGACCACTGTAGGGTATTAATTGTTCATATATATTTATTATTTATACTGGTTAACTAAAAACAATTCAGTGTAGCTTTTATAGATTACATAAAAACCTTAGGGCCTCATTCTATTATCGGCCGTAAATCGGCCGTAAGGCTGCGATTCCTTGCGGGGGTTCAGTTAACTCGCGATTCTATTATACGGCCCCGCAAGGATCTCCTCTTACGGCCGGCCGCATATCTTGAAACCGTCCGTAAGCTCTGAAATCTAAAAACGCAAAAATAAATTCAAGCCTGCACTGTACAGCTCTAAATGCTAGGGATCATATTGGGGGACATGAGGATTAATAGTAACCCCCTCTCAAGCTTGCACATCAGCCCAAACCCGAGTTCAAATTAACTGTTTATTTTCCGGCTGCGGCGTGGCCAGGTCTGAGGTGCTCCAAGCACTCTGGACTTTTTACATGTATATTTTACGTATATTAAAAAAATATATATTTTACGGATTTGAGTACAGGATAATTATGTGCTATTTTTGCTAACACCGAATATCACTTTATAGACTCCGCAAAGTGCAGGATGGCTTTATTTGAGCTATTTTATGTGCTTAATTGGTGCTAGCGGGACCTGTTTGCTGCAAGTAAGCTGCGGCTCGGCTTTAGCCTTGCAGAGAGGGTTCCTGGAGCAATAGAATAGCAACCGGGCTTTCTTACGGCCGATTTCCTTGCGGATGTTTTAGATCAAAGGCTTTCCTCCGGCGCGATCGGCCGCATGAGATAGCAAGGCACCGGCCGCAAGCCTGCCGGAGTCCCCGGCCGGAGGGGAATAGAATAGCCGGAAAGCTTGCGGCCCCGCAGCGGCTGCGGCCGATAATAGAATGAGGCCCTTAGTGTTTAAAATGTCAGCAGATCTACTTTTAACCACTCAAATAAGGTGACCAGGATCTTGGAGGGGATCTGCCCGGGAGGCTGTCCAGACGGGAGGGTTTCTTCCTCCTTCTCCTACTACAGTGGCAACAGATACGTTTTTGGACAAGCTCCTAGTCATATCCTTTCTCACCCCCTGGGCATTAAATTGAGGGTGAAGATAATAAGCTTGTCAGACCCTGAAATATCAAATATTTTTTTTGATAATGGACCTGTACAACTAACTTAAGCCTCAAGTATTAACTTGGCTTTCCAGAATTTTTTTTAAAGTTTTGATCTCTTTGGTGGGGGGTGGAACAAAAAAAATGTAACCCTTGATTTAGTAGTTGACACGAATCTCCAGTTTAATATCTCAGCAGGGTCTCCAGCACTACCTCTTCTTATACTTGGTCTGAATTATCGACATATTCTCAACTGTTTCCTATGTATGAAAAATATGTTTTTTGGTCAGGTAGACCAAAGTCTGTTCTTTTGCACATGTCCCATACTTTGATTTATTTGTATTATTATTAAGGTTTAGCATATTGTGTAGACCTAAACAGGAGCACGCCAAGTTTTGTCAATATAGAATTGCATAATAACAAAGTGTGTGCCGTGCCCATGGGCTAACGAGCTCTTCTATCCTAAAGGACTTACAAAACCGAAGGTCTTATGGGGCAGCATCATTGCTGAGTCTACACTACATATATGTGTATTTATTAAAACCAATAATGTTTCACAGACATCGGTTAATCGTTTCTATTCACAGGGGTTCTGTACATTTATTTCTATGCTAATGGTTAATGAAGTGGTAACTTTGACTCTTCCAAATTTTACTTGGACCCTTCGCCTAGCCATGTTCATGCCTAGCTCATGCACGGATTCCAATCGAGGAAAAGCAATTGGTGGTTCTCATAATCCAGTTCTGCCGTGAATCTCCATGTTGAAGCTTCTATAGCACACCTCTTGTACAGTCATTTGATGCTGGATCTTGGGCGTCTGGCCCTGTAAACGATGCTTTGTCTACTAGAAGTTGCGATATGGAGGTTACAGCCTGCTACCTATCTGCCTCCCAAAGTAAGATGCTTTGAAAGATAGGAGAAGGGAGAGAGGACAACAAAGCCTCCTAGAGATGAGCAGAGAGTATTTTAAAAATATAGCCGTGATTCATAATGTTATAAAATTGGTCTAAAAGGACTTTCAATATGTTAAATATAATAGTGTTTTCTGGTCAAGGAGTTGTTTTTCCATTGCAGTGGTTGCTTAATTTATTGTGTCTTGTACACAGTACTGTCTTCAACTTTGTATAAACATTGTAACTACAGTCTGTTCTTGTACTAAATATGGGGCTTCAGTTTTTTATTTATGTATTTAATAATTGAAAGCCAGCACTGTATGTGCACATTACTGGAGTCTGTGGAGGTGAATGAAGCAGAAGAATGAGGTGTTCTTGGTTTAGCCATTACGCAAATATGGTATAACTTGATTTGATGCAATAAAATGTAAAACAAAATAGGGCTACCACCCAAATTGTACCATACTTTGCTGTTAAATGCAGATGTTTGTCCTATATGTACATTGGTTAAAGAGCCTTGGATAGAGCATGCCTAGACACCGAGCTCTGCAGAGTAGAAACTAGAACAGCATCTTGTCTTGCAGCAATAAAATACAGAGAAATTGAATATTTATGAAGTTTCAGTCCATACCACATGCTAATTATTAGAATGATCTAGGATATATGCTATACCTGGAAAATAAAAATAACTTTTTCATAGTACTGTAACCTTGGGTCGATTTTTTTTTTTTTTTTTTTTTTTTTTTTAAATATTTTGTTACAAATGTTTTTATTTATTTTATTCAATGTACCATCAACTGGTTAAATATTGGCTTGTTTTTGTTCCTAAATGCTACTAATCTATAAGCCAGGAATATCAAATATTATATTTGGTATTAATTCTCATAATGTGACATTAGCCTAATTTCTTCTATGTGTATATGTTTGCTATAAATATTTCCATTACTGCCATTAAAGTTATATCTAACACATGTTGCTTATATCACACACACACATAACGTGGAGTCATTCTATACATATACAGATTTATTTTATTTGAAAATAAAACCGGTTTACCACACCCCAGAGCTGCTTACAGTGTACCTACCAATAGAAACACTGCAATTGGGTACAGATTTGAACCTTCAAGCTAGCTGCAGCTCAGTGCAAAGATTTACAGATCAATGTCGGACTCCTACTGCCTTCTGCAAGGGGACTACACATCCCATGATTCCTACCTGTACAAACTGCCATCATTGATTGTTACATTGTATTAAAATGTATTATCAGCCTGTGATTGGCCAAAACAAATTATACATTTTATGATAATTTTGGAGGTATTTATAGGGTTTAGCAGACGTCAGGGTGACTTTGTAAATGATTATTTTGATATATATATATATATATATATATATATATATATATATATATATATATATATATTCCACAATAATCATTTAGTGTATGGTGAGCACAAAAGTGAGAAAAGCTCTCCACCGTACAAAGTACAGAAAACGAATAATACATTAATAAGCCCATTTGCATGTCTAAAAGGCGGGGACATGCAAATGAGAATACAATGTACCTCACTCTTTTAATCCAAAAATAGCAACTTTATACATTGCTCCCTTAAAGCATATGCCCGCTGTATTAAACAGCTTTTAAGCAAAGCATCGGGTTGGATTTTACACAAACCAAGAATCACTCATATACAGGCCTGTTTCAAGCTTTTGGCTATCATCAGTATGAGGTAGATTCTGGTTTGTGCAATAGATTTTGTAGGATTGGGTATTCCACAATAATCATTTAGTATTCTCATTTGCATGTCCCCGCCTTTTAGACATGCAAATGGGCTTATTAATGTATTATTCGTTTTCTATATATATATATATATATATATATATATATATATATATATATATATATATATATATATATATATATATATATATATATATATATATATATATATATATATATATATATATATATATATATATATATATACACACTCACTAAAGCCATGTCTAAGTTTCCTGGATTATGAATGCATTCAAGAGGAAAATCAGTAAACATGTTATGAAAAAAATACATGCTTCACAATCAAAATGGGTGGAACATATTGGTTATTAAAAAATCACTATAGGAATGTCAAGCACCTTTCTAATTTAATTTTGTCTCCTTCCCTGCAGTGTCTAATTATTGGCGCTGGACCCTGCGGGCTGCGGACAGCAATAGAGCTCAGCTTCCTGGGAGCCAAAGTGGTTGTGATAGAGAAGAGGGATGCTTTTTCTAGAAATAATGTCTTGCATCTTTGGCCCTTCACCATCCATGACTTGCGGGGACTAGGGGCCAAAAAATTCTATGGAAAGTTCTGTGCAGGAGCCATCGATCACATTAGTAAGTATAATAAAACAGCACTGTAAGCTGCACCGTAGGGATATTGATTTACCGTATATACTAGAGTATAAGCCGACCAGAGTATAAGCCGAGGCACCTATTTTACCACAAAATACTGGGTAAAATGAGCGACTCGAGTATAAGCCGAGGGTGGGAAATGTGCTGCCCTCTGTGTCCCCCTCTTGTGTCCCCCCTCTCCCTCTCTCCTGTGTCTCTTCTCCCCTCTCCCTTCCCTGTGTCTCTTCTCCCCTCTCCCTTCCCTGTGTCTCTTCTCCCCTCTCCCTTCCCTGTGTCTCTTCTCCCCTCTCCCTTCCCTGTGTCTCTTCCCCCCTCCTCATTCTCAAACTCCATCCTCAACCCCACTCCTCATCCTCCCTCCTCATCCCCCCCCCTCATCCTCAACCCCCTCCTAAACTTCCCTCCTCAACCTCAACCCCCCCATCCTCATCGTCCCACCTAAACCCCCCTAAATACCTCCCCCTCTCCCCTCACTTACCTGCTTCTGCTCCGGCCTCCACTCCTTCAACCGGCGCGCATGTTACGTCACATGCTCGCCGCATCATTAGCATATACCGGGTGCCGGCACCCGGTATATGCTAATGCAGTGACGTCACATGCGTGCCGCGTCAGAAGCAGGTAAGTGAGGGGGAGGTGGGGAGGGGACCTTTTTAGCCTTAAAGTGCTGAAAAACTCTGCTTATACTAGAGTATATACAGTAATATGGAACGTGTTAATTTAGTTACACAAAATCTATTTACTTAAAAAACATCCCAGAATTTTCTTACTATAGGGTTATCCCCTGCTGTTTTGTGCCTCTAGTGCATTGGATCATTATTGTGATTTATTGTAGACGAAGTATTTTTACTCTCCGAATAATTTCAATATAAGGAACGGAAATGCGTTAAGTTTTTGTTGAGGTCTTTTAACAGGAGTTGGATGCTTTAACTATTGCTCACTTTGATAAGTGTTTTAGTCAATCACTTTAAAAATCAACATTGAGTTTAATTTCAAATATCCAGCTTCTGTGCCTCCAGCTGATCTGTTTTCATCCACCATTTGGAAGCTCTGGCTGGGAGGCGGTGCTACATATGAGCAGGTACTTTTCATTGTTTGGAGACTTGCTGCATTTAAAGTAATTTATTTGGTTTTCTTAGCCACCCAACCTGATAAGATGCATTTTGCAGACACCAAAGAACACTGTCTAGACACAAGCTTTTGCCTGCCCATTTAGCAATGCCTCCTACCCAGAGACAATTACTTTTCCTGCATGACCTCATAAGTAGTGAAGACCAGAGTCTTAACTAGAAAGTATGAAAGGAATTTTAATTATTATTATTTTATTTTTTTTTATATAATTTTATGTATTTCATTATAATGATAAATTCCTAGTTAAAACCTCTAGCTCCAGTTATTGAACTTTATCATTGTTTTATTTTGAATACTGATAGTGGCTGCAGACTTCTATCAATATATTTGTCTGATGTTCTGATTGCTTGTATTACATAAACATTTTATTTTTCATTGACCAAGTAAAGAAAGTAGTCTTGAAAATTCTTAACTTTTTTAAAACATTAAAAAAATTAAACAGATGATTGAAAAGCTTTCATAGCTTAGCAGTTCACAAGAAAAGACAATGTTTGGATAGATTCACTATAAGGTCCTTTTTAATTTGTGATTATTTAAAACTGTTCGATCAATATTAAAGGAGATAAAACAACATTTAAAGAAAATATTTAACTGAAGAAACGACAATTTCTGCAGAGTAATAACTTTTATTTTTAGCCATTGTAATTTTTTTCAAGTGTCCTCAGTGAGACAGGGCTATTTTGGTTGTTTACAAGAAGTCTATGAATATTTATTACTTTATTTATTTTGGAGCGAAACCTGCACAGTTTGAAGTGGATTGGGCTCAGACTCTATTTATGGAGCCAGATTATTCACTTTCATGGTCTGACACTGACTTTCCTCCTAACCTTGTTTGCAAGGTCCAAGTGTGGAGAGATGAAATCTATGCATACTAAATAATTCTAGACAGAAGCTTGGGTCCAGTACAACATTTCTACAAGAAAGCCATTTCACTTAAAGGACCACTGTAATGCATTTGAAAATAAAGCCCATATATCTGCTCATTGGACGGAGACTGTTAAAATCTGTATGCAGTTTAGAAGAAATATATATATTCTTATTTTTATTTTTTTTAATTGTCAGTTTTCTCCTCAAGCAGAGCTACTCAAAACTTCCTCCCTGTGCCTTGTCAGGGGAGTTGCCAACTTTGCCTAGGGGCTGAAACATTGGAGCTTGGAAGCACGCTGGGCTATGATTTCCTGGGCCTGCCCATGACATTAGCTCTACCTCCAATCCATACACAGAAGTAAAAGCTGAACTGGAACCATTTTGTATCTGCCCCCATTGGCCCTGCCCAGTGACTGTGCATGAACCTTCATAGCCCCACCCACTTTACCGAGCATGTTCAGTTTGAACTTTTTTTTTAGTCCAACTTACAGGCAGAGCTGGCCACGCCCACTGATAGGCACAGGTAGGAGGAGATAAGCAGCTCTGCTTGAGGGGAAAATGTCACATTCAAAAGTAAGCAAATGATTAACTTTTATTTATTTTAAACTGCATACGGTTTACAATAGTTTGTGCCCAACAAACATACAAACTTTACTTGTGACTGCCCTACAGTATCCCTTTAAGGTCCCAGGCAGAAATAAGTACTTTGCCTATAAGTTAATATTTGCAACTGGTTATAATTGAAAGAATATACATTTGTGTTCAGTAATCCTCAATGGTGCTATTTTTGTAGGGAGAAATTTATTATGCAAGATCCTCCTAAGATCCTGTATATGAAGTGATTGATTCACTCACAGTGGGGTAGATTAGCAGGAAGAGCATGCCCAGTTGGTATAAACCAGAATAACCAAGACTTACAAGTGGCTTACATTTATCATTATTTGTATTTCTACCAAATAGGCATGTTCTTTTTGATTATTGCCCAATTTTGAAATGTCATTTAAATACCTATGATAGAACTTGTAGAGGGATCAAATAGTAATAATAATTTGTGCCTAAAATATTATTTACAATTTAAAGTCTGCTATCTAACACTAGTTGAGATTTTTTTTTTTTTTTTAATACATTGGTGGAAGTTATGTTTTTGAGAGGAGCATTTACATTGCTCGAGAGTTATGGTTGCATTGAATGATGTAAGGAATTTGCTTCTGAGCCGATGATGAGGAAGGGGTGTGATGTGATGTTAGTTTAAGTTTTATCTATTAAACAAATGATCTGGACTTCTGACTGTGCCCTCCTTCCCCACCCCTCCCTCCACTGATAGCCGAAAAACACCAACCACCATTTTCTAGATCTGAGGAAGTGATGTAATTAACACAAAATGGATTCCTGCACTCTTAAAAAGTTATCTATGGCTTGCGCTGCTGCTAATATTGTTAGTTTGATACATACTTGACCAGCAAGAAACTTGCCTTTTTAAATACTGAAGCAGCCCCATGTCACAGAGGTAGTATTTATAAGCCACTCAAATTAATATTACTTATCGGAGTGTTTGCTAATATAGATGATTGGTTTATCAAAAACTTTTGATTGTATTGTAATTCACTTCAGTGTGTCACTGAGTGTTTTTGTTTGTTTTTTACGGCTAAAGTATGTCTAGCAAATAAATCAAAGCAACGGGTGGAAATAAACAAACTATATTACTTGACTGCATACGGTTTTGTCAGTGTGGAAAATTCACCATTTTAATCCTCTCAGGAAGGCTACACTGAAATCTGTTTTTATTTCTGTCTGTTTTCCTGTTAATAATGATTATTTGCTGGACACAGTGTGGAAATAAACAGATTTTTAGTTTGAAACAAACTGTATTATGGCATTCATGCTTGTTTGTGTTAGAATGACTTGTTTTAGAAAGTAGAAGTTTGACATGAGGCCGGAAATCCTCTTTAAAACACAAGTGCACTATGTCCACTGGAAAGCTTTTGTTCAAGTTTTTGAGCTCATATTGATTTTTATTTGCTTGGCACAAACCTACATTTACTTGTAAATATACTGTATTGTGGCATTCATATGTATTGTGGCTAGAGCGGCTTGTTTCATAATGCAGAGAAAAGGCGGGAAAATCCACCATTTAAATATCTAGTGGCTGCTGTTATTGAGTGATATCTATTTTTTTTATTTTTTATTAAGTTTTGTGGCAATGTTAATAAATATTTCCTGAAACAAAATGACATCATATTGACTTGGAAATATGTTGGATTGTAGTTAGTCGCTTTTTTGATGATGCAGTGTTAGATTATTGTATAGAAAAAGGCACGCAAATACTCCACAGCTGCTCTGTAACTGAGATAAGATTTGTGGCAATATTAATGAAAATGTAAACAATATTTAGCTGGAAATATGGTGTATTGCGGCTAGAGATGCAGAATTTGCTTTGTGTGTATAAAAGGCAGGAAATGTCACCATTTTAATTATCTCGTGAAGCACGGACAGTGAGCAGAAAGACAACCCGGCTATATTTCTCTGTATAAAAGCATCACCGCATTGCACAGACAATAGTAATTATTATTTATGACTAGCGACTTGCCTGTCAAAAAATGACAACAATAAAATTAAGCCAGGCAATGCTGGTTGCCAGGCAATGTGAGGCTATGGCCCCTCTGAGCACCTTTTGGCGCTCATTTTGAGCATCTACCCAGTGTACTAATGCTGTTTGCCACACAATGCGAGGCTCTGGCCCTTCTGAGCACTTGCGGGACACAACGGCAGGGTTTGCTTCCTGAGGGCAGTGGCCCGCGTCGCGAGGGCCGCAGTTTGCGGTGGCCCGCGTCGCGAGGGCCGCAGTTTGCGGTGGCCCGCGTCGCGAGGGCCGCAGTTTGCGGTGGCCCGCGTCGCGTGACGACAACTCGCAGATTGACAACCATTATAGTTGATTATACTTATATTAGGGCTGGTATTCATGTTTTGATAAAAACAACCTGGCAGAATATGTAAAACAAAATGGGGAAATAAAATTACTGTGAGTGGGAAGCTGTAATTTAAAAGACACATTTATTTAAAGGAGAATCATTTTATATACTTTTTTTTTTAAAAGATAAACATATGTTTATTTTAATAAATGGAATTATTTAGATTTTTTACCATTACAATATTTTTAAGGGAAAGTATGTGTTGAACATAAAATAGATACTCATGGGTACTTTTTTGCAATATCATCTAGAGCTGTCAAAATCAAGTTGTGATAAAGAATGTCAACGTAAATAGTACATGATTCTTAAAGTGACAAACAAAATATTTTATAGCGAGCATTTCTGAGCAGTTAGTTTGAACTTTGACAAATGATTTTTAAATGAGCTTTTGACATGATTTCATGGGAGGGATCATGGAAACCTCCCCGACTGATATAGTTGTCTGAAGGGATTAAAACTATGTTCCATCCAAAGAGAAGATGCTTTAATATGGGAGAGTATTCTTTGAATTTAAACATGCATGTAAAGTTCTGCAACCTGTATAGGTTAGGTTATCCCTTACTGCTCCATGTCCTAGAAACTTGGATCTGCCTTTTTATTTTTTTTTATTTTTTTCTGTTCTGATTTTAGCCACTTAATTGTTTGATTTATACAAGTGCAGGGTCTACTAAAACAAGTGACTTGTAGACATATCCCTTAAAAGTACATGCAAGTGAGTTGGGTTATGAATGCATCTTGTAGAATGCATCATAACCCACCTAGCAAAAAAATGTTTGCATGAAAAAATAGTTTTTGCAAAAAAGAAAAAAAAAATCTGCTTGGGGTGATGTAGACACCCCCAACAATGGCACTGTGCATATTGGGTACTTTGTTAAAAAAATAAAAATAAAGGTACCAGATATAAAAGCTGCTGATTGGCTAAAGGAAAGCAACTTGTCTGAAATCATGTAACTTGCCACAGTAGTGCAGATGTCAGTTGCTAACTGAGCATGTTTGCACAATCCTCAGGCCAAAACAATACAATGTATAATGTATGCTAATATTCCCTGGGAGTTTCAGGGGGTGTCAACATTAAGAGAAAACTCTTTGCAAATGCAAGAAATTCAGCCAACTTCATGCTAACGGTTTATCTGTTTACTTTGGAATTTTTTCATGCCAACAATTTTTTTTAAGACACTATAAATTCTCCTCTATCAGATGCATTAATAACCAATCTCACTTGCTTATACCTTTTTTAATATAACAACTTCAAGTGTAGATTTAAACATCACAAAACAGTCAAGACGGCTGAATGGTATTAAACCTCTGAATAACTTGCTGTGCCTTTCATAAACCTATATCTTTCCTGTTGCTGTTCTGTTAGAGCGTTCAAACACCTGCAACACCACTTAAAATGGATAACATGCCTTGATCCATGAGACCATAAATAAACTTTATATACTGGTATGGTTCTGTTATCACGTCTTTCCACTGACATCTCTTTCCAGGTATTCGTCAGCTGCAACTCATGCTTTTGAAGGTCTCTCTGATTCTCGGGATAGAGATCCATGTGAATGTGGAGTTCCAGGGATTGCTCGAGCCTCCAGAGGATCAGGAGAATGAACGTGAGTTCAGGACAGGTCGGCATAACTGTGTCTAGTCATTTCAGCCTCTTTAGTTGTTGCAAGTTTGGTATAGTTTTAATTCAGGGCAAGATACATTTTACAGTCCATTTTTAAATGGACACCAGAGTCACAGTTTTGCGATTATGCATTTAAAAGATTGGGTTATAAATATAAAAAAAAAAATTTTGTTTGCATGAAGCTTAGGTTCTAATAGAAGATTGTATAAAGAGCATTTTAATCCTTAGGAGTTAGTCAGGAGGCATTTACATGGTCCTCTGACAGTCAAGTTATTGGACTTAAAGGATATTTTTTTATTTCCTCTGCTGGATGAACTTAAACTCTACTGAACAAGGTTGTGACACTTTCCAGGGCAATGCTTTTTTTGTTTTGTGCAGAGAAAAACATGCTCATTTGTATGCATGGTTGCAAATTAAGCGCGCCATTAACATAAAAAAACAAACAAAAACAAACTTACCAACCATAATTACATTGTGATCTATCCTAATTATTTTTTCTTGATCTAGGAGTTGGGTGGAGAGCAAAGGTTCATCCCAAAGGACATCCTGTTTCAGAGTATGATTTTGATGTCATTATTGGAGCTGATGGTAGAAGGAACACGCTGGCAGGTGGGTGTAAGGAGTTGGAAGGAATTTTGTCTTTGTACAATATGTTTCCCATTTATGCCATGAGTTTTTTTTTTTTTTTTCTCTTTCTTTAGGAGATTATTAATCAAAGTGTTTATGCTGTGACCCAGTAATTTTTTGTGCCCTTAGGATTCCGGCGGAAAGAGTTCCGCGGTAAATTGGCAATTGCCATCACTGCCAATTTTATCAACCGCAATACAACGGCTGAGGCCAAAGTGGAGGAAATCAGTGGTGTGGCCTTCATCTTCAACCAGAAGTTCTTCCAGGATTTACGGGAGGCCACAGGTGGGTCTTGGAAGTGCAATTGTGTTGCATTCTCTGTATAGTATTTGTAAGATGCATCCGGATTACTTGCCATATCTACGTACAATACATTCCATTTATGACCCCTTGTACTGTGCTCCAGAAAATGTAATGACTGTTCAGAGTCCCAGAGGTATTGTTTACTCTTCTTTCATATCACAAATTCCTGTGCCGCCCTCCGTTATCTCACTAATAAAGACTCTGTAAGCAGAGTAGAGCCTCAATAGTAGGTAGTATGGAATTTCAAGTTATGTAAGTTTGTATTCCCCAAGGCAGTATTTGCATTTTATTTCTAAATTATTTCACATTTTCCTTCTGTTTAATGTGTTTTGTTTTTTATATATTCAGTTCAAACGGTTACTAAATCTATTGTCTGCCATAGTCGTCTTTAACGTCTCAAGCCTCATTTACAATTTCAGCATGGAAGTAATGTCCTCAAGAAGAGCAAGTCATTTTAATTATGCATTGATCATTTATAAAATTCCTATTTATTATCATCCTCTGGTGGTGGTACAGTTTGTGTGATAATTTAGCAACCCTCTATTAGACAAAGCAACCTCCATGTTGGGGCATTGCAGCGGCGCTTTAATCGTAAAATCTGTTACAATGTGAGGACTGAGAGTATTCAAAATAATAATAAAAAAAAAGGTAAGAAAAGGGTCCGTTACATGTCTCCAAACTCCATTTCTCCGCTCTAAAGGTTCATTCATTACTATATTAATATATTTTATTCCCTGAATGAAGCAGCAGAGAAAAAATGCCTAGTTTATATATGCTAATTTTCAATATGCTTTTTAAACAAATGATTTATATTCTGTCCTGCTCAGTTTGGTAAGAAAAGTTTCTCCTGTTAGCTCACTTTGCTTTTTATCTCTCTTCTAGGAATTGACCTGGAGAACATTGTTTATTATAAAGATGATACACACTACTTCGTCATGACCGCCAAGAAACAAAGTTTGCTGGAGAAGGGAGTGATCATACAGGTAGTTATTAAGACTCCACAAACTTGCCAACCTATAGCCCAGCCAGTTCCCAACAACACCATATAGCCGGTCACTTAAGGCTTTCTCAGGGGGTTTAGCATCTATGCAAATTACTTGTAGAGAATATCAATGCATACTAATGGTCTGCTTTGCTGGTTGTGTGAATATAATAAACTTCAGAACAGCTGTAACTTTAAAACCAGCCTTTTTAAATGCGCGCACATGTAGTGAGTCCATGTCTCCTTAAATCTTCATAGAAATGTTCTATATATATATATATATATATATATATATATATATATATATATATATATATATATATATATATATATATATATATATATATAATATATATATATAATATATATATATATATAATATATATCTCCGCTTACATCTGTTAGAGCAAATATAAGTTTAACACAAGCTGAAAGAAAATCATACACCATTCACAATCCGAATGAGTTGGCCTCATATTTTGTTATTTAAATAATAGCAAATTTTATATTTTGTTATGAAGAAAAGGAAAATGGGGTTTGAGTAGGAAAATACAGAGGGTTATAGACAAATGTATTGCTTCAAAAATGCTGATGGCATGTGGGTTAGAGACCCTACTATCTAAATTTCACATTTTTTTTTGACTGATTAGCTTGAGAACAGGTCTTCTCTAGATAAACCGTCTCTGGAAGATTTTTTTTCCATGTCTTTCCACTCATGAATCTCGTAGGGAGGCTCTAAATGCTTAAACATCTGTTGAGGAAATGGCTAAAATAATTGGTTCATTTAGCAATTTTAAGACTCCCGGTCCAGACATGCTGGTTTCATTTAAAAATGTTCTGGAGCCACCTTTAATTGGTATATGTAAAAATTAGTTGCAAGACAAAAAAATTGACCAATTTCAGAGGCACTTGCTGTCTTGCAAAAGGAAGTGAAGGATCCCATGCTATGTGGCAACTATAAATTAATTTACTTTTTGAATTTAGATTTGATAATTATTGCTAACTTGGTATCTCAAAGATTAATTTCCAATATGCAATATCGAATTCATTTAAGATTGTAGAGTTTTTTTTTTTTGTTTTTGTTTTTCAACCTTCAGGCAGGAATGCGGTAATGTCCAAAGGTTCGTCGATATTGTTCATGTCCAAAGATTTTTTGCTATCAACCTTTTTGTTGACAAAAGCATTAAATTGTTTTGTGGGAATATGTGTTTATGCCCTACCTAGCTTCTGCATGCAGGGATCAGTTATGAACATTTTTAGAGAGATATAAGACTCCCCGCTCGCTGTCATTTTACTACTTGATTCTACTTCTCAGATGGCAGTACCAGATGGATACCCACACTCTCCCCTGTGTTTGTGGGATATGCAATAGAGCCGCTAGCATGGGCAGTTCAGTTAAACACCGATATATGTAGAGTTGCGTTGGGTGATCCACCTCTAAAAGAAATGTTTGTATGTTTCCAGGCAATATGATTCTTTCAGTCTCAATTCCAATAATAACAAATACAGTACTCTGAAAGCTTTTAAGATGCCTTTTGCTCCCTTACTGGACTGGAAATTAATGAATCGGTCAGCCACTGTTAATTTCGTCCTGCGCATCTGTCTTGGCGTTAGATTGACTAGATGTATCTTCACTATATCGTGCAAATTACCACCATCTTTTCTGGTTATGCCATACTGTGACATTAAAGATTACATTTTTGTCCCAAATTCTTTCTATTTAGGACCCAGTAGGAGGGATGTTATTAAGCCATGATTTAATGGGCAGTAAACCTATATGCTTTTGTTTAACTAAGATGGGGACTACTGGGGTTGACAAGTAAAGGTATAGCACACCTACAATATGATCATGCATGGTGATCATCTGTAAAGTCTTTGGGTGAGATGTTTGGCAAATATGACTTAAGCTCAATCTGAGACAGGTGTATTTAATTTCTCTCTGCATTATACATTGTTTGAATTATGTCGTTTTGAAACCACCTTGTACAGGATGGATAAATCTCCATGCTTTATGCAAACTTCTCTTCTCCTACTGATCCCAAATATTTTGTAGCAGTCTCTGAAGGAGAGCTTGGTGTCTGAATAGTATATGAACCTCTTATGCTCCAGTTAATAGCCTTATTTTTTGCTTTCTATGTCCCCAAGTATATGTGTGCATGTATATAGACTGAAATATATAACTTTTTATTGACATTTATGTACATATGCCTACCCTGTTCCACTGCGGTCACAGGAAAATGTGCTGGCCTTGTTAGTCTAGGAACTATATTTCACTTCTCTCATTGTATTTATGTGACTGTGAAAAATTTTAAAAAATGTTCTAGAAACAATGTTTTAGAATATATCACGGGACCAATTTAAAAGGGATGCTGTTCTGAAACATACCACAATGGTTGGTTACCCTAAAAATGTAGAAACAGATTTCTCCCCAAATGAAATAAAACCCAAGTACATTGTAATACTTAAGAATCAAAAGTAGCACATGACCATGTACGAAGTGATTGTATTGGCAAAGAATAAATAAAACAAAAGTTTTTTTTTTTTAGGCCTTTTTGTAAGTTGTTAAACCTAACTTGGCAAAAAAACAAACTTTTAATTGAGTATTTTGTAAATGAATAGTTGATCTAATATGAAGAAAGAAGACACAACTCCATAACCCAAGTTTTTTCTGTCTACCCTTGCAGGATTATGCAGATACAGAACGGTTGCTTTCACGTGCCAATGTGGACCAGGAGGCCCTACTAGACTATGCCAAGGAAGCTGCCAAGTTCTCAACAAATCAGCAGCTGCCAACCCTGGATTTTGCCATCAATCACTATGGGCAGCCGGATGTGGCTATGTTTGACTTTACCTGCATGTATGCCTCTGAGAATGCAGCACTTGTGCGGGAGAGGAACAACCACCGACTGCTGGTGGCACTGGTTGGGGACAGCCTACTGGAGGTTAGTGGGGCTCCTGTCTATAATTGCTCTATGAAATATTCTATCCAATGGTAACGTTAATTTACTGGACCAGTTTCACCATTATACAAATGATATAGGATTTTGTCATGCAGTAAAATGTATCTTTAAAATCTGCGAAGACACATTTAAGCATTATACTGTCCACATGAGTTTACTATAATATAGCTGTGGGCACTATTTAGCTTTTATGCCACACAGTATGTACTGTGCAGGTTTTTTCAGGTAGCATATTTAAATATAGGTTTTGTTGGCTTTCTTCTTTTTATCCTATTTGCCAGGGAAAGGACAATGATTGTTTCTTCAGTGGGAGCACATTGAGCCGTCAGTAACACCTAATATAAGTCACTTCACTTGATAACATTTAAAAGTTTCTATATCAAACTACATATTGATACTATACAAGGTAACCTGTTTCATATCCCAGCGTTTGAGTGCTTTGGAGAAGACTGCGCCTTTTCAGTTTGCGTTCTAATTGACGTTCAATCACATTACTACCGATTCTAACAGGACAGCACCACTTTTTCCTTTATCATTTTCCATTTTATTCTAATATTAACACTACCATAGATTTTTGCTTTTTTCTCTCTCTCTAGTTAGGTCGGTCTATAGTCCGTTCTACAGTGTTGTATTTATTGCCACATGATGGTACACGTGCAGGAGATACCTCGGATAGAACAAATTGGATAGAATTCCTCTTCCAGGAGGCATATCCATATTAATGGAAGTGCCTCCTGCAAGAGTCGTTAAGGACGTATTGTACTTCCACATGAATCCTTAATTTCAAAAAGGGGTTTGGACTGCACCTACAGTTCACCTAATGCTTGACAAATGGGTTGTTACTGTACCTATTTTCTTGTGTGGATCTATGAACCCTTTTGTCATAAAACTTGGATATACCTTTAATTAAACTTTCTGCTCATATTATATGGATTAATACATTTCTGCAAACCTTGGACAAAAAGCAGCTTATGTGTATGCAGCACATCTTGTAAAACATTTTATTTTTTATTATGTAAAAATCACTCTAATGATTATGTTGATGCATCCAGGGGGTGTCTACACAAGCATCTGATTACACCCCTGTCACAATAGCCCTGGATTTTAGACTATTTGCTGGACTCTTTTGGGCTTACTGTGACTGCCATGGCATCTTGATTATCACCTATATAGTTGTGGATCTTTGCGACTGTTCGGAACGCTTACGATGTTGGTAACAAACTTGTTCGCCTCACAAAGCAAGGCGAGCCGTTTGCAGCCCACAGGGCTGCAACTGCGAGCCTTGCAAACCGAGCCCTGCAACTGCGAGTCGAGCCGTCGCGGGACCGGTTGCAATGTGCGCCAAAGGTGCTCATTGCACTCGAGGTGAGCAGCTGAAGCATGCAGGACTTGTGAGGGTCGCAATTGCGAGCCAAGAGCGTAACTCTAAAACCCCCCAAAAACCAACAACATAATAAAAAAATAAAAAAAATCACACACAGCACGGGGAGAGCCACAAAGCCTGGGAGCGAGGTTGCAAGCAAATTTAAGCCATATTTGGCATTTTTAGTCAATCCAAAATCGGCTACGTGAGGAAAAAAATGGCGGCTGAAAAACGTAAAAATTCTGAAACTGGATGAAAATGAGGCTGAACAAAGCCAAGCATGCGCTACTTAGAAAAAAAATACGACAGCGAAGATGGTAACACTTACACCGACAACTCCAGGCACGCGGATCTTTGAAAATAAAACCGTCAGTCAGCGAGTAACACTACATATCCCATGCTGCTTTACAGGGCAGACAGGTACCCTGGAGTTTAAATCAAATGTTTCAGCTAACCTGAGTGGCCAAATCAAATCATTTTAAATTTGATGCTAATTTATCCTGGGTTTGGATGGTGTTAACCCTAATTTGCAACTGTCAAAAATTACAAGAAATGTTGCTGACTTCAATGTAAGTGTTTAAATGTTTTTAATTTGGGATTTTTTTTTTTCATGCAAATGTTTTGTTTTAAAAAATGTTTGCATACACTACTAATTTTCCTGTATCAGATGCATTCATAATCCAGCTCACTTAGATACACCTTTAATGCCAGTAATGTTGCATTGCAGGGAATTTCCTTATCTGTAAATCAGTAATTGTGTTTTCAGTGTTCTCTTTTGGGATTTGATATTTCCCATTTCTTTGCAGACTTTTGGAAACACTGTAAACATTGGTTCGTAATTGCACAGAATCATAAGTCAGTGTTATCTGTTGTAAGCTTTTATAAAGCCGCTTAAAGTCATATGGAAGCTTCCCAGTTCCTTATTAATAAAAAGATGTATAGCTATGAAAACAAATATTTAGGTAGTTTATTTTAATAGAAGCGTGTAAAAGCTCGGTTTTCACTTACTCAAACATTTCAAACAGTCCCTGCAAAGGTCTGCCCCAATCATAAATACAATGTTTCTATTGGTAAGAGATGTTCTATTTTTTTAAATGCTGCTGAGGCAATCTGTATGTGGCTAGTACATCTAGTACCAATAAAAGCATTGTATGTATGATCTGTGGGGGCAGACCTGTGCAGGAACTGCTTGGAAAGTTTGAGTAGGTGAAAACAGAACTTTAAGCACTTGTTAAACATTTTTAGGTAGTGTATCTAAACATTATTTGTTTGTATATTTTAATATTAAAAACAGAGATACTTCCATTTACCTTGTAAGTGCAATTAGGATCTTTTATAATTATGTACACAGTGACATATATTACCAGTTCACCAAAATTACTTGCAGTTTATTAGTACCTAAAGTGTCCGTTCTTGAATATCTTAATTTCTTTTGCTTAATCTTTTTTTTTTTTTTTTTTATACTATAGCCCTTTTGGCCCATGGGAACTGGAATTGCTCGGGGATTTCTGGCTGCAATGGACTCTGCTTGGATGGTACGAAGCTGGTCTCAAGGTGCCAGTCCAATGGAGGTGCTAGCTGAGAGGTGAGAACTATCAATCATTTTGTAGGATAACACATACTGCAAACTTTAATAGTAAACTTCTTATCATACAAATTGTGTTAGAAGAAATTATCAGCAGGGTCATACAAGTACATTATGCAATGTAAAAGATAATAAAATTGTCATGAAAAAGATAGAACATAAAGTATATTGTAGCAATAATTGGTTTTCTTAATCTATTATCAAATGGAATATAATATTGTATTCCATAAAGCATCTTTCTTCTTAAGTTTTCCTTTTTTCTTTTTTACATTTTTACTCTTCATGTTTCCTTCCACCTCTACCACCATATTTCCAGGCTATACTGAAACTATAGGAGTGCAAATCGGTAGTGGTGTGTGACATGCATAAGTTATACAAATATCCGATAATAATAGTACATTTTTTAATACGTTGAGGTGACCAGATTTATTGGGGAGAAACAGAATATAAATTCTACTTAAATTTGATACCAATGCACAATTTTCTTTTTATAAAATTAACCGAAATATGCATGAGAAATATTCAATTGTTGCAACTTGGCCTAAAATTACCGTATTTATCGGCGTATAACACGCACCTCATTTTAAAAAGGAAATTTAAGAAAAAAAAAAAATTTCATATAAAGAACTTTGAAGCAAAATCCTCATCCTCAACCCCCTCCTCATCCTCCCATCCTCAACCCCCCCCCCCCATCCTCAACCTCAACCCCCCTAAATACCTCCCCCTCACTTACCTGCTTCTGCTCCGGCCTCCGCTCCGCTCCTTGACCCGACGTCACATGCGGTATATGCTAATGACGTGGCACGCATGTGACGTCGGGTCAAGGAGCAGAGCGGAGGCCGGAGTAGAAGCAGGTAAGTGAGGGGGAGGTATTTAGGGGGGTTGAGGTTGAGGGGGGGGGGGGTTTAGGTTGAGGAGGGGGGGGGTTTAGGTTGAGGAGGGGGGGGTTAGGTTGAGGAGGGGGGAGGGAATATCGGCGTATAACGCGCACCTATCATTTGCCCCCTATTTTTAGGGAGAAAAAGTGCGTGTTATACGCCGATAAATACGGTAAATTCTGTACAGTTGTTTGACATCTGCATCATAATAATATATTTCACTGAAATCTAAAAAAAACTCTGTACGAGACATTTTCATACAGCTGTTGCTGCCATTTGTGAACATGGTGGACCAAAGCATACTTAAGCTAGATGTATTGCTTTGCTTTTAACGATATTCTTGCCCCTATCTAATTTTTAAACATTTTTTGTGAGACAGGAGCAAAGTGGTTATGTGCAGCTACTGTTTACATGTAGCCTTTCCATTCACCTGAGCATTTCACATTACCCTCTAACAAACCTTTTTTGTTCTTTTTTTCTTTCAGAGAGAGTATATACAGACTGCTGCCTCAGACAACCCCTGAAAATGTGAGCAAAAACTTTGGCCATTACAGCATCGACCCAATCACGCGATATCCAAACGTCAATCTTCAGTTCCTGCGGCCCAGCCAGGTAGGGTTGTGGGTGATATAGCAGGAATGCATTAAGTTTAAATAAATAACTACCATATTTTTTTCATATATTTTAAACACTGCAAAATATTAATGATTTATATTTGGAAATCTTACATAAAAACTACTGAAAAAAGCAGTGGATACTTTTTTAACCAGCTGAAATAAACAACATGGTACACCTTTTGATAATTTCCAAGGCTTTCTCTTATATTGTTTTTACCATGTCAGGGCACCAAGGGGCATTGTTTTCAGGGGTCTAATTCATTAACTTTTCTAAACTTTAGATTGCTTATTTTTCGTATTGATCTTTTTATTTAGGCTCTTAAAAATTATTTAAATAGCTTGGACTTCAGCGTGCATTTAAGTCAGCCGAACTCATTTTTTTGTTGGCAACGTTTTCAAGTGTTCTGGTAGTCCTCCATAAATGTGCAAAATAAAGAGGATTTTTGTGATTTTATAATAAGTTTTGTAAGCAATAGAAACGTTACTGTTTAAAAAAAAAAATTCTGCAACCACCTAACTTTTTCCCATCTTGCATCTTAAATGGACAATGGTAAAAGGCACATATGTTCAGAAAAACTGTGAAAGCATGTATTTACATCCGTTCATAAAATGTTAAAATTAAGTTGATCTTTATGAATTCTTGTAAATTGCATATTTTTGCAGAACCCATGTGACCTTGTATTATGATATGTTTTTTTTTTACTTTTGTATAAACGTAATTTGGATTCTTGGTTTGAGGAGCAAGCAAGAGTGTTAAGGGGGAACTCACTCAGTAAATCTACTTGGTGACACAGCAGAGCTTTGAAATGTGGTATACTTTTAAAACTATTATTATTATTATTTGCACTCAAGACAATGGACTCCATGCAATGTTTGTGGGTGGTTTAGAATGGCTGACTGCACATAATGGCAAATTTCAGTATTAGCGTGCTGAGGGAAAACACTTGTTTGTAAAGAAACTTTCAATTGATACAGTACTTGTTGTTACAGTATAATATAAAACTACATGTATATAAAACATCTGCTGTCTCACCCCACTAAATATATATATCTAAAAAAAAAAAAAAAGGCTACTTAAGACCAGATTGTACATACACATCACATATAATAGTTGTCAAACTGTGATTTGTCGCCACTCTTGCGAGCCTTGCAAGGTGAGCCTTTGAGGCGTAGAAGCCTTCCGAGCTTGGAGGACTTAGACAATGAGCACCAAAGGCGCTCAGTGCCCTGCGAGCCTCGTGAGGCGAGTTAGGCTGCAATGAGTGCCAAAGGCGCTCCTGCGAACCTTGCAAAGAGAGGCAAGCAGTTGAGGCATGGAAACATGCAGGACTTAGGCTACAAGCACTTGAGGAATGCGGGACTTAGAAAAGAAATCCAAACTCAGAAAAATATGAATGTAACGGCTGAACCGCGGAAATCGAAAACCACGGCCAAAAAAAATATATAAAAAAAATAACTCACACACCGCACAGGGGTAGAGCCAGGACGCCTGGGAGTGAGGTTGCAAGCGAATTTGCAGTGTTTTGACACTCGAAAATCGGCTAAGCAAAAAAAAAAAAATGGCGGACGAAAAGCTTAAAAAAATCGGAAAACAGAATGAAAATGAGGCTAAGCACATTCAGACCTCGGAAAAATACAGAATTCCGAAAAATACGCAGGACTAAGAAAATACACAACGTCAAAGACACTAACACTTGCACGAACAAAGCCTTAAATAAAAATAAAAGCAACTGAAAGATTCAGCAGACACACAGAGGAGAAACGCACAGGGAAGGGGCAGGGGGGAGATGCTGGAAAGGAAATGGCATTCCCAAGCACAAAACTTGCAGGTTAATGAATCCTGCAATGGCCCGTACAGTAAGCAGGAGGAAAGGTTCGCAATGAGCGCCGAAGGTGATCATTGCAAAGCAGGAAAGTTGAAGTACATGAGGGGACAGGCTCGCAATGAGCGCCAAAGGCTCTCATTGCGAGCCACGCGATGAGGGCCAAAAGACTTGCATTGTGTGGCAAACAGCATTGCTAGGCTTCAAATTTGATTGCTGTCATTTTTGACTGGCAAGTCACTTGTGCTTATAGAAGAATGAGTACATTGGTTAACAATAAAAGGGGAAGGCAAGGGATTCCAGTGACTTAACATTAGAAACAAACTTTGTGAACGCTCCCTTACCACTACAACAACCTACTATGCTTTGGAGCTATGTACAACAGTAAATGTATCTAGAGTAGAATATAACCCCAACCTTATATATGCAGACTACAAACAATAACTAAAATAATAATATCTTAGACAAATCTTGATCAATTCTTAAATGTAATTAACATTTCCACATGATTTTCCACTCTCTAGCTGATGATGCAGAGCAGATGACTTCAGTGGTCATTTAATATTTGATGTGAGCTAGCTGGCCATGAAGGATAGTTTAAACATTTAATACAAAGTATTATTAATGGCTGCTCTAGTTTCATCTCCTGATGCGTTGATCTGTTTCAGGTTCGTCATTTATACAATACCAGCGAGATGAAGGATATGAATATCGAAATCAGTAATATGGTGAACTCCAGGACACCTAAACTGGTCAGGAATGGTAAGCCACTAGTGTATCCAAGAATGTCAATTGTTTCTTATGTTTTATTTGGCTTTGTCGGAGTAGGTTGAAGTATGTCTTAAAACAACGTTGTTCTGGTATTTATGTTTGATAATGGCTACGGAATGAAGAGCGAGGCATTTGTGGGCATATTTGTGTGTCCCAGCTCAACTTCCCAGAATGCAGTGTAATAACTGAGCTGGAAGAAGTTTTTTTAACTTGCTTTAGACATTCAGGTGTGAACACAGATGTACTTTTTATTTACTGTACGGTGGAGGGCTTCTATCGCTCTTTTGCCCACCATATTATAAATGACTGTTGTGGTGAATTACCTACTCATAAGGTCCACAACACAGGCTGAGATCCCGCTCCATGCTGATGATAGCCAGTAAGCTTAAAACAGCTGTACATGGATAGGAGACTCAGCTTGTGTTTATTCCAACCTTGGCTTTGCATTAAAGCTGTGTAATACAGCATGCATAAGCTTAAAGGAAGCCATGTTTGATGATGGTTACGGAATGAAGAGCGAGGCATTTGTGGCCATATTTGTGTGTCCCAGCTCATCTTCCCAGAATGCAGTGTAATAACTGTTTTTCTCGGAACTCTGAGCTGGAAGCAGGTTTTTTAACTTGCTTTAGACATTCAAATGTGAACACAGATGTACTTTTTATTTATGGTATTTATAAGAAAGATGCAGAACATTTTAGCAACCCGCAAGAGAAATTAAGCCAGATTGCTATGTATATGCCTAAATGTGAACAATGATCAGGTTTAAGGAAGAAAAATAGTTGTCACTGATTTTAAAAGAAATCTGTTTTAAAACTTTTTAGACATTAGGCTCTGCGGGTATATTGGTCAGTACCAGCTGCATTATGGGGAAATTAGTTAAGTTAGATTGCCTTCTGCTGATATTAAAGAAGAAATCCTGACCTGATTTTAATTTTTTTCGTACATTGAATTTAGATGCCATTGCTAAATTGCAGATCTTATTTTTAATGTGAAGTAACATTTTTTTTTTTATGTTTAATCTTTTTTTTTTGAATCTGTGACTTTTTGTCTTGTTACTGTGATCTATCACCATGTCACACCAAACACTTATAGACTTTCTAATCTAATCTCTTGGCCTGCTTTGCATATATAAGTTGTTGTCCATCGTTTTCAACTAGTAAAAAATGTTTTGTGACATTGTGAGGAAACACAACACCTTGACTCTCATTCGTCTCCCACTAGAATATTTTTATCATTGATGTTATACTGGGATAATTATTTAAAAAATCGTCCTCAAGGACCCCACACAGACTATTTAAAAACTATTATAAAAAACATAGGTGAGTTAGATGCATTCAGACAGCATTTTGAATAATTCTGCTCCGATCTCGGAAGCACTCTTCTAGGAGATGACACATTTATTTTTTATTTTTGTTAATGTATACCTTAAAGGGACAGTTAATTCAGCACAACTTGGAGCACACAAATAAGTACATTTTTTCACATAAATAATCCTAAAAGAAGTGTATGTTTACTTGAGCTCTGGCAAGTCCTCAAGGCAGACTGGCAGCAAAAGCTTTGGCAGAGAGTGATTTAACCCTTTTCAAATCCATCTGCAGAGAAATGACTGTTTCAAATATGTTACTTTGGAGTTAACCAGTAGCTGAATGCATTCCTTAACCCAAAGAAAAGCTATAAATCTACGTGTGCAGCATTTTCTACCGCTAGTTATCCGCAGATGTTGTTAATCATGGGGCAGTCAGGAGTCTGTTTGTAAACAGACTGAAATACCTTGCATTTTCAGGCTGTTGTTAGTGTAATTTAAAAAAAGCAATAGATATTTTTTACATAGAATGTTGTGCTCTTTCACAACAGGAAGAGCACTTATGGTGAGGTAACAATCCCTTTAATGATTTTCCTCCTTCAAAGGTATTAAAAGGAATGTGTAAAGTGTGTTACTACCCAAGTAACCTCTTATACTTATGTATAAAATATCTTATCTGTTCTGTTTCATTTATAGAATCTGTTGCTCGCTCCAGTAAGCTGCTTGGGTGGTGTCAGAAGCAGACAGAGGGGTACTCCGGGGTCAGTGTAACGGATCTCACAATGTCTTGGAAGAGTGGCCTTGCACTTTGTGCCATAATTCACAGACACCGTCCTGAACTCATGTAAGAAAGTTTTGAGAATTTGTATTGCGTATCAACAATTTTAAACTAATATTTGTATTTATTGCATTGTATCTCTTTTCTAAAACGTCTTCTAGAAAATGTAGTCATCCCTGGGTTAATTACTTAGGGCCTCATTCTATTAACGGCCGTAGGAGATGCGTGGCCGCAAGGACCGGCCGCGGGCTATATGCCTATTCTATTCCCTTGTGGCCGAGGGCTCCGGCAGGCTTGTGGCCGGCGCCCTGTTATCCCTTGCGGCCGCATGCGCAGCAGGAAAGCCTTTGATCTTACACGGCCGCAAGAAAGCCACGGTTGCTATTCAATTGCTACGGGAACCCTCTCGTCAAGGCTAAAACCGAGCCGCAGCTTACTTGCACCAAAAAGGTCCCGCAAGCACACAATTAAGCACATAATAAAGCCATCCTGCACTCTGATGAGACGATAAAGTGATTGGAGGTGTTAGCATTCATAGCACAACATTCCTCTACACTCCAATCTGAAAATCATTTTTATTTTAATTCATGTTAAATGTCCGTGGACAAAGTCCCGAGGGCTTGGAGCACCTCAGACCCGCAAAGGCTGCGGGATAAGCCTCCGTCAAGTCCGTAAATGGGTAAAATAGACCCACGGGTCGTAAAGGGCTTAGTTACAAGTCGTAGCATAGAAAAGCCATCCTGTACTTTTATTAAAAGTGAAAGTGATGTTTGGTCTTAGAATTAATAGCTCAACATTCCCCTACTCTCAAATCCGCAAATACAGATATTTAACTTCATGTTCAATCTTCGTGTTTTATCTATCATGCAAGCCCGCACGTTTTTGAATAACGAGCTACGGGCTTGGAGGACATGCGCCCTCCAAGCCCGCACGGGTTTGAATAAGGAGCTACGAGCTTGATCATTGAAGTCCATGGGACTTGGACGGATTTTAAAATCAAAGTACAATTTGGCGATGTGCAAGCTTGAGAATGTTTTGCTATTAATCCTCATGCCCCCCCATTATGTTCCCCATCATTTACAGTGCTTTGCAGTGCTGGATTGAATATATATTGGCTTCTACAATGCTTTGTTTGCGGCCCTCCACCTCCAAACCCGTACGGGTTTTAACAAGGACGAGCCCGCGGGAATACGGGACGGAAAATAAACCGTAAATGATATATCGGATTTGGGCTGATGTGCAAGCTTGAGAGCGGGTTGCTATTAATCCTCATGTCCCCCATTATGATGCCTAGCATTTACAAAGCTTTACAGTGCCATCTTGAATTTATATTTGCATTTACAGTTTTCTGACTTTGCGGCCGGAAAACAAGATTTACGGGCGCAGGAAAAACGCTTGCGGCCGTTTGCATGATGTGCGGCCGGCCGTAAGGGGTATATCCTTGTGGCGACGTCCATTTGAATAGCAAGGTAGCAGTAGCTCTACACGGGGCCGGAAGATGGCCGCAAGGAATCGCAGCTTTGCTGCCATTTTACGGCCGTTAATAGAATGAGGCCCTTAGTATATTTGTATGCCTGGTTTAATATTTATGGAGAATTTTTGGTGGTGTAAAATAATAATTTGATACATTTTATCCAAATAGACAGATAAGAAGAAGTGTATTAAACAATATAGTTTGGGTCAGAAGATGTATTGCTTATGTATCGCCAAAAACACTAGATCTGCCGAATGTTCTCCTAATTATGTTCTTGGGTTCTGCCTATACATATGATGGAAATAATCACACGCACAAGTTGGAAATATTAAAGTTATTACTCACATGTGGCTAGCAGCAATACTCAGCAATTAATGTAACTTGGCATCTCTCTTTCTACTATGAAGCCTTTGTATGCATGGCCCAAAGCTCAAGATTGAGGCAGATGGTTACGGTGACAGTTCATAGCCTCTTGTTGAACTTCTCACCCGGGTGTACCACTTACACAAATATATCCATTTGCAGCACCACAACACTGTTTCTAAAAAAGCGAACTCACCACTGTGTCTGTTTTTAGGGTTAATGCATTCAGAGTTAATGCATACATGTTATTCTGCATCTGTCACTTCGCCTACTGATTTTGCGTGTACACATTTAGGCAGTTAGCTTGTGTGTTATGAATCTGCCACGGCAAAACGGCAAATGGCTGCTAGATGGCGCTGTCTGTTTTGCAGGCGCTGCTGACAATTTAGGCTCTGTGGTAGCTGGATCTTTTATGCTATGAGAGCCCTGATGCCCACTGATCACACTGGCATATGGCATGTACAGCACGCTCACATGCCACAGTCACCCTCTAGAATAGGCTGGCTCCGCCCTAGTGCTGCTGGGCACTGATAACATTGACACCAGGGCATGTGCAGCAGGCTGTGCCCACATTCACCCTATGGAGCAGGCTGGCTCAGCCCTAGTAATGCTGGGCAGTGATCACATTGGCACAGGGCATGAACAGCAGGCTCTGCTTACATCCCACACTCACCCTCTGGAATAGACTGGAGGATTCATAGCAGAAAAGATCCAGCCAGACTCATGTGACACTGCCCTCCAATAGTGTCCACAAGACCCGAAGTGAGATTGCCCTCCAATTAATTTAATTCTCTCCAGTGCCACTGACCACCATTGGTATCACAGAACCTAATCGCCAGCAGAGCCTGCAAAACCGCGGCAACGCCATCTAGCGGCCACTTGCAGTTTTGCTGCTGGCGCTGCGTGGCCGATTCATAACACACAATGCCTAGCAGTTATTTTATGTCCGGCAAAATGAGGAAGCATCTATTTTAGTTCAAACACTAATGTTGGTTAATTTGTGTCCTCATATCTGGCCTAAGATGCAGGCTCTTGTTGTGTCCCCCTAACATACACACCATACCTATCCTCATTATACCCTTGTCACCCTCAGCACCAGATGCAGGTACATTCTGTGGTAAGAAATTTAGAACATTTACATGAAAAATAAATATTCTATTTTTTCTCTTCTTGACGACATTAGCTTTGAGTGTATTAGTTTGTAGCATTATTGGCACGGAGTGATACAATCATGGGGAGTCTATTAACCTAGGTTGGATTGATAGTTTATCAACACCTTCATCATCTTTCTAAACCCCTCTTAAGTACTGTTCCTGGAGATGATTTATACAGACCACCTGGAATTAGTCAGGGATTGGCTACATGATATGCACTCCTTTTATAATCTGGTGAAAATATAGAAGCCTTAACAGAAGTACATAATTCATTTTGCAATATATTACATTTAAAAGCATGCCCTATCCCTAGTGAATTAGTGAGACACTTTAATTCAATAGCAGTGAGACATAAAGGATAGTCACTGTCTTATTCTTTAAAGTCTCCAAACTCTGTGGCTCCAAAATATTGTATATTTAAAATTTTGGAGTTTCTTGAAAATTTTGATTAATCAAACCTTAATGTGCCTTTTTAGTGTTAAGTATCCCATACATTGAAATGCAGACATAAGCAAACTTGAAGTTTCTTGCAATTCTTCTTAACTCCACATATCTTTTGTGAGCAGCGCATGCATGTAATGCTAAAGTAACTGAGATCTTGATGTAATGTATGAGCTTTTACACTCAGACTTGCATCATTCATCCCTTGAGACATAAATCTAGGTCAAAGCCGTTGGATATTTGATAATCTCAGTCAGTTAGAGACAGTGTAATAATATAAATAAATAATGCCCCCTTAACCCTTTATTGTATTATGGAATACTTTTTACAGCACATTTTCAAAAAAAAAATATATATATTAATGTAAAAAAAAAAATGGTATCCACTGAACCATATTATACAATAAGCATTGGATATATAAATCTATAACGCTAAAATATAATTTGTATTACCGTCACAGCCTGAACTGCATTAGGTATGTAGTTTCTTGTAGAAGGACATCATGGGCAGTTCAAACAAAAACTAAAAAAATAACAAGTCCATTCTTGATCAATTGAAAAAAATATATAAACAGCGTTTCTACATGCATTTTCACCATACGTCTGATGGTGCGGAGTGTACATATTGTGATCCCTGGATAGTATTGCATTTACATATCACAGTAACTCCTTGAATGCAGAGAGACAACTGTGGGAGCAATTTAAATGAGGAGCCACAGACCCCTCCGTTAAAATTACATCATTATGCCTTTTAAGAAATTCCTATAGCTCAAGTATCTTAAGAGGGGTCTTATTTGAGTAAAGAGGGTCTTGACTCTGTGGTATTATTATTATTATTATTATTATTATTTATTTGCCATGCAAAAAAACAAAATAGAAGTGCTCAATCAGAGAACGAACTTGCCTTAATAGGTTAGCTCTGTGGACATAACCCACTCTCAGAGCAACCTATTTTAGCTCACATGTGCCATTCACAAGGAGAAATATCATGTAGTATATCAGCCTGGTCCAGCCCCAAAATACCAGGCAATTCTACCCTGAACAGAAGAAACGGCATACCCCAGACGTACGTTTTGGCCTTTATGGGCCTCGTCGGTGAGGTGTAGCTGATAACTCCCTAAGGCACAGTGAGCAAGGGGTCCACGTCTGGATTCCCCTATCGTCCTTGGAGTCTAATCCCTAAGGGTTATTTGAATAAACAAAATAGAACTGCTCAATCGGAGAACAAACTAACTGTAATAGGTTAGTTCTATGGATATGATAACCCACTCTGAGAGCAACCTATTTTAGCTCACTCAAATGTGCACCTCTACTATTTGCATAGAATTATTTGTAACACACCAACCTTTTCTGTAGCGCTATACGTGGATTGTGTTCAAAGCAAAACAATATTAACACATTGCAAGAAATGGAGGGCCCTGTCTTGGAGCTTAGAATCCAGTGTCCAAAGGGCATTCCCAAAGCACATTGCAAGATGTACAATGTAACCTTGCATAACTCCTGATTAAAAAAATATCTTTAAAGGGACATGGAATGCAAATTTCTATAATGCATTTAAAAGAGCATTTTTTTAAAACTTTTTTATTTTTTCATGAAAAAATATTAAGTAAAACGTATTAAAACTTATTGGAAACAAACAGGAAATGTCAGACAGGGGCAAACCTCCAAAGGCCATTATACATTCACTCTAGTATATGTTGCTTCCTGAGCTTCATTTTTAAAAAAAGAAGCATACTGTTCAAAATTATAAAATAATTATTAAAGGAAACAATGTCCCTTTAATATGCATGATAGAGCCAATGGAAGCTCACTACCACTTTAATCTTACATATTTATTAATCATGTCAGAATTCCTGAATTTTAGATTTTTGCACTCATTATGGTTCTTCCTCTCACAGAGACTTTGACTCTCTGGTTGAACACAATGTTGAACAGAACAACCAGCTGGCATTCGATATCGCCGAGCGAGAGCTGGGGATCTCCCCGATCATGACTGGGAAGGAAATGGCTTCTGTAGGAGACCCAGACAAACTATCGATGGTGGTTTATCTCAGCCAGTTTCAGGAAATGTTCAAAGAACCTGCCAACTCAGGTATGTTGCAGACACATGCACGCCATAAAGATCATCAGATTCATTTGGTCAGAATTTTAATGGACTGGCACTTGACTTTAAATGACTGCTGTAGTTCAAGAAAACTGCACTTGTTTTGATGTAAGTAACAAACTAATACCAGCTGTGAAAGCCACATTTTTAGAGAAAGTTTGTTTTTTTTGTGTAAGATTCCATATTGCCCTTGTTTCAGCAGTTGTTCAATGCCAGAGCATGAGGGGCAACGGAAGGAGGAGACTTGAGTATGAATTGTTAGATAATTGGATCTCCCTAAATATGATACCAACATAGATGCAATCCCTGTTCGTCCAGAAGTGTAAACACCACAAACACAACTTTCTGAGAAATATCATGAATGCTTCCAGGGTCCAGCAGAGGCATTGTTGTTTTTAAATTAACTAGCTTATTGATTTGTCACTGCTTGATTATATTTTTTCTTTGTACAGCAATCCTTCTTAAGGTTTATTAGCTCATTTTAAATACTTATAGGTATGAAGTAAACTGTGTACAGGTAAAAAAAAGTCTGCTATTATATATATATATATATATATATATATATATATATATATATATATATATATATATATATATATATATATATATATATATATATATATATATATATATATATATATATTGTATGTAGTGTACTTTTGCACATAACTTTTTTTTGTAAAAATATTTCCATTTCTAGAGCCTGTCTAATGGTGCAGGAGTCTCCAAAATTAACCATATAGTGGCTGCTCCTAGGGAAAAGATGCAAAAATATTGCCTGGTTGTTGCATCTTTATACCAAATGGATATCTTAAGCATTATTTAATTTGTCAGCTGCTATAGATACAAAAAATGTGCTTCTCATTGCTTTCTTCCTCTGACTTATCTCACTTTACAGCAGAAGATGCTGATCAGAATTCGGAAGAGAAGGCTGCTCTCATAGCCTCCACAAAATCTCCCATCTCTTTTCTCAGTAAGCTAGGACAGACCATATCCAGGAAACGCACTCCTAAGGTAGGCCTGATCTTTCTTCATATCCTGCAGGACAGCTCTTTGTTCAGATGTTAGAAAAACATAACTGCTGTGATTGATACTATGTGTTGTTGTGTTTTAAGGTGATTCTATATATTATAACATCATTATATATAATGCATGCATACATACACATACATAATAGAGAGCATTTTATTTTGCTTGTCTTTTCCCATATATTGATTCCTGTCACCACCTTTTTTACAGTACAGGGGTGGTTTCTTGCTCATGTTTTGTGCATTTCAATTATTTGCACCCTTTTACAAGGAAAAAGACACTTGTTAGTTTGGTATACAGTTGACAAACACTATTATCAGCTGTGTAACCCATGGACATCAAAATTTCTGATTGTCCCCAAAAATGTTTTAACATTGGATAAAAAATAACATTAACGCCACTCTCCTTCCTCCTCATTGGCTCAGAAGCAGCCACCCTGCATCATTCAGTGCAATCATGAAATGCCCCTTTCACACACACAACTTCCACCAAAATGTGTTTTTCTAATTAAGAACTAGGCGGCGTATTACTTTTTTTTTTCCTGATGAATTATACTGATAAACTTAATTTTCAAATATATATATATATATATATATATATATATATATATATATATATATATATATATATATATATATATATATATATATATATATATATATATATATATATATATATATATATATAATTATGTTCAGTAGCGGAGCGTATAGAGAATACAAAATATCTAACCTTAAAGTTTTTAGATTGTATGTTTGCTTTTTCCGTCTTGTATGGTGTTTTTCTTAACTTAACCCCTATACAGCACTATGGAATATGTTGGCGCTTTATATTTTTATTTTTTGTATTTATTTTTATATATACATATAGTAAAGTTATTAACTAGTATGTGATAATGATACTGTAAAGTGAGCTTCCATTATTTATATATATATATATATATATATATATATATATATATTATTTTATATGAGTGTGTAGTTTTGCAGATCATTAGATGTAAAAATATAAAAAAAAAAACTCTTTGTTACAATGTAATATATTGATCTTTTTTTTTTCATTTCTACACTGCTGTGCATCCAAATAATTTTTGTTATCTCGCATTTTTCTCTTTCAGGACAAGAAAGAAAAAGATGTGGACAGTTCAGGAAAAAGACGGAAAACAAGCCAATCAGAAGAGGTAAATGTTAGATCAAATATTCACACATTTTCACAACTTATTTATTACAGGAGTGTTTTACACTCTCTGTCGGCTAAACACAGCTCTTTAAAACTACTATGCAGCAAATTTAAAAAATAAACACAATTAAATTGTAATTGCGTTTTATATCACTATATGTATAAAATATTGGTTAGCCAGAAAATACTTATTTTACTCTATTTGCCTTGAATTGATTAAAAATTAAAAATCTACAAATCTCTTAAATTTCACAGAATTTATATACTAGTTTGACTGGGGATTTCATTTTCAGACCTCTACAAATATCTTAATAGGAAGAATCCACCCGTTTTTACCAAGGGACCATTGGGTTTCTAATAACTCGATATGTTTGCAGTTATCTTACTATCCTTAACCATGTCCTGAATAAAATGTGGTCCAGCCCTAGAGGAGCCTCTAGTCTTGAAAGCTTTTAGGAATGTGTTAATAGTGGATACATTAATAATATATGCAGTACAATTCCTAAATGAGGAGCCATCTGAATTTAATTTACTACCACAATTTATTTATAGTAGCAAAATTATATCCCTGCCCAGACATTTAACACTCTGACTTGTAGGAAGAAGGTCCACGGACGCAAAGGGAGGAGAGGCCCTCGCTAGTGAGCTCAATAACAGAGCGACGCATTGATGCTGCTATTGGGAACCAGAACAAGGTGAAATCAATGGCCACGCAGCTCCTGGCAAAGTTTGAGGAAAATGCCCCAGCCCCCAACACAGGACTACGCAAACAGGTAACTTAGATATAAAGTGAGGTGTATATATGACGAGATCTGGAAGAGCTGTAGAAAAATATGCTGTAGGTACATTTTTTATTAAAAAAAACAATGGGGTTTCTAAGAAATATAAAAAAGGCATTTTTTATTTAGTGAAATATGCAATTCTCAAACAAGATCTCCATACAGTGAGATTACTTGTTCACAATACCAAAATCTCTCATATTGTACTTGTATTTTTGAGTGCACGGGCATTCGTAGCCTTTAAGTGCATTCCAATAATGAAGCACAAATTGTTTTAAGAATTAAAAAAATACAGGAAAGGTCTGTTATGGCTTTAATATGATGTTTGAGTAATTATTCAGGGTGTATGTTCTGTTTGCATTTTAATCTATGTCACCCAGAGATGAGGGGCTCAGTACACCCCTAATTCTCCTGCCTTTGGCTTACAGGAGCAATCTCCAGGTTATGACTTTATATTCATTTCAGCACCCAGCAATTCAGAGCAGCAGGAACATAAGACACATGCACCCTTAGTGCAGACTGGCAACTTTATTCTTCTTACACCAACACAAAAGATTTCCCCACACTCCTTACTAATTCCCCTTCCTGTAAGAGGGGGATTCTGAATTCTTAGTGTGACCTCCTCACCCTGTCATTAGGCCATAAACCCCACTCCCATTGCCACATACAAATGAGTCTGAGGGTTATCTGGCCAGGTCACTTCATATGCCAGACCTGTGTTTTGATGTTAGGTGAAGCGTATCACTTTGACTATCTGAGGCTAGAGGGGGATGCCTGGCTTCTTTGAGGGGCCATATAAATTCTTGCAGAAACCTTGGGTTTAACCTTTTTGCTGGCCCACTAACACAATATGACAGAAAGTGTATGTGTTAGTTTACAGGTAAAATAACATTATTACAGTGGACATAATGCCATATAGTAACTTCCTTCTATTATTATTATTGTGACCCACACTACACACAAAAACACGTTGCATTCCTATCATGTCCATTTTGACAGCCTTTGTTATTAGCAACCCAGTGTGGCAGAGGCGAAAATAGCAGGGTTGCTTGTGGGGTTCAGGGAAATCCCCAAATAAGTCATAACAATCTACATGGGGTCCGGAAAATGTATCGCCCGCAATTCACCGCTAGCAACTAATCGCTAGCAGTTTACCGCCGCGTCAGTTTATCGCATAAACAATTTATAGCCTATAAATAATAGCTAGCATATTTTACCGTCTAGAAGCAATGAGATGTGTTTGGACAAATCATTAAAAGTTTTTTTTATTTTTATTTAGGTTTCTGCCTTTAGCTATGATTAGAACATTTTTGGATTATGTATTTTAATAGTTCCATGTATCACAAAAATAGTAAACAATACAAAATTGGTTAATTTTGAACTAAACTAATTATAACATTAGGCATGTCATAGTACACTGCCAAAATTAAAAATGACTGTTTATGCAATCTTCAAAATTAGTCACGTTGGGATAATTAATTACTAAGAAACTGTAATATTTACAACACAGTATGTACATTATTAATTAGAAATATTATGCGCTATACCTTCTTAGATAATCAACAATGTCACCCTGTTCATCATATGCACTAACGAGCCTTTTAATTTGTTCATCACAATCGGGATACTTCTTTTTTTTTTTTTTTGTCCAGATCTCTTCCACTTATAGTTCAATGCGCATTTTGTTAATACTTTGTTCTTTTTTTAATGCAATCAATACATTTTCAAATGTTTGGGTGAGGAGTAGCGACTTGTTCCTCTAATCCTCTATGCCACTCTCCAACAGAATTATTAGTTCTTGGTAATCCTTAAAGAACAAGCTGGTGTACATTCGACATATCATAGGAATACTTTGGTGGTCAACGAAGATGTCGTCTGGTTGGGTGTCCTATCTACGTATCCTCAAAATAATCAACAATCAACTTGCCATTCTGGAGGAAAAACTAAATTTTCACACAAATGTTCAAAAACGACTGTCACAATAGTAGTGGGCACAAATGCAGTTGCTGCCAAAATTTCCATATTTAAAGCAAAATTAGCATTAGTTTCATAATGTTGTTTCAATTCATTATTCTGAATAGAACGAAAAATACATTGTGAAAAGTGGGGAAAAACAACCCCATTGCGAAGCTTCAGGAAAAACTGTTCTGCAAACATTCATCATCGCAGTCTCAAAATCTTTAGTTATTGATTGCGGGGTCATAGCTGGTTCCAATACTTTCAGCTGCTGTAGTAGAGATACATATCAGTTTCCTCAGACTTATTAGGCTATAATGCATAAACTAATGGAAGTGATATTTTGTCTTTGAATCCATGTATCGTATACAGCTGATAAAAAAATAAATAAGGGAACAGTTTTGAAAGTCCCATCGGCATACCCGTGTTCACTTCGCGATAACTGCAAATTTATTTTCATACTGAAAAGTAACATACGATTGTCCTCGGGTCCAAAATCACGTTGTAGAAATAATTCTCCATTGCATGATAGTTTTTACAGAAGAATATAAAACACCAGCCATCAATAAATTGGAGCCTCTTAAGTCCTACGCGTAGCTCGTAAGGGCTGCGTGCTCGAAATGTGTCCGTTTTTTAAGTTGCTATTAAATTAGAAGTGTTGCGAGTGAGACGCAAAATCGTAAACAAGTTCTCGGCCGTCGGAGTTGCGGACTGGAACGCAAACAATTACGCAAGCACGTAGTTACGGGTTCATATGGAGCCAATGGCAACAGAGATCATCATCCTTGTGTCACAAGAAAATGGAGGATGGATTTCAAAGTCTTACTGGGTTCAATTACGAGCTACGAGCGAACCCACATTCCAGTCATAATGCAATATTAATAAAGCCACAAATATGATATTCTATCACATGCAAGTTACAGTATATAGATTAATACATTGATTGCAGGGATCGATCGATAGAATACAAAATAGAAACATGAAATAAAGTATTTTTCAGTATTTTTAAATACCACCTATAGAAAAACCTTATTTTCAATTTTAAAATTACTAATAAATTATATAAATGATATGTATTGCCTAGTGATAAAATAGGCTAGCGATCATTTTCATTTATAAATTGTTTATGCGATAAACTGACGCAGCAGTAAACTGCTAGTGATTAATTGCTGGCGGTGAATTGTGGGCAATAAACTTTCCTAGACTCCTTATGGAAGATTAGGCTTCCAACATGGAGTCAACAGTGTACATTTGGCACTCTGGCACTGGGTGCCTGTGATTTTGTTGCTTATGATCGTGGCAGGTTCTTTAAAGGTTATAATGCAATGTTATAAGCAGATAATGGCCTGTGTATAGCGAATACGCTATAATCTGTAGGTCCCCTCTCTGTGAATTTATCAGAACAGTTCCGTCTGTTTTTTTTTTTTTTTTTTTTTTAATGACCACTCTCTATCATGCTGAGTTTTGGTTGATTTATTTAATTTACCATTTCTCCATTCTGTTCTTTTTATTTTACTTTTCTTTTCTCCAATTTGACCACTTTCCATCATCCTTCTGCCTCTCCCCAAGAGACCCCTCCTACCTTACCAGGAACGTTTGCAATACCAGGCTCTCCACAAGCAGACAGAGCCTTTATGGAAACAGGTAACAAGGTCTAAACTAGTGTGTAGTGTTGGTGAATGTGTTTCACACTCCACTCTACTCCACAATGGTGATTATATTGTCCAACTGGCTTAATAGGCCCCTATGGATTATTCCATATCATAGTATTTCGGGTGGTAGCACAATCACAATATAAGGATTTAGAAAAGTGACATGAAACTGTACATTTATTTTTGCAGCGTGTAATGGAACGCCATAACTGGGGTTACTACATAAGATTGCGCACGAAGACTGATGCAGCATATACTGTACATTGCACTGAATCAAGACAACTTTTGCCATAATTATATTTTTTATTTAAGGAACAACTGTATTGATCATACAATTTGGCTTAAATGACCACTCCAGTTCAAGAAAAAAAACACTTGTTTGTGAAATATGTCCCAACTTAACCATATTAGCAGCTGCTAAAGCCATGGACATAAAACATTTTTGGGGGAAAATCTGAATTTTTAAAGACTCGTTCATGTAAAAATTGTTGTGTTTAAATCACATCCGGACAGCTGGATGATGGGGTGTGTGTGTTTTTTTTGTACGTATCGGTGGAGAGAAGGATTAAAAGGAGGGAGATATATATATATATATATATATATATATATATATATATATATATATATATATATAATAGTACAGTGGTCCTTTTAATAACTTATTGCCAATAAAATCAGTATTAGAAGAAAATGTCATTGTAGGTTTTAGTCCTCCTATTTGATGTTTAGTGTTTCAGACTTTAACATATTTGCTTCTCCGCATCTATCCCCTTTTAAGTGACCAAGGAGTGGTAGTGGATCTGCCCAGGAGACTGTCCTAATAGGAGTGCTTACCTGCTACTGCTGCAGTGGTCACTGCGGGGAAAACATGCAGGCTGGTCTGTACAACATATTAGCACTGCTTCCTGGGCTAATCTGCTCCTACCCTCTTGGCACCATGTAGGGTGTGAGGTAAAAGCTGGTCTGTGTGAGCCTTCAACACTAAAGTTCAAATGTAAGTTACAACATTTACATTTGTTTTTTTGGAGTACTTATTTTGTGGTTCAATTAATTAAAAAAATAGAACTCTTGTATGAGCACAAAAATCTTTAACATAAAGTTCATGGATGATTTTGCACCTCCGGTTTCAGTTTATACTTTGCAGTAACATAACATTATTCTTGTGACAAAGATTTTATTAGTACTTCAGACCCCCTTACTCTCCACTACCCTTGGGTTTTTGAGAGCTTCATTTTGTATTCTTGTTTTTGGCAAGATCAAGAGCTCTTACAATATTTGGATTTTAAGATATAGATCTACATAAATCTTCACTAACTGAAGTAGAAATTGGGAAAGAAGGAAGTCTGCTATTGTAATTCATCATTATTCTGAGTTTTTATGAGATTTTCTCAATTTTCTAACAATTGTAAACAATTTTTTTGCCTTCAAATGTGGTATGTATGTATATGTATGTATGTATGTATGTATGTATGTATATATATATATATATATATATATATATATATATATATATATATATATATATATATATATATATAAATATATATTAAACATACAATTTAAATGAACAATCATCTGATTATATTCATTTCTAATGTTGCTAATATTTAAGATCCACATTATAATTGCTGCTAAATTCTCTTTGATTTTATGTAAAGATAACCGTTTAGGGAAGTGCTTTCATTAATGTGCTTATTTACAAGCAATAAATCATAATTTTACATAGAATATCTTATTTGACAAATTAAAAGGTGGGTACAGGCATCACGTAGTGATAGGATTATTTTTGTTTTAAATGGGTCAGACAAATTGCATTACTTTAATAATTTCTTTAGGAAAGTCAACACCTTGGAGTTGGGAAGAAAATGTACATATGTAAAATGTGTATTTTGATACTTTCTTCAAGGAGTGAAGTTTGTAGACTAAGAGAACTCCTGAATACCTATGTGCTACAAGAAAGTTTCTGGGTTTGAGTATTATTTTTTAGAAAACTGCAGTTTTGGTTGCAGATTGGGTTTCTTGTTATACATCTTATCTGTTTTCTTCCCCACCCTCTATCCTCTGATGAAGCCCAGGACTAACGAGCGTTCTCGGACCTGTCCTAAAAAGGTTATCACTTTGTATTCAGGCTCATCATCTGTGCCTCACCCTGTCCTGCAGGTGACTTGTGCTGCATGCTCTGTAGAGCACACTGCTTCTGGCTGTAATGGGCTCCAGTTCCTTGGAGGAGGCAGCCGGTCCTTGTGTACTGTGTATAATGCATTGTTCGATCGCTTCATATTTTAATTGGGCTCTTATAGACAAGGACTGGATTCCTCTGCTTTGCTGACCTGAAGCCTTTTTAAAGCCCTTCACTCAGTAGTGTAATCTACAACTTTGTTTACATACCATTTGTTTCTTAACTTAATACTTATTTTTGTCCTTTTTGATTGACCTTTACCTTTCCAGAAATGTTACAATTTTGGACTGACCTAAAACATATACTAAAACAGTATCACTACAATGAACCTTTTTTTTTAGTTTTGTATGAAATTCTATTACCTACAATTATTTCCTTGTGTCTTATAATTTTTTTGGTTTTAATACAAAGTTGGGGATAGGATCAAGTTGATCTTACATGGATCTGTTGCTTTTTCCACTTCTTGGTGCACTTAGCATGTTTGCACTGAACTTCTTTTGCTGTTAACGGTCACTTGCTGGAATAATTTACACTGTAAGGAGTGAACGCAAGGTGTATGACTTAAGATTTATACGAGTACATTAACACCACCTGCAGCTTTGCAGCCACTAACCCTTCACCAGAAAGGATTGGACTGTCGTGGTCAATACAAATAGTCGTGTTCTGGCTCTATTTGCTCAGTCGAGTTTATAGTCCGTTTTTACGCTCGGTTACACCTTGTGTTATCTTGGTTTTCCAGCCACAGGTATGTATTCTACCAGAGCCAATACTTTCTTCACTGTCTCTACACGTTTTGCTTTGGCATAGCATTTGGAAAGCCATCTTCATGTCTGCCAAGGGTGCCATAATTTGGCACAGATGGCATAGACCGCTGTGTATATACTCTAAAATGGCAGGGTTCTTTGCTGTATTTGAATTTACTCTTTGTTTCATTCTCCATTTTGCCTTTCCATCCTGTCCACAGAAAAACTTGGTGTCCACCAGTACCCATGGGGAGCAGTGTCCCAGCCCGGAAAGGGTAAACGGCATGGGTTTGGCATGCTCGCTCACCACTTGCGATAGGAGCTCTGGGGGTTTTCTCACTGTTTTGGGAATTTGAACACAATGTTGCTTTTAATTGCACTGGGTGGGTTTTATAATGCTGCTATTCTTTAGCCACACAACATATATGCTTCTTTATTAATATGGAAATTAACATTAATTGTCCAGTTATTTCATAATACAATACCCCTCTCATATTATCACACATTACAGTGAATTCTTATTGCTTAAAATGATATAGTACCATGAAATAATTATTTTATGTTGCTAATAGTCATTAGAGCTATGGTTCCTCTAAACTTCCCAATATTGATTTATCTTGCCACTGAATTTGATATGGTATCAAAGAAAATTCTTTCACCAGATGCAGGTATAAAGACCTATTTCTAGGTAACCGGATCCTGGGCCTGCCTGATTGTAGACAACATTGTCTAAGTGTAGGAGGTTGAAGCAGCATAATGTTACTATGGATATGCATTTAAAACAGTTATCCCAGTTAAAAATACACGGATAGTAATATGAGAATACTCTATATTGAACGTTACTGACAGTAGCCCCTAAAATGAAGTTTATTATTTAGGCGATTCTGTGATGGATCTCTCTTCCATATGGTGTTCACTCCTTAAAATGAGTCTGTCACCCCAAAATCAAGTTGTTACTCTTGTAGGTTATTCTTAGAGTATGAAAAACTGACTATACTTTTCCATTTCTTTTCAATAGTGAATCAGTCCCAGGAAAATTCCATGTTATTGATGCTGCATTTATATATGGCTGCTTTGATGTGCTAATTAGCTTTACTATCTGTTTCTGAAGTGGCCAAAATAAAGCCCCCCAGTGTTTATCTGGCAGTTTAACCTCTCTCCCACCCGTATCCACCATACTGAGACGCATATTTGTATACGGACGCCACTAAACCAATTGTAAATATTTCCTACATTATATATGAAAGGAAAAAATGGCTAGTATAATTTATACCCAGTTTGTAATTTATTAATACTAATAAATACAGGCAATCTTAGGATAACTGGAAAAACAAACCGCTGTCCTTAAACGATTATCCTCCTTACTTTAATGTAGTTAAAGAGTATAGTTCATAGTAGCTAACAAAGCATTGCATGTAGGTTCTTTAGCCGTACAAAGTAACCATGTTGTACTGGCTATACGGCTTTCTTACAAAAATACAGTGCTTTCACCTATTAGTTTGTACCCCCAAGCACCATGAGTGATATTTAAAATATATTTTAACCCATTAAACCATTTTTGTGAATTTTCTTGGTCTGTATAGTACTGACCCTTTAACATGTTTCTGTGATTTCATCACGTTGCATTGCCTTTTAGTTTGATCTAAAGATCGCTTTATACATTTCCTTTCTATCCAAATTTGCATCCTTTTCTTCTTTTTCATAAATCTCGTCCTCCTCTAGCTTGACTCCGATGTTCCTCGTCGTACCCATCTTGAGCAGTGGCAGCAATCACTCGCTCTACGCTCAACTGACCGTCCCTCCTCTCCCTCATCTGATTCTCTAAGACAGGTAGCATGTTCTCGGTGCACACACACAGCCAGGAGCTGTTTCACGTGTGTACAAAGCTGCTGTTTGAAGTGATCAGTATGTGCTCGCTTTGGCTTCTTTTACTCACTTGCGTTGTGCACATGCAGTAGCTTAACATGTCTGCTACAAGACTGCACAACACAATGCAGTGTAAGCAATGACAGGGTACAGCTTATATGGGTTGGTGTGTTTCTTGCTTTTCTTAAAATCATAATGGTGGCATAGGTAAGAGCCTTTTTAGAGTTAATTTGACTACATTATCCATAATTGAAATGAAGAATACTCAAATCTTTTAGGAACTCCACCATAATAAATGTAAATAGAAGGTGCTATTTGAGCAGCTGGAATGTATAAATATGGTAAACCCTAAATGTATTTACTTATCCCAATGACTTTGTGATTGAAAAATGGTATCACATCTGTGACACGTCCTTATAGTATTTAGAATTGCCCATTCTGTCTGCCCAAAAGTTCTGGTAATAAATCTTAATGCTAGCCGGATACATATCTCAGGCATGCTTGAATTCTCTATTGTATGTGTGTGCGTCTACCACTTATCCCACACCTTCTTACATTTACCAGATCTTCTGCACAATACACATAAACACCTACTACATTCAAATCGTGAAAAGAATTTTCCAAGCCACAGTTAGTCTTATTTTTCCCAAAATGATGTTTCTATAGAGATTTCCACTTGTCTCAAAAAAAAATAATATTAAAAAAAATATATATATATATATCTTTATTTTTTTTTACCATGTGTACTTTTTTTTTTCTTTTGTGAATTGTTGTGTTAAAGCTGACCACTCATTGATACATGGCTATGGCATTACAATTAAGTTGGAGATCCTCTAGGACATCAATCTGCTCCTCTAAAACACTTCAACATCTATATTCATTTTTCAAAGTCTATAAGAAAATCTGTTATTTAAAGTTAAACTTGCTCCTATGAAGCTAGGTATTGGCTCGTGATCACCATAAATTCCTCCACGCTAAGAGTCACAGTCAACTAATATCCACCACGCCTTTTATCCCACCGCTGGTTGTTTTCTATTGTGTGTGTTTGTGTGGCTACACTGCTTTCTATTTTATTTTTTCTATTTTATTATTATTTCACCAGTTGTCTCTGGTTTTATGTGTTCCTGCCCGTTTCTCCCTTTCCTCCTCTTTGATTCATGTCCTCTCTCTCTCTGCTTCCCCTTTTAATCCTTTCTCAGAAGTACATAAAGATGTACACAGGTGGAGTGAGCTCATTGGCTGAACAGATAGCCAATCAGCTTCAAAAGAAGGAGCAGCCCAAACCTCTTTTTGGGAAGAAAGTGGTAAGCTTTTTAGGAATAGGTTTGAAGGATTGATTTTGAAGTGCTATTATTTAGTGTACTGCTCTAAATTATATGGAATATGAATTTAGCCAATTGGGGAAGTATTTATAAGCAGTTATATGTTTATGACCATGACCATGTACAAATAAGGATAGTTAATGTATGTTTTCCTGGACATACGATTCAACACAGGAATGGCCTCTTGCATTCAAATTATTTGCTTGGATTCCATTATATATGTGTGTGTGTGTGTATAAATAATGAATACATTATTGATTATTGAACACATTAATTATAGTAGGCATCCAGTGTTCTACCTGGGTCAATTTTGATGGCTCCTCTGCCTCTCTGGTTTAGGATGCACCATGTCTTGAGGGGCAGATTGCATACATTGTGGGGCTTTGTCCCCATCTGGCTGCTTGTTTGTACCACCCGGCTGTTGGCAATTCCTGGGAATAACACAGAGCATTACATATTATCCATGCAACAAAATGTATTGAGGCATCTAAAATTTAGCATGCATTTCCCAATCTAGATTTTTGTGATATAAAACAATTAAATAAAAAAAAATAGTAGCAAGAATAGAACTCCAGAGCATGGTTATAAATCTCTGCAAGCTGCCCATGCACCCCCATGTCCCATTACTCATCTCAGTGTTTGCGCGCGCATGCTTGGCTTGAGGGAGTAGAGGTGCCATAGCAGTATGAAACAGAGCTGCAGACTGCATAATCTAAGCACTGGCTAACATTTTTATGACCACCATTTAATGTTGAGCCCTGCTCAAATGCATTGTGGTCACTCTCCATCCTATCTTACCTTGTGCTCCACATTAAGTTGAAAAGCAAGTGGAAGACGTGTGTGACCAGAAGTGAAGGAGGTATTTTGCTTTGGGTTGTAGCTTATTGGAATGCCTCCATGATCTGCTGTGTATATATAATGAGGTGCCATTAACTGCGGCATTTGAACCTTCTGTATAGGGTTTAGTGATATATTTACTGTTTTATTTGATTTTATACTCTTACTCTGTTATGCATATCGATAGCTATGGGGTAAAAGCACGGGAGTTGTTCAATATCCAATTTCTGTCTTTTTTTTTTATTATTAATTTTGAGTTAGATTCTCTTAGATTCTCACCCACCACTGTCATTCTGATTAACCTTATCACACTCTGTTCCTTGCTCCTGAATCTATATCACTACAACTTTTTATCTTAGGACAATAATTCTTACCCCACAATCATCCTATCTTTCTCCTGAGCTTACACACTGTCGCAATGCTTTCTCACTCTTTCTTCTTTCTTATAACCTACTGCCTCGCTCTCAGACTTTCATTTGCAGCATCTCCATTTCATGTCCCCAACAATATTACCATCTCACCTTCCTTGCCCTCCTCTCCTCTTCTCTGCTCCCATGAGCTCCTCTCCCTCCTCCAGTCTCAATCTCATCCCCTCCGTAACACTCACAAGCAGAAACAGCACTGTAAGTCCCAGTCCCATCTTCTCTCCCTTTCACTCCTCCTTCTCCTGGCTGCAGGAGATATATCCCCTAACCCAGGCCCCTCTCTCATCTCCACTTACTGTCAGCCACACTCTGGTTGAAGGCCAGCAAACACCCAGAATCTGATATCCATCACGTCACAAACCTTCTACTCTACCTTTCTCCTGCGCCCTCTGGAACGACCGGTCTATCTGCAATAAACTCACTTTCACACACAACTTATTAATCTCCAACTCCCTCAATCTACTGGCTCTCATCCTCAGACACTGCCTCCCCTGCAGCACTCTCTCATGGTGGCTTTCACGTCAGCCACACACCTAGACCTGGGAACAAACAAGGTGGTGGTGTGGGTGTATTGCTTTCCAGTCGCTGTACATTTCACTTCTTACCCCCTGTCCCATCCTTCCAATTCTCATCCTTTGAAGTGCATACAATCCGCCTCTTCTCACCTATCTCTCTACATGTTGCCGTGATCTATCGCCCCCCAGGCACTCCCTCTCAATTTCTTGATCACTTTTCTGCCTGGCTCCCTCACTTTCTCGCCTCCAACGTTCCTTCACTGGTACTTGGAGATTTTAACATTCCCATTGACACTCCCACCTCCCCAGCAGCAGCCAAACCGCTTGCCCTCACCTCTTCCCTTGACCTCTCACTACTAAGATTCTTCTACTCATCATGCTGGACACTCTCTAGACCTTATCTTCACCAATCTCAGCACCGCCTCCAACCCAGTCATCCACCCACTCCCTCTATCTGACCATCACTTACTTACCTTTAACCTCACCTCTTCTTCCTCCCACCACCCTTGTTCAATCCCTGCCACCATCACCCACAGAAACCTGCTAGCACTTCTCAGCCCCATCACCAACCTCAACTGCCCTGACACTGCCATCTCACTCTACAACTCTACTCTCTCTTCCACCCTTGATACCCTCACCCCCATAACCACATGCAGACACCCTCGCTCTCTTCCACAACTTTGGCACACAACTCAAACACGATACATCCAGAAGTGCTCCCGCACCGCTGAACATCTCTGGAGGAAATCACGCACATCTGCAGATTTCCTCCACTACAAATGTATGTTACGCTCCTACTCCTCTGCCCTCAACCTCGCCAAACAACACTACTTCACTTCACTTCACTAATATCAACCCTGTCCTCTAACCCCAAGCGTCTGTTCGCCACTTTCAAAACTCTCCTGCACCCACCACCTCCTCCCATCCCTTCCTCCCTCACAGCTGAAGACTTTGCCAACCATTTTATTCATAAAATCGAAAATATCCGCAATTAACTCTCATCTCACAGTGGCTCACACACTCTACTGTCTCAACTAACCAACCACACCCAGTCTTCTCCCCCAGTCCAACAGCCACTTTGAACTGCTTTGCCCCAGCTACAGAGGATGAAGTCGCTAGCCTGCTATCATCCACTCGCCTCACTACATGTCCTCAGGATCCTATTCCATTTCAGCTCATCCCTCCCCTCTCTACCACACTAATCCCAGCTCTCGCACACATTTTCAACTTTTCCCTAACTACCGGCAGGTTTCCATCTTGTCTAAAACATGCCATAATTACACCCATCCTCAAAAAGCACTCCTCTGACTCTGACATTGCATCTAACTACCCCCCTATCTCTCTACTTCCCCTGGCTTCCAAACTGCTGGAGCGGCTCGTCTATAATCGCCTTACCAGCTTTATTTACTCTAACTCCCTTCTTGACACCTTCCAATCCGGCTTCCGGTCCCAACACTCCACTGAGACAGCTCTCACTAAAGTCACCAATGACCTGGTTACTGCCAAGTCAAAAGGTCACTTTTCTATTCTCCCTCTTCTAGATCTCTCTGCTGCCTTTGACACAGTTGACCATCCACTTCTACTCCATATCCTCTCCTCCCTCGGTATTCGAGACATTGCCCTCTCGTGGTTCTCATCATACCTACAAAATCGATAATTTTGTACCTCCTTCTCTGACACCTCTTCTTCTCCTTACCCCCTGTCTGTTGGCATACCCAAAGGATCAGTCCTAGGCCGGCTCCTCTTTTCCGTCTACACTTCCTCACTTGGTACCCTTATAAACTCTTTTGGGCTGCAGTATTATCTCTATACAGATGACACCCAAGCCTACCTCTCAGCACCAGATCTATCCCCCTCTCTTCTAATACATATCTCCAACTGCCTCTTTAGTATATCCTCTTGGATTTCCACCCACCATCTCAAACTCAACATGTCTTTCATCCCTCACATACAATCACAAACTAAATCTGGTCTTCTCCATCTAAAAAACATCTCCAGAATTTGCCACTTTCTTACACAAGACACAACTAAAATCCTTAGACACTCTCTCATCATCTCTCGACTGGACTACTGCAACTCGCTTCTTGCTGGCCTACCCACCACCCGACTATCTCCACTTCAATCCATTATGAATCCCTCTGCTAGACACATCTTCCGTACACAACGTTCAGTGTCCGCAACTCCTCTGTCAATCTCTCCACTGGCTTCCCATAGCCTCCAGAATAAAATGTAAAATCATGACCCTAACTTTCAAAGCCCTCAACAATAGCCCTCCCTCTTACATTTCTGGTCTCATCTCCAAATACTCCCCCACCCGCCCTCTTCGTTCTGCTAATGACCTTCTTCTTTCCACAACTTTTGTCACCTCTTCTCACTCTCGCCTTCAGGACTTTTTCTCGTGCTGCCCCAATTCTCTGGAACTCCTTGCTTTACTCCACCAGATTATCCTCCTGCCTCAAAACATTCAAATTCGATTGCGAGTTAAGGTTGCCGATTTTCGTGCTTGAGACTGCGGTATTGAATAGCGATTTATGGTTTTAGTGATTCTAACGTCCTGTAAAGCCTGTAACCTGCAAAAAAAGCTACAGTGCTAATTAGAAAGCCTGTTTCTTGCAATGGCGGATCACTTGGAGAGTCTTTTTCTCTCCAATTTTACAGGTGCGGTTTATATTTGAGTACTATCTTTTTTCTATTTTTTCCCCTTGAACTTTACGGGTGCGGCTTATATTCGGACCAATACGGTAATAATAATAAGCCTCCATTCTCATTGTTTGTGCAGCCTGTTGTTGGAGGGCCATGTAAACCATTCAGATGCCCTATCGGTCAATGCCGGATCAATTTTGAATATTAAAAGCTCTTTCCATTATGACTTTTTCAATTTGTCTGCTGTACAGCAGTTTTGGTGAGATCCATATTCCTTTTAATATTATATCCTATAGTACTATAGATCTTATTAGGCTTTTTTAATCTGCTGAATATTTAAATGCTGTATGTCCAAAATGTTATACTGGAGGTGAGTAATTTTTTTTAAATATCACAATTAGGAAAAATTAATTGAGAGTTAATCAGTTTGTTATAGGTACGGCGCGTTGGCCTATTATCGATGTCCACTAGCCGGTATTAAACTGAAGTTTTTCAAAAAGTCAGTCTTTTCTATTGCAGCATACAGACTGGGATTATGGAGATTAGAGAAGGCAAACAGGAAAATGATGGAGACTAGAGAAGGCAAACAGGAAAATGATGGAGACTAGAGAAGGCAAACAGGAAAATGATGGAGACTAGAGAAGGCAAACAGGAAAATGATGGAGACTAGAGAAGGCAAACAGGAAAATGATGGAGACTAGAGAAGGCAAACAGGAAAATGATGGAGACTAGAGAAGGCAAACAGGAAAATGATGGAGACTAGAGAAGGCAAACAGGAAAATGATGGAGACTAGAGAAGGCAAACAGGAAAATGATGGAGACTAGAGAAGGCAAACAGGAAAATGATGGAGACTAGAGAAGGCAAACAGGAAAATGATGGAGACTAGAGAAGGCAAACAGGAAAATGATGGAGACTAGAGAAGGCAAACAGGAAAATGATGGAGACTAGAGAAGGCAAACAGGAAAATGATGGAGACTAGAGAAGGCAAACAGGAAAATGATGGAGACTAGAGAAGGCAAACAGGAAAATGATGGAGACTAGAGAAGGCAAACAGGAAAATGATGGAGACTAGAGAAGGCAAACAGGAAAATGATGGAGACTAGAGAAGGCAAACAGGAAAATGATGGAGACTAGAGAAGGCAAACAGGAAAATGATGGAGACTAGAGAAGGCAAACAGGAAAATGATGGAGACTAGAGAAGGCAAACAGGAAAATGATGGAGACTAGAGAAGGCAAACAGGAAAATGATGGAGACTAGAGAAGGCAAACAGGAAAATGATGGACACATAAAAAATGTGGTGCTCCATGAGAGTAGATTACTAAGCATATTATGGACAGAGCAAAAAGGGGATTGACATTAGGCGGCCAAGTAACGTACGGAAAAAGTGACTCCATCTAGTCTTATGCGATAATTTTATTTAGTTTTTAAGGTGTGTATATTTAAGTTGAAACTGTCTCCGTAATTTATTTAAGTAGAAATAAGGCTGATCTTATTGCAAAAATGTAATCTCACATGATTTATATTTCCACTGAGACCTATAGTGGTGCTTAGCTTTCCTACCTCTGTATTAATGGTGGCCTATGTGTTAACAGGTAATAATGACTACATATGTGGAGGTTCTAATGTAGGACTGTTTGCGAGTTTTCAATCGTGTGTCCGTGCCTTGGAAACAAGCACTGTGTACATTTGATTTTAAGCTCAAAAACAGGGCCCTCCATTCTGTATAAGGTGTTAAGTTTGTTTTTTGCCATGTACTAAACCCAGTACAGCGCTACGGAATATGTTGGCGCAATATAAATAAAGATAATAATAATGACTGTGTATTGGTGATGACTGCACTTTTCTGCCGTCTAACTTCGTTCATTACATTGCTGTATGTATGAATCCATTAAGAGCTGCGACTCGGCACTTACACGGCTAAAGAAACTGATGAGACAGACGGATGTTTTGCTTATCTATCAAGTCCCACTTGCCACAAAATATTTATATTGTACTTCTAAATGCTATTGTGAAGTAGTGCTCTAATGAAGATCAAAGGCATTTATTTGTTGAGCCTTATCTATATAGTGCCTATCTAGCTCCTCCTGGTTGTAAGTTATATGACTTGGCTGGTATTACTTCAAGGTATCTGTATCTTAAAGGTGGCAAGTGATGTGAGCTATAGAAAACTCTGAAGAAATGGGACAAATGGTTATGAATTTGAATTAAGTGTCAATGGTACTGAAAAACACATTTGTTCCTGATGTCTAACATGCATGCTAGAAGGAATAAAAAGAAAAAGTGTCCGTTTTACATATTTTTTATTTCTGGTTTATTTTTTCATATAAAATCGGTTTATGTTTAGGAATAACTTCCACTTCAAGGTATTAAATATTCATTGTGTTTAACATTGTATTATAATGTTATTGTTTTGTTTTCTTAATATCCCTGAGAAATATGTTAATTCTTGCATTCCTTTCCCTTACCCTGCAGACGTCCTTCAGGAAGGAGTTTCCTCAGAATCTGGGTGGTAGTGACGTTTGCTACTTCTGCCGCCAGAGAGTGTATGTGATGGAGCGTCTGAGTGCGGAAGGCAAGTTTTTCCATCGCTGCTGCTTCAAATGTGACTACTGCAGCACCACACTTCGGCTGTCCTGTTACGCCTACGATCTGGAAGACGGTGAGTGATGGAAGATGTGACATGCCTATCGTGGTCAAAGTATTAAATGACCACTGCAATCCCCATAGGTGCTAGAGAGAGGAAACTCGTGTGAGAAAGTTGTTTCCATGTCTAAAATTGATGAAAAATGTACTTGGTTATTGTCAGTTAAGTTATTGTTTGTATAGCACTTGAAGCCATCCAATGTTATTATCTATGAAGATTATTTGTCTATTCTACATATATTCAATTTTACTAGACAAAAAACATACATGTATCTAGAAGTAAGTATAAAAGTATTATCTATACACATACCATAGGAAGTTAAGCTGCAGTCTATCGACCTCAGGGTCTCCAGTTCAAGTCCCCTCTCGCCTCTTTTTTTTTTCTCTTCTCCTCTCTCTTCTCTTTTTCTCTCCTCTTCTCCTCTCTCTTCTCTTTTTCTCTCTCTTCTCCTCTCTCTTCTCTTACCCTCTCCTCTCTCTTCTCTTACCCTCTCCTCTCTCTTCTCTTACCCTCTCCTCTCTCTTCTCTTACCCTCTCCTCTCTCTACTCTTACCCTCTCCTCTCTCTTCTCTTACCCTCTCCTCTCTCTTCTCTTACCCTCTCCTCTCTCTTCTCTTACCCTCTCCTCTCTCTTCTCTTACCCTCTCCTCTCTCTTCTCTTACCCTCTCCTCTCTCTTCTCTTACCCTCTCCTCTCTCTTCTCTTACCCTCTCCTCTCTCTTCTCTTACCCTCTCCTCTCTCTTCTCTTACCCTCTCCTCTCTCTTCTCTTACCCTCTCCTCTCTCTCTTCTCTTACCCTCTCCTCTCTCTTCTCCTCTCCCCTCTCTCTTCTCTTCTCCTCTCTCTTCTCTTCTCCTCTCTCTTCTCTCTTCTCTTCTCCTCTCTCTTCTCTCTTCTCCTCTCTCTTCTCTCTTCTCCTCTCTCTTCTCTCTTCTCTCTTCTCTCTTCTCCTCTCTCTTCTCCTCTCTCTTCTCCTCTCTCTTCTCCTCTCTCTTCTCCTCTCTCTTCTCCTCTCTCTTCTCCTCTCTCTTCTCCTCTCTCTTCTCCTCTCTCTTCTCCTCTCTCTTCTCCTCTCTCTTCTCCTCTCTCTTCTCCTCTCTCTTCTCCTCTAGCTTCTCCTCTCTCTTCTCCTCTCTCTTCTCCTCTCTCTTCTCCTCTCTCTTCTCCTCTCTCTTCCCCTCTCCTCTCCTCTCTCTTCTCCTCTCTCTTCCCCTCTCCTCTCCTCTCCTCTCTCTTCCCCTCTCCTCTCCTCTCTCTTCCCCTCTCCTCTCCTCTCTCTTCCCCTCTCCTCTCCTCTCCTCTCTCTTCCCCTCTCCTCTCCTCTCCTCTCTCTTCCCCTCTCCTCTCCTCTCCTCTCTCTTCTTCTCCTCTCTCTTCACCTCTTCTTCTCCTCTCTCTTCACCTCTTCTTCTCCTCTCTCTTCACCTCTTCTTCTCCTCTCTCTTCACCTCTTCTTCCACCCCCCACCTTCCCAGTCCATCTCCTGATCCTGGCAGCTTGGCCTCCGTCAGTGCCTGACTCCTCCTCCTCCGTGAGAGTAGGGAGCCTTCATGACGATGGGGCCAAGGGATGCCAGGGGTGGGGCATGGGGGCGTTGTGGACCCCTACACTGCAATAATATTAAAAATAATAAAAATACTTCACTGGGCCCCCCTAGAGCTGGGCCCTGTTCCATTGCTCTGACTAGCTCTACCATTCAGATGCAGGAATTTTGCTACAGCTGGCCCATCCCTGATTATGCACAAGGGGCAGAGTTGAGCAGCACAGAGTGATGTCTGTAATGCTTTCATATTCACTCACATAAACACAGCACAACTTTCAAACCCACATCTCACTCACTCAGTGACACACGGCGCAGCTCTGTGTGTGAGTCACAATTCGAACATCTCTATCACACACACACACCTCTTTCATAGCCACACACAACATGGATGTCACACAACAAAAACTGATCACAGCTCCCTCTTATTTATTTATTTATTTATTTTTATATATATATATATATATATATATATATATTATATATATATATATATATATATATATATATATATATATATATATATATATATATATATATATATATATATATATATATATATATACACACACACACATATAATATTAATTTACGGTACTAAGGTCTTTGAATTGCTGACTAGTCTCAAGGGAAGTAAATCCACTCTAAATACGTTGAGGTTACTGAAGGTAGCCGCGTTGTTTTGGAAAGTCTGTAAATGGGAGTCCTGCCGTGAGGAGGTTTTGACAAATGAATGCATGGTATTCTTTAAAAGATGTGAGTAGACTGCACAATTTGGAGTTGGCGGACATTATGCAAGTAAATTGAACTAATGTAGTTGGACGTTCCATCATCTCCTAACAGAAACTTGGCGTCGGCAGCTATATATTGGCAATAGTTTGTTCTTCATCATTATGTAGGCATGGTCTTTATTTATCTGTTTACATGTACTTACAGAGTACTTTAGTGTATATTTTTTCTGTATTCTGTATAAGATTTTTTTTTTTTTTTACTATTTGGAGACTGCTTTCATAATTAACAGTTGTTTTTTTGTACTATTTGTTGATCCATCCTTTACACATAGAGCAAACACAGTCTCTTGCACATGTCAGACACTAATGTAGGGTGTTTGACAGCTATATTGCAGGTATCAATAAAACATTCAATATATTTTATAGTTGATACTCTTGAATTATTACATACCCCAGACTTATTTAGCACTGGCAGGGTTAATCCTTTGGACTCACTCCTCCGTTCATATGGAGCTGAAGGTTTTTCACTCATGTGACATTGGTCTCCCTTTGTTCATCACACAGTGTCACATTGTTACACCGAGACACTGCAAGACTTGCAAGAAATTCATTTTCTGCCACTTTGCAAATGTATGATTGAGGAATGTACTGAAGAAGTCTAATGGGATCCTTCCTTGGAAAGGAAACTTTAACATATCTAAGCCGCTCATTTGCCGGTCTCTGTGCAAACATCTCTGTGGGGCCATCTGATATATTTTTTCTTCTATCACCTTGCAGGCAAATTCTACTGTAAGCCTCACTACTGTTACCGAAGATCTGGATACAGCCAGAGGAAAAGGCCAGCTGCTCCTGCACTTTTGGGGATGGTGAGATTATTTATTTATTTATTTATTTATTTATTTAATTAATTTATTTATTAATTTTATTTTTTAAGGCAAACTGCTTTTCAGTCAATCAATTTAATAGCATGTGTATTATTGCCATACATGCTGTATTTATCAAGGGGCTCAAGTGAAAAGGGTAATGGCTGAATGTTACCTACTGGTCTAGAGGAAGTTATTGATTTCTTTGTATAGCTTCATAATGTGGTCTTAGTAATGCTCTTAGTGCTATACAATAATATAGGCAGCAATTGAGTTTGCAATATCAGCATATAGAAGATATAAGTGATAATGTGCCCCTTAATTAGGGTAGCATTATAATTTTATCTCCATTTGTGATCCACAGGAAGCTAAAGGGATTGCGAAGGACACCCCGGATGCAGAAGAACCAGGAATTCTGCCCCTCCTGCCTCCCACTGCTGTAGAGAAGACTCCAGGTACCCACTGTTCCTTGCTGCGACGCGCTGTGGGCCTGTGTTCCGTGGCGCGGCGACTGCAGAGTGCGGTGTCCTCTGTAATGCGGCTGGTGACCCAAGATCCACTGGACTGCTTTTTTATGTGCCAACTGACCGTGTTCGGGCTCCCATTTCTGTACCTCCAGTCGGAAATCCTCATGCAGATACTGGGGGAATTTCCCTGGTCCACTGGTTCGTGAGGTCCACAGCTGGGAAACCTAATGAATGTTAATCTTTTTTGCTGCCAAGGAGACCACACTGCATTGTAGGAATTGCATTGTTGCCTCTCTGGTAGCAAGAGGGTCAATGGGTTCCATGTCTGTACTCTTAGCCCTCCACAACTTTTAGCAGAGTCACAAACCAATTTGCTTTATTTTATCACTACCTGAAAACATGCAGCAGAGATCCATCATTTTAACAGTATAGGGCTTTAAATACATATTGAAGTGTATTTAGAATAAATATTATAGTTTTCTTGCTTTGCTGGTATTGGAGTCCTTTAAAGCCCTTTTAAGTATTTACTGTAACATAGAACAAGAAATGTGTTCCTGTTGTTGTACTTACAGAATTTAAAACTTCTTGCTTAGGAATTGCTTGGTCTATGTGAATGATTGTGCCATATGCTTTCATGCATGGATACATGTAACTTCTGGCATGGTATAGATTCCTGTAGGATTGGGAAACTTTACAGGTTTTTTTTTTTTTTTTGGGACGAACTTGAAAAATATATTTTTTGCATTACTTGTCCAGTGAAACATTGTTTAGAAGCAGCTTAATTAATTGCTGTTGAAATCACCTTCCACTACTGTTATGTCACTTAATCAAATATAGTTCAGATAGCAATGGCTATACTTGAAAGAATGTAAGAAGTCTCACTGTTTTGTCTTGATCCATAAAGCCAATTTTCCTGACTCTGTAGCACCTCTTAGAGTACAGTTCTGAGCAGATCCAATTATCACCAAAAAGTATGTCATTATTAACACAGAGGAGCCCTGATCCTTAAGTGTTTATTCTTTTTAAAGGTTTTCAGATTGGTCTCTTCTGCATTCCAGATCCTTGTGATATTTATATCCATCTTACTTTAAATAATGCTTCCATAAAACATACTTGAAAAGTGGGAAGGGTTGATTTATTTTTTATTTAAATTCCTATTTAACAAATGTCTTCTGTCATGAGTGTCGCTTAAAATACCTGTGTCTAATAATATGATCCAGCTACACATACAGCTTTCCTAAAGCACGTGTTGATTTTTTTTTTCTTTTTTGTGGCTCACCACAAAATAGGCATTCACATTAATGATTGTAGGTACTTGTATACTAAGCTGCATGTGTTGTTCGCCCATTGGGTGTAAGGTTTTAAACTGCAATAGTCTCTAATAAATCACATTGTAGTAATAATGTGTATGAAGATTACAAAAGAATGTGCAAATAACAAGCAAAGTGTTAAATGCCCCCTAGAAAACTAAACTGAAGGTTATATGCTTGAATTTCTTGCAAATTTTACACTTACTTGAAAAAGTTGGGCTTGAAATGTCCGATGGTTACAAAATGGATAATAAGGAGCATAGATTATATTTTTGTTCAAGCAGTCCACTCGAAAACGGTGTTCTTCTTCTCCATGATAAATAATTTAGCCTTTCTCTAATGGAAGAATCTTGTTGGATACAGGGATTTAAACTCATGTTATAAGCTTTTGTTTTATAGAGGAGCCAATGAGTACTTTATTCATAATATTTAAGTGAATATGCTCTTGTAAGGCCATTTCCTATTGTTAAAATCCCTTTAATTAAAGTCCCTTTAATTTGTGGCACAGATTTCCAGTTGAGAGTATATTTTAGTAGCTCACACTCCTTCATAACCATCTCAATATAAAGCTGTCGTAAAGAACCAATAATTTTGAGACCGCAGAATTAAACTGTAGAAAGCGGTTACAATAATTTGGTTTATGAATGGCTGTATAGTGGTACTCGTAATGGGGATATTTGTCCCTCTTTTAGTACATGTTTCCTGTTATTTCATTTGTTCAAGGCATGCGCTGAAATCACTGGGATCCACAATGTACTTACTGTGCTGTCTTGGCACGCAGGGATAATTTAAAGTTTCTTTTTTGATGGTACATATGGTTGCATATGTTGATGTTTAAAACAAATATGGAGCACTTTCAGTGTTGTAAAGCTTTATATGGTGCTTTTATATGATTGTGGTGATTTATTGTATTATTTCTCCTGTGTTTATTTATGAGGAGTACTGTAAGGTGTGGTTGTTTCTTTTTTTTTTTTGCTTTTTATATTATCAGAGCTGTTCGGGGATATTGATGTAGTTTTGATCTTGGCTCATTCACATAGCCAGACTGGGACATGTATGATTCAGAAACTATCTCTGGTCCTCGAGGCTGCATGATTGGTAGGGTTTTAGGATATTCACACATGGGACTTAGTCTGTTAGTAAAAAAAATAAATAATAATTGTTCTTGCACCATTATAATAGTTGCTTCATAATTAGGTGTCCTGTTATAGGTTCTAGTGGTGGGTGAGATGCATGCAGCCTTCAGCGGCATCCCATGTCATATTCATATTTTCTTTGTTGTGAGAGAGCGTATCCCACTTCTACACAATCCATTTTCACCCCCTCTACTCAAATTAGCCCTCCTCCTACCGCTCTCCACAATGATTTTACCATTTGTGTCTATGTATTTAACTCATTGTGAGGTCCTTCAACTGAAATAGATTAATGGTTTGTTTTAGAGGACTGCGAACCACTGGCTATAACAGTGTAATCTGATGAATAGATATGTAATAAATAGTACTTCTCATTACAGAAAGAAATATTCCGTGCATGAATTCTTTTTGTATTAGGATTGCTTGCAAAAACACATGCATACTCACTTGTCTAATGTTAAACAGAAGCCTGTAGTCGTACAAAGCAAATAAATATTGTGTTTAATTTCATGGAAAAATAGGATTTTTTTATTTAACCTCTAAGGCTAAAAAAGTGATAGTGACGAAGCTAAATCAGTACATAGCAAGCTCAGAAGTGTCCAAAGTTAACATTATCATCTTAAGGGTGACATGTGTTTCTTAACCATTTTTCCAAATATGTCCTGGTAAGGAGTTAACATAATGGAGACATTCTTTGTGGTGAAACACAAATTGCCCAAACTCTTGTGTTGAACATAAAGACTTACACTTCAGGGATATGTGCCAGTGAATGAAAATATAATGTAATTTGCATGAGAATGCTCATTCTCCATTTGAGCATTCTCATTATATCAAGGCAGAATATAAAGTCCAGCATCACAGACCCTACACTCTGTATAAACAATAATTACATTTACTGATATTGCGTTTAAATGATATGGGGCTGAACAAGGGATTCAAATTTAAATATGGAGAGAGGGAACTAAAGGACACTAAAGAGGACATGTATTGAACAAGTAGTCTAATGGGTAAAGAAGGTGTTTGGTACAGAGGAAAGTCATGCTTATGTTATGTCAGAGCATAGGGACTGCAGGAAGAACCAATGAGACTGTCAATGAGCCGTCACGTCTTTAGGTGCCGTCACGTCTTTAGGTGCCGCCTAAGGTTCAGTATGTAACGCCTTGCCCTCAGATAACCAAGTAGGATAGGTCGTGTCTCTGTATTCTGCTGATTCATTGTCCCTAGTTTGTGAATGTCCATTTTCTTCTGCTATATGTTTCCATTTCCATTTTGGTGTCATAGAAAAATGTCTCTGTCGCTAGAAGGTATTTGAACAAATTTAATTTGTTACATTGTACCCAGAGTCATGCGATAAACTATTGTAATTTGTCCTGTTGTCACATAAATCTTGTCAAAACATTTTAGGAATAATCTGGATTTATTAAAAAGCTTGAGACACCTCCACACTTTTACTGTCTGTACTTGTTGCTGTGTTACTGAATATCTCTTGCTTTTTTTCTTTCCTGTGTGTGTTTTTTTTATATTCTGTAATGTTTTGCTTTTCTTGTTTGGGAGCCTCACTGTTGCACTTTAAGAGAATAAATGTAATCCTATTTTTTTGCTTGTTTCTGAGTTATTCTTTTTTTCTTTTTACATTTTTTTATATAGTTTTGCATTTTAACCCCTCCTGCCATTGATAACTTGCAGTGTAAGTTCTTGTGCCACTTTGTATCTTGTCCTGTCTCTCGATAGAATTTCTACCCAGTTTCCCCCAATAACATTGGAAGCCTTCATTTACCAGGATATAGAGATGCCTAATTATGGTGCAGAGTACAGTATCAAAGCTGGCGTGTAAATAGTGTGTGTGCGTGACTGTTCTAAGAATCTGGGTCTTCTATGACTTTGAATTGTGTATGTACAGCTCTTCTCCCATTCAAAATGTTGCCGTCTCAGTGCCCCATATAATAAATCTATATAATAAATGTTTAATATATAAATAAATTAAACATTTTTTCATTGGTCTAGGCAGGAATCCCCCCCCCCCCCCCCCTAATTTCCCCAAAATACCAGTTCATCATGGTGAACACGAATCTCACAACCGTAGGTCCCTCTACATTCAGAGTATACACAGAAATAGGTGTGCATGTACACTTTGGCCTATGTGTGCCTTGTTCATTGACTAGGTTCAAGAAACAATTTGGATAGTTGGTTTCTTGGCCAGAGGAAAATAAGCTAAGGTGCAGTGGATGGACCAGTTGTCTTATACAACTCCTCATGAATCTGGAATTTGTAATACCCTGTGTTAGAAATGTGTTTATGTAAAACAAAAAATTATCTTGCACATCTTATTACTCCTCTATAATAGCAGTTGTTGTTCACATACTATCCTTCCCACCGATTACGGACGAATCTACCCCTTGTATTACAGTACATTAGTACATTTATCATACAGATTTATACATTCCAAAACCAAGATCCTTGACCACAGAGAGCTTACAATTTCACTCTTAAAACTAAAGGACGTCTCAATGAAGTCTTTAAAACCTCATTTCAAAGGAGGAAGATTAGCCTTATAAGCAAATAAAATTTATTTTGTCTGTCTTAAAATATACTATTTAGAAATACTTTTGAAAATTATAAAAAGTTATTTTAGAATGGGGAAAAAAGATTGGACAATCTTGACATATTTATTCAGCAACATTTCATCTGCCCGGTGAGCTCACCTTTTCCTCAAAAAATGTTTCGGATTTTGCCCCGTCAGGAGCATATGCTGTGTGTCTGCAGAACAAGCTGGGGATTTAAAGGACTATTTTAATATTCTTATAGGGGACTATATTTTTTTTAATCACACCCCCAGGTGGAATGATTTCTCCACCCTCAAAATGATGTATTGATTCTGGAGGGGTAGCCGTCGAGAGGGGAATGCTCTCCAAGCAGGCATGCAGTATAACACTGGGAGGCGACTAGAAAGTGTATTTGTGTACATTGTTAGCAGCTCATGTTGCAGTGTGGTCTCAAAAGGTTCTCAATCTGGTACTCTACTTGGATGGCTCCCACTCCAGACCAATGCATTATTTAAATGGTGGAGAGATATTGAGCTTATTCAACCTGGGTTGTGTTCCTGAGAATTTGCCCTTGATTGGCCAGTATGAGTCGCTGCACAGCAAATACTACAGATTCTGTACCCCAGCAGGTACTATTTGTACAATTGTAAGTAGTAAAAACAGATCTTACAAACACTTCTTAATAAAATAATTTACATAAAAGTAAATAGTTACATGGGTTTATTATATACCGAGTAAAGGTCATATGCTGCTTTCTAAATCTATCAAGCTCTATACTTTATCCCTATAATATTGCCTACCAATTGATGCCTAGACTAAAAAATATCCCTTCTCTCATACTGTTTTATATGTATGTATGCAAACAAAGCCGCCACATCCTCATCCCTCACCAGTTTTACCTCTCAACCTTTCTGAACTTTTCTTTTGTTCAGTGTACATTGGAACATTATTAGTCTAAACATGAATGACATAAACCTAAGCAGTTCTGTGTAAAAAGACACTTGTGGTAAAATAAGCCATTGCTCTTTAAAAGTATAAGTTACATTTAACTTAATAAAATGCCTTTTAGTTGAATTATATATTAAAATATAAATATTATATATTTTACTGATTTTTTTCTTTTTGCTTGCCTTTTGAGTACTGCTATATTGACCTTTCTCTTAACATTGCTCTCCATATTACAATTTCTAATGCACATCCATGTGATCAAGTGGTGCATCTTCTGGAACCAGAGCCAGCACCAAGTGGCAGAGTGGGCCAATAAGCTGTGTTCTGCACTGTTCGCTTTAGAAAATGAAAGTTTGCTTCTCCTTCACCTCACACAGTGACACTGGAGTAGGAAGAAAGGCCAAAATAGCAGCAAAGACAAGTAGATGGAAAGCATAACAAAAATATCATAGCTGTAATAGGCTGATAGAGCTTTCATTGGATGCAACTTATACCTGGTTATACCAATATAGTATCCATTTAAGAAAACCTTTTTCTTTTTCATTCTCTTTAGTTGGGCAAATGTTGATTTGATTCCCAGTCAATGCAAATTATTTCCCCCCCGTCTATTCCATATCACGGCGCGTGCTTTGAATATTGTGTGACAAATAATGAATGTGTTCTTCATACGTGAGTCACACCAATGAGGGAGGTCTGCTGGACAGAGCTTTATATTCACTAGCTCATATCATGACCTTTATTGTGGCTCGGATAGTTGCAAAGCTTTATTTTCCCCTAGTTGACTCATAATTGTGCGCCCCCCCCCCCCCCCCCCCCCCCCACCCCCCCCCCCCCCCATTATTTTTCAGTTAGAAAAAGAGTTAATAAAACTTTTGACTGCCAAAAGCTGCACTATTGAGAGGCATTAAAGACCTACACTATTAACATATTTGTCATAACTGTTGCTCAAAATATTTTACCTCCTTCCAGCAACCAAATTCTTAAATGGACTCTGCTACCCAAAAATAAAGTATTTTTGATTTTAATATGTAAATGTGTGATAGAAAATGCAGAAATGTTTTGTACCACTCCCTCCAAGACCTACCATCCTGTCCATTATATTTCTCTAAAATTATCAAAGAATACCAACTGAACTCCATTATATGCCTCATTATTATACCTCTGTTAGTATTTAATTCATTTTCTTTTGTATTATTACTATTTTCCTTTGGGGAAAATAAAATGTTTTAAAGCACTTTTGTTAGAAATAAGAAGTCCCATATGAGGCCCTTCAAGTGAAATAGGTTGCAAATCACGTCTATGCCAAACACCGTGTGCCGTATATTGGAGCCGCACAGAAAAAAGAAATTGCCTTACTGTAGAAAAACATTTCTAGTAAAATGTTTAAATGCCCTATTCAGAGAGCCCAACTAATTTCTGTGGTTGGTTTACCTCATACTCTGCAACATACCAGATAATTATACTGTCTGTGCAAGTTACAACACCTTCAGAAGTGGACAAGGCTTATACAAGCAAGATGCAAAGAGTCCCATTACACTCTGCAAATGAAATAAGGTCAAGGATGATTATGGGGCCGTACTGACCCTCATTCAATTAGGCTTCGGGAGATCCGGGACTCGGAAATGGAGCCTGTAACCTAATTTTGCCATTTAATTTTGGCGTCTTTTTGGAGGCTCCAATCGAGATTCCGGGCTTTGGCTTGAGATTCTTAAAATTGCAAGTTAATTCCACTCAAGCCTTTGATCTTTTCACGGCCGCAAGAGTTT